>CP136054.1:476003954-476603954 GCA_032464435.1 Aegilops umbellulata
TCCAATTAGCCTCTACAAGCCTAGTAAACCAACGATAGTGGAGTGGTAGTTAGGGCGTAGTACCGCAGGGGTGATACTACCGCGCTAAACTACCGCTCTACTACCGCTCGTTTATAGAACGCAAATATAGCTGGAAGTAGGAACCGTACTGAATTGCGGTAGTACTGCTGGGCAGGGCGGTACTACCGCTTAATTTGTTCTGAAAAGCCCAACCAAGGAGGAAGGATAAGCTCAATTGCAAGGAAAAGGAAATAGGGTGCATAGGACTATGTACGTGTTGATTCCACCCAAACCTTTCCAAAGCGGACCCCCTCTTAATAGTACGGTGTTCCTACGACTCAAGTCCACCGAAAAAGAAACGCAAGAAAAACACCATCTTCGCGATAGCTTCGAGGGGTTCCAGTCATCTTGTGCCAAATGATGGTTTATCTGAAATGCTCAATGCACACGATTAGTCCGCAGAGGCATTGTCATCAATCACCAAAACCACTTAGGGAGAAATATGCCCTAAAACTTAACAACTTGAGCAATTTTGACACCAATATATTTAGCAAGTACATTGTCATCCTTGCCCTTATATAGCATATAGGATGGATACATCATCATTGTGAGTGGCATAGCTCCTAGTAGCTCTACCATTCACAATATCATCACCACCATTGCCTTGTGCTCTTCGTGCAATTTTTCTTGGTTTTCGTGCATTAATGGGAAGCCAAGCCTTTGCCATTATCATTGAAGTTAGGGGGTAAAATAAAGTCTCTCCTATCAATTATTACTCTTTGCTAGCTCATTATCTCCCTTTTTGTGGGGATAGCTCATTAGCTCCTTGATAGTGTTCTCACCTTGGATGCATGAAGCTAATCCTCTCTCAAGATGAGCATTCAACCTAGTTGTTCTCCTCAATGATAGATGCTTTATCACAAATATAATTAGTAGCACAAGCACCAACATCAATACCAATAGGAGACCGATGGTTGGCTAGGAGCTTCAAGTGTGTGGCTTGAACTTTCCCATGTTACTTTCTGAGTATGATGAGATCCCCCTTAACTAGCTTATAGTCGTTTGTCAAGAGGTGCTCAAAATACCCACTAAGTTTAGTATCAGCAACTTCAGTCACTTCTTTAGAAGCCTTGAAACCCTTTGCCTCTTCTAGAGCCATCTCAAGAGAATCTT
Source organism: Aegilops umbellulata (assembly GCA_032464435.1). NCBI lineage: Eukaryota > Viridiplantae > Streptophyta > Magnoliopsida > Poales > Poaceae > Aegilops > Aegilops umbellulata. The sequence goes on from CP136054.1 coordinate 476,005,128, forward strand.
TAGCTTTTGAGAGATTCAACTATCGAGTCTTGTTTTTAGCTTGCTTTTCATGGATATTATACTTGAGGAGTTTCACATTCTCCTTTTCCTCAATGATGAAGGTCACTCTCTAAATTTACTCATTACACTCCACAAAGGGAGGACATGACTTCACAAAATCTTTCAAGCGTCTCACCACAAACAGATTCATAAATTTTAAAGTTGAGATCTCTTCCTCATCAATTCCGTTGTGACTATCTCCCTCGACACTAATTTCACATATGTCTAGACACATATGAGATAGTGTGGGTGAAGAAGAGTGCATATAAAGGAGGTCATATGATGTGGAGCATCCTACGAACATCACCATGGAAAGTGCTCTATCTTCAAGAGACACGTTCATCATCCACATCATACATATAAAGGTGAATCTTCTCCTTTACACGTGTTTACTTGGCTCTCCCATGGATGGTATACTACTTGACACTTCTCCTTTGTGCATGTATACATTTTATTTGAGCATCAAGCGTGACAATGAGGAGTGCAAACACAAGAGTATGACTACACCATCCACGAGGAAAGCATAGAAGCGGAGACGAAAGATGGCAAAGAAGGAACTTTGTTAGGTAGCCGGTTACATTGACCCAAGACACCAGGATACACCAGCCCTAGTTCGAGAAAACCTGGAATAGGAAGTAAATCTAGTTACATCGGCTCAAGCTTGGGTCAACTCGGTGCAAGTATCGGTACAACCGACCACCGGTCATGCCGGTCCTTATAATAGTTACACCAGCTCTGCCTGACGACCGCGCAACCTATGGACTCCGCCTGCTTCATGCCTAGCCTAGCAACTGGTTGCACCTATTGAAATTGTGTCAAATATTACTACAAGGTAGGTTACAGTTGGATTCTGAGTCATATTGTGTCTAGACTTATGCCTACTACACAACTTATTCTTTTGTAGACTCGTGTTGCGCCTCCAAGCGTAGAGTTTTGTAGGACAGTAGCGATTTCCCTCAGTGGATGACCTAAGGTTTGTCAATCCGTGGCAGGTGTAGGATGAAGATGGTCTCTCTCAAACAACCCTTGAACCAAATACAAGAAATCTTTGTGCCCCAACACACCCAATACTATCACTAGTTCGGCGAAGAGATGGTGATACAAGTGTAGTATGGATAGTAGATATTGGTTTTTGTAATCTGAAAATAAAAAACCAGCAAGATAGCAAGTGATAAAATGGAGCACAAATGGTATTGCAATGCTTGAAAACAAGGCCTAGGTTCATACTTTCACTAGTGCAATCTCTCAATAGTGCTAACATAATTGAATCATATAACAATCCCTCAACGTGCAACAAAGAGTCACTCCAAAGTTCTTATCTAGCAGAGAACATAAGATGAAATTGTTTGTAGGGTATGAAACCACCTCAAAGTTATCTTTTTCTTATCAATCTATTGAGCGATTTCTATAATTATCACAAACATCCCTAGAGTTCATACTAAAATAACACCATATGATACACACCAACCAACTCTAATGTCACCTAGATACTCCAACGTCACCACAAGTATCCGTGAGTTCATTATCCGATATGCATCAAACAACTTCAGATTCATAATATTAAATCCAACACAAAGAACTTCAAAGAGTGCCCCAAGATTTCTACCGGAGAAAGTAGAGCGAAAACGTGCATCAACCCCTATGCATAGATTACCCAATGTCACCTGGGAATCCGTGAGTTGAGTGCCAAAACATACATCAAGTGAGTCAATATAATACCCCATTGTCACCACGGGTATTCATATGCAAGACATATATCAAGTGTTCTCAAATCCAACAACTATTCGATCCGATAATAGTGAAACCTCAAAGGTAAAAAAATCAATTCATCACAACAAGTGTCGGTGGGAAACGACACCTATGGGATCCCAAGAATCCCTACTATAGTTGTCGGGGCGCGGGGTTGTGAGAAGAGCGGGATTAGCAGTCAACACAAGGATTGTTTACCCAGGTTCGGGCCGCGAGGATGCGTAATACCCTAGTCCTGCTTTGGTGTGTATTTGAGAGAGTTCTTGAGCTCTCGAACTAGCTATGGTGGCTGCGTAGTTCAAAAGAGCCGAATCCCTCTCCAGTATGCCAAGGGCCTCCTTTTATAGTCGAAAGGGGCTGCCACAGTGGCACACAGGAGGTGGAAAGGCCTACCGTGCTATGAGCTTATCGCTCGTGTTACAGGACAAGACGCATTTAATGTGTAGCTAGTGTCCCTTAGCATTATTGGGGACGGGAGCGAGGCCCATCCCGTCCGTCGCCGCCTCGCCTTGCTACGACACGCGCCCAGGCCAGCAGTGCATGCGGCGCCATGTAGGCAGGCAGGCAGCTGAGGTGGCGCGGTGGTAGGGTCTTCACGAAGATCTGCATGCCACCACGCAGGTGCTTGCTGAGTTGGCGTAGAGGCCGCCCGTCGCCACGTAGGTGCCTGCCCAGCTGGTTGAGCTAGCAGCTGCTTGGGGACGGCGGTGGAGTCTTGGTCGACGCGGGCCTGGCTGTGGCCCCGCTGATGCCCCTCGGCAAGGGCCTTGCTGGGGGGGCCGGCAAGGGTCTTGCCGTGGCGTTGCAGTCGTCCCTGGCAAGGCGCTTGCTGATACGTCTCCAACGTATCTATAATTTTTGATTGCTCCATGCTATATTATCTACTGTTTTGGGCAACATTGGGCTTTATTTTCCACTTTTATATTACTTTTGAGACTAACCTATTAATCGGAGGCCCAACCCAGATTTGCTATTTTTTTGCCTATTTCAGTGTTTCGAAGAAAAGGAATGTCAAACGGAGTCGAAATGGAACGAAATCAACTGGAGAAGTTATTTTTGGAAGGAAAGCTACCGGATGGACTTGGACCCCATGTCAGGAGAGAAGGGAGGTGCTCACGAGGGTGGGGGCGCACCCCCTGCCTCGTGGGGACCCCAAAGCTCCACCGACGTACTTCCTGCACCAATATATACTCACGTAGCCTAAAACTTCCAGAAAGGAGAATAGATCGGGAGTTCCGCCGCCGCAAGCCTCTGTAGCCACCAAAAACCAATCGGGACCCTGTTTCGGCACCCTGCCGGAGGGGGAGAACCCTCACCGCTGGCCATCTTCATCATCTCGGCGCTCTCCATGGCGAGGAGGGAGTAGTTCACCCTCGGGGCTGAGGGTATGTACCAATAGCTATGTGTTTGATCTCTCTCTCTCTCTCTCTCTCTCTCTCTCTCGTGTTCTTGATTTGGCACGATCTTGATGTATCGCGAGCTTTGCTATTATAGTTGGAACTTATGTTTCTTCTCCCCCTCTACTCTCTTGTAATGGATTGAGTTTTCCCTTGAAGTAATCTTATCGGATTGAGTCTTTAAAGATTTGAGAACACGTGATGTATGTCTTGTCGTGCGTATCTGTGGTGACAATGGGATATCACGTGATTCACTTGATGTATGTTTTGGTGATCAACTTGCGGGTTCCGCCCATGAACCTATGCATAGGGGTTGGCACACGTTTTCGTCGTGATTCTCCGGTAGAAACTTTGGGGCACTCTTTGAGGTTCTATGTGTTGGTTAAATAGATGAATATGAGATTGTGTGATGCATATCGTATAATCATACCCACGGATACTTGAGGTGACATTGGAGTATCTAGGTGACATTAGGATTTTGGTTGATTTGTGTCTTAAGGTGTTATTCTAGTACGAACTCTAGGGCTGTTTGTGACACTTATAGGAATAGCCCAACGGATTGATTGGAAAGAATAACTTTGAGGTGGTTTCGTACCCTACCATAATCTCTTCGTTTGTTCTCTACTATTAGTGGCTTTGGAGTGACTCTTTGTTGCATGTTGAGGGATAGTTATATGATCCAACTATGTTATTATTGTTGAGAGAACTTGCACTAGTGAAGGTATGAACCCTAGGCCTTGTTTCCTAGCATTGCAATACCGTTTACGCTCACTTTTATCTTTAGTTACCTTGCTGTTTTTATATTTTTAGATTACAAAAACCTATATCTACCATCCATATTGCACTTGTATCACCATCTCTTCGCCGAACTAGTGCACCTATACAATTTACCATTGTATTGGGTGTGTTGGGGACACAAGAGACTTTTTGTTATTTGGTTGCAAGGTTGCTTGATAGAGACCATCTTCATCCTACATCTCCCACGGATTGATAAACCTTAGGTCATCCACTTGAGGGAAATTTGCTACTGTCCTACAAACCTCTGCACTTGGAGGCCCAACAACGTCTACAAGAAGAAGGTTGCGTAGTAGACATCAAGCTCTTTTCTGGCGCCGTTGTCGGGGAGGCTAGGTAAGCGGCACTCACACCCCGTGAACTAAGCTCTTTTCTGGCGCCGTTGCCGGGGAGGTTAGTGCTTGAAGGTATATCTTTAGATCTTGCAATCGAATCTTTTTGTTTCTTGTTTTATCACTAGTTTAGTCTATAAAAGAAAATTACAAAAAAATGGAATTGAGTTTGTCTCATACGCTTCATCTTTTTAATATTTTTCGTGAGTATGATGGAAAGGAAAATTGTGCCAAAGTGTTAGAAGAAGAATGCATTAAATTGTTTGGCACTAAATCTTTGAATGATGAGCATGATTGCAATGTTGTTAGTATGAACTCCTTGAATATCCATAGTACTAATAATGATTGCACTAGTTATGATGAAAATGCCTCCTATAAACATGTCAATTTTTGTGGAGTGCATTGGGTTTGTAAGTACACACCAAATAGGTAAGATAGATATTGCAAGAGGCATAAGTACTTAGAAACCAAATTGTTGCAAGAAGAGCTAGATGAATGTGCTGAAAATTTATTTTTTCTTAGCCATACTTGTGAACTTTGCAATGAACGTGATCATTTTAGTACCCAATGCAAATTGTTTCATGATCGTATCGTGTCCAAAAATTGTGATGACTTGATTTCCCTTGCACATCATAATCAACTAGTTTGCTCTTGGGTTATGAAGAATTTAAACGTATAACTAAGGATATTCCAAAATTTGTCCTTGATAAAGTTCTTCATTTTGATCTAGAGAAAATTTATATGTATTGTGCGGTGAATTGTATTGAAAATCCTTATATTGCCAATTACATAAAGAAAATAAAACAAATAGAGGATGAAGACAATACTAACGAAAGGGAAGAGACTTCCCAATATCCTCCTATTATTTCTTATGATGAATCAGGTAACGAGGAGGAGCCTTCTACTCAACCAATCTCATTAATAAGGAGCTCCAAAAAGAGGATTGAACCCACACATGATGTGGTGAAGAAGAAGAAAAGAAAAAGGAAGAGAGGTAAAAAGGTATCTCTCCCAAATAAAGTTGCTCCTATTATTGTTGTGCCTCATGAAAATGAAGGTGATGCACTTGATGATGATCTCGTTATGCCTATTGCTTGTTATGATGATTATGATTGGGAAGATAATGATACTTCTTATGATCTTGAAAATCTTTTTGGCACTTGCTTGGAAGAAATATAACAATTGCTATACTATTGGTGCTATCCATACTATTAATGATGAGAGTGATTATGCTTATGATATGAAAGGGCCCAAGCTTGGGGAAGCTATGTTTGATGAGGATGACATATTTGAGAATATATTTGCTGCAATTAATGTTTGTCCCAAGCTTGGGGATGCTACGTTTAATGAAGATGATATTTTTAGCCTCCCAAGTTATGATATGCAAAGTTGTTATGATGATAGCATGCCTTCTACCTATGATGATTATATTGATGAAAGTGGGTTTGGAAGAGTGTAAACTTTAGGAAGTAATGATCCCACTATTTTGGAGGATGTTGAATCATATAATATTTATGAAAGTGGATTTGGAGAGGTCATGACTTTACTTAGTAATGATTCCACTATCTTGGAAGTGGTTTCAATCGATTATGATGAGAACAAAGTTGCTACTTATGATGATTATTGTGATGAAACTTATGCTATAAAAAGTAGTGATGATTATATTTATAAAAATTGTCATGATTATGAGTACCCTTTTTCTGAACATTACTCTTTTAATGTGGAAAAAATTTATAGTATTCAAGTCTCTTATGACACTCCCACTATTCCGAATGAGAAGAACTTTGCTTGTGTGGAGAGTAGTAAAATTTCTATGCTAGTAGATCATGAAAAGAATGCTTTAGGTGTTGGTTATATTGTTGAATTCATTCATGATGCTACTGAAAATTATTATGAGCGAGGAACATATGCTTGTAGGAGTTGCAATAATATCAAGTTTCCTCTCTATGTGCTTAAAGTTTTGAAGTTATGCTTGTTTTACCTTCCTATGCTAGTTGATTATTGCTCCCATAAGTTGTTTTCTCACAAAATCCCTATGCATAGGAAGTGGGTTAGACTTAAATGTGCTAGTAATATCCTTCATGATGCTCTCTTTATGTTTCAATTCTTATCTTTTATGTGAGCATCATTGAAATCGTCATGCCTAGCTAGGGGCGTTAAACGATAGCGCTTGTTGGGATGCAACCCAATTTTATTTTAGTTTATTGATTTTTAGTTCTGTTTAGGAATAAATAATCCATCTAGCTTCTGTTTATATGTGGTTTTATGTTTTAATTAGTGTTTGTGCCAAGTAGATCCTTTGGGAAGACTTGGGTGAAGTCTTTATGATCATGCTGTAAAAACAGAAAATTTAGTGCTCACGAGATTAGCTAGAACTTTTTACTGGAGAGTGATATTTAGTTGATTATTTTTTGAAGATGATTACTAGACAAATTCCTCAGGTCCACCAGTTTACTTTAGAATTTTTGGAGTTCCAGAAGTTTGCGTTAGTTACAGATTACCACAGACTGTTCTGTTTTTGGCAGATTCTATTTTTCGTGTGTTGTTTGCTTATTTTGATGAATCTATGGCTAGTAAAATAGTTTATAAACCATAGAGAAGTTGGAATACAGTAGGTTTAACACCAATATAAATAAATAATGAGTTCATTACAGTAACTTGAAGTGGTCTTTTGTTTTCTTTCGGTAACGGAGCTTATGAGTTTTCTCTTAAGTTTTGTGTTGTGAAGTTTTCAAGTTTTGGGTAAAGATTCGATGGGCTATGGAATAAGGAGTGGCAAGAGCCTAAGCTTGGGGATGCCCAAGGAACCCCAAGGTAATATTCAAGGATAACCAAGAGCCTAAGCTTGGGGATGCCCTGGAAGGCATCCCCTCTTTCGTCTTCGTTCATCGGTAACTTTACTTGGAGCTATATTTTTATTCACCACATGATATGTGTTTTGCTTGGAGCGTCATTTTATTTTATTTAGATTTGCTTGCTGTTTGAATAAAGTATCAAGATCTGAAATTATTAATTGGGAGAGTCTTCGCATAGTTGCATAATTAGCCGACTACTCATTGATCTTCACTTATATCTTTCAGAGTAGTTTGTTGTTTGCTCTAGTGCTCCACTTATATCTTTTAGAGCATGGTGGTAGTTTTATTTTGAAGAAATAGATGAACTCTCATGCTTCACTTAGATTATTTTGAGAGTCTTAAATAGCATGGTAATTTTCTTAATAATCTTAATATGCTTGGTATTCAAGATTTGTAAAACTTTCTTTTGAGTGCGTTGGATACTAAGAAAAGTTTGATGTTTGATAATTGTTTTGAGATATGGAGGTGATAATATCAAAGTCGTGCTAGTTGAGTAGTTGTGAATTTGAGAAATGCTTGTGTTGAAATTTGCAAATCCCGTAGCATGCACGTATGGTAAACGTTATGTAACAAATTTGAAACATGAGGTGTTCTTTGATTGTCCTCCTTATGAGTGGCGGTCAGGGACGAGCGATGGTCTTTTCCTACCAATCTATCCCCCTAGGAGCATGCGCGTAGTGCTTGGTTTTTGATGACTTGTATATTTTTGCAATAAGTATGTGAGTTCTTTATGACTAATGTTGAGTCCATGGATTATACGCACTCTCACCCTTCCATCATTGCTAGCCTCTTCGGTACCGTGCATTGCCCTTTCTCACATTGAGAGTTGGTGCAAACTTCGCCAGTTCATCCAAACCCCGTGATATGATACGCTCTTTCACACATAAACCTCCTTATATCTTCCTCAAAACAGCCACCATACCTACCTATTATGGCATTTCCATAGCCATTCCAAGATATATTGCCATGCAACTTTCCACCATTCCGTTCATCATGACACATTCATCATTGTCATATTGCTTAGAATTATCATGTAGTTGACATAGTATTTGTGGCAAAAGCCATCGTTCATAATTATTTCATACATGTCACTCTTGATTCATTGCATATCCCGGTACACTGCCGAAGGCATTTATATAGAGTCATACTTTGTTCTAGTATCGAGTTGTAATCATTGAGTTGTAAATAAATAGAAGTGTGATGATCATCATTAAATAGAGCATTGTCCCAAAAAAAAGAGAAAGGCCAAAGAAAAAAAAAGAAGGCAAAAAAAGGGGCAATGCTACTATCCTTTTACCACACTTGTGCTCCAAAGTAGCACCATAATCTTCATGATAGAGAGTCTCTTGTTTTGTCACTTCCATATACTAGTGGGCATTTTTCATTATAGAACTTGGCTTGTATATTCCAACAATGGGCCTCCTCAAGTGCCCTAGGTCTTCGTGAGCAAGCAAGTTGGATGCACACCCACTTAGTTACATTTGTTGATCTTTCATTCATGCATAGCTCTAGTGCATCCGTCGCATGGCAATCCCTACTCTTTGCATTAACATCAATCATTGGGCATCTCCATATCCCATTGATTAGCCTCGTTGATGTGAGACTTTCTCCTTTTTTGTCTTCTCCACATAACCCCCATCATCATATTCTATTCCACCCATAGTGTTATATCCATGGCTCGCGCTCATGTATTGCGTGAAGGTTTATAAGTTTGAGATTACTAGAGTATGAAACAATTGCTTGGCTTGTCATCTGGGTTGTGCATGATGAGAGCATTCTTGTGTGACAAAAATGGAGCATGACTAAACTATATGATTTTGTAGGGATGAACTTTCTTTGGCCATGTTATTTTGAGAAGACATAATTGCTTAGTTAGTATACTTGAAGTATTATTATTTTTATGTCAATATGAACTTTTATCTTGAATCTTTCGGATCTGAATATTCATACCACAAGTAAGAAGAATTACATTGAAATTATGACAAGTAGCACTCCGCATCAAAAATTCTTTTTTATCATTTACCTACTCGAGGACGAGCAGGAATTAAGCTTGGGGATGCTTGATACGTCTCCAACGTATCTATAATTTTAGATTGCTCCATGCTATATTATCTACTGTTTTGGGCAACATTGGGCTTTATTTTCCACTTTTATATTACTTTTGGGACTAACCTATTAACCGGAGGCCCAACCCAGATTTGTTGTTTCTTTTGCCTATTTCAGTGTTTCGAAGAAAAGGAATATCAAACGGAGTTGAAACGGAACGAAATCAACTGGAGAAGTTATTTTTGGAAGGAAAGCTACCGGATGGACTTGGACCCCACGTCAGGAGAGAAGGGAGGTGCTCACGAGGGTGGGGGTGCGTCCCCCCCCTTAGGGCGCGTCCCCTGCCTCGTGGGGCCCCCGAAGCTCCACCGACGTACTTCATGCACCCAAATATACTCACATACCCTAAAACTTCCAGAACGGAGAATAGATCGGGAGTACCGCTGCCGCAGGCCTCTGTAGCCACCAAAAAACAATCGGTACCCTATTCTGGCACCCTGCCGGAGGGGGAGTAGTTCACCCTCGGGGCTGAGGGTATGTACCAGTAGCTATGTGTTTGATCTCTCTCTCTCTCTCTCTCTCTCTCTCTCTCTCTCTCTCTCTCTCTCTCTCTCTCTCGTGTTCTTGATTTGGCACGATCTTGATGTATCGCGAGCTTTTCTATTATAGTTGGATCTTATGTTTCTTCTCCCCCTCTACTCTCTTGTAATGGATTGAGTTTTCCCCTTGAAGTAATCTTATCGGATTGAGTCTTTAAAGATTTGAGAACACTTGATGTATGTCTTGCCGTGCGTATCTGTGGTGGCAATGGGATATCACGTGATTCACTTGATGTATGTTTTGGTGATCAACTTGTGGGTTCCGCCCATGAACCTATGCATAGGGGTTGGCACACGTTTTCGTCGTGATTCTCCGGTAGAAACTTTGGGGCACTCTTTGAGGTTCTATGTGTTGGTTGAATAGATGAATCTGAGATTGTGTGATGCATATCGTATAATCATACCCACGGATACTTGAGGTGACATTGGAGTATCTAGGTGACATTAGGGTTTTGGTTGATTTGTGTCTTAAGGTGTTATTCTAGTACGAACTCTAGGGCTGTTTGTGACACTTATAGGAATAGCCCAACGGATTGATTGGAAAGAATAACTTTGAGGTGGCTTCATACCCTACCATAATCTCTTCGTTTGTTCTCTACTATTAGTGGCTTTGGAGTGACTCTTTGTTGCATGTTGAGGGATAGTTATATGATCCAACTATGTTATTATTGTTGAGAGAACTTGCACTAGTGAAGGTATGAACCCTAGGCCTTGTTTCCTAGCATTGCAATACCGTTTACGCTCACTTTTATCTTTAGTTACCTTGCTGTTTTTATATTTTTAGATTACAAAAACCTATATCTACCATCCATATTGCACTTGTATCACCATCTCTTCGCCGAACTAGTGCACCTATACAATTTACCATTGTATTGGGTGTGTTGGGGACACAAGAGACTTTATGTTATTTGGCTGTAGGGTTTCTTGTGAGAGACCATCTTCATCCTACGCCTCCCATGGATTGATAAACCTTAGGTCATCCACTTGAGAGAAATTTGCTACTGTCCTACAAACCTCTGCACTTGGAGGCCCAACTGTTGGGGAACGTTGCAGAAAATTAAAATTTTCCTACGGTTTCACCAAGATCCATCTATGAGTTCATCTAAGCAACGAGTCATGGGAGAGAGATTGCATCTACATACCACTTGCAGTTGCGTGCGGAAGCGTTCAAGGGGATGGTGATGACGTAGTCGTACTCGTCGTGATTCGGATCACCGATGACCAAGTGCCGAACGGACAGCACCTCCGCGTTCAACACACGTACGGGACGATCGACGTCTCCTCCTTCTTGATCCAGCAAGGGGAAGGAGAGGTTGAGGAAGAAGACTCCAACGGCAGCACGACGGCCTGGTGAGGTTGGTGCAACAGAACTCCGACAGGGCTTCGCCAAGCGCGTACGGAGGAGGAGAGGTGTTGGGGAGGGGAGGGGCTGCGCCTTCAGTTGTGTATGCAGCCCTCCCCTCACCCCTCTATTTATAGGGGAAGGGGCAAGGGGGGACGGCCCCCTCTAGATGGATCTAGAGGGGGGGGCGGCGGCCAAGGGGGAGGGGGCTTGCCCCCCAAGAAAGGGGGGCGCCCCCTTTAGGGTTCCCCCAAACCCTAGGGCGCATGGGCCCTTGGGGGGAGGCGCACCAGCCCACTTTGGGCTGGTTCCCTTCCCCTTTGCAGCCCATGAGCCCCTCCGGGAGAGGTGGCCCCTCCCGGTGGACCCCCGAGGCCCCTCCGGTGGCCCCGGTACAATACCGATATGCCCCCGAACTATTCCGGTGTCCGTATGACAACTTCCCATATATAAATCTTTACCTCCGGATCACTCCGGAACTCCTCGTGACGTCTTGGATCTCATCCGGGACTCCGAACAACATTCGGTAGTCACATACAAGTCTTCCTAATAACCCTGGCGTCACCGAACCTTAAGTGTGTAGACCCTACGGGTTCGGGAGACATGCAGACATGACCAAGACGACTCTCGGGCAATAACCAACAGCCGGATCTGGATACCCATGTTGGCTCCCACATGTTCCTCGATGATGTCATCGGATGAACCACGATGTCGAGGGTTCAAGCAACCCCGTAAACTATTCCCTTTGTCAATCGGTAGGTTACTTGCCCGAGACTCGATCGTCGGTATCCCAATACCTCGTTTAGTCCCGTTACCGGCAAGTCACTTTACTCGTACCGTAATGCATGATCCCGTGGCCAAACACTTGGTCACTTTGAGCTCATTATGATGATGCATTACCGAGTGGGCCCGGTGATACCTCTCCGTCATGCGGAGTGACAAATCCCAGTCTTGATCCGTGTCGACCCAACAGATACTTTCGGAGATACCTGTAGTGCACCTTTATAGTCACCCAGTTACGTTGTGACGTTTGGAACACCCAAAGCACTCCTACAGTATCCGGGAGTTACACGATCTCATGGTCTAAGGAAAAGATACTCGACATTGGAAAGCTCTAGCAAAACGAACTACACGATCTTGTGCTATGCTCAGGATTGGGTCTTGTCCATCACATCATTCTCCTAATGATGTGATCTCGTTATCAATGACATCCCCATGTCCATAGTCAGGAAACTATGACTATCTATTGATCAACGAGCTAGTCAACTAGAGGCTTACTAGGGACATTTTGGTGTCTAGTATTCACACATGTATTACGATTTCCAGATAACACAATTATAGCATGAATAAAGACAATTACCATGAACAAGGAAATATAATAATAATACTTTTATTATTGCCTCTAGGGTATGACTCCTAGGTCGGTGATGAACTCCTTCACCCAAATTGCCTCATGCGCTGCCTCCGAGGCTGCCATGTATTCCGCTTCACATGTAGATCCCGCCACGACGCTCTGCTTGCAGCTGCACCAGCTCACTGCTCCACCATTCAACATATACACGTATCCGGTTTGTGACTTAGAGTCATCCAGATCTGTGTCGAAGCTAGCATCGACGTAACCCTTTACGACGAGCTCTTCGTCACCTCCATAAACGAGAAACATGTCCTTAGTCCTTTTCAGGTACTTAAGGATATTCTTGACCGCTGTCCAGTGTTCCTTGCCGGGGTTACTTTGGTACCTACCTACCAAACTTACGGCAAGGTTTACATCAGGTCTGGTACACAGCATGGCATACATAATGGATCCTATGGTTGAAGCATAGGGGATGACGCTCATCTCTTGTTTATCCTTTGCCGTGGTCGGGCATTGAGCTGAGCTCAATTTCACACCTTGCAATACAGGCAAGAACCCTTTCTTGGACTGATCCATTTTGAACTTCTTCAAAATCTTATCAAGGTACGTGCTTTGCGAAAGACCTATGAGGCGTCTTGATCTATCTCTATAGATTTTGATGCCTAATATATAAGCAGCTTCTCCAAGGTCCTTCATTGAAAAACACTTGTTCAAATAGGCCTTTATGCTTTCCAAGAATTCTATATCATTTCCCATCAATAGTATGTCATCCACATATAATATGAGAAATGCTACGGAGCTCCCACTCACTTTCTTGTAAACGCAGGCTTCTCCATAAGTCTGCATAAACCCAAACGCTTTGATCATCTCATCAAAGCGAATGTTCCAACTCTGAGATGCTTGCACCAGCCCATAAATGGATCGCTGGAGCTTGCACACCTTGTTAGCATTCTTGGGATCGACAAAACCTTCCGGCTGCATCATATACAGTTCTTCCTTAAGATAGCCGTTAAGGAATGCCGTTTTGACGTCCATTTGCCATATCTCATAATCATAGTATGCGACAATTGCTAACATGATTCGGACGGACTTCAGCTTCGCTACGGGAGAGAAAGTCTCATCGTAGTCAATCCCTTGAACTTGCCGATAACCCTTAGCGACAAGTCGAGCTTTATAGATGGTGACATTACCATCCGCGTCCGTCTTCTTCTTGAAGATCCATTTATTTTCTATCGCTCGCCGATCATCGGGCAAGTCTGTCAAAGTCCATACTTTGTTTTCATACATGGATCCTATCTCGGATTTCATGGCTTCTAACCATTTGTTGGAATCCGGGCCCGCCATCGCTTCTTCATAGTTCGAAGGTTCACCGTTGTCCAACAACATGATTTCCAGGATAGGGTTGCCGTACCACTCTGGTGCGGAACGTGTCCTTGTGGACCTACGAAGTTCAGTGGAAGCTTGGTCCGAAGTATCTTGATCATTATCATTAACCTCCTCTCTAATTGGAGCAGGCACCACAGGAACATTTTCCTGCGCTGCGCCATTCTCCGTTTCAAGAGGCAGTACTTCATCAAGCTCCACTTTCCTCCCACTTACTTCTTTCGAGAGAAACTCTTTCTCCAGAAAGGTTCCGTTCTTGGCAACAAAGATCTTGCCCTCGGATCTTAAGTAGAAGGTATACCCTATGGTTTCCTTAGGGTATCCTATGAAGACGCATTTTTCCGATTTGGGTTCGAGCTTTTCAGGTTGAAGTTTCTTGACATAAGCCTCGCATCCCCAAACTTTTAGAAACGACAGCTTAGGTTTCTTCCCAAACCATAATTCATACGGTGTCGTCTCAACGGATTTAGACGGTGCCCTATTTAAAGTGAATGTGGCTGTCTCTAGAGCGTATCCCCAAAATGATAGCGGTAAATCGGTAAGAGACATCATAGATCGCACCATATCCAATAAAGTGCGATTACGACGTTCGGACACACCATTACGCTGAGGTGTTCCAGGCGGCGTGAGTTGTGAAACTATTCCACATTGTCTTAAGTGTGTGCCAAATTCGTGACTTAAGTACTCTCCTCCACGATCTGATCGTAGAAACTTGATCTTTCTGTCACGTTGATTCTCAACCTCACTCTGAAACTCCTTGAACTTTTCAAAGGTCTCAGACTTGTGTTTCATTAAGTAGACATAGCCATATCTACTCAAATCATCAGTGAGTGTGAGAACATAACGATATCCTCCGCGAGCCTCAACGCTCATTGGACCGCACACATCAGTATGTATAATTTCCAATAAGTTGGTTGCTCGCTCCATTGTTCCGGAGAACGGAGTCTTGGTCATTTTGCCCATAAGGCATGGTTCGCATGTGTCAAACGATTCATAATCGAGAGACTCTAAAAGTCCATCAGCATGGAGCTTCTTCATGCGCTTTACACCAATGTGACCAAGGCGGCAGTGCCACAAGTATGTGGGACTATCGTTATCAACTTTACACCTTTTGGCATTCACACTATGAATATGTGTATTATCACGCACGAGATTCATTAAGAATAAACCATTAACCACCGGAGCATGACCATAAAACATATCACTCATATAAATAGAACAACCATTATTCTCGGATTTAAATGAGTAGCCATCTCGTATTAAACGAGATCCAGATACAATGTTCATGCTCAAACTTGGCACTAAATAACAATTATTGAGGTTTAAAACTAATCCCGTGGGTAAATGTAGAGGTAGCGTGCCGACGGCGATCACATCGACCTTGGAACCATTCCCGACGCGCATCGTCACCTCGTCCTTCGCCAGTCTTCTCTTATTCCGCAGCTCCTGCTGTGAGTTACAAATATGAGCAACAGCACCGGTATCAAATACCCAGGAGCTACTATGAGCACTGGTAAGGTACACATCAATTACATGTATATCACATATACCTTTTGTGTTGTCGGCCTTCTTATCCGCTAAGTACTTGGGGCAATTCCGTTTCCAGTGACCATTTCCCTTGCAATAAAAGCACTCAGTTTCAGGTTTGGGTCCATTCTTTGACTTCTTCCTGGCAACTGATTTACCAGGCGCGGCAACCTCCTTGCCGTCTTTCTTGAAGTTCTTCTTACCCTTGCCTTTCTTGAACTTAGTGGTTTTATTCACCATCAACACTTGATGTTCCTTTTTGATCTCCACCTCCGCGGATTTCAGCATTGAATACAACTCGGGAATGGTCTTTTCCATCCCCTGCATGTTGTAGTTCATCACGAAGCTTTTGTAGCTAGGTGGGAGCGACTGAAGGATTCTGTCAATGACCGCCTCATCCGGAAGATTAACTTCCAGCTGAGTCAAGCAGTTGTGTAACCCAGACATCTTGAGTATGTGTTCACTAACAGAGCTATTTTCCTCCATTTTGCAGCTAAAGAACTTGTCGGAGACTTCATATCTCTCGACCCGGGCATGAGCTTGGAAAATCAATTTCAGCTCCTCGAACATCTCATATGCTCCGTGCTTCTCAAAACGCTTTTGGAGCCCCGGTTCTAAGCTGTAAAGCATGCCGCACTGAACGATGGAGTAATCATCAGTGCGTGACTGATGGGCGTTCATAACGTCCTGGTTTTCTGGGAATGGTGCATCACCTAGCGGTGCATCTAGGACATAATCTTCCTTGGCTGCTATGAGGATGATCCCAAGTTCCGGACCCAGTCCGAGTAGTTGCTGCCATCATCTTTCAGCTTAGTTTTCTCTAGGAATGCGTTGAAGTTGAGGCTGACATTACCGTGGGCCATTTGATCTACAAGACATATTGTAAAGATTTAGACTAAGTTCATGATAATTAAGTTCATCTAATCAAATTAATGATTGAACTCCCACTCATATTAGACATCCCTCTAGTCATCTAAGTGTTACATGATCCGAGTCGACTAGGCCGTGTCCGATCATCACGTGAGACGGACTAGTCATCATCGGTGAACATCTCCATGTTGATCGTATCTTCTATATGACTCATGTTCGACCTTTCGGTCTCCGTGTTCCGAGGCCATGTCTGTACATGCTAGGCTCGTCAAGTTAACCCTAAGTGTTTTGCATGTGTAAAACTGTCTTACACCCGTTGTATGTGAACGTATGGATCTATCACACCCGATCATCACGTGGTGCTTCGAAACGACGAACTTTAGCAACGGTGCACAGTTAGGGGAGAACACTTCTTGAAATTTTGTAAGGGATCATCTTATTTACTACCGTCGTTCTAAGTAAACAAGATGTAAAAACATAATAAACATCACATGCAATTATATAGTAGTGACATGATATGGCCATCATCATATAGCTCCTTCGATCTCCATCTTGGGGCTCCATGATCATCTTGTCACCGGCACGACACCATGATCTCCATCATCATGATCTCCATCATCGTGTCTCCATGGAGTTGCTCGCCAACCATTACTACTACTACTATGGCTAACACGTTTAGCAATAAAGTAAAGTAATTTACATGGTGACACGCAGGTCATAAAAGAATAATGACAACTCCTATGGCTCCTGCCGGTTGTCATACTCATCGACATGCAAGTCGTGTTTCCTATTACAATAACAAGATCATCTCATACATCACATGATTCATCACAACTTCTGGCCATATCACATCACAAAGCACTTGCTGCAAAAACAAGTTAGACGTCCTCTAATGTTGTTGCAAGTTTTTACGTGGCTGTTATAGGTTGCTAGCAAGAACGTTTCTTACCTACGTTAAAACCACAACGTGAATTTGTCAATCTCTATTTAACCTTCATAAGGACCCTGTTCATCGAATCCGATCCAACTAAAGTGGGAGAGACAGACACCCGCCAGCCACCTTATGCAACTAGTGCATGTTAGTCGGTGGAACCGGTCTCACGTAAGCGTACGTGTAAGGTTGGTCCGGGCCGCTTCATCCCACAATACCGCTGAACCAAGATAGGACTAGTAACGGCAAGAAGAATTGACAATTCGACGCCCACAACTACTTTGTGTTCTACTCGTGCAATAGAGAACTACGCATAGACCTAGCTCATGATGCCACTGTTGGGGAACGTTGCAGAAAATTAAAATTTTCCTACGGTTTCACCAAGATCCATCTATGAGTTCATCTAAGCAACGAGTCATGGGAGAGAGATTGCATCTACATACCACTTGCAGATTGCGTGCGGAAGCGTTCAAGGGGATGGTGATGACGTAGTCGTACTCGTCGTGATTCGGATCACCGATGACCAAGTGCCGAACGGACAGCACCTCCGCGTTCAACACACGTACGGGACGATCGACGTCTCCTCCTTCTTGATCCAGCAAGGGGAAGGAGAGGTTGAGGAAGAAGACTCCAACGGCAGCACGACGGCGTGGTGAGGTTGGTGCAACAGAACTCCGACAGGGCTTCGCCAAGCGCGTACGGAGGAGGAGAGGTGTTGGGGAGGGGAGGGGCTGCGCCTTCAGTTGTGTATGCAGCCCTCCCATCACCCCTCTATTTATAGGGGAAGGGGCAAGGGGGGCCGGCCCCCTCTAGATGGATCTAGAGGGGGGGGCGGCCAAGGGGGAGGGGGCTTGCCCCCCAAGCAAGGGGGGCGCCCCCTTTAGGGTTCCCCCAAACCCTAGGGCGCATGGGCCCTTGGGGGAGGCGCACCAGCCCACTTTGGGCTGGTTCCCTTCCCCTTTGCAGCCCATGAGCCCCTCCGGGAGAGGTGGCCCCTCCCGGTGGACCCCCGAGGCCCCTCCGGTGGCCCCGGTACAATACCGATATGCCCCTGAACTATTCCGGTGTCCGTATGACAACTTCCCATATATAAATCTTTACCTCCGGATCACTCCGGAACTCCTCGTGACGTCTTGGATCTCATCCGGGACTCCGAACAACATTCGGTAGTCACATACAAGTCTTCCTAATAACCCTGGCATCACCGAACCTTAAGTGTGTAGACCCTACGGGTTCGGGAGACATGCAGACATGACCAAGACGACTCTCGGGCAATAACCAACAGCGGGATCTGGATACCCATGTTGGCTCCCACATGTTCCTCGATGATGTCATCGGATGAACCACGATGTCGAGGGTTCAAGCAACCCCGTAAACTATTCCCTTTGTCAATCGATAGGTTACTTGCCCGAGACTCGATCGTCGGTATCCCAATACCTCGTTTAGTCCCGTTACCGGCAAGTCACTTTACTCGTACCGTAATGCATGATCCCGTGGCCAAACACTTGGTCACTTTGAGCTCATTATGATGATGCATTACCGAGTGGGCCCGGTGATACCTCTCCGTCATGCGGAGTGACAAATCCCAGTCTTGATCCGTGTCGACCCAACAGATACTTTCGGAGATACCTGTAGTGCACCTTTATAGTCACCCAGTTACGTTGTGACGTTTGGAACACCCAAAGCACTCCTACAGTATCCGGGAGTTACACGATCTCATGGTCTAAGGAAAAGATACTCGACATTGGAAAGCTCTAGCAAAACGAACTACACGATCTTGTGCTATGCTCAGGATTGGGTCTTGTCCATCACATCATTCTCCTAATGATGTGATCTCGTTATCAATGACA
This sequence comes from Aegilops umbellulata, assembly GCA_032464435.1. NCBI lineage: Eukaryota > Viridiplantae > Streptophyta > Magnoliopsida > Poales > Poaceae > Aegilops > Aegilops umbellulata. The sequence continues at coordinate 476,024,197 of CP136054.1, forward strand.
TCCCCATGTCCATAGTCAGGAAACTATGACTATCTATTGATCAACGAGCTAGTCAACTAGAGGCTTACTAGGGACATTTTGGTGTCTAGTATTCACACATGTATTACGATTTCCAGATAACACAATTATAGCATGAATAAAGACAATTACCATGAACAAGGAAATATAATAATAATACTTTTATTATTGCCTCTAGGGCATATTTCCAACACCAACAACGTCTACAAGAAGAAGGTTGCGTAGTATACATCACTTGTCGGGGGTCTTGTGGATCGCCTCGGCAAGGATCCCGCCGAGGGTCGCCGTCTTCTGGTTCTCATCTGATCTCATATCTCTATGGTCTTGACAAAGATTTTCATGCCACCACAAAGGTGCCTCCCGAGCCCTAGTTCCAATGTGGTTGGTTCAATTGGAACCCGTGGGCTCAAGGGTGGCTCGCTCTGTGAGCATCGGGCAAGTTGCCCCGGCAAGAACGGAGGCTGCCCCGACAAGGGCCTTGCCGGGGGAGTCCACCTCACCCTCTCGCTCTTTGGTATCTTTGGTCTTGGCGTCGCCTTGGCCATCTTGTGCTTCGGCTTCTCTCCGGCTCCCCTCCTCTGCCCCTGCTTAGTGTGGACGTGGCGTGCGGCTCCGACTGCCCGTGCACAAGTAAAAGGGTACAAAGGTGTGCCCCTACTTTTGTACACCGACAGGAGCCCCCGGGCCTGGGCCACACATAAGCGCGACACATTGTTGGGCCAGGCCCAGAACGGTGCGCGGGCAGGCGGGGCGGATTTTCACCGCAGTAACTCTTCGTCCGCTGCGCTTCCCTGTGACCCCCGTTGAACGCGCGACGTGGGAGGTCATGCGTGACATGGGGGGCATGCGTGGGGCGGTTTCGGCACGCATGCGTCACATCGCAGTTAATGGGAAAGGAGGCGGCCCGTGCCTTCCCCGTAAAAAGGAATAACCGTGGGCGCACTGCTCACTTTACCCCCTGTGCCTTCTTCAATCTCAGAGTTGCCGCCCCTTCTCCTTCCTCCCTAAGCTTTCGCCTTTTCCAGTCGCTGCCGCGTCTGCGCTGTCTTCTGTCTCGTGCTCCCCCCAGCCGCCATGGTGCCCAAATCCACCAAGGGCAAGGGAGTGGCCAAGGACGCCGGAGCGACGGAGCCGCCGGAGAGTGCGCTGGCAGCGCAGTGGACGCAGCTCGCCTACTTCCCCTCGACGGTCGACGTGTTCGAGCTCCAGGAGGCCTTCAAACCCCTGTGGGGGGTGAAGATGGGGGGATAGACGACAAGGCATCCAGCCACGCACGTCATCCCCACCAATTGCGCCGAGGCTGCCCCAAATCTGTACCCTTTCTTTGTCGACTACTTCTCCTACGGGCTCTGTCCCCCTTTCTCCGATTTCTTCAGCGATGTCATGCACACCTACGGCTTCCACCTTTTGGATTTTACTCCAAATGCCGTGGCGTGCATGGCTCTTTTCGCACACCTCTGCGAGGGCTTCGCCAGGGTGCATCCCAACACGGCGCTCTTCCGCCACTACTTCTCCCCTCGGATCCAACCGGGGGGCGCCATTTCCGGTTGCATCACCTGGATCCCAAGGTAAGGGGGCGTACCCGGAGAGCGCCATGAAGGAGAGGTGGGAAGAATGGCGGGGCCGGTGGTGCTGGATTGAGGAGAAGGACCCGTCGGACTTTTGCCGGGTCCGCAAGGTGTCGCCGATCCGCAGAAGTGATTGGGGCGATGTCGATGCTGACGAAGCGAAGCTTACGGTCGCCACCACCAGGATTCTCCGCCTCACCAAGGCTGGGCTCACCCTCGAGATGATCGGGGCGGATTTCATCCGCCGCCGAATTGCTCCGCTGCACAACATGAGGAGGTCGGCCTGGCTCTTCATGAATGCCGCCGACATCATGAGGCTTCATCCCGGCCTCGACCACAACTTCACAGTGATGGGGCACGCCCACTTCTGCCAGCGGATCTTCCAGCTCGACATGAACCGCGACGGCGAGGTCGAGCGGACCGGCAAGGCCGCAAGGGCCACCGCGAAGGCCGGCAAGGTCTCCAAGGGGCCCTTGTTCAAGTTGCTGGTAGGAGTGGTTCCGCTGAGCAACAACTCACGTCGGACCGACATCATCGCCATGATGCCGGATTTCAATGCGCACGGCCTTGACCCGAGCTGGGTCGAGCCGGAGGATCTTCAAGTGCAGGAGTTCTTCGACACCTTGCACGAGGGGCACGTCACCGCCGAGCCACGGCTCGTCCAGGACACCACCCCGACAGAGCTGGACTACATCGCTGCCAGGGCGATGGAGGCGAAGCTTGCCAAGGAGGCCGGGAGCGCCGGTGGCATTGAGGACAAGGCCGCAGCGGAGGCGGAGGAGAAGGAGCTCGCCCAATGGGCGGAGGCCGCTGGGGAGGTCAGCAGCGCTGGCACTGGGGCTCCTCTCGTCGAGGAGGCGGTTGACGAGTCGTCGGAGGAGGAGGCTGAGGCTGTTGACCCACCGGTCACGGGGAGAGGGCGAGTCCTGTGGCGGGCCACTTCCGGCGAGCCGGTACGGCCCGTCAAGGTCGCGCGGCGGCCAAAGTCTTCGAAGGAGTTCGCGCGCCAGACGAGGGCCGCGGCGGCGAAGAAGGTCGTCAAGGCCGCGGTGGCGAAGAAGAAAGCATCTGCCTCCTCTTCATCCAAGCGCGCGCAGACTCCGCCCTCCTCCCCTCCTCCGGCAGACGTTGACGCGGGGGTCACCTTTGACTTCGGGTCCCACAGCCCAAGGAGGAAGAGGAAAGCAATAGAGGAGGAGGTGGATGACGAGTAAGTATCTTGCTCTTTTCTGTCATCTCTGTTTCCTCAATCTATGCCGCATGTCTTGACTTGTTTTCATCTTTTGCAGGGATGCGGAGACGCTGGCCCAGAGGGTGAAGAGGGCCAAGGCCTCGGCGGCCAGCCAGCCCCCGGTCGGTACTTCAAGGGCGCCGCTGGTGGTGTTGAGCAGCCCGGACAGCAGCCCCCGGCGTAAGTTCATCACTCACCCCTCGTCGACATGTGTCAGGGGTATGATACTTTGGTGCTGACCTTGCTGTATATACAGGAGGAGAGTAGCGGCAGGAGCCACAGAGGGCTACCCTCAACACGCCGCCCCCATCAACCAAGCCACCCCAAGGGGCGTCCCCGGCAAGGGCGCCAAGCACCAAGCCCACACACATGGAGGAGGGGGAGGAGAACTTGGGCGCCAGTGGCTTCACCTCGGTGCCAAAGGTTGGCGGGGAGGGGGCTTCTGCTTCCCAGACCGATGCTGGTAAGTTTCTGGCCTTCGGCCTCTGTCCTTTCTCTTCTTTTTGAATCTTGGCCTTGGCTTCACCTTACCCTCTTCTTGACATCCAGATCCTCCTTCGGCGGACCAGGAGGACATAGACGCCATCATCGGGGACGTTGTCAAGGATGCCGTGGTAGAGGCCGAGAAGGTCGTTGCCGAGGAGTATGCCAAGGATGTTGCCAAAGACGCCGCCAAGGGGCCTGCCGGTGAGGCCGACAAGGCCGCCACCGAGGAGGAGGTGGTCGATGACCATTAAAAGTGCTAGTTATCGACTAGAGGGGGGGTGAATAGGCGATTTTTATGAAAGTCTTCAAAACATAGAAGTTTCGAAGACAAACAGTAGAAATGAACCTATTGATATGCAGCGGAAGGTAGACTACACTAAGCAAGCCATAGTCAAATAATGAAGTGAATTCACAAGGACTAATAGCAGCTAGGTAGTAAAGATCAGGATAGAAGATGGTATCAAGCCAAACAACAATAGTAGTCAAGCAATGAAGTCAAACAGATACGGCAAACAGGCAATGACTTCACGAAGACAAACTCTAAGTAAAGGGAAGGAGAGGATAGAACCAGTCACTTGTTGAAGACACATGATTTGTTGGACCAGTTCCAGTTGCTGTGACAACTGTACGTCTGGTTAGGGAGGCTGAGATTCAACTCAGAAGACTGCGTCTTCACCTTATTCCCCTTGAGCTAAGGACACACAATCCTCGCCCAATCACTCTGGTAAGTCTTCAAGGTAGACTTCCAAACCTTCACAGACTTCTTCACCGGCGATCCACAATGGCTCTTGGATGCTCAGAACGCGACGCCTAACCGGCTGGAGGATTCACAGTCCTCAAGTGTAATAAGTCTTCAGGTCACACAGACAGAAAGACTTCAGTGATGCCTAACACTCTTTGGCTCTGGGTGTTTGGGCTTTGTCCTTGCAAGGATTTCTCTCTCTCAAAGGCTTCGAGGTGGGTTGCTCTCAAACGACAAAAGCCGTGCACTAACTCTGAGCAGCCACCAATTTATGGTGTAGGGGATGGGCTATTTATAGCCACTAGGCAACCCAACCTGATATGTCCGAAATGACCCTGGGTCACTAAGGAACTGACACGTGTTCCAACTGTCAGATTTCAAACACACACGACAACTTTACTTGGGCTATAAGCAAAGCTGACTTATCCAGCTCTGGATAAGATTTGCTCTCATTGTCTTCGCTCGAAGACATAGGATTTGGGTTGAGCATCACTTCAGTCATTCTGACTTTGTTCACTTGGACCCCACTTAACAGTGCGGTGGTTCCTATGACTCAACAAAGAAGAAAAGGAAACAACGAAACAACTAAGTCTTCCCGCTCCATAGTCTTCACTGAATGTCTTCTCATGTCATAGTCTTCAATATGAATACCACCATTGTCGTCAATGTCTTCATACATTTTTAGGGGTCATCTCCGGTAGGTAAACCAAATCAATGAGGGACACTACCTGTGTTATCCTTCAATTCTCACAAACACATTAGTGCCTCAACCAAATTTGTCGTCAATACTCCAAAACCAACTAGGGGTGGCACTAGATGCACTTACAATCTCCCCCTTTTTGGTGATTGATGACAAACTGGTTGAAGTTTTCAACGGGGATAAAGTATGTGAAATTCTAAGGGATAGAGTATTGTCTTCATAAGTTATAAAGGCTCCCCCTGAAGATGTGCATATAAGTAATTTGCTTCTGGAATGCAAATGCACATGGCAGGTTGTACTTGTGGAGATCCTCTTCAACTAATGACGACAATTCATCATGCATGATAAGATATAACGAAGATAATGACATGCATAATGAAAAATGGACATCTGCAGAATGACCTAAGTGCGGAAGTTATCATCGCACATGCGGAATTTATCATCGCATCACAGAATAGCAAATAAGTAGCAGACGACCATCGAGTTTAAGTGTTACAACTCAAATAACCAAATGTATCAAAAACGAGAGTTGTAAACACTAGGCAAAATATAAAGCAACCGCCCATATGAACCCGCTTGAAGACTATCAAACACATATGCTTCTCCCCCTTTTGTCAATAATGACCAAAAAGGTTTGAAGACATAGAGCGTCTACTCGTCCCCATGAGGAGTAGGTGAAGCAGTAGGGTTGTCGTTGTTGTTTGGCGGTGCAGACGAGCTTGGTGCAGTGTCGATGCGTGCAGAAGTAGGGGGCGGTGGAGTAGCATCGTCTTCATCATCGATCACTTTGGCATTCACCGTTGCAGCAGAGGAAGAATAGTCAGAATCTTCAAGAGATGGAGTTCGACGTAGGACAACATTCCATGGAGGAGTGGAGTCAAACTTGAATCTTTCAGTGAAGCCATCGTCTTGAAGATCTGCTTCAGCACTGAGCAGTGTCAAACTCTTCCATGATCGCCGATAGGTCTCGTGAGTGACAAAAGCATTCTTGGTGGCAAGATTGCGAATGTGATTGACGTCCACCAAGATGTTGGAAATATGCCCTAGAGGCAATAATAAAAGCATTATTATTATATTTCCTTGTTCATGATAATTGTCTTTATTCGTGCTATAATTGTGTTATCCGGAAATCGTAATACATGTGTGAATAACAGACAACAATATGTCCCTAGTAAGCCTCTAGTTGACTAGCTCGTTGATCAACAGATAGTCATGGTTTCCTGACTATGGACATTGGATGTCATTGATAACGAGATCACATCATTAGGAGAATGATGTGATGGATGAGACCCAATCCTAAACATAGCATAAGATCGCATAGTTCGTTTGCTAGAGTTTTCCAATGTCAAGTATCCTTTCCTTAGACCATGAGATCGTATAACTCCCGGATACCGTAGGAGTGCTTTGGGTGTGCCAAACGTCACAACGTAACTGGGTGACTATAAAGGTATACTACGGGTATCTCCAAAAGTATCTGTTGGGTTGACACGGATCGAGACTGGGATTTGTCACTCCGCTTGACGGAGAGGTATCACCGGGCCCTCTCGGTAATGCATCATCATAATGAGCTCAATGTGATCAAAGTGTTTGATCACGGGATCATGCATTACGGTACGAGTAAAGTGACTTGTCGGTAACGAGATTGAACGAGGTATTGGGATACCGACGATCGAATCTCGGGCAAGTAAAATACCGATTGACAAAGGGAATCGTATACGGGATTAATTGAATCCTCGACATCGTGGTTCATTCGATGAGATCATCGTGGAGCATGTGGGAGCCAACATGGGTATCTAGATACCGCTGTTGGTTATTGCCCGAGAGCCGTCTCGGTCATGTCTGCATGTCTCCCGAACCCGTAGGGTCTACACACTTAAGGTTCGGTGACGCTAGGGTTGTGAAGATATGTATATGCAGTAACCCGAATGTTGTTCGGAGTCCCGGATGAGATCCCGGACGTCACGAGGAGTTTCGGAATGGTCCGGAGGTAAAGAATTATATAAAGGAAGTGTTGTTTTGGCCATCGGGACAAGTTTCGGGGTTATCGGTATTGTACCGGGACCACCGGAGGGTCCCGGGGGGTCCACCGGATGGGGCCACCTGCCTCGGGGGCCACATGGGCTCTAGGGGGTGCGCCTTGGCCTACATGGGCCAAGGGGAACCAGCCCCAAGAGGCCCATGCGCCTAGGGTGGGGAAACCCTAAAGGGGGCGCCCCATTGCTTGGGGGGCAAGCCCCACCCCTTGGCCGCCGCCCCCTTAGGAGATTGCATCTCCTAGGGCCGGCGCCCCACCTAGGGGGCTATATAAAGGGGGGAGGGGAGGGGGGCAGCTGGACCCTGGTCCTTGGCGCCTCCCTCTCCCTCTCCAACACCTCCTCCTCCTCCGTAGAGCTCGGCGAAGCCCTGCCGGAGTACTGCAGCTCCACCATCACCACGCCGTCGTGCTGCTGCTGGAGCCATCTTCCCCAACCTCTCCTTTGCCTTGTTGGATCAAGAAGAAGGAGACGTTACGCTGATCGTACGTGTGTTGAACGCGGAGGTGCCGTCCGTTCGGTGCTAGGATCTCCGGTGATTTGGATCACGTCGTGTACGACTACCTCATCCTCGTTCGTTGAACGCTTCCGCTTGCGATCTACAAAGTGGTATGTAGATGCAATCTCTCTCCCATGACTCTTTGCTTATATGAACTCATAGATGGATCTTGGTGAAACCGTAGGAAAATTTTTAATTTTCTGCAACGTTCCCCAACAGTGGCATCATGAGCCAGGTTTATGCGTAGTTCTCTATTGCACGAGTAGAACACAATTTGTTGTGGGCGTAGATGTTGTCAACTTTCTTGCCGCTACTAGTCTTATCTTGCTTCAGCGGTATTGTGGGATGAAGCGGCCCGGACCAACCTTACACGTACGCTTACGTGAGACCGGTTCCACCGACTAACATGCACTAGTTGCATAAGGTGGCTGGCGGGTGTCTGTCTCTCCCACTTTAGTTGGAGCGGATTCGATGAAAAGGGTCCTTATGAAGGGTAAATAGAAGTTGACAAATCACGTTGTGGCTTTCACGTAGGTAAGAAAACGTTCTTGCTAGAACCCTAATTCAGCCACGTAAAACTTGCAACAACAATTAGAGGACGTCTAACTTGTTTTTGCAGCAAGTGCTTTGTGATATGATATGGCCAAAGTTGTGATGAATGATGAATGATCTATATGTGATGTATGAGATGTTCATGCTATTGTAATAAGAATCACGACTTGCATGTCGATGAGTATGACAACCGGCAGGAGCCATAGGAGTTGTCTTTATTTTTTGTATGACCTGCGTGTCATTGAGAAACGCCATGTAAATTACTTTACTTTATTGCTAAACACGTTAGCCATAGTAGTAGAAGTAATAGTTGGCGAGCAACTTCATGGAGACACGATGATGGAGGTCATGATGATGGAGATCATGGTGTCAAGCCGGTGACAAGATGATCATGGAGCCCCAAGATGGATATCAAAGGAGCTATGTGATATTGGCCATATCATGTCACGTTTATTATTTGATTGCATGTGATGTTTATCATGTTTTGCATCTTGTTTACTTAGAACGACGGTAGTAAATAAGATGATCCCTCATAATAATTTCAAGAAGTGTTCCCCCTAACTGTGCACCGTTGCGACAGTTCGTTGTTTCGAAGCACCACGTGATGATCGGGTGTGATAGATTCTAACGTTCACATACAACGGGTGTAAGACAGATTTACACATGCAAACACTTAGGTTGACTTGACGAGCCTAGCATGTACAGACATGGCCTCGGAACACAGAAGACCAAAAGGTCGAGCATGAGTCGTATAGAAGATACGATCAACATGAAGATGTTTACCGATGTTGACTAGTCCGTCTCACGTGATGATCGGACACGACCTAGTTGACTCGGATCATGTTATACTTAGATGACTAGAAGAGGGATGTCTATCTAAGTGGGAGTTCATTAAATAATTTGATTAAGATGAACTTTATTATCATGAACTTAGTCTAAAATATTTACAATATGTCTTGTAGATCAAATGGCCAACGTAGTCCTCAACTTCAACGCGTTCCTAGAGAAAACCAAGCTGAAAGACGATGGCAGCAACTATACGGACTGGGTCCGGAACCTGAGGATCATCCTCATAGCTGCCAAGAAAGATTATGTCCTACAAGCACCGCTGGGTGATGCACCTGTTCTCCCTGCAGAACAAGACGTTATGAACGCTTGGCAGTCACGTTCCGATGATTACTCCCTCGTTCGGTGCGGCATGCTTTACAGCTTAGAGCCGGGGCTCCAAAAGCGTTTTGAGAGACATGGAGCATATGAGATGTTCGAAGAGCTGAAAATGGTTTTCCAAGCTCATGCCCGGGTCGAGAGATATGAAGTCTCCGATAAATTCTTTAGCTGTAAGATGGAGGAAAATAGCTCTGTCAGTGAACACATACTCAAGATGTCTGGGTTGCACAACCGCTTGACTCAACTGGAAGTTAATCTCCCGGATGAAGCGGTCATTGATAGAATCCTCCAGTCGCTTCCACCTAGCTACAAGAGCTTTGTGATGAACTACAACATGCAGGGGATGGTAAAGACCATTCCTGAGGTATATGCTATGCTGAAATCAGCAGAGGTAGAAATCAAGAAGGAGCATCAAGTGTTGATGGTGAATAAAACCACTAAGTTCAAGAAGGGCAAGGGTAAAAAGAACTTCAAGAAGGACGGCAAGGAAGTTGCCGCGCCCGGTAAGCAAGTTGCCGGGAAGAAGCCAAAGAATGGACCCAAGCCCGAGACTGAGTGCTTTTATTGCAAGGGAAGTGGTCACTGGAAGCGGAACTGCCCCAAATACTTAGCGGACAAGAAAGCCGGCAAAACAAAAGGTATATGTGATATACATGTAATTGATGTGTACCTTACCAGTACTTGTAGTAGCTCTTGGGTATTTGATACCGGTGCAGTTGCTCACATTTGTAACTCAAAACAGGAGCTGCGGAATGAACGGAGACTGGCGAAGGACGAGGTGACGATGCGCGTCGGGAATGGTTCCAAGGTCGATGTGATTGCCGTCGGCACGCTACCTCTACATTTACCTACGGGATTAGTTTTAAACCTCAATAATTGTTATTTAGTGCCAAGTTTGAGCATGAACATTGTGTCTGGATCTCGTTTAATTCGAGATGGCTACTCATTTAAATCCGAGAATAATGGTTGTTCTATTTATATGAGAGATATGTTTTATGGTCATGCTCCGATGGTTAATTGTTTATTCTTGATGAATCTCGTACGTGATGAAACACATATTCATAGTGTGAATACCAAAAGAGTTAAAGTTGATAACAATAGTCCCACATATTTGTGGCACTGCCGCCTTGGTCACATAGGTGTCAAACGCATGAAGAAGCTCCATGCAGATGGACTTTTAGAGTCTCTTGATTATGAATCATTTGACACGTGCGAACCATGCCTCATGGGTAAAATGACCAAGACTCCGTTCTCAGGAACAATGGAGCGAGCAACCAACTTATTGGAAATCATACATACCGATGTGTGCGGTCCAATGAGTGTTGAGGCTCGCGATGGCTATCGTTATGTTCTCACCCTCACTAATGACCTGAGTAGATATGGGTATATCTACTTAATGAAACACAAGTCTGAGACCTTTGAAAAGTTCAAGGAATTTCAGAGTGAGGTTGAAAATCAACGTGACAGAAAAATCAAGTTTCTACGATCAGATCGTGGAGGAGAATACTTGAGTCACGAATTTGGCACACACTTAAGAAAATGTGGAATAGTTTCACAACTCACGCCGCCTGGAACACCTCAGCGTAATGGTGTGTCCGAACGTCGTAATCGCACTCTATTAGATATGGTGCGATCTATGATGTCTCTTACCGATTTACCGCTATCTTTTTGGGGCTATGCTTTAGAGACTGCCGCATTCACTTTAAATAGGGCTCCGTCGAAATCCGTTGAGACGACACCGTATGAATTATGGTTTGGGAAGAAACCTAAGCTGTCGTTTCTAAAAGTTTGGGGATGCGATGCTTATGTGAAGAAACTTCAACCTGAAAAGCTCGAACCCAAGTCGGAAAAATGCGTCTTCATAGGATACCCTAAAGAAACTATTGGGTATACCTTCTACCTCAGATCCGAAGGCAAGATCTTTGTTGCCAAGAATGGATCCTTTCTAGAGAAGGAGTTTCTCTCGAAAGAAGTAAGTGGGAGGAAAGTAGAACTTGATGAAGTGTTACCTCTTGAACCGGAAAATGGCGAAACTCAAGAAAACGTTCCTGAGGTGCCTGCACCGACTAGAGAGGAAATTAATGATGATGATCAAGATACTCCTAATCAAGCTCCTACTGAAATTCGAAGGTCCACAAGGACACGTTCCGCACCAGAGTGGTACGGCAACCCTGTCTTGGAAATCATGTTGTTAGACAACGGTGAGCCTTCGAACTATGAGGAAGCAATGGCGGGCTCGGATTCCGACAAATGGCTGGAAGCCATGAAATCCGAGATAGGATCCATGTATGAAAACAAAGTATGGACTTTGACTGACTTGCCCGTTGAACGGCGAGCCATAGAAAATAAATGGATCTTTAAGAAGAAGACAGACGCGGATGGTAATGTGACCATCTATAAAGCTCGGCTTGTCGCTAAGGGTTATCGACAAGTTCAAGGGGTTGACTACGATGAGACTTTCTCACCGGTAGCGAAGCTGAAGTCCGTCCGAATCATGTTAGCAATTGCCGCATTCTACGATTATGAAATATGGCAAATGGACGTCAAAACGACATTCCTTAATGGTTTCCTTAAGGAAGAATTGTATATGATGCAGCCGGAAGGTTTTGTCGATCCTAAGAATGCTGACAAGGTGTGCAAGCTCCAACGCTCGATTTATGGGCTGGTGCAAGCATCTCGGAGTTGGAACATTCGCTTTGATGAGATGATTAAAGCGTTTGGGTTTACGCAGACTTATGGAGAAGCCTGCGTTTACAAGAAAGTGAGTGGGAGCTCTGTAGCATTTCTCATATTATATGTAGACGACATACTTTTGATGGGAAATGATATAGAACTCTTGGACAGCATTAAGGCCTACTTGAATAAGAGTTTTTCAATGAAGGACCTTGGAGAAGCTGCTTATATATTAGGCATCAAGATCTATAGAGATAGATCGAGACGCCTCATAGGTCTTTCACAAAGCACATACCTTGATAAGATATTGAAGAAGTTCAATATGGATCAATCTAAGAAGGGGTTCTTACCTGTGTTACAAGGTGTGAAATTGAGCTCAGCTCAATGTTCGACCACGGCAGAAGATATAGAAGAGATGAGTGTCATCCCCTATGCCTCAGCCATAGGTTCTATTATGTATGCCATGCTGTGTACCAGACCTGATGTAAACCTTGCCGTAAGTTTGGTAGGAAGGTACCAAAGTAATCCCGGCAAGGAACACTGGACAGCGGTCAAGAATATCCTGAAGTACCTGAAAAGGACTAAGGAAATGTTTCTCGTTTATGGAGGTGATGAAGAGCTCGTCGTAAAGGGTTACGTCGACGCTAGCTTAGACACAGATCTGGATGACTCTAAGTCACAAACCGGATACGTGTATATTTTGAATGGTGGGGCAGTAAGCTGGTGCAGTTGCAAGCAAAGCGTCATGGCGGGATCTACATGTGAAGCGGAGTACATGGCAGCCTCGGAGGCAGCACATGAAGCAATTTGGGTGAAGGAGTTCATCACCGACCTCGGAGTCATACCCAATGCGTCAGGGCCAATCAAACTCTTTTGTGACAACACTGGAGTTATTGCACTTGCCAAGGAGCCCAGGTTTCACAAGAAGACGAGGCACATCAAGCGTCGCTTCAACTCCATTCGTGAAAATGTTCAAGATGGAGACATAGAAATTTGTAAAGTGCACACGGATCTAAATGTCGCAGATCCGTTGACTAAACCCCTCCCTAAGGCAAAACATGATCAGCACCAGAACTCTATGGGTGTTCGATTCATCACAATGTAACTAGATTATTGACTCTAGTGCAAGTGGGAGACTGTTGGAAATATGCCCTAGAGGCAATAATAAAAGCATTATTATTATATTTCCTTGTTCATGATAATTGTCTTTATTCGTGCTATAATTGTGTTATCCGGAAATCATAATACATGTGTGAATAACAGACAACAATATGTCCCTAGTAAGCCTCTAGTTGACTAGCTCGTTGATCAACAGATAGTCATGGTTTCCTGACTACGGACATTGGATGTCATTGATAACGAGATCACATCATTAGGAGAATGATGTGATGGACAAGACCCAATCCTAAACATAGCATAAGATCGCATAGTTCGTTTGCTAGAGTTTTCCAATGTCAAGTATCCTTTCCTTAGACCATGAGATCGTGTAACTCCCGGATACCGTAGGAGTGCTTTGGGTGTGCCAAACGTCACAACGTAACTGGGTGACTATAAAGGTATACTACGGGTATCTCCGAAAGTATCTGTTGGGTTGACACGGATCGAGACTGGGATTTGTCACTCCGCTTGACGGAGAGGTATCACCGGGCCCTCTCGGTAATGCATCATCATAATGAGCTCAATGTGATCAAAGTGTTTGATCACGGGATCATGCATTACGGTACGAGTAAAGTGACTTGCCGGTAACAAGATTGAACGAGGTATTGGGATACCGACGATCGAATCTCGGGCAAGTAAAATACCGATTGACAAAGGGAATCGTATACGGGATTAATTGAATCCTCGACATCGTGGTTCATCCGATGAGATCATCGTGGAGCATGTGGGAGCCAACATGGGTATCCAGATACCGCTGTTGGTTATTGCCCGAGAGCCGTCTCGGTCATGTCTGCATGTCTCCCGAACCCGTAGGGTCTACACACTTAAGGTTCGGTGACGCTAGGGTTGTGAAGATATGTATATGCAGTAACCCGAATGTTGTTCAGAGCCCCGGATGAGATCCCAGACGTCACGAGGAGTTTCACAATGGTCCGGAGGTAAAGAATTATATAAAGGAAGTGCTGTTTTGGCCATCGGGGCAAGTTTCGGGGTTATCGGTATTGTACCGGGACCACCGGAGGGTCCCGGGGGGTCCACCGGATGGGGCCACCTGCCTCGGGGGCCACATGGGCTCTAGGGGGTGCGCCTTGGCCTACATGGGCCAAGGGGAACCAGCCCCAAGAGGCCCATGCGCCTAGGGTGGGGAAACCCTAAAGGGGGGGCGCCCCCTTGCTTGGGGGGCAAGCCCCACCCCTTGGCCGCCGCCCCCTTAGGAGATTGCATCTCCTAGGGCCGGCGCCCCCCCTAGGGGGCTATATAAACGGGGAGGGGAGGGGGGCAGCCGGACCCTGGTCCTTGGCGCCTCCCTCTCCCTCTCCAACACCTCCTCCTCCTCTGTAGAGCTTGGCGAAGCCCTGCCGGAGTACTGCAGCTCCACCATCACCACGCCGTCATGCTGCTGCTGGAGCCATCTTCCCCAACCTCTCCTTTGCCTTGCTGGATCAAGAAGAAGGAGACGTTACGCTGACCGTACGTGTGTTGAACGCGGAGGTGCCGTCCGTTCGGTGCTAGGATCTCCGGTGATTTGGATCACGTCGTGTACGACTACCTCATCCTCGTTCGTTGAACGCTTCCGCTCGCGATCTACAAAGTGGTATGTAGATGCAATCTCTCTCCCATGACTCTTTGCTTAGATGAACTCATAGACGGATCTTGGTGAAACCGTAGGAAAAATTTTAATTTTCTGCAACGTTCCCCAACACAAGAGGCTTTGCATTTGGCACTTCAGCCAGTCATGATGCTTATCTTATTTCTGATGAAGGGCATCCAGAAGCTCTCGGTCATTGAGAACGCAGGAGCGTTTCTTAGGCCTTTGGGCAATTGTGCTCTCAGTGGCTTCAGTTTGCGCACGGTGTGGCAAGCGAGTAATCCCAGCCAATGGATAGACTCGAGCAACAGCTTGAATTCCTTCAACATTTTGGGTGAAGCTTTGATGGTCAGCATTCTGAAGACAAAGGGGCTCCTTTGCAGGCTCTGGGTATATGGCTTCAATAGACAAATCAACTTCTGGCAAAAAGATGATATGATTGCATGCAGAGGGTTGATAGTTGAAGGCAGAGTGGAGCTTGATCAGACGCATGATCCAGGGAGCATAGAACTTCAGACCAAATATGTCAGACCCTGATGCAGCAAGTTGGCGGATAAAGAATTCTTGTGCATTGAAGCGTTTGCCATGAAGAATATGAAAAACCAAAGTCTTCATTGCTCCTTCCAGCTTGGCATTCGGAGAGTGTCCTTTGATAGGCCAAAGAGTTCGCCTGATAATATGATAGATGGTGCGGGGCAGATACTCAAGGTCTTCAACAAAGAACTCCTTAGGATATTCAGCATCTGGAGGCAAAGGCTTCATCATGCTGAGCATCTGACTCATATTAGGCTCAGGCTTGTGGAAGATGCTCTCCATCGCATCATTGTGAAGCTGACAACCAGGTTCATAAAGTTCATCTGGAGTGGGCAGGCCAGTAAGCTCAATGACATCAAAGGCTTTGGCTTCATGATGAACATTGCCTGTCATCCACTCTAGAACCCATGTCTTTGTATCCCTGTAGTAGCCACGAATATGCAGAGTGGCATAGAATTGGAGCAGTAATTCTTCATTCCAGTGCTCCTTATCTGTGACCAACTGCAGCAAGCCAGACTCTTGAAGCAGTCCAGAGCTTCTTCCAAACAGGGCAGACCAGTTATGGCTTCAGTATCAAGACGCATATGTGGGAAAATGCGACCTTGATTGTACAGAATGCATGAGTAATAAATTCGATGTTGATAACTCCAGAATCGATCCGAAGATATTCTCGCCCTTGAGTAGGGGTTCTTGGCTCTGTCAAAGAAAGTGTTGTGTGCCTTGAAGCCATTGATGTTAAAAGATCCGGGTGCTGATGCAGTACCTGGAAACCTGGGCAACCTTGGCTTTGGCTTCTGAACCCGAGGCCTGTGCTCAACGTGGTAATCAAACTGAGGACCAGCAGCAGGCGGAGGAGTCAGAACAGGCCATTTGACAGTGATAAGCTAGCCATAGTTGAATGCTTGCTCGATAGTGTGTGGCCTTGGTGGCGGAACAGGAGCAGTGGCATCAACAGTGGCTTCAGATTGCACAACAGAGGCTTCAGGTGCAGTTGCATCATTGGCTTCTGGCACATTGGTTGGTGCAGGCTCCACATTTGCTTCAGCCATGACTACGTCATTGGCTTCATTTGTGTTGGTGGTGGTAGCCTCAAGATTCTCAACCTCCACTTGATGAGCTGGAGGGTCGGACACAGACACGTTCCCTTCAGGAACAGCTTCTTCAGTAATAGGGGGAGTAGGGACATGTTCTTCTTCTTGTTTGTCATCGGCTGATGCAGCCGGAATGTCTTCAGCAGCTTTGGCTTCAGACTCGAGACATTCACAGTTGGAGTGGCTTCTGCGAACACTTGACGTGCAACAGATTGGGGCACTTCTCCTTCTGGAACGCTCGAAGGAGGGACTTGAGGCCTTGGTCCTTTGCGAAGCCTGCGAAACGCTGGCGACGCCTTTGGAGATGGAGTTGGCTGGGCCTCAAAGTCATATCTTCTTCTTGCACAGGTGGTGTGACTTGTTGTTGTTGGGGAGTACTTGGAGTGTCTTGTTGTTGTGGGTGATCAGCCCACGAAGCATCCTGAGCAATTGGCGTCAGAGGACGACCAATGCTGATGAGTTTGCTGTTCGTGAGAACAGGCGATGATACCAGGTTGTGTTCGATCTGAGGAAGAACTTCATCATCTTCAACATTGTCATGATGACCAATGTCTTCAGCAGCGGTGGGGTCAACTGCTGGAATGTCTTCAGCTTCATGAGCCTCTGTGGAAGCAGGCTCATGAACTATCATTCGTTGTTCTTGGTGTTCAGATGCAGGAGGGACCATTGAAATAGGTTCAACAACTAAGGGCTCTGAGGGAGCAGCCCTATCCTTCTTGGTTTTGCGCTTCTTCTTGGAGGGAGCAGCATCAGAAGCTTCAGGATTTTTCCTTTTTCTGGCTTCAGCCTCGGCAGTCCTCGTCTTCTTCAGTTCTGAAGCGGTTGACCTGACCTTTGGCTTTGAGCCAGTCATGCTACTTGGGAAGACAATGCGTGGTTCTTCCCGCCTTGAAGGTGCAGATTGGTCAGTCGATGGCTTCTTCTTCTTTGCAGCCATTCTTGGGTCGATGCCAGGACGACCAAGAGCCTTGCGCTTCTCAGCCTCATTGTAGCCTTGCACACATTTGTCAGCCAGGCTCTTCATGCGCTCACGAGATCCTTTAGCTTCTTCGCGTTTCTTGAGAAAGGCTTCCTTGAGCTCATGCAGCATGATATTGAAGTTTTTGACATCTTGCACGCTGAGCTTTGCCACATGCTTCTTGAACTGAGCTTTCTCAAAGTCGATCTTGTGCTTCAGCTCAACGATGCGCTGAGCGAGAGCTAGTTCAGAGGCAATGGCGCCATTGAAGGAGACGCTGAGGCCAATAGGAAGTTGCAGATCTTCAAAGCTGAGATTTGGGGTGTCAAACCACTCATTAATGAAGTTATGGATGATTGCCACATCAAAGAGAGGCAAATCATTGAAGATCTCTGCTTCTTCCTTGCTCTTGATCAGTTGCTCAAGGGCATCATCTGCAAGATCTTCATCGCTGGATAGATCAATATGCTCTTCTCGCAGAATGGCAGCAGGAGTCAGTGTCTGATCAGTCTTCTTGACGATTTTCTTCTTCTTCTCCGTCTTCTTGGAGATACGTGATAGATCTTCAGACTGCACACTGTCTTCAGGAGGTGCAGTGGCCAGTGGCTTCGCACGTGAAGCTTTTGGAGAAGCAGCTAACCTTGAAGCCTTAGCCTTCTTTGGCTTCTGTGGCTTTGGAGTAGGAGCTGGGGTTTCATCGGAGTCAGCATCATCATCAGAGTGATCCACTTTGGCACCTTGGACTGTGATGTGAGCGATGAGGCCATCCAGGTTGTAGAAAGGACCGATAACATTGGGTTCTGCATCACGTGAGCCGTCAGCACAGGGAGCAGGAGGACCAGGATTGAAGTCTAACCCCAAAGAATCTTTGTTCTTCTTTGCTGAGGCTTTTGCAAACTGATAGTTGCGTTTGAACAGATTGTCTTCGCGACACCACAGTAAAGATGATGGGTCGGCATCAGCTGGTTGTGGCCCACGGACCATACAAGGATAGAAGCCTTGCTCAATGGCTTCAGGTCTAGACCTAGGTGGAAGATTTCTGTACAGAATATCTCCCCATGGTTGCTTGATAGCATTTTTCTCAACGTATTCTTGGGTCACGAATCTGTACTTGTACCACTATTCAGCCCAATATCTTCGAATCCACTGGATTCGTGTCTTGCGCTGATTGTAATCCTCTTCAGGATCTGTCTTGTAAAGCTCTGAGAGGTCATCAGGCAGATCTCTTGATGTTCCCCCACGACGTTGTCTGCCACCCTTCCTTACTGATTTTTCTGCAGCCATGAATTTCAAACTGAATGGCTTCAACACGTTCAAAGGCTTCAGAGGCTTTCGCTTGCTGGACAGACAGGAACTGGCTTCGGGAGAGTTAATATGATGCTGTAAGAATTCTGCAAACGAATGCAGACTATGAGAACCAAGGGATTCTCCCACGGACATGTACCTGTGACAGCATTAGAGATGCGAGGGAAGGGGAAGAGGTCATATGCATTCTCAGAAGATTTTGAAGATAAATCAGTTTGAAGACATTGACCTCATGATGCGAAGACATTGACCTCATGATGCGAAGACATTCACTTATATGTTGAGAGTTGGTTCCAGATTTGTACGAATCCGCGAATAAGTACAAGTGAGGAATCTAACTAGATATGAAGCTTAAGTGAATATACTAGGCAGTATGAGATGCAGACAGGATAGATCTAACATTGTATAGGCAGAACCCTAGTTTGGTAAACATGATGAATCTTTGAGAATCAAAAAGATGGTAAAAATATAGTTGTATTTACCACACGAAGAACTGCTAGATGGGAAGAGTAGGAGACCGAGCAGTTCAATCCACCGTGCCCTAACTTGGCGACGGAGGACACCTACGGCGGCGGCGGAGAGGACGATGTCCGCGACCGGCGTGAGGACGGAGTCGGAGAAGTCGCGGCAGCTAAGCGCTTCATCGCCGGCGTCGTCGAGAGCTAGCGGGGGCGCTAGGGTTTTGACGAGGTGGAGAGGTGGAAGAAGGTTTTCTTTACCGCAGGGGACATGTATTTATAAGGAAGTGTGCGGCACAGCGCAATTACGTAGGTGCCCCTGGCGGTTCACATCTGAGGGGCACGTGGCAAGCATGCAACATACTTAGAGTTGTCCCACGTTCCCACGCCCGCCAGGTTTGTCGGATGGTCGTTCCAGCTTCTCCGGATTTCAGGCAATAAGGATGAGTCATTTAAAACAGACTTAATGTTTGTCTCTGTATCTTCTGCTGACAAGGACGCAGAGAAGACATTCGACAGTTTCAATAGAATGCATATGATTTGGACAGATAGAGTTTGAGATAGGAAGCATAGAGAGATTAGGGTCCGATCACATTCACTTAGTTCAATAGATTCAACAAGGAAGACATAGCTATAAGTGAATGCTGTAGAGGACAGAACACTAGTATATATATCAGAAGACAATCAAATCAACATAGTGAAGATAATCATGAAACTAAATTGAAATTGAAGACAAACCAAATGTGAAGACATATCAAATGTAACGCCATGAGTGAAACACTTCAAACAGAAAAATTTGGTGGTGGCGTTACCCACCGTATAGGAAGTATTAGACCCAGACACGGCGCACAATTATCGTGGCGCTCCGAAGTCAAATTCCACGTTAATGTATTCACACTTAGAATGTAAGTCTTCATTGATTGAAGATATACTTTACTTCGTGTGTTGTACATCTGAGTCATCAACATGCATAAGTGTTAGGATGTGTGCCTGATCACAGGACATTTGAGGATTCCAAGATATTCAGCTCACACCGTAACTTGCAAAACCTTTTCTCATCCAAGGGCTTTGTGAAGATATCTGCCAATTGCTCTTCAGTGTTGACGTGAATGATATCAATATCTTTCTTCATGACATGATCTCTGAGAAAGTGATGACGAATTTCAATGTGCTTTGTCTTCGAGTGCTGGACTGGGTTGTTGGCAATCTTGATGGCGCTTTCGTTGTCGTAGAAGAGAGGTACTTGCTTCAGATTGATGCCATAGTCCTTGAGAGTTTGCTTCATCCATAGAAGCTGAGCACAGCAAGATCCAGCAGGAATGTATTTAGATTCAGCAGTTGAGAGAGATACACAGTTCTGCTTCTTTGAAGACCAACAGACAAGTGATCGACCCAGAAAGTGACATGTGCCTGATGTAGACTTGCGATCCACCTTGTCACCAGCATAATCAGCATCCGAGAATCCAACCAGATCAAACTCTGAGCCCTTTGGATACCATAATCCTAGTGTTGGGGTGTGAGCCAAATATCGAAGAATTCGCTTCACAGCTAAGTGATGCGATTCCTTTGGTGCCGCTTGGAATCGAGCACACATGCAAACACTAAGCATAATAT
This sequence comes from Aegilops umbellulata, assembly GCA_032464435.1. NCBI lineage: Eukaryota > Viridiplantae > Streptophyta > Magnoliopsida > Poales > Poaceae > Aegilops > Aegilops umbellulata. The sequence goes on from CP136054.1 coordinate 476,044,572, forward strand.
CTGGCCTAGATGCACATAGGTAAAGTAAAGAACCAATCATGGAGCGGTATACCTGTTGATCGAACTCTTTACCATTGTCGTCGGGACCCAGATGGTGTTTGGCTGGCATTGGCGTCGTGTAACCTTTGCAGTCTTGCATTCCAAACTTCTCCAGACAATCTTTGAGGTATTTCTCTTGAGATATGAAGATGCCATTCCTTTGCTGACGAATTTGAAGACCAAGGAAGAACTTCAGCTCACCCATCATGGACATATGATATTGCTCTTGCATCATATATCCAAACTCATCACTATACTTCTGGTTGGTGCAGCCGAAGATAATGTCATCCACATATATTTGGCACACAAACAGTTCACCATCATATGTCTTCGTGAAGAGTGTGCGATCGAGGGATCCAGGTTTGAAGCCTTTGCTCTTCAGGAAGTCTTTGATCGTATCATACCAGGCGCGAGGAGCTTGTTTGAGGCCATACAATGCTTTGTTTAGCTTGTACACCATATCAGGATGTTTTGGATCTTCAAAGCCAGGTGGTTGAGCGACGTATACTTCTTCTTCAATCTTGCCGTTGAGAAATGCACTCTTCACATCCATTTGATATAGCAAGATGTTGTGGTGGTTAGCATAAGCTAGCAGTATGTGAATAGCTTCAAGCCTAGCCACAGGAGCAAATGTTTCATCGAAGTCAATTCCTTCAACTTGAGTATATCCTTGAGCAACAAGACGTGCTTTGTTTCTGACGACTTGACCATGCTCATCTTGCTTGTTTCGATATATCCATTTTGTGCCTATAATGTTATGCTTGCGAGGGTCAGGACGCTTGACAAGTTCCCAAACATTGTTCAGCTTGAACTATTGAAGCTCTTCTTGCATAGCTTGAATCCATTCGGGTTCCATGAAGGCTTCAGCAACTTTCTTGGGTTCTGATATTGACACAAAAGAAAAATGCCCACAGAAATTTGCTAACTGCGTTGCTCTTGAGCGAGTAAGTGGACCAGGTGCATTGATACTATCAATTATCTTCTCAATCTGTACTTCACTTGCAACATGAGGATGAACTGGACAAAGACTTTGCTCTTGCTGATCATTGTCATCATTGGGAGGATTGTCTTCAGGCTGAGCATTGTCTTCAGGTTGGTTAGGAGCAGAAATGATAAGTTCCTCTTCAGGCTGTGCTTCTGAAGGCATGATTTCACCAGTTCCCATTAGCTTGATAGATTCGCTGGGTGGAGCTTCTTCTAGTGTACTTGGCAGGAGCTCTCTTTGTGAACCATTGGTTTCATCAAACCACACGTCCACAGTTTCAACGATTTTGTAGAGATAGAGGTTGAAGACTCTGTAAGAGTGCGAATCCTTTCCATAACCGAGCATGAAGCCTTTGTGAGCTTTAGGTGCAAATTTTGACTTGTGATGGGGATCCTTGATCCAACACCTAGCTCCGAATACTCTGAAGTAGCTGACATTTGGCTTCTTGCTAGTGAGGACCTTATAGGATGTTTTGTTCAGAAGCTTATGGATGTAAACACGGTTGATGACGTGACATGCTGTATCAATAGCTTCAGGCCAGAACTTTCTTGGTGTCTTGTACTCGTCGAGCATCGTTCGAGCCATCTCAATGAGGGTTCTGTTCTTGCGCTCTACGATGCCATTTTGCTGAGGTGTGTATGGAGCAGAGAACTCATGAGTGATTCCCATTGTATCCAGATAAAGATCAAGTCCGGTGTTCTTGAACTCAGTGCCGTTGTCACTTCTGATATGCTTGATCTTGACGCCATAATTGTTCATGGCTCGATTGGCGAAGCGTCTGAAGACATCTTGCACTTCAGTCTTGAAGAGAATTATGTGCACCCATGTATATCTTGAGTAATCATCAACAATGACGAAGCCATAGAGATAGGCAGTTGTTGTGAGGGTGGAGTAGTGAGTAGGTGTCACATCCCACCTAGCTCATGCATTAGAGTGTGCATCATGTTTTCTTTTGACAGAAATTTGAAATGGGGAAGCCAGAACCCCCAGCACCCCTCCTGAAATCAACTAGGGTTTACTAAAAATTTTTTCAATGAACCTGAAATGCCCTTCTAAAAAGTTCACCCTCTTTGTCTTGGGTTGAAACCTCTGGCAAAAATGGTGCATATTTTTTTCTAGGTCAACAGAAGGTCTTTGAATTAATGCATTAGTATTTGAATTTGGGCATTTAAAATTTATAAAATATTTCAAATGCTCAAATATCTCCAAACTAAAATGTTCCTGGCTGGAAATATTCTATCTAAGGACCACATGCAGTTTGGTGATTTTAGGAGTTGTTTTAGTATTTTTAATAAGTCTACAAAGTCACAGAAAAATAGAAAAAGGAAACAAAAATGGGAAACTTACCTGCACCTACCTCCCTGGCCTGGCCCAGTGGCCAACAGGCCGGCCCAGCCGACTGGCCAACGCCAGTCGTCGTCTCCACCGCGCCAGGAGGACGCCGGGCGCGTGGTCGCCGCACGCCGCGCGCATGCGCGCCACGGCAGCTGCCTGCCTGCCCCTCCTCTCCTCGCTCTGGCCTTCGGACGACGCCACGCGCCGCCCCGACCCCCTCGCCCTCTCTCTCACTCTCCCTCCTCCCTGGATGTCGCCCTCTCCCGCGAACGCCGAGCGCCACCGTCGCCGCTGCTCGCCGTAGCTGTAGCCACCGTCTCCCCCTCGACCTCTCTCTGCGCCCGAGAGCTCCGCCACGACCCCCTCGTCCTCTGCGTCAAGCCACAAGACGCCGGACGCCCCGTGGAGTCGCCCCCGTCGTCTTCCTCGTCGCCGGCCACCGCAGATCGTCCCCGCCCGCACGTCGCCGTCCGACTGTCCCCGAGCTCGTCGTCGACGCCAACGAGCCCGCTGTGAGCCTCTGCTTCGATTCCCCCTCCTCCCCTGCCTTCCCGTGCCCCGCAGCGCTGCGCCCGCTCAAGGCCGACTCCGGCCGCCGCCCTGAGCTCCGCTCCGGCGAGCTCCGGCCGCCCCCGCCTCTCCCATCTGCTCCAATCGGTGCGGACGAGCGCGGGCTTCGCTCCCGTGGTCTCCGCGCGCCCATTCGCCGCCTGTAGCGCAACTCCGGTGAAGAACCGCCGCGGCTCGAGGTCGTCGCCGGCGAAACTCCGGCGAGGCCGACGTGGCGTCATTAGCGCCTAACCCCGCAACCTAAACCCCCCCCCTAAGCCACTGACCGTGGGCCCCAGGGCCAAGTCAAACCCCGGTCAGCGCGGGTTTGACCGGGTTTAGCCTCTGTGTCACTGACGTGTGGCCCCCACACGTCAGGTTGACTAGTCAGCGCTGTTGACTTGCTGACGCAAGCATGATGCAGTGCTGACGCAATTATTAATTTTCTGGATTTATTTTTTGCACAAGAAATTCCAGAAATTAGTTCAAACTTCAAAAATTCATAGAAAATTATCTATAACTCCAAATGCAAAGTTTTATATATGAAAAATTATCAGAAAAATCCAACCTATCCATTGGTACTGGTTTCATGCATGTCAGAACAAGTTAAACCCACTGTTTAGGCATTACAAGTTGATACACTAATATGATCTTCATAAATGAGCTACCATTTGAATCTTTGGTTCAAATGGGTTCATTCCCTTCTGGTTTAACTTGCACTAGGTCAGGGCACATCCATATTGCCATGTCATAGCATGCATCATATTGTTGCATATCGTCATGTATTGATTGTGTTCCGATGTGTTCTTCGTGGTAGGTTCTGCCTCCGAGGATATCTCCGAGTATCCAACCGAAGGGCAGTATTCCACGACCACTCCATCAGGCAAGCAACCCATTGATCATTCCGATACAAACCCATGTTCTCGCTTCTGCTCTCGTTTACTGCATTAAGACAACGCGTTTCAAACTGCTGTGTGTTACGGTAGTTGAACCCACTTCCTTTGCATGACCTGTCTTTGCCACAGTAACTAGATGAAACCCACTAGCATGTGTAGGAGTTGATTGAGCCAATATATGTGTGTGTTCCTACCATGCTATGCTTGCTATGCTTAGAGTTGTGTCAGGTCTGGCTCATCGGGATGATGAACTGGAGTGAAAGGTTGTGTCGGTGACAAGAGTGAAGTGTTGAACACGATTTGGTAAAGGAATCGATGAGAGGCCATGTAGGAGTACATGGTGGGTTGTTTCATTGAGGCCGTCCTTAGGAACTGAGTTCTGTGTTTGTGATCCATGATACAGTTACTACCACACATTGGGATCCTTAATTGACTCTCTCGGCTTCTTGATCACGCTTGTCCTCTGTCCAGGAGTTGCAAAGTAGTTTCTGGTGTTTGTAGTATGCTGGGGGCCGCACGCGGTGCTGACCATCGGGGTGGGCTGTGTTGCGGTAGGCACGTGGCACGGTGTACCGACTCGCCCGTTTGGTGTCTCGGGAACCCTGTTCACATCGTTCGGGGCCGTTAGTGGAAACCTCGGCCGGACTCCCTGCGGATGGAACCCGAATAGGCGATAAACCTGGACTAGAGACTTGAGTGTTTAGGTAGGCCGTGGCCGACACCCTCGTTGGGCTTCCGCTTGAAGGTTGCCGAGTACATGTCGTGTAAACGGCGATAAGTGGTGAGAGCGTGTGTGAAGAAGTACACCCCTGCAGGGTTATAAATGATCTATTCGAATAGCCGTGTCCGCGGTAATGGACTTCTGGGTTGCCTATATCAGTTCATAGATAAGTTAAATGGATACTACTAAAAATCTCAAGATAAGTGTGAGTACCGCGGATGGCCCTCTCGCAGGATGGCGAGAGAGGATCCACGGTGGAGTATTGTATTGGTGTTAGTGGACTCGTGTGCGACAAAATGATTTACAAGTGGTGTCTATCGTAGGATAGCTTAGCCAAGAGTCAAAGCTGGCTTGCTGCAATAACCCCACTACCTTCTTGAGAATGTGCATGTATAGTAGGTTCCTGTTGTAAGACTTGCTGAGTACCTCCGTACTCATGTTGCTTTAATCATGTTTTTCAGACGACTGCACAAACCCCTCTGATGGGTTCTATGTAGACCTCGACGTTGATGAGTGACTTATCACCAGGTGGTGATCCAAGACTTGTGAAGGGTCGTTGTAGATAGACAGGCTTCGTCAAGCCTTCTTTCTTTCTAGTGTCTGTACTCAGACTACTTTGCTTCCGCATGTGCTTGTATGTTTGTATGACTTGAGTGTTGGGTCATGTGACCCCTATCTGTATGGATGATATGTATGGCTCCTCGGAGCCTTCTAAATAAAGTACTTGAGTCGTAGAGTACTGTTGTGATGCCATGTTGTATTTACTCATATCGGCATATTGTGTGTATGATTGAAATGCTTGGTATGAGTGGGATCCGACTATCTAGTTGTTTATCCTTGGCAGCCTTTCATATGGGGAAATGTAAGTCTTGTGCTTCTGAGCGATAGTAGTCCGCTACAGCCCGGTTCACCGGAGTCCTGCTAGCCCAGCACTACTGCTTGGACACTTGACTGGCCGGCATGTGTTTCACGTCGTTCCTATGTCTGTCCCTTCGGGGAAATGTCACGCGCTGTTATTCGGAGTCCTGCCTAGCCTGCTACAGCCCGGGTTACCGGAGTCCTGTTAGCCCAGTGCTACAGCCCGAATAAATACGTTGATGACCGACATGCTCGATGTGATTCATGTATGCCTGTCCTCATAGGCTAGCGCCGCTTTGGGTTCACGACTAGCCATGTCGGCCCGGGTTCTCTGTCATATGGATGCTAGCGACACTATCATATACGTGAGCCAAAAGGCGCAAACGGTCCCGGGCCAGGTAAGGTGGCACCCGTGGGAGTACCGTGCGTGAGGCCGCAAAGTGATATGATGTGTTACACGCTGGATCGATGTGGCTTAGGATCGGGGTCCTGACAGCGTTGGCATCAGAGCTGGACTGCCTGTAGGTTCGCTAAGCCAAACTGGTCGATGTCGAGTCTAGAAATGCTTTAGTTATATGTAGGGGAATTGATTGTGGGAGGGAACGTAAGGCTCTTTTACTCCTTTACCTTATGCCCTCTATTTTGAGTCATTCTCTTCTCATTCTACGTGGGTTAAGGACTAGGCTCTCTTCTCTCTATCAGGTTCACGTGTTACTAAATCCGTAGTAACTTATAGGATTGTTGGATACAACCCAGTTCAGTTCTACTAAAGTTTAGTATGTTGCCAATTGAACCAGAACCTTGATATGTTGTTGTTGAGTGGTTTCGCAAACTGTTGTGGATGTCTCAATTCTTTTTCTGAGCATTTACAGCCGTTATGCTGTCCAATTTCATCCAGAAATTCTAATGCCTTTGCACTATTTTGTGCTTTCAGATGGCTACCCGTCCCCAAAACCAAGTGGTTCGTCTGACCCGTTGCATCGGTGTATGTGGTCATACCGCCATGTTGGTTCGAGTGATGGTTGAGGCAGGTTACCGATGGTACCCTGAATACACCGTCGAAGAGCAGTTTAGAGATTTTAACCAAAGCCAATATTTGTGCACGGTCAGGATATATCCATCATATCCCGGAGCCACGGAACCACTCCACCGTTCTTATGGACTCGGGATCACTATTGGGATGTCCGTTCAAGATGCAGCCTACTCTATGATGACCATTATGCGAGCTAGAACTGCCTTGTTGAGCAACACTGAATTTCGCTACATGCCAGCATCCCTCCCTGGGGCGCATGGTTACCTTCAGGGTATGTACAGTGATGCATCCCATGAGGACTCACTCCTTTGCACCACTACTGAGATGTTGGAAGATAAGGACCGTGAAAACCGGGCCTTGCGTATGGAGCTCTTTAATGCTCGTGCTGATCATTGGGCCACCTTGACGAGGTTTGCACCTGCTGTGCAAGCCGGATACATGGACACGAGAGACTTGTACCCTGTGCGGGCTAATCTGCCAGATTTTATGGAATGGCGTGAGGTGGGAGGCATCACCCCTCCTCGTGGGCCTCTTCTGCCGCCATTTGTTGGACCGAGGCCGCACCCAAGTCCCTATGGTCCACAAGCACCGCAGGACCGTCTGTTCCCAGATGACCATGTTCCGCTCCCAGGTCTGGGTGGTGACTTCTATGAGGACTTCTACGGAGCCGTCTGAGCTAGTAGCAGTCTCGCTAGTATTGTAATAGTTGTATGTCCACCGTCCTGCGTGATTGTGGAATATAACTTAGTGTGTATCAATTCCGGAGGTGTAGAAAAATAATGTATGGGAGCTTGGAATGCCTCCGATGAGATGTAACGCCTTTCGTCTTAGTTGTACTTCAGCTTGAGCTTGTACTAAACTATGTATGATGTGTATGACCGTTGGTACATATATGGCAGTTTCTATATTACCACGTCATACGGATGATCATCTCTGCATTCCTTGTTACCCATTACATTCCGCACTTCTTTGGCCAGATTTTGCCATCCTGGTTTAAATCGTTGTTTTGTTTTCCCAGGATGGTCAACACCCGCAGCAACCCTGCTGCTTCGGAGCAGGGAGAAGCTAGTGCACCTAGAGAGGAAAGTCTGCCTCAACCACCTTCTCTGGCCGAAGTGATGCTGGAGGCAGAGCGCAACAGGCGCGACACCAACCGCTTGTTAGAGCGGATTGAGCAGAACACTGCACGCCAGCAGAGGATCAATTCGGTGTCCATCAATGACTTTGTCAAGCTGTACCCGCCAAAGTTCAATCATTCCATCGAACCTCTCGATGCGGATGACTGGCTCCGCAGCATCGCCCACAAGCTACGTTCTGCCAACGTGGCTGAAGATGATAAAGTCACCTTTGCTGCCTATCACCTTGAAGGTCCTGCCAGCCTTTGGTGGGAGAATTATGAAGCTATGCGCCCAGTCGGCCAACTCACTACTTGGGCTGATTTCAGTGCCGCTTTTCGTGAGCATCATATCCCGGAAGGCCTCATGGATCGCAAGAGGGAGGAGTTTTGTAACTTCACCCAGGGGAAGCTGACTGTGGATGCATACAGTCGCGAGTTTGGGAAGCTTGCACGCTATGCTCCCGAAGAGGTATCCACCGATGCCAAGAAGCAGGCAAGGTTCCGCAAGGGACTTAGCCCTGAGCTCCGACGTGACCTTCGTCTGCATGAATGCATTTCTTTTCCGAATCTAGTCAATAAGGCCATCAGTGCCGAGACGGGGCAGAACGATTTTGAAGCTTCACGCAAGCACTCCCGTGACTATGGATCTTCATCCGGCTCTGGATCTCAGAAGCGCCGGGTCTGGATTCCAAATTCTGCTATGCCACCCAGGTATACCCCGAGGCCATCCTTTGAGGCGCCTCGTCCCAACCAACAGCATGTGCCGCCCAAGACTTTTGGTGGCCCCACTGTCAATACTGCTCCACGCCCCAATATGATAACTTGCTTCAAGTGTGGTGAGCCAGGCCACTACATCCGTGAGTGTCCCCAGAACAACCCCAGCCAGTTCGGAAAGTCTGTTGGACGTGGTAAGTCAACAGCGAAGGTGCTTGTCGCCAAGCTAGCCACCACTGCTCGTGGCCATGTCAACTACGTTTCAGCTGAAGAGACTCAAGAGGACCCCAACGTCGTTCTCGGTACGCTCCTTGTTAATTGCCATCCGGCAACTGTTCTCTTTGATACTGGAGCATCTCATTCATTTATTTCTGAGAGCTATGCTCGTTTGCACAACACCACCTTTTGTGACATGCCCACCTCCATGGTAATTCAAACCCCTGGTTCTAAGTGGCAAACCTCTAGGATCAGCCATGGAAATGAAATTCTTGTTGACAGATTGGTCTTCCTTGCGTCACTAATAGCTCTCAAGTCCTCAAACATAAACATCATCTTGGGTATGGACTGGATGTCAGCTCATTACGCCAAGATTGACTGCTCAACTAGAACTGTTCAACTTACCCATCCATCGGGCAAGACAGTCAATGTTTTGACCCGAGTATCGGAGCGTCAGCTCTACTCTCTAAATGCCAATCCCCTTCTAGACCTCGAAGATATTCCGGTAGTCCGTGACTTCCCGGATGTCTTTCCAGAGGAACTGCCAGGTGTTCCACCTGACAGAGATGTCGAGTTCGTGATAGACCTTGTTCCAGGAACCGTCCCAATCTCTAGGAGACCTTATAAGATGGCACCCCTAGAACTAGCTGAGCTTAAGAAACAACTCGATGAGTCCTTGCAAAAGGGTTTCATCCGTCCTAGTTCATCTCCATGGGCTTGCCCCGTCCTCTTCGTCATGAAGAAGGATGGAACGGATCGGATGGTTGTGGATTATCGACCTGTCAACTTGGTCACTATCAAGAACAAGTATCCGCTCCCCAGGATCAACGATCTGTATGACCAGCTCGCTGGATCCTCAGTCTTTTCCAAGATGGATTTGAGGTTGGGCTACCATCAAATCAAAATCAAGAACGGGGACATTCCCAAAACGGCCTTCGTTACTCGTTACGGCCAATACGAGTACACCGTCATGTCCTTCGGTTTAACCAATGCTCCAGCCACCTTCTCTCGGTTAATGAATTCGATCTTCATGGAGTATTTGGATAAATTCGTTGTGGTTTACCTCGATGATATACTCATCTACTCCAAGAATGAGGAAGAACATGCCGAACATCTAAGGCTAGTATTGATGAAACTTCGAGAGCATCGCCTTTATGCCAAGTTCTCCAAGTGTGAATTCTGGTTGCCAGAAGTGACCTATCTGGGCCATGTAATCTCTGGCAAGGGCATTGCTGTCAATCCCGAGCGAGTTCAAGCCGTCCTTGACTGGACTCCACCTGAAATGGTCAAGCAAGTCCGGAGTTTTCTTGGTTTGGCGAGCTATTGCCGCCGCTTCGTCGAGAATTTCTCCAAGGTTGCTAAGCCTCTAACTGAACTCCTCAAGAAAGATAAAAAGTTCGAGTGGACCCCACAGTGCGAGTTCAGCTTTCAGGAACTGAAAAGACGCCTGACATCTGCTCCCGTACTGGTACCACCAGATTTCTCTAAGGACTTTGTTATCTTTTGCGACGCCTCGCGACAAGGACTAGGTTGCATACTCATGCAAGATCGTCATGTGATTGCCTACGCATCTCGACAGTTGCGTCCACATGAGGATAATTATCCCACTCATGATCTAGAGCTTGCAGCAGTAGTCCATGCACTCAAAACCTGGCGACATTACCTTCTGGGTAATCGCTGCGAAATCTACACTGATCACCAAAGTTTGAAATATATCTTCACCCAGCCGGATTTGAATCTCAGGCAAAGACGTTGGGTTGAGTTGATCTCAGATTACGACTTAGGAATAACTTACACCCCAGGCAAAGCCAATGTCATGGCTGATGCACTAAGTCGTAAATCTTATTGTAACAATCTGATGTTACAACAAGGTCAACCACTTCTCCACGAGGAATTTCGTAAGCTTAACCTTCATATTGCTCCTCGAGGATTCCTTTCCACCCTGGTGGCGAAACCTAACCTTACGGATCAAATCATTACCGCACAGCGGTATGATAGAGGGATATCTCGGATTAAGGAAAACATCGCTAGCGGAGTTGCTAAATGTTTTTCCATGGATGAACGAGGTGTTGTCTTCTTCGAGAACCGCTTGGTGGTTCCCAAGAAACAACATTTACGACAATTGATCCTTAAGGAAGCTCATGAATCCCCTCTCACCATTCATCCCGGTAGTACTAAGATGTATCAAGACCTACGCCAGAGGTTTTGGTGGACTAGGATGAAGAGAGAAATCGCTCAATACGTTGCTAGTTGCGACGTCTGTCGTCGTGTCAAAGCAGAGCATCAACGGCCCGCTGGCACCCTTCAACCATTGGAGATTCCTGAATGGAAATGGGATAAAATCGGTATGGATTTCATTACCGGGTTTCCCAGAACCAAAAGAGGGAATAATGCTATCTTCGTTGTTGTCGATCGTCTCTCCAAAGTAGCCCACTTCTTACCTGTTCGCGAGAGTATAACCGCTAGCCAGCTAGCTGATTTGTACATCTCTCGAATAGTATCTCTCCATGGTGTTCCATTGGAAATTAATTCAGACCGTGGAAGTCTCTTCACCTCTCGATTTTGGGGAAGTTTCCAAAATGCCTTGGGAACTCAACTTTCTTTTAGCACCGCCTTCCATCCGCAATCAAGTGGTCAAGTAGAACGAGTCAATCAAATTCTGGAGGATATGCTCCGAGCTTCTGTCATCTCTTTCGGTATGAATTGGGAGAAGTGCCTTCCATTCGCCGAGTTCGCTTATAACAACAGTTATCAAGCTAGCTTGGGTAAAGCTCCTTTCGAAGTTCTTTATGGACGAAAATGTCGAACGCCTCTTAACTGGTCAGAAACCGGCGAGAGACAACTCTTCGGCCCGGACATGATCCGGGATGCAGAAGAGCAGGTTTGTATTATTCGTGAGAAGTTGAAAACCGCCCAGTCTCGACAAAAGAGTCAGTATGACCGCAAGCATAAGCCCATGGCTTATGAAGTCGGCGAGATGGCTTACCTTCGGGTTACACCTTTAAAGGGAACCCATCGATTCGGTATCAAAGGTAAATTGGCTCCTCGTTACATTGGACCTTTTCGCATTCTTGCCAAACGAGGGGAAGTTGCCTACCAGCTGGAACTGCCTCCGCATCTCTCCAGAGTTCATGACGTCTTCCACGTTTCTCAACTCAGGCGTTGCTTCTCGGATCCTATCCGCGGAGTGGACCACGAAACGCTTGATCTCCAAGATAACCTCACTTATCGAGAATACCCCATTCGTATCCTTGATCAAGCTGAGCGTACCACTCGACGCCACAATATCAAGTTTCTCAAGGTTCAATGGTCACACCATTCCGAGCAAGAAGCTACATGGGAAAGGGAGGATCGTCTTCGACTTGAGTACCCCACCTTCTTTCCGACAGATCCTAAATCTCGGGACGAGATTCTTTTGAGTGGGGGTGAGTTGTCACATCCCACCTAGCTCATGCATTAGAGTGTGCATCATGTTTTCTTTTGACAGAAATTTGAAATGGGGAAGCCAGAACCCCCAGCACCCCTCCTGAAATCAACTAGGGTTTACTAAAAATATTTTCAATGAACCTGAAATGCCCTTCTAAAAAGTTCACCCTCTTTGTCTTGGGTTGAAACCTCTGGCAAAAATGGTGCATATTTTTTCTAGGTCAACAGAAGGTCTTTGAATTAATGCATTAGTATTTGAATTTGGGCATTTAAAATTTATAAAATATTTCAAATGCTCAAATATCTCCAAACTAAAATGTTCCTGGCTGGAAATATTCTATCTAAGGACCACATGCAGTTTGGTGATTTTAGGAGTTGTTTTAGTATTTTTAATAAGTCTACAAAGTCACAGAAAAATAGAAAAAGGAAACAAAAATGGGAAACTTACCTGCACCTACCTCCCTGGCCTGGCCCAGTGGCCAACAGGCCGGCCCAGCCGACTGGCCAACGCCAGTCGTCGTCTCCACCGCGCCAGGAGGACGCCGGGCGCGTGGTCGCCGCACGCCGCGCGCATGCGCGCCACGGCAGCTGCCTGCCTGCCCCTCCTCTCCTCGCTCTGGCCTTCGAACGACGCCACGCGCCGCCCCGACCCCCTCGCCCTCTCTCTCACTCTCCCTCCTCCCTGGATGTCGCCCTCTCCCGCGAACGCCGAGCGCCACCGTCGCCGCTGCTCGCCGTAGCTGTAGCCACCGTCTCCCCCTCGACCTCTCTCTGCGCCCGAGAGCTCCGCCACGACCCCCTCGTCCTCTGCGTCAAGCCACAAGACGTCGGACGCCCCGTGGAGTCGCCCCCATCGTCTTCCTCGTCGTCGGCCGCCGCAGATCGTCCCCGCCCGCACGTCGCCGTCCGACTGTCCCCGAGCTCGTCGTCGACGCCAACGAGCCCGCTGTGAGCCTCTGCTTCGATTCCCCCTCCTCCCCTGCCTTCCCGTGCCCCGCAGCGCTACGCCCGCTCAAGGACGACTCCGGCCGCCGCCCTGAGCTCCGCTCCGGCGAGCTCCGGCCGCCCCCGCCTCTCCCATCTGCTCCAATCGGTGCGGACGAGCGCGGGCTTCGCTCCCGTGGTCTCCGCGCGCCCATTCGCCGCCTGTAGCGCAACTCCGGTGAAGAACCGCCGTGGCTCGAGGTCGTCGCCGGCGAAACTCCGGCGAGGCCAACGTGGCGTCATTAGCGCCTAACCCCGCAACCTAAACCCCCCCCTAAGCCACTGACCGTGGGCCCCAGGGCCAAGTCAAACCCCGGTCAGCGCGGGTTTGACCGGGTTTAGCCTCTGTGTCACTGACGTGTGGCCCCCACACGTCAGGTTGACTAGTCAGCGCTGTTGACTTGCTGACGCAAGCATGATGCAGTGCTGACGCAATTATTAATTTTCCGGATTTATTTTTTGCACAGGAAATTCCAGAAATTAGTTCAAACTTCAAAAATTCATAGAAAATTATCTATAACTCCAAATGCAAAGTTTTATATATGAAAAATTATCAGAAAAATCCAACCTATCCATTGGTACTGGTTTCATGCATGTCAGAACAAGTTAAACCCACTGTTTAGGCATTACAAGTTGATACACTAATATGATCTTCATAAATGAGCTACCATTTGAATCTTTGGTTCAAATGGGTTCATTCCCTTCTGGTTTAACTTGCACTAGGTCAGGGCACATCCATATTGCCATGTCATAGCATGCATCATATTGTTGCATATCGTCATGTATTGATTGTGTTCCGATGTGTTCTTCGTGGTAGGTTCTGCCTCCGAGGATATCTCCGAGTATCCAACCGAAGGGCAGTATTCCACGACCACTCCATCAGGCAAGCAACCCATTGATCATTCCGATACAAACCCATGTTCTCGCTTCTGCTCTCGTTTACTGCATTAAGACAACGCGTTTCAAACTACTGTGTGTTACGGTAGTTGAACCCACTTCCTTTGCATGACCTGTCTTTGCCACAGTAACTAGATGAAACCCACTAGCATGTGTAGGAGTTGATTGAGCCAATATATGTGTGTGTTCCTACCATGCTATGCTTGCTATGCTTAGAGTTGTGTCAGGTCTGGCTCATCGGGATGATGAACTGGAGTGAAAGGTTGTGTCGGTGACAAGAGTGAAGTGTTGAACACGATTTGGTAAAGGAATCGATGAGAGGCCATGTAGGAGTACATGGTGGGTTGTTTCATTGAGGCCGTCCTTAGGAACTGAGTTCTGTGTTTGTGATCCATGATACAGTTACTACCACACATTGGGATCCTTAATTGACTCTCTCGGCTTCTTGATCACGCTTGTCCTCTGTCCAGGAGTTGCAAAGTAGTTTCTGGTGTTTGTAGTATGCTGGGGGCCGCACGCGGTGCTGACCATCGGGGTGGGCTGTGTTGCGGTAGGCACGTGGCACGGTGTACCGACTCGCCCGTTTGGTGTCTCGGGAACCCTGTTCACATCGTTCGGGGCCGTTAGTGGAAACCTCGGCCGGACTCCCTGCGGATGGAACCCGAATAGGCGATAAACCTGGACTAGAGACTTGAGTGTTTAGGTAGGCCGTGGCCGACACCCTCGTTGGGCTTCCGCTTGAAGGTTGCCGAGTACATGTCGTGTAAACGGCGATAAGTGGTGAGAGCGTGTGTGAAGAAGTACACCCCTGCAGGGTTATAAATGATCTATTCGAATAGCCGTGTCCGCGGTAATGGACTTCTAGGTTGCCTATATCAGTTCATAGATAAGTTAAATGGATACTACTAAAAATCTCAAGATAAGTGTGAGTACCGCGGATGGCCCTCTCGCAGGATGGCGAGAGAGGATCCACGGTGGAGTATTGTATTGGTGTTAGTGGACTCGTGTGCGACAAAATGATTTACAAGTGGTGTCTATCGTAGGATAGCTTAGCCAAGAGTCAAAGCTGGCTTGCTGCAATAACCCCACTACCTTCTTGAGAATGTGCATGTATAGTAGGTTCCTGTTGTAAGACTTGCTGAGTACCTCCGTACTCATGTTGCTTTAATCATGTTTTTCAGACGACTGCACAAACCCCTCTGATGGGTTCTATGTAGACCTCGACGTTGACGAGTGACTTATCACCAGGTGGTGATCCAAGACTTGTGAAGGGTCGTTGTAGATAGACAGGCTTCGTCAAGCCTTCTTTCTTTCTAGTGTCTGTACTCAGACTACTTTGCTTCCGCATGTGCTTGTATGTTTGTATGACTTGAGTGTTGGGTCATGTGACCCCTATCTGTATGGATGATATGTATGGCTCCTCGGAGCCTTCTAAATAAAGTACTTGAGTCGTAGAGTACTGTTGTGATGCCATGTTGTATTTACTCATATCGGCATATTGTGTGTATGATTGAAATGCTTGGTATGAGTGGGATCCGACTATCTAGTTGTTTATCCTTGGCAGCCTTTCATATGGGGAAATGTAAGTCTTGTGCTTCTGAGCGATAGTAGTCCGCTACAGCCCGGTTCACCGTAGTCCTGCTAGCCCAGCACTACTGCTTGGACACTTGACTGGCCGGCATGTGTTTCACGTCGTTCCTATGTCTGTCCCTTCGGGGAAATGTCACGCGCTGTTATTCGGAGTCCTGCCTAGCCTGCTACAGCCCGGGTTACCGGAGTCCTGTTAGCCCAGTGCTACAGCCCGAATAAATACGTTGATGACCGACATGCTCGATGTGATTCATGTATGCCTGTCCTCATAGGCTAGCGCCGCTTTGGGTTCACGACTAGCCATGTCGGCCCGGGTTCTCTGTCATATGGATGCTAGCGACACTATCATATACGTGAGCCAAAAGGCGCAAACGGTCCCGGGCCAGGTAAGGTGGCACCCGTGGGAGTACCGTGCGTGAGGCCGCAAAGTGATATGATGTGTTACACGCTGGATCGATGTGTCTTAGGATCGGGGTCCTGACAGTAGGACCAAATAAGTCCATGTGTAGCAGCTCGAAGGGTCGAGAAGTAGTCATGATTGTCTTTGAGGGATGCTTGGCCCTTGTCATCTTTCCAGCTTCGCAGGCACCGCACAAATGATCCTTCTTGAACTTGATGTCCTCAATGCCTACGACATGCTTCTTCTTGGCGAGAGTGTGTAAGTTCCTCATGTGAGCGTGTCCCAGCCTCCGATGCCATAACCAGCATTCTGAAGCTTTTGTAAGAAGACATACTGCAAGCTGTGGTCCTGCTGAGAAATTTACCACGTACAGATCATCTTTCCGATACCCTTCAAAGACTAGAAACTTGTCAGATTCCATTAGTACAAGGCAATGGTATTTTCCAAATAGCACAATCATGTTCAAATCGCAAAGCATCGAGACAGACATTAAGTTGAAACCAAGGGATTCAACAAGCATCACTTTATCCATATGCTGATCCCTTGAGATTGCAACTCTACCTAGACCCAGTACCTTGCTTTTACCAGTGTCAGCAAATGTGATGTGACTCTTATTAGATGGACGTAAAGTTGATTCCATGAGAAGACTTCGATCACCAGTCATGTGATTAGTGCATCCCCTGTCCATAATCCATTCTGAAGCACGAGGTGTCATACCCTTGGCACCACGTGCCATGAAGCAGCAGGTGGGAGTAGGGTCGTCCTTGTCATCAGCTTCAGCGTTGGTGTGGAAATCATTGTCTTCAGTGTTGAAGATGGACTTGGCAACATAGGCAGTGGCTAGAGCCAGACTTGCAACACTAGGGTCGGACTCCTCCTCAGACTCCACCTCCGCCTCCTCAAAAGCAGATTCCTCCTCTGAATCCATTTCCTTGCCAACAAAAGCACGAGCCTTGCCAGATGAGCTCTTCTTATGAGATGAAGACTTTGATGAGGACTTGGAAGAAGACTTTGAAGATTTCTTCTTTTTCTTGTCATCACAATCATATTCCTTGCTCTTCTTCTTCTTCTCGTTGTCCCACAGCGGACACTCAGAGATATAGTGTCCAGGTTTCTTGCACTTGTGACATGTTCTCTTCTTGTAGTCATGAGTGGAAGCTTCATCATTTCTTGAGCTGGATCGTGAAGACTTTCTGAAACCCTTCTTCTTGATGAACTTCTGGAATTTCTTCACAAGCATAGCAAGTTCCTTTCCAATGTCTTCAGGATCATCAGAACTGCAGTAAGATTCTTCTTCAGATGAGGAAACAACTTTTGCCTTCAAAGCGCGAGTTCGGCCATAGTTGGGACCATAGATATCTCTTTTCTCAGAAAGCTGGAACTCATGTGTGTTGAGCCTCTCAAGTATATCAGACGGATCGAGTGACTTGAAGTCAGGACGTTCTTGTATCATGAGGGCAAGGGTGTCAAAGGAGCTGTCAAGTGATCTCAGTAGTGTCTTGACGATTTCATGCTTGGTAATCTCAGTGGCGCCGAGAGCATGAAGCTCATTTGTGATGTCAGTGAGGCGATCAAACGTGAGCTGGACATTCTCATTGTAGTTTCTCTTGAAGCGGTTGCGAAGAACACTGATCCTTTGATCTCTCTGGGTTGAGACGCCTTCGTTGACCTTGGATAGCCAGTCCCAGACTAGCTTTGACATTTCCAGAGCACTCACACGACCATACTGTCCTTTGGTCAGATGACCACAGATGATGTTCTTGGCAGTAGAGTCCAGTTGAATGAACTTCTTGACATCAGCAGGGGTGACACCTTCACCAGTCTTGGGAACGCCGTTCTTGACGACATACCAGAGGTCGACATCAATGGCTTCAAGATGCATGCGCATCTTATTCTTCCAGTAGGGATATTCAGTTCCATCGAAGACGGGGCAAGCAGCGGAGACTTTGATTATCCCTGCAGTCGACATAGCTAAAACTCCAGGTGGTTAAACCGAATCACATAGAACAAGGGAGTACCTTTCTCTGATACCAATTGAAAGTGCTAGTTATCGACTAGAGGGGGGTGAATAGGCGATTTTTATGGAAGTCTTCAAAACATAGAAGTTTCAAAGACAAACAGTAGAAATGAACCTATTGATATGCAGCGGAAGGTAGACTACACTAAGCAAGCCATAGTCAAATATGTAATGAAGTGAATTCACAAGGACTAATAGCAGCTAGGTAGTAAAGATCAGGATGGAAGATGGTATGAAGCCAAACAACAATAGTAGTCAAGTAATGAAGTCAAACAGATACGGCAAATAGGCAATGACTTCACGAAGACAAACTCTAAGTAAAGGGAAGGAGAGGATAGAACCAGTCACTTGTTGAAGACACATGATTTGTTAGACCAGTTCCAGTTGCTGTGACAACTGTACGTCTGGTTAGGGAGGCTGAGATTCAACTCAGAAGACCGCGTCTTCACCTTATTCCCCTTGAGCTAAGGACACACAGTCCTCGCCCAATCACTCTGGTAAGTCTTCAAGGTAGACTTCCAAACCTTCACAGACTTTGTTCACCGGCGATACACAATGGCTCTTGGATGCTCAGAACGCGACGCCTAACCGGCTGGAGGATTCACAGTCCTCAAGTGTAATAAGTCTTTAGGTCACACAGACAGAAAGACTTCAGTGATGCCTAACACTCTTTGGTTCTGGGTGTTTGGGCTTTGTCCTCGCAAGGATTTCTCTCTCTAAGGCTTCGAGGTGGGTTGCTCTCAAACGACAAAAGCCGTGCACTAACTCTAAGCAGCCACCAATTTATGGTGTAGGGGGTGGGCTATTTATAGCCACTAGGCAACCCGACCTGATATGTCCGAAATGACCCTGGGTCACTAAGGAACTGACACGTGTTCCAGCGATCAGATTTCAAACACACACGGCAACTTTACTTGGGCTACAAGCAAAGCTGACTTATCCAGCTCTGGATAAGATTTGCTCTCATTGTCTTCGTTCGAAGACATAGGATTTGGGTTGAGCATCACTTCAGTCATTCTGACTTTGTTCACTTGGACCCCACTTAACAGTGTGGTGGTTCCTATGACTCAACAAAGAAGAAAAGGAAACAACGAAACAACTAAGTCTTCGCGCTACATAGTCTTCACTGAATGTCTTCTCATGTCATAGTCTTCAATATGAATACCACCATTGTCGTCAATGTCTTCATACATTTTTAGGGGTCATCTCCGGTAGGTAAACCGAATCAATGAGGGACACTACCTGTGTTATCCCGCAATTCTCACAAACACATTAGTCCCTCAACCAAATTTGTCGTCAATACTCCAAAACCAACTAGGGGTGGCACTAGATGCACTTACAACCAGCCCTCCTCCTCTACTGCCTCCAGCTCCGACAGGTATCTGAGGGTGACCGATGACCTCTTCGTCCACCTCCCAGGGGCGTCCAGCTCCAGGGCGCCCGTCGAGGGAGAGGTGTTCGACGAAGAGGTGCTTGCCACCGCCGGGCTCGAGGTCGTCGACGAGCCAAGCACCGGTGGCGACGGTTCTTAGGAGGAGCGGCTTCTCCAGGCCATGGGCGCCAATTTCCAGAAGCTCTAGGCGCTCCACCGCGCCCGCCTGGACAAGGCCAAGTCCAGGATGGCAACAGTGGACAAGGCGGAGGCAGACCTCAAGGTGCACGTCGCCGAGGCACAGACTTGGTTCCGCCAAGCTAGCGAGGAGCTGAAGGCCGCCCAGGGCGAGCTGGCCCAGCACGACGTGGAGCTCACCATGAAGCTGGCCGACATCGAGAAGGCCCAGGAGACGGTAGAGGGCTTGGCCACTGCAGCCGAGGCTGCTCGGACCCAGCACCAGGCCGCGCTGAACTCCCAGGAGGAGGACCTCGCCAAACGTGAGGCGGACCTCTCGACGCCAAACTCCGCGCCAAGGACGAGGAGGTGGAGAAGCTGGTCGCGCAGCGGACCCAAGAACTGGAGCAGAGGCACATGGAGACGCTCGATGCCCAGGCTCTGGTTCACGCTGGCAAGGTGAAGGAGCTAGAGGTGGAGCGGGACGGGCGGAAGGAGCAGGCCCTGAAGCTGTCCCAAGGAAGGACATGCTCAACGGCGCCCTGACGGAGGCGCAGGGCGCGGTCATCAGCAGGGCCGGGGAGCTCTCCGAGGCCAACAACTCCATCAAGAACCTCAAGTTGAAGATGGAGGGCCTCGAGGAGATGCTCTTAGAGGCCAAGGCTCGGGAGGAGACCTTGGCCAAGGATCTGGAGGCCGAGAAGCTGCAGCGGAGGAACGAAGCCGCCAGCCACAAGGATTTCGTGGAGGGCGAGAATCGCTGGATCAGCCGCCTCGAGGACGTTGCCGGCAGGATCACCACGCAGCTTGCTGCCATGGGGATGCCAAATGTGAGGTACGCCCCAGAGCACAGCGGGACCACCAACGCCAAGCTGACCCTGTTCTTCGAGGGTGTTCTCGGGGCCCTGGAGCAGTTCCACTCCAATAGGGCGGCTTCACTGGCCGACGAGAACCGAAGGCTCTGCCGGGGTGCCATGACCAAGGTCCTCACCAAGGAGGCGTACTGGAACCCCGCCCTTGACTTTGACGCCATGCTGGAGAGCTTGCCAGAGGGTACTGACCTCGCGCCGCTCAGGGAGCGTATCGAGCCCATCATCAGCCTCATCGACAGAATTTAAAGGGTGGAGGGCCAGCGCCGGGATTATGCACCCCGTTTCTTATCGCCGCTGCAGGTTCATGACCAAGACAATTTCTATCTTTAGTTAGAACCGCAACAACAATTTGATGTAATATAACTCTGCAACACTTTTGATATTATGCATGTTATTTTCCTGTTCAATTTCCCTTTGTATGTCCACCCTACATTAGCTGGGTAGGCTTGCCGGCGCGTAAACCCAGGGCGGCGTCTTGAGGACAGATCCCCATTGGCCTGTCGGGTGTGCTTGCTGCCGGGCAAACCACCTCACCGCCCCTGACGCGGCCGCTCGAACTGTCGAGCTTGACTCGAGTCAGAATCGAGAGCGTTGCCAGGCGGTGGAAGGCTACCCTGCCACTCTCGACGCGGCCGCTTGAGCTGTTGAGCGGACTCGAAACAGAACAAGGGCGTTGCCAATTGTGGGAGGGCCCCTTTGCGTGCAGGTTTCCCATACATAGGCGGAATCTCCGAGGATGATAACCTCATGTATAAAAGGAAATTGCTCAAGGCTCTGGATCACTTAGCTTTTCTGTTGCCGCGCTGGCGTCCTTCGCGCTTGCAGGCGGCGTAGTTTTCTCCTGGTCGTCTTCTTCTTTTGAGGACATGGCGATGAAGAACTGCTAGGCTAACTACCAGACCAGATTCTCACAATTGCGCCCCTACCTGGCGCGCCAAAGATGTCGGTGGGAAACGACACCTATGGGATCCCAAGAATCCCTACTACGGTTGTCGGGGCGCGGGGTTGTGAGAAGAGCAGGATTAGCAGTCAACACAAGGATCGTTTACCCTAGTCCTGCTTTGGTGTGTATTTGAGAGAGTTCTTGAGCTCTCGAACTAGCTACGGTGACTGCGTGGTTCAAAAGAGCCGAATCCCTCTCCAGTATGCCAAGGGCCTCCTTTTATAGTTGAAAGGGGCTGCCACGGTGGCACACATGAGGTGGAAAGGCCTACAGTGCTATAAGCTTATTACTCGTGTTATAGGACAAGACGCATTTAATGCATAGTTGAGGTGTCCCTTAGCTTTATTGGGGACGGGAGCGAGGCCTGTCTCGTCCGTCGTCGCCTCGCCTTGCTACGACACGCGCCCAGGCCAGCGGTGCATGCGACGCCATGTAGGCAGGCAGGCAACTGAGGTGGCACGGTGGTAGGGTCTTCACGAAGATCTGCATGCCACCACACAGGTGCTTGCTAAGTTGGCGTAGAGGCCGCCCGTCGCCACGCAGGTGCCTGCCCAGCTAGTTGAGCTAGCAGCTGCTTGGGGACGGCGGTGGAGTCTTGGTCGACGCGGGCCTTGCTGTGGCCCCGCTGACGCCCTCGGAAAGGGCCTTGCCGGGGGCCCAGCAAGGGTCTTGCCGTGGCGTCGCAGTCGTCCCCGGCAAGGCGCTTGCCAGGGGTCTTGTGGATCTCCTCGGCAAGGATCCCGCCGAGGGTCGCCGTCTTCTGGTTCTCATCTGATCTCATATCTCTATGGTCTTGACAAAGATTTGCATGCCACCACAGAGGTGCCTCCCGAGCCCTAGTTCCAATGTGGTTGGTTGAGTTGGAACCTGTGGGCTCAAGGGTGGCTCGCTCTGTGAGCATCGGGCAAGTTGCCCCGGCAAGGTTCTTGCCGAGGCTGCGGAGGCTGCCCCGGCAAGGGCCTTGCCGGGGGAGTCCACCTCGCCCTCTCGCTTTTTGGTATCTTTGGTCTTGGTGTCGCCTTGGCCATCTTGTGCTTCGGCTTCTCTCTGGCTCCCCTCCTCTGCCCTGCTTAGTGTGGTCGTGGTGTGTGGCTCCAACTTCCCGTGCACAAGTAAAGGGGTACAAAGGTGTACCCCTACTTTTGTACACCGACAGATAGAGAGGGGAAAACACCATATGATCCAACTATATTAATAAAGCTCACGGTACATCAAGATCATGCCAAATAAATAACACGAGCGAGAGAGAGAGAGAGATCAAACACATAACTACTTGTACATACCCTTAGCCTCGAGGGTGAACTACTCCCTCCTCATCATGGTGGCCGCCGGAATGATGAAGATGGCCTCCGGTGATGATTTCCCCCTCCGGCGGGGTGCCGGAACAGGGTTCCAGATGGTATTTCAAAGGTACAGAGGCGTGCGGCGGCGGAGTCAAAGTTCTAGGGTTATTTCTGGTGCTTTCTCTATTTATAGGATTTTTTACATCAGTCTCTCGCTAAGATGGGCTAAGGTGGGCCCACTAGGCACCAGCCCACGGCCAAGGCCCTAGTGGGTAGCGGCCACCTCCTTCACCTTCTGGTCCTCCCACGAAGCTTCTAATGCCTTTTTGTTCCAAAAAATCGTCAAAAAGTTTCGTTGCATTTGGACAACTTTTATTTCTGTACAAAAAAGACACCACGGTAGTTCTGCTGAAAACAACGTCAGTTCGTCTTAGTTCCATTCAAATCATATCAAAACCATATAGAATTGTTGTAAACATGGCATGGATACTTCATAAATTATAGATACATTGGAGACGTATCATAGACATGGTATGGAGTAGTGTACTAGTAGGACTCCTGTATCCTAGGCCTATACGATGCAGGATAGACACATGATGTACCTATGCCAACATAATGGCACATGCACACAGGGGGACGCGGTGGCATGTGCCGGCCCCCGGGTGGCCGGTGTGCGTTATCGTGATGGTGTAATGGGAAGGAGTGCTCATTGTCAGGCCCCATGATGTAGCCATATCGGTGAACCTCGTTAACAAATCTCGGTGGCGTGCCTCATGAGATTGCTTCATCCTTGGACTATTGACTATGTGCCTCAGACTATTCCAACAACGACACCGACCCAAACAACCCCGTATAACCGGGGCAGTGCCCGCGTGCAGCTTTTGGGCCACTGACCCAGGTATCTCTCCCTTCCCTTATTTACCCCTTTGTGAGTGGACCTATATATATACCCCTTCCCCTCCTAGTCTAGGGATATCAAAGTATTAGAGACATATACCTCCCTAAGTGGGATTCCTCCATTCGAGATAGCTCCTCATGGAGAAGAAGACCACCTTGCGAGGTGAAGATTTCGAGGAGTATCAAGACCTCCACCTGTGGGGAAGATTCCTCCCTCTTCATCTTAGGACTTGGAGAAGAACCCTATCTTTCCCTCATCTCTCTCTTGTGGATGATTGAGATAAAAGATCTATCCATGTGTATCTTGTGTTGCTACTTGTGTGTCAATTTGTGCTAGTTTCCCTTGCAATTCCTCTCCTTTTCCATCGCGTTCTTTCCCAAATCCTTCCCCAATTCGTGAAGATTGGACCACTCAACGGCTTACCCCGTATCATCTTACCTTTGACTGCATAGCCATAAGGCATCTAGGAATAATCTTGATTTGGTCGGAGTAGTCGAACTTGATGAAGGAGGCACGCTTTGATGGAGAGATTATCGCTAGCCCGCAACCACTACTTCATCTTCTTGTTTATCATCGGACTTGTCGAGGGTGTATCCATGGCCAACAAAATGGCTTAGCTTGCTTGTCCTTCTTGTATGGTTTCCCATTGTTGAAGAAGGGCTTTTTCTTGCACTTCTTCTTCTCCTTGTCCTTGCCCTCTCTCATGCCATTCTTCTTGTTTGGGCAATGTGCAATGAGAAATGACCTAGATCACCACAATTGTAGCATTGTTTTGGGGGGCTTGGATGGTGAATTGGAGGTCTGGCTTCCTTCACCCTTCTTCCCCATGGCGTATGAGATTCCGAAAGTTTGCTTCAAAACTCATACCACCACAACTACTAAGCTCCCTACAAAGGGAACCTTGTGGTGCATTGAGATTGTGGCAATGCTTTGAGCTCGAAAGTGGATGGGATGGTTATATATGATCGTTGGGCCCATTCATAGATATGTGTAGCGCGTGTGTGGCTTTTTGCGTTTCACGTGTCAGTGTTGGTACGATGGGTGTTGGTGGTGGTGTGGTTAGTTGTCCCTATGGTCGGAATGTGTGCGAAAGGAAGTGGCGTCGGTCTGCTGATTTTTGTTATTGATGTGGGTGTGAGGGAGGGCTGCCGTGTCACTGCCTTGCCAAAGGGAGGAGTCTGTTGCGGAGGAGTCTGTTGCACTGCCAACCTTCCACTCTTCCACGTGTTACCAACAACACCTAAAAAAATATGAACACCAATAGAAAAAGGTCCCATGAATGTGAGTGGCGAGGCGCAAGAAAATCTCTAGTTATATTATGCCTCTGAAACCCTCGGTTTTTTGAGAAATCCCATAAAACTTTATTACGTCATCACAATGTTTACAAGGACGAAGATAAGATCGTCGGGTTGGCCTAACCAAACATGGCTCAACATTCGAGATTCTAAATTTATGGCTAAAAGGGAATGTAGAAAGTGTAGTAGCCCTAGCTGTTATTTCACTACTAGAAAAAGGCTTATCCCCTATATCTCTACTAGTGACGCACGAGAATCAGGTGCGCCATTACTATGTTTTTACTAATGGCGCACCGCATAAGCAGTGCGTCATTGCTTTTTTTTGGGTCCATCCCCCAGACATAGCAATGGCGCACCACACCTAGGTGCGCCACTACTATGTAGCATAGCAGTGGCGCACCTAGGTGTGGTGCGCCATAGTATTACTATGTCTGGTGGGGGTGTGCCTCCGTGTGTGTGTGTGTGTGTGAGGTTAGTAATGGCGCACCCTCCCTAGTGCACCATTGCTAGGGTTAGCAATGGCGCACCAGGGAGGGTGCGCCATTACTAACGTTTCACACACACAAACACACACCCCCCCTTGGATCGCCTTTAGGTTTTAAAAATAATAAAAGAAAATGATAAAAGATTTAAAAAATTCAAAAAAATAGATGCCCATGTGTTATGTGTTCTAGTTGTTAGGAAAATTAATAAACATGAATTTTGAATTTTTCTGCAAAAGGTCGCCGTGTTTCGGTAAAATGACCGTAACTTTTGCATACGACCTCTGATGAAAAAGTTTTTTATATGAAAAATCATCTACTAGAAAAGTTACATTCGAATTTGACAGGCTATGCCTGTTATCGATTTTCTAGAATCCTCAAAAACCTAACAAAAAAAAGTTACGATGCTTTTAAGATCTGGAGGCAAAAAAATGCAAAAAATAAATAAGTTAGCAATGGCGCACCTTATTAATAATGCGCCACTACTATTTTCCCGCCTTCACAATTCAAAAAAATTCGAATCTTTTTTTAGCAATGGCGCATCGTGCGCCACTGCTAAGTTGGGACAAAAGTTTAAAAGGGCCGGCCAGCCACTTACCCCTTCGTTCTCCTCCTCCTCTCCTCCACTCCATCTCCTCCTCTCCTCCTCTCCTCCTCTCCTCCTCTCCTCCACTCCATCTCCTCCTCTCCGACGACGTCCTCCTCCTCACGGTGCTCCTTCTCCGGTGACCTCCTCCTCACGGTGCTCCTCCTCCGGCGACCTCCTCCTCCCTCCTCTCCTCCTTATGGTGCTCCTTCTCCGGCGACCTCCTCCTCCCTCCTCTTCTCCTCACGGTGCTCCTCCTTCCTCTCCTGCTCACGGTCCTCCTCCTCCTCTCCGGCGACCTCCTCCTCCCTCCTCTCCTGATCCTCATGGTCTCTCCTCCCTCCTCTCCTCCTCACGGTCTCTCCTCCCTCCTCCTCTATTTCCGGCCACATGTGGAGCTCCCCCGACACAAAGAACGTACCAGATCCAGGTCGAGAACGAAATTTGAAAAAAATTCAAGCAAAAAAAGCGAGCAAAAAAACAAGCCAAAAAAATGAGCCAGATCTAGATCCAGATCCAAATTCAAAATTCAAAAATAGCAATGGCGCATGGTGGGAGTTAGACGGTGCGCCACTACTATTTTGCCGCCTTTAAAATAAAAAAAATCAAAAAATTTCAAAAAAAAAAGTTACCAGTGGCGCACCTGTAGCAATAGTAATGACACACTACAAGGTGCGCCACTGTTACCTGCAATACTAATGGCGCACCAGAGGTGCGCCATTAGTATTTGTTAATAGTGGCGTGGTAATAGTGGCGCACCTATAGTGCGCAATTAATGGCAAAAATAGGTGCGCCACTAACAGTCGTTTTTCTAGTAGTGTTTCATGTACTATAGTTCCAAAGTTTGCACCACTTCCCTCCTTGATCGCATCCATCAACAACTTGCAATCTGAAGCAACAAAAATTCTCGGAACATAGAGATCTTCGCCAATGCCAAAGCTTCTTGGATTACCAAAGTCTTAAGGACCTGGGGATCGCATAGTCTCCTCATGACCACCATGGATGCCCCCAGAAAAATGCCTGACTCATTGCGACATATGGCACTGATTGCGCCAAAATTTCCATCTCTAGATACTGTCGCGTCCACATTGAGCTTAACGTGGTCAAGTGGTGGCGGTAGCCACTACGTTGGCCTTGGCGACGACGCTGACCTTGACCCCACATTTGCACCTTGCATACATTTGATATCTTCCAGATATGAAGCAATGGATTGGTCTGTGGCAAAAGGAATGAAACACATCCTCATGTATAGCTTTTCGGGCGCGCACTCCAAATCGCCCAAAGAGTCACTGCCATCAATATAAACTGATTCGGTAGCAACAAATCGCTCATGGCGAAAAGTCATAATTTAGCATCAGTCTCATTGGTCTATGTTGCATCATCTGTTTGTTTGACAGCCCCAGACGCTCCTTGCCATACTACAATCGTTGAGTGAGTGACGCCAGCTATCCAAGGCTCTACAAAGAGGGCAACACACATGTGGTGGCCATATGCCATCCTTGGAGGACATCACTGGTAGGAAGTGAATGTTGTGCAAGACTCCACGAGAACACTCTTAACTTAGATGGCACATGAGTTTTCCAAAGAGACAACCATTCCTTGGACTCCGCAGCTGGGTTTGAAACGTCTTCCCTCTTCTATAACCATGCTTCTCTCCCAAGATTAACTTCAACAAACATTTCGTATGCTGAACGAACTGAGAATCATCCCTTTGGATCATCATTCCATGCCCAGAAGTCATCAACTTGACGTGTACAGAGAGGAATATGTAAAATGGCTTCAACATCGACGGGCAAAATACCTCCCTGTTCCGGTCTATGATCTCTGACACAACTCGAGGCAGGTTAGAAACACGGGATGAAAATGTTTTCATGCTCCCTTGTCTAGGGATCCAGATTCGCCTTGAAGTACCTTATCCAATTCTCTGAATAATGCCTTGGTTAATCAAGACCGTCAGCCACGTTGTGCCAAACTTGCGACGGGTGAGGACCCAGTTCTGCTTCCAGAACAGTACAAGAGGGGAAGTAGTTTGCTCTTAAAATTAGAGCGCTCGATGAGTTTGGCTCATTAAAAACCCGTCATGCTTGCCTAGACAATAGAGCAAGATTGAAGATTTCTAGATCACGAAAACCCAAGCCACCAAGATTCTTCGGCCATGCCATAACATCCCAAGCAACCCAACAAGGTTTCCATTTGTCACTTTTATTCCCCAACCACAACTGATATATAATTGATGTCACACCCTCGCAAAATCTCCTAGGTAGCCTGAAGCATGCCATCGAATACACCGGAATTGCCCGTGCCATTGATTTTATTAGAATTTCTTTTCTTGCTGCTGATAATCCAGCCTCTCACTTTCTCCCATACCTTATCCAGATATTTGAAACTGCCATTTTTGAACTGTCCCACATCTGTCATGCCAAATATTTATCACCAAGTTTTTTTCTGAGACAAATTTATCACCAAGTGAAACCCTCAGATAATCCAGTGAAGTCGGATGGACCCAAGGCCCACGGCCTTGAAAAACCTGCCCCTCATTTCAAACCCACCAATTCCATCTGAACCCCTAAAAAAACAATTCCATCTGAAGAAAATTAGCATCACCTAGCCGCCGCCACTGCCGCCGCCGCCGCCGCCGGGGAACATGGCCGCGCGGCGGTATACCGAGCACGAGGAGGCGCTCGAGATCAAGTCCCTTCGCCGCATCATCGCCGCCTACATCAAGTACGCGAATCCCCGATCCCCATCCTCTCCTTCCTCTGCGAACCCTCCCGTTCCATCCTCATCCCTTCGGGCTCTCCACCCCCCGCCGCCATCGCCGCCGGTCCTCGCCGCGAGATTGAAAGGTCGTGTAGAAGGGGAGCGCGGCAGTTCCGCGGCGCTGCTTCGAGCTGTGGCCCGATTGGGTGGACTGGAGCTCGCGGTGGAGCTCAGTCCGAGTTCATGGTCGTCTCCTTCCGAGTTGTAGGGTTTAGGAATGGTTGCCCCAGTTCGAGTTCACTGGTGGCGATGGCGGGGGGCTAAGGCTTTGCTGTGTGCTCGACTGTTTGGGTGTTCGTAAATAGCAACCCCCCTCTTGTGCCCGCGCATGGGTGTATGAGATAGATTCAGTATGTAAACATTGATGTATTGGAGCGGATAGTGGATTGGATTGCGAGCAACCACGTCACTCTGAAGGTTGGGGATGGGAGTGGCCGTTTATTTAATCATGTTATAGATGGAAAAAATCAATAGATAACCACGAATAATGCGGAGTTTCCTGGTATCCTTGCATTTGATTATTCCTGATTGAAGCCATTGGAGGGGGTGTAAAATGGTCGAGAAGCGATAGTGGATTGGATTTGGTAGCAACCACGTCAGTCCGAACGTCATGGATGGGTGTGCCTGTTTTTTTAATCATGTTAGAGGGAAACAAAAAAGATAACCACGCAATGTGGAGTTTCCTGGCACTCTTGCATTTGATTGTTGTGGATTGAAGTTGTTGGAGGGTGTGTAAGATGGTCCAGAAATGTGGCTATATTAATCAGAGTGCGCACATGGCGAATTAACTGATATGAATGCTAGGATTTAGTTGGTCTGTTGGATGTACTTAAAACACCATATTCAGGACATGTATATTTTTCCAGGCCTTGGTTTCTTTGACGCTTCATCATTGATGTCACACAATTATGATGTTTCCTGCTTTTTATTGATTAGCGATAGCACAAAATGATATCTATAGAAGATAAAGACATGGAAACAGCATACCCCCTTTCTTTCCTGTTCTCTTCGAATATCAAAATACTGTTGTTTTCCTTTTGTAACAGCTATCAAGATGCAGCAGAGAAAGATGTCAAGAGATATGAACGTTCATTCAAAAAGCTTTCTCCTGCCCACAAGGTTTAGTTTTCATAGGGTCACCCCACATTCACCTTTTTTTATTTATCCAGGTTATATAATGCTATATGCTCTCTGATGTCTTTCTCTGTTTAGGAACTTCTATTTCACCTTGGTCTTAAGTACCAACGATTGAGATGGTAAGTAATATTGCTTAATGCTGGACCACCTATCTGTCAAGCTGTACATCATCTGAAATAGTGGTTTGTTAACTGTAATTTATTCATTTAGTCTATATGGAATCACCAAACCTCACTTTTTCAGATCTTTGATATGATTCTGGGTAATTGATTCATTTTATCCATATTATCTGAGATTTAATGATGATGCTCTATCTTCAAGTCATTGACTTATTATGAAGAAAAAACTACCTATACCCTTTTCAAATTAATTCTGGCCATGCTTGTTCAATATCTGTCCTTTGTTTTGGCACTTGTGCATTATAGATATGTTTAAAATATGTGCTATAAATCAGTATCAGATGTGATAATGACATGTAAGACAGGGACGGAGCTAGAAAATTTATACTAGGTGGTTGGTTGGGCGAGGAGTTAAACAAAGAACCTCACATAGGTGGTTGGTTGGGCCAGGGCAATACATTAGAAATCGGGGGTAAACATTTTTTTTTACTATGGGGTTAACCATGCCCCCCTGCTCCATCCATGTGTAGCACTATCTGTACAGAAGCCTTTGTGCGTATAGCATACTGTTCAGTGCTGATTGATTCAACATTTTGACTACTGTTATTTGATGCATAATTACTTGCAGGTGTATATCCATGAATACATCTTTTATCATGAATATGCTTGAGGTATGGTCCTTTTGAGACTGTTTGATGAAAACTGCAATGCACATGATGGTATTCCTAAAAAAGAAAGAACTGCAGGCATTTGAACCTCCTTTCGACATGAGTCAGTGTGTAGATGGTGATTGTCATGATTGTGCAGAGCACATGCACGGACATAGTCATGCTGATACCGTAAATAATTCCGAATTGCTTGCTCAGCATTGTTGCCCAGAGGAAGGTGCAAATACTAGAGAAACTGAGAATAAGAAGGTAATTCCTCAGTCTGAATCAGTTTATTTCTTAAAGCATTAAACATGATAATGAGTGTTTTCACTTAGAAGTCTGTTATCATATTTTTAGATTACAGCATTGGTGATATGTTGCTGAATTCCCCTTTATGTTGCATGTATAGTTTGACTGATTTATATTAAACAGGATGAGGAAGTCCACATGGTGGGTTGCTCCCAGCCTGCTGCCTGCAACTTGGGGATATCCCAAGGTGAAGATAAATCATGTAATGATGGTAAAGATGCGAGTGCAGCTGCTAACTGTCAAGATACAGATTGCTTTGCATCTTCTACTGATGAAAACGTAAGCTCATGTTGCAAGATCTGTTTTTATTCCAAATAATTCACATAAGCATAATTCAAAATTCCTATCAGACATAATTTTGTTTTGAAATGTCTAAATGACTAGTGCACAAACATGGCATGCTTGTTATGTTCTCTTTGAGAACTTGTAATATATCTCAGGCGACATCAGTCAAAATATTACCACTACCATTACTTAATAACCCTGTTAATTCTGAACTTCTGATTGTGATATGTGCTGAATTTAGGACTAGATTCAAATGTGCTTTATAAAGATCCTTCTGTAAATAGGGCATGTGATGAATAGATTTATCCCCAAGTTATTTCAGGAGGCTGTATTGCAAAAATATGCCTGGCAAAGAGTAAACCAGGTAATGTACTGGTACTCTTTCTTCCAGGTACCAATCCTCGAGGGTTTTGTTGGATAGTCACTTTCTTGGAAAAGTTTGACATTTTTTAAAGAGCTCCATCGTGTTAGAAAATACAAATAGGACATTCACCTGCGTTTAAAGTGGGTTATATGGCGTTTATTTGTGCCTTTTAAGGGATTTATTCAAAAGTTCAAAGAGTCACTGGGTGAAATTTGAACCAATTTAAGCCAAATTGGAATCTGGCAACATGCAGTTCCTTTTTCTCGAATACGCAGGAAAGCTGCACAGCATTGCACTAATAACAAATGTACCTAGAGCACAAACACACACCCACATACTCCACTTAAACAGCTATAAACAGAGCGCCACAAGCAAGAAAAAGCACGACCAACACTCAACCATGGCCAAACTACGACTCTCCCATGGTCAGCCTGGCCAAGCCTTTTGCCCCAGCCATGCACCAATGCTGCGCCTCATCTTTAATAGCCAGCAGCACCTTCTGGACATTAGGCGAACTCCCGTTGAGGGCACAATCATTTCTATGCTTCCAAATCATCCAAGCACAAAGGGTGATCAAGGAGTTCAACCCAGCCTGCATAGAACCTGGCACCATAGAGTTGGTTCTGTACCACCAGCAAAAGAAATGTACAGAAGGTGACTGGGGCGCCAGGTCAGGTAACCTGCAGCTTAGCCAGAGTGATTGAGCCGTCGGGGGCATGCCATAGCCTCCCCACCAAAATTTAAGGATTGGACATAGGAAACTCCCATCAGATTAAGTTAAAATTGGAAATGGTTCAGCTCTCCTAATTTGCAGAACCAGTCAATGCTTCAGCTAACAGTGAACTATTCATAAAGTTTAGGACAGAATATCATAAAGCATTTCACGAACCACTTTCAGTTTATCAAGCACTGATTCCTGTTCTGTAATATAATCTTTTGTGCCTTCTATTTGTAGATAATTATGTGTTTAAATAACTGTTGATTATAACGAATCTGTTTTCTTCATTTCAGGTAACTCCAGGGCACCTTAGGGCTCCATCTTTGCCACTGGATGTTCCTCCAGTTGACGTTGACAAAGTAATTGTTGTTATCATTTGATACATTCTCCTTTTGCCTGCATTTGATACATTCTCCTTTTCTTTGCATTGACAGAGTAATTGTTCTTCTCAGAATTCTATCTGCTTTGATTCATCTAGCATTCACTTTTTAAACTATTTATGTAGGTAAGATGTATCATAAGAAATATTGTGAGAGACTGGGCCCAGGAGGTAATTTTCTTTTCAACTGTAGATTGTTTTACAATGTGCTTGATGTAGACCTTATATTTTTCTGTACTGTTCTAATGTTGACCTTTTTACCTTTAATTGTTTTTGTCCCAGGGTCAAATTGAACGTGATGAGTGCTATAAACCAATTCTTGAGGAACTTAATCGTCTTTTTCCTGACCGAAGCAGGTAAACATGCATTGTCTCTTGTTGTTTCAGTAATGAAGAGCTACTGTACATTTTCAAATCATTTGCTAGGATTAAGAATTGATCTTGATTTTAAGAGTGGATACTGGCAATAGTTTTTTGTTGTTGTGGGACAGTTGGTTGATAGGAATATCTAACAGTGTCATCTCCTTTGTGTTTGTGTTCACTAGTCTGCTTGCATGGCGGGTGGGGCTGGGGATTATTAGAATGAAAACTGGCAAATCATTTCAGATAGTATTGTTTTCTCAGTAATGTTGGAAACGTGTTTTGAAGCTGCTCAGCGCTCCCAGAACCCTGTGAGGCTGAGCCTTCCTATTTTTCTATTTCAACGAATCATGCAGAAGGAACAAATTGACAATGTTCTTGCAGATTCGTGTTTTGTCTTTGTACTCTTGTATCTTTGATTACAGGCGTAATGGTACTACTATTTATTAGCACATTTCCTTCAGGCTTTAGCTATGTTAGTCTATTATCTTGGGTCAGAAGCACGTGATAAATGCCACCGAAGCCTAAGACTGCGGAGGAAATTACTGTTCTTTTAGTCGCTATTGATGGTGGATCCAAGCATTTCCATTGACATCACAAACAAACAGAAGTTTTTTTCCTTCCAGATTTACTTCTAGTCTTCCAGCACTGATCTGTGTATGTTCTGAAAATCACAGGCCACCTTCATGTTTAGTCCCTGGTGCTGGGCTTGGGAGATTGGCTCTGGAGATCTCTTCTCTGGGTACTGTATGGTGATGTTCAGTTGAAGATTAGCCAATACAATATATTTCTTGTAATTCTGTATTTTTTTCCCCTTGAACAGGTTTTGTAAGCCAGGGAAATGAGTTCTCATATTACATGATGATCTGTTCAAGTTTCATTCTAAACCAGTATGCCAATCTATTAACTCTGTGCTACAGATATTATAAGCAATCAACATCTTTATCAAACTGTGTTCATAATGCTAATAATACCGCATTTTCCTATCAGCACCCAAGAGGCCAATGAATGGACCATTTATCCTTGGATACACAACAATTGCAATTCTCTTTCAGACAAAGATCAACTTCGGGCTGTTTCATTTCCTGATATTCATCCCTCAAGGTATTGACTACACCGTGTTTAACTTCTTTATTTTCAGTGTCAGCACCTCTACAAAAATAATGTGTTCCCATGCATCATTCTTTGTACATTTGGTGCGTACATTTGGGACATATGTATTATTGAGTGCATTTTGATTATAGTATTTCCATGGGCCCAAGTACAGTTATGCTGACTACATTTTTAGGTAAATTGTGTTGTACTAGGATTCTGTATGAAATACAAATCAGCTTATGGAATATTTGAGAAGATCAAAGTGCATTATGGGTCCTCAAACTATTTCTGGGGTGTCATGTAGGTCCTGGAACTTGAGAATCGTCACCTGGGTCCATGGAAATAGTTTGAGGGCCCAACTTTTTTATCCACAAAATTCTGACTTTTGGATGTTAAAAATTTGCATTTGGCATTAAAAAAAATGTGTCATTGCATAGTTACATTTGACTTCCTAATCTAAATTTTGTTTCATTTTAGAATTCGAGTTTACTGATAGAGCTTGTTTCAGTCTACTGGCATTATTTATACTGTAGGCAAAAGCTGAAATTTTATTTCTATTGAGTGTGGACTTTGATTTCTCGCGGATACACTGATTGTCATATGTTTCTATGTTTCACGTTGGTATATTTAGCTTACTTGTATTTGGGTCCTCTTTTCTATTAACAGTGCTGGGATAACTGAAGGATTTTCGATGTGTGCTGGAGATTTTGTAGAGGTCTACAACGAGGAAAGCCAAGAATGTAAGATCACTTGCTCTCTTACAATTGGGGCTTTTAGTAAACAAAGCAGGGGTCAAACAAACAAGAACAATAACAAAGCCTTTCAATCCCAAACAAGTTGGGGTAGGCTAGAGCTGAAACCCATCTCATACGATGTTGGATAAGTTTCTCTTCAATTGGTGCTACCCCAACTCTATCACGTATATCATCAATCCGGACCCGATCTTTTCCTGTGTGGCCACATATTCATGTCAACATGCACATCTCTGCTATACCTAACTGTTGGACATGCGCCTTTTGGTTGGATAGGGGTCAAAATGATTTATGATTTGAAGAGTGTTCTGGTGCCCTTTGGCTTGTGGTGCACATATTTGCCACATGAACTATTGGTTATTATGTTAAAGGAATACTGAACGTTCTTCTCACGGACCAGGAAAGCTTCTAGTTTTAGGTGCATTAATGACAAAAATTTTAATCCTTACACGACTTTCTCAACTAAAGAGTTATATGTTGTTTCAGAATCAGCTTAACTGTGCTTCTGCTTGCTACAATCCTCCATTAAATAGGCATGTAACTGCAGGAAACTGAAATAAGGTGGTTAGATTGTTAGAAGCAGTGTGCTTAAATAATTATTGACACATGGATACTCCTGTAATGGGGTCAGTCCATCACTCCATCTTGTCTAAGCATATAAACCTGTTAATAATTGCAAGCTGCATCTTGTTTGTATCCTAAAAGGAGACGAAAGTTTGAGCTGATTTTGTTTGTCAGGTTGTCTGAATTTTAAATCACAAGGAAAGGCATGATTTATTCTGTTGGGTTAAACAGCCAAATCATAATCTGTGCTGTTGTTGCATCATGTACATATGAAGTATGCTTTCGCGGGAAACATATTCAGTATTTTTTGTTCTGCTACCTTGTTTGGTTTTGTTTCAGGGCTGCATATAATACATAAATTGCGTTAGGAGTAATGCCTTTGTTAACTTCAAAAGAAAAATCTAGTTTTGTAATAATGTAGTGGGTGCCTGAGTGGTTGCAAAACAAGCCTTTAATTTAATCTGCTTTGCATTTGTCGCTATTAACCTGGAGAGGACTGAAGCACACCCCTTCTGTAACCATGTAGTCTACTGATGCATTATTACTTTTCTCATGGATGACAACAAGTTGAAGTCCTCTTGGAGTTCAATGTTCTTGCATTTCTTTGTTTACTGTTTGCATTATTACTTTTCTCATTTTGTATAGTCCGTACTTGCGTAATGGATAAATGCTGTTTTGACACTTACAATTCTTATCTGCTCTTCCAGCTGCATGGGATGCTGTTGTAACTTGCTTCTTCCTCGATACGGCACACAATATTGTTGAATACATTGAGATAATATCAAAAATTCTCAAGGATGGTGGAGTGAGTTCACTTGCTCTAAGATTTTAATTATGATATCTATTTTTCACGAGAACCGGTACTGCACATGTTATTTTGTGAGCTGAGTGGTAGGAAGCCATTATTTAGTATAAGTTGTTTCTCCACTCTCCAGTGCTATTATACCTGCTCTTTCTGTACTTATGTAATCAATAAATAATTGCTGCAATTTGAATCAACAGGTCTGGGTAAACATGGGTCCGCTTCTTTATCACTTTGCTGATGCCTATGGACCAGATGATGTAATTACTCTTTTGTCGACCCCCATTATTTATTCCAATTGAAGGTGGCATTATCAGTTGACATAATTTGTCTCCTTGAACTCAGGATATGTCTATCGAACTAAGTTTGGAAGACGTGAAAAGGGTAGCTTACCATTATGGATTTGTGATGGAGGTGAGGGTTTATGCACTATAAATTGACTATCACCGTTTCCACAGATTTTATTAACATGCAATTTTGCAGGTGGAAAAAATGATAGATACCACTTACACAGCAAATATGGTATCGATGATGCAGGTAACCAACTAACAGTTGACTGAATTACGGGAAGTATAACATTGAATTCAATCTATGTATGGCAACCGGTCTTATCTCTGGCATCTGGTTTGAGTTGCAGAATCGATACCGCGCGGCATTTTGGACGATGAGGAAGGACGCGTCTCGATCGAAAGCTAAAAAGCGGCAGTGAGGCGAAGATCCTCCGTCTGGTGTGAAATCTGCGTCAAAGCTGTTAGAAATTTAGAAAAGAGTGATTTGGGTCGGTCCCATTGGTGATGTTTATCCTGGGACAAACGAGGATGATGTGTTGGTGCGGCCATTGTCGCACCATGATATACTACTGTTGACACTTGGACCTCAGAGCGAAAAACTGTGCTGTGAATCCTGTGATATAATTTGGTTGGGGTCACTTCACTTCTAGCAAACGGCGACGTGATGTACTACCTCGAAATGGCCGCACCATGATATACTACTGTTGACACTTGGACCTCAGAGCGAAAAACTGTGCTGTGAAAGAACGCCGTTAATTTCTATCTGGAAAGAAGGTTGACCATTACTTGTTGCGGGGGTGACGTGTTATAACGGCAGCCGATAGTCTATCTGGAAACAACGCCGAACCCAAAAGAATTTAGTACTCCCTCTGTTCCACAATGTAGTTCAAAAAAAGTCCAATTTTACAAACTTTGACCAAGTTTGTAGAGGAAAACTTATACTCTCTCCGTTCCTTGATATAAGGTGTATAGATTTTTGAGAAAAATCCGAAATATAAGGTGTATTGCGTTGCACTACTCATTTGGACAATTTTTTTAGAGATTTGATTATATTTTCTTATATTAGGCAAGCTCCTCTATTTTCTCATATCAATTAGTCAGGTGAAATCTCGCCCAAAACTTATGAAATTTTCCGTCCACGTACGTTCTTTAATTTCCGTGCCAAAAACTATACACCCTATATTTAGGAACAGAGGGAGTAGATCTAGAATACAAAATACATATCCTAGGGTTCATCACAAATCATACTTCCATGTTATGAAATACATATCCTAAGATACATCACAAGACGTACTTTCATGTTGTCTATA
This sequence comes from Aegilops umbellulata, assembly GCA_032464435.1. NCBI lineage: Eukaryota > Viridiplantae > Streptophyta > Magnoliopsida > Poales > Poaceae > Aegilops > Aegilops umbellulata. The sequence continues at coordinate 476,082,150 of CP136054.1, forward strand.
CTTAGTACAGCAGATATAAACAGTTTTCTCAATAAACTTGGTCAAAGATTGTTAAGTTTGACTTCAATTTTTTTTTGCTTATGTGGGCTACCTGTAAGCGAAATTCAGATTTGAGGGGAGCAAAAATATTTACGCCGTTGCCGGGGATCGAACCCGGGTCACCCGCGTGACAGGCGGGAATACTTACCACTATACTACAACGACTTGCTTGTCTTTTAATCGAATGTTACCTTAATTATAGCCGAATAACTAGTTGCTTCAGGCCTGACCAAGCAGCCAAGCACGTTGCCTTCTATATTCCGCCACATATAAAGTCTCCTTATTTTTCGTCACTGCAAAAAAAAAAAGTCCTCCTGTTTTTTTCATGCGTAGCAGAAGCACTAGCAGCACCGCATTCCACGTGATAAGTCGCTTCTCTGTCCGTCATGAACTCCCCACACACCGGAGACATCTTTCTCGTACGCCAGAGAGGGACCCGTGCGTGGCTTCTCCGTCATCAACTCCCCCACGGCCACCGGATATGTCTTTATCGTACGCCAGGAACCAGTGCTCCACCACCACCACCGTCCGTCCGTCATGACCCTACCCATGAGAGCGGGGACGAGCACCCTGAGTTGTCGGAGCTATGGACGCCCACGCAGAGCTATGCCAGAGGCTGGACCTGGCCTAGAGATGCCATGCTCACTGCCACAGTCCAAGCGCTCGTAATCATATTATTAAAGGTACTGAAAATGGAGACAGGGATTAACGATTACAGTGTTCTTGCGAGAGAGCTCCATTTTATGTCCTACACGGGCTACACAGATCACATAATGTAAGCTTTCCCGCGTGACAGGCGGGAGTACAACAGACTTGCTTGTGCTATGTTCGAACTGAAGCTAGGTTGACTAGTACTACCAGTACTAGCTCCCTCACGGCCCACCAAGCAGCTAAGCACGCTCGCTCTGTTCTTGCCTTCACTAGTAGATTCCGCCATAGACAAAGTCCCCTTGTTTTGTAGCAGCACAGTGTTCCATGTGATCTGTGGCTTCTCCTTCATGAACACCCCCACCATTAGAGAAATATTTTTCGTACGCACGACGGGACCAGTGCACCACCACCGTAATAACCCTATTCTTTTTTTTTTAGATTCCGCAATAATAACCCTACTCATGAACACCCCGAGTTGTCGGAGCTATGGACGTCCACACAACACAGAGCCCCTCCCCCCCTCCCCAAAAATGATCCAAATCTATTATCAAAGTTCATCGGAAGTATTAAGCATCTAAAAAATCATCAAGATTTCAAGACCACCGAACAACCACTATCGCTGTCAGAATGAGCCGCCGACGCTTGGGCCACTTGGCTTGAAGAACGTCGATGTATTCACCTTCCCACTTTCAGAAAGAACATTTCCCTTTCTAGATTAGAGAAGGGGATTGATTAGAACAGAAAAAAACAAAGAATATGTGAGATTGAGTATGGAAAGATGAAGTACTCACCCGGTGATGCTCGCACTTGTAGAAGTGCCTGCCGGGGTTCATCTTGGTGCGGGAAACCCACCATTCGACATCTCCCTTCTTGCAGTAGGGACAGGTGACGAGAGGGAGAGGTGCGAGCTCATGGATGAACGGCACGAGGGACTGGGATCAAGACGACGAGGTACATATGGTTGCGATATGGTACCGGCGACGGAGATGCGGTTGCAGCGGCGATGGAGAAGCAGTCGCGGTGGGTGGCGGCGATGGAGATCTGGGTGGAAGCTGGTGATGGGGATCGGAAAGGTAAGAAAGTGGCGAGGAGGGAGTAAAGATGGAGCGGGTGTGGAGCTCTGATAAGGGATGGCTGAATTAACTGCGAACAAAGAGTTGGGTGCGTAGAAGGTAGAACAGCTCCTACCCCGACTGGTGGGACCAAAGGTAGAAAAAGGATATGCAAATACGCATTGACATATTCGCGTGAATTAATTGATACGGTGGGTTATACAAAGCACCCGTACTATACGTTTCGAATCTAAACGCAGTTGGTGGGTGGAGATGTAGGGGGGGCAGCACCTAGGATCCCCAATGCAATTCCCCCACTGTATCACACTATATTATAGTACTATCACTACTAGTAGAATGCCCGTGCGTTGCCACGGGCATTTGAAATATTTTGCCATAATGCATGTTAAATTTTACATGTTAATGTTAGTTGATATTTTTAAAATATCATCCAAGTGCATCGCTTCTTATCTCTAACGAACAAAAGTGGAATACATTTTATACTACATTATAAAAGTATATAATGTATAGTATATAAAAACAAATGTGAGACTAACATAACTGCTTTTATTTGCAAAAAAATGGCTACCTGAAATTACATACAAATATATAAACATATGTAAATGATATTTTATATTAATAAACATGAGAAAATAAATAAATTATTTTTCACCTACTCAGTTTTTTTTAGCTTAACTACCCTGTCGTATCACCTCAACCACTCTCACCGCATGCAGCCCTCGCTCTCTCACCCTCCCAGTCCTTCTCTCCGCCACGACGTCGCCCCCACCATCCCTCTCTGACATGGCGTCCCGGCCGCCACATCCCCCCGGCCCCGTGGTATCTCTCTGCCTCCTCCCCTTCATTCTCACCATCCCCTCCCCTCCATGCTCATCGACGCCTCCCAACCCCTCCATCGAGTTCTCACCCACCTTCTCCACTCCCAGCCACGTGTCCGGGCCGTGAGTAGACGGATCCGACCGTCGTCAAGCCGTGCCGTCGATCTGGCCAGCCTAGGCCGATTTCCGGTGCCAATGACGACTTTCAGGATGATTGTACATCAGGCGAGCCGCACCGTCGATCCGCCATCATAGGCCGATTTCTGGTGCCGAGGGCGTCGCGTTCCCCCTCCAAGATGCATGGTGACAGAGCTTGGAGAGATTGAGGAAGGCCTCACCGTCGGTGGAAATGTCGGGCGTCGCGGCTGGGGTCGACGCAGCAGCGCGGCAGGTGACAAGGAAGGCGGATCGTCCGCGGGATTGGATCAGGAGGAGGAGGGATAGGGGCGTTCATGAGTTGGTCTTTTTTATTTTATCAGCGACTATTTTTTTCCTACTTTGAACGAATCGAGAAAAGGCGGAGCCGCTCAGGATGGTTCCTTCCTGATTTACGAGTCTTCGCCCAATATCTATGAAGGAGAGGGGTATGTTGTGTTCTTTCCTTATTTTCTTCCATGCGAGAGAGAGGTGGAGGTAGGCGCTTTATTTGGAAAAATATCGGTGGGGATGTCTCTCCATCGATGGGGAGGGGATCGATCGGTGGGGAAATGAACGAAACCAACAAACGACAGACTTTAATTAGGAGTAGAGATAATACTTTCACAATAAGATTTGTTTGTCATGTTTTACTTGTTAATTTCCTTAAAATACATTATTTGTTTCCTGAAAACCTATTATTTGTTTCCAAAAAAGCATTAATGAGAGAGACCGGTTGATTTGGATAAATTAGGAAAGTTAGATCCGCGATCTTTTGTATGTTAGGAAAGAGCTAATTTTTCTAAAGAAAAGAGTGGAGAGAAAAATAAACCAATGGACTAGAAAACCAGTGGGAGGGGGTGGTGGGACGAAGAAAAACCGGACGAAAATAAACCATACCAGGCTACCGAGCGCTTCATTAGGACTTTCCTAACTTTTGGCTTAACTACCCTGTCGTATCACCTCAACACCTCTCTCACCGCACGCAGCCCTCACTCTCTCACCCTCCGAGTCCTTCTCTCCGCCACAACGTCGCCCCCACCATCCCTCTCTGCCATGGCGTCCCGGCCGCCACCATCTCCCCCCATGTTATGTCCCTGCCTCCTCCCCTCTATTCTCACCATCCCCTTCCCTCCATGTTCACCGACGCCTCCCAAACCCTTCATCGGGATCTCGCCCGCCTTCTCCACTCCCAGCCACGTGTCTGGGTGAGCAGCCGGATCCGACTGCCGTCAAGCCGTGCAGTCGATCTGGCCAGCCCAGGCCGATTTCCGGTGCCAACGGCGACTTTCAGGACGATTGTACATCACGCGAGCCGCACCGTCGATCCGCCATCATAGGCCGATTTCTGGTGCCGAGGGCCTCGCGTTCCCCCACCAAGATGCATGGTGACAGAGCTTGGAGGGATTGAGGAAGGCCTCACCGTTGGTGGAAATGTCGGGCGTCGCGGTTGGGGTCGATGCAGCAGTGCTACCTCTTGAGCACTGCGTTGGTTTCCCTTGAAGAGGAAAGGGTGATGCGGTAAAGTAGCGTAAGTATTTCCCTCAGTTTTTGAGAACCAAGGTATCAATCCAGTAGGAGACCATGCTCAAGTCCCACGCACCTACACAAACAAATAAATCCTTGCAACCAACGCGATAAATGGGTTGTCAATCCCTTCACGGCCACTTGCAAAAGTGAGATCTGATAGAGATGATAAAATAATATTTTTTTGTATTTTTATGATAAAGACTAAAAGTAAAGAAAGCAAAATAAACGGTAATAGAAATAACGGTAGATTAATATGATAGAGAATAGACCCGGGGGCCATAGTTTCACTAGTGGCTTCTCTCAAGAGCATAAGTATTACGGTGGGTGAACAAATTACTGTCGAGCAATTGATAGAATCGAGCATAGTTATGAGAATATCTAGGTATGATCATGTATATAGGCATCACGCCCGTGACAAGTAGACCGACTCCTGCCTGCATCTACTACTATTACTCCACACATCGACCGCTATCCAGCATGCATCTAGAGTATTAAGTTCATAAGAACAGAGTAATGCATTAGGTAAGATGACATGATGTAGAGGGATAAACTCATGCAATATGATATAAACCCCATCTTTTTATCCTCGATGGCAACAATACAATACGTGTCATTTCCCCTTCTGTCACTAGGATCGAGCACCGCAAGATTGAACCCAAAGCTAAGCACTTCTCCCATTGCAATAAAAGATCAATCTAGTAGGCCAAACCAAACGGATAATTCGAAGAGACTTGCAAAGATAACCAATCATACATAAAAGAATTCAGAGGAGATTCAAATATTGTTCATAGTAATCTTGATCATAAACCCACAATTCATCGGATCTAGACAAACACACTGCAAAAGATGATTACATCGAATAGATCTCCAAGAGAATCGAGGAGAACTTTGTATTGAGATCCAAAGAGAGAGAAGAAGCCATCTAGCTAATAACTATGGACCCAAAGGTCTGAGGTAAACTACTCACACATCATCGGAGAGGCTATGGTGTTGATGTAGAAGCCCTCCATGATCGATGCCCCCTCCGGCGTAGCGCCGGAAAAGGCCCCAAGATGGGACCTCATGGGTACAGAAGGTTGCGGCGGTGGAAATAGGGTTTTTGCTCTGTATCTAATGTTTTCGGGGTACGTAGGTATATATAGGAGGAAGAAGTAGGTCGGTGGAGCTACGAGGTGCCTGAGGGAGTCCTGGATTAGGGGATGTCCGGATAACCGGACTATACCTTTGGTCGGACTCTTGGACTATGAAGATACAAGATTGAAGACTTCGTCCCGTGTCCGGAAGGGACTTTCCTTGGCGTGGAAGGCAAGCTTGGCGATACGGATATATAGATCTCCTACCATTGTAACCGACTCTGTGTAACCCTAGCCCTCTCCGGTGTCTATATAAACCGGAGGGTTTTAGTCCATAGGACAAAACAACAATCATACCATAGGCTAGCCTCTAGGGTTTAGCCTCCTTGATCTCGTGGTAGATCTACTCATGTACTACTCATATCATCAATATTAATCAAGCAGGAGTAGGGTTTTACCTCCATCGAGAGGGCCCGAACCTGGGTAAAAACATCGTGTCCCTTGTCTCCTGTTACCATCCGCCTAGACGCACAGTTCGGGACCCCCTACCCGAGATCCGCCGGTTTTGACACCGACATTGGTGCTTTCATTGAGAGTTCCTCTGTGCCGTCGCCATCAGGTAGGATGCCTCATCCCGTCTTTAAAGACGACACCATTGCTAAGGGAGCTCTGGCTGTCGGCCAAACTCACCGGCTAGGTGGTTTTCTTATGACCGCCTGTTCGGCTACTGCGCCGACGATGACCTCTCGGGTCATCAAAAGCAATCTTCATGTCAACTCAGAACTTGCCGAGCAGTTAGAATGGAGCTCTCTTCCCTAAACGAGCTCTTGGATCGCATCGCCGCCCTGGAAGTCGCTACAGACTACGACCAGATTGGGCCTAAACCCGATCTGAGGGAGATTAACTCCCCCCAGGTCACCCATCACGTTGCAGTGGTAGAGGGACAATGCGGCGACCCTTCATCTATCTTAAGGACTAGCTATGTCCGGATTCCCGATCCCTCCAAGCCGGATACCCACAAAGAGGAGGACGTCACTCAAGACCTGAACTTAGAGTCAGGCAACGGGCTAGATTCATTGGACAACATCCAAGAATCCAAACCTCCGAGTTCGGAAACTCCTTGGCCCCTGAGTCTTTGATGGGGTGAGGTTTCGGATTTAATTCAAACCGCCCACCCGAACATAAGCGATCTATCCCAAATTAGGCAAAAGCCCGAAGAAACACTACATCATTACTGGGCCAGATTCCTCCTGGTTATGAACAGGATGAAGGACTGCCGCGAGGAAGACGCAATCTCATTCTTCTGCAATAATTGCACGGACAAGGGAATCCTCAACGCCATAAGTCGCCATGATATTACACGCTTCACTGACTTGGCGTCCATAGTACGGAAGTACTATGCGATGGAAAGCGCCTGGAAAACCGAAATAAAATTTTGGGACAATCCGGCCCTGAATATAAACCCAATCCGAAATAAAAGGGTGCATCATCGCCAGACACCCGGGTTAAACACCAAAAAGCAAAAACCCTCTATAGGGCATGGAACCGTACTGGAAGGATGGCTTAATGGACCCTGTAAAATTCACAGTACAGAGGGCGCCACACCAACTCACAACCTTAGAGCATGTTGGATACTCCGGCAGGTGGCCAAAATTGGTGAAGATCTTCTAATTCCAGAAGCCACAGAAAGCCACCCCAGGGACACCAGTACGGTATTAACAGTCTTCAAGACTTTCGCATCAAATAATATGCGAAAAAGAACACTCCGCAGCCTTGCCGACGTCTACCAAGTAGCAACAATAAACCCATGGAGTGACACGACTATTACTTTTAATGCCAGTGATGAACCTAAATTCCGAACAGCCCGAGCACCAGCCGCATTGGTCCTCAGTCCAATAGTGGACGGCTTTCGCCTTACCAAGGTACTCATGGATGGCGGCAGCAGATTGAACCTCATTTATGAGGAAACCCTTCAAAAAATGGAAATAGACTGGAACCGCATTGAGCGAAGCAACACAACCTTTAGAGGAATAATCCCCAGTCGGGAAGCGCGCTGTACAGGAAAAAACACACTAGATGTGGTGTTCGGCACGCCGGATAATTACAGGTCCGAAGAGGTCACGTTCCAAGTGGCCCCGTTCAGTAGCTGTCGGAGTAATGGGCCACGGGTAGGCTAACCCGAGACCCAGAACCTTTTAAGACATCGGGGCCGGCTTCGCCCCTCAAGAATTCCAAGACGGAAGGGCCGCTTCTGGGAGTCGGCTGTAGCACCACCGACTGCCCACTCCTAGAGACGCCTATGAAAGGGGCCGACTCTCAGCTGGCGGCTTCAAGAGAAGCCGACTATGGGGAGTCGGCCCGCGACTCCACCACCCCATGCCCTTGCGAGGAGGGATGGGACGGGGAGTGGCCACAGAACGGGCCACTCCCGCCCCTTACCAAGGGCAGGCATGGCCATAGTGCGTCGTCCTGACGGAGATCTCCGCCCGGCGCGACACTGTTGCCATGCCAGCTCTGACATCAGCCCTAGGGGGCGGAACCCTGTGCCCATGTTGGCCTGCCTGTACGACCCAGAGGCGGCGGGCCCCGCTGGTCAGCGGGGGTACAGAAGACGGCGAGAGCACCACAAGACGGACCCCTTGGGAGTCGGCCTCCCAGAGTCGGCCGACTCCTCCCACGGGCCCTGCACGCCATTAACCAGACAAGATGGGAAGTGGCTACAGTGATCGCCCGCCAGGCGGCGGCACTGTTGCCAGGACCCCCCCGACCGAGCCAACATCATTAGAAGCATGGATACAGTAATCCGTAGCCGGCGAGACCCGCCCGCGGCGGACAAGGCTGTCGGCTCCGTACCAGACTCGTCGGCGGGGCCCACCAGTCGGCGGGCCCCAGTAGTCGGCGGAGGAGACGGCGACCTGAGAGAAAGACGGCTGGGACCCGCGCCCAGCCAGATTACCATTGTACCCCCGGGGGGTAGGCCTATATAAACCCCCCGGGGCACCCATGCAAAGGGTTCGATTCTTTAGACACTAGACCAGATAGCACAAGGGGGAGAGAGCTAGCCTTGCCTTCTCCTACCTCCAGGAAACAGCTCAAGGAGCAACTTTGTACACTTATTGCCATAGTGATCATGCGGAGACCCCGCAGAGCAGCAGTAGGGGTGTTATCTCCTCGGAGAGCCCTGAAGCTGGGTAAGATTCGCCGGCGTGCATGTCTACGCCTCATCCCGCTTCCAGGCACCGGCGACGTTCTACTCGCCCCCACCATGATAAGCCATCCTTTGGCATATGTCGCATCCAACCCCCGACATTTGGCGCCCACCGTGGGGCGAGGTGCACCGTTGTCTGGAGATCTGTTATGGACGGGAACCCTTTTCTTCCCTGGCGAGCGCAGCCAGCCCGGCACGCCCGAGGGAGTTTGCGCCGATGCGCTGCGCGGCGCTGAGATCGCTGGCGCGGCCAGCTGCCTCGCTGAACTTGTCGGCGAGGTTCGCCTCTCCGACAAGCCTGCATCCGACGCAGGCACCGACGGCCCCGAGAGCCTTCTCGCGGGCCTCCTCGATGAACTCCACGTTGCCGGCGAGCCTGCTACTGACCTGGAGTCCGTAGGCTCCACCGACCCGATGCTGGTCGACTCCGACACCGCGTCGTTCGACGCGTTCCCCTCCAACATGGTGGTCTACGACGAGCCGTTCCCTTGCGCGGAGAGCGGCAGGAGCACCGTCACAGAAGTGCTCGTCATCGGTCATGGCGAGCACTCCGACGGAGGAGCTCACGGCCCGCTCGATGCGGCACTGCAAGACCTGGATGCGCCCATTCCAGAGTACGCCGACGCCGAGACGCTGGAGGCACGCCACCTCCAGCTCATCAAAGGCGCGAAGAAGCTGGCAAGCATGAGACGCTTGTCAGAGGCCTACCAGCGTGAGATGGATCGCACTGTGGGCGGCTTGCCGGCTCCAACAGGGCCTAGCCGCCTAGGCGCGGTCCGACAGCGCGGTGCGGACATCGCCAGCATGTTCGGAGCCAATCACCCCGTATATGCCACGCCCGCAGAGAACATCCGAGCCGCCCAGGCGGCGGCGGACGAGTTGGACTACCTCGAAGGCGAAGAGCGCCGACTGATGACGGAGCGAGTCCAGCGGCTCCTTGACGCGGCTGCCGCGTAGAACGCAGCCGGCTGCCGCACTAAGGCGCCGCAGCAGCAGAACGACGACCTGCAACCCCGCCGAGATCAAGGCGCGACGTCTCGGACGCCGACTGGCGGCGTTCGCGGAAGAAAAGACAAGGATCCGGCTGCTAGTCGCAGTCGGACTCACATCTCCATCGAGCGCGACCAAGACGGCCGCCCAAGAGCAGTGGAGCTGCGGGACGACTATGTGCCTCCTCCACCCCGCAGAGAAAGGCGAGTCTCCCCGCCACCCGTTGAGCATCCGACTCTCGGAGGCCGCCTCGGCCGCCGAGAAGGAGTCGGAGAGAATGATGCCCGCTACTGGATCGACCGACTCCACCGATCCCTGGCGCTGGAAGAAGAAGACGAGTTGGGTCCGCCGTGTTTTGGCCCCCGCATCCGAGATCAGCCCTTTCCCAAAGGGTTCACTCTCCCCAGAGACACTCCCAAGTACACCGGCTCCGTGAAGCCGGAGGATTGGCTGGTTGACTACGCCACGGCCATCGAACACAAGCTCCTCTGCGACAAGCCAGAGACCCTGGACGAATTGCTGATCATAGCAGACAAGTACGCCACGGCCGACTCTTCCATGAAGATGGAGATCCAAGTCAGCACGGCTGGTAAGGTGGCCCCTCAGGCTCCCAGAACTCCGGCCGGAGACACCGGTCGGCGACAACAGCAGAATGACCTCAAGCGCAAGGCCCCGCAGCCGGCTTCCAGTAGCCGGCAGGTAGCGATAGTCGAAGACCAGCAGCCAGAGGGGCAGCCTCCGCCCAAGCGGCAGAAGGGCGGCAAGTCCAACTGGTTGACGGCTTTCTCCTACGAGCAGACTCTAGATGGTCCCTGCAAGTTCCACAGCGGCGTAAAGCCGTCAAACCACACCACCCGGAAATGCCACTGGCTCACCAGGATTGCCAAGGGAGACGGCCTGATGCCTCCACTGCTTGCTGGGTAGCCGCCTCCGCCTCCACCCCAGCAGCCGGTTGTCATGCCAGTCGGCGCAGTACAGGACGAGTACCCAGAAGAGCATGGGGCCTATGTGGTGTTCACCAGTGTGGCAGACGACAAGCGCAGCAAGCGCCTGCAGCAGCAAGAAGTAAACGCAGTGGCGTCAGACACTCCAGAATTCATGCACTGGTCCAAGAAGCCTATCAGCTGGAGCAGGGCTGATCACCCAGAGGTGATGCCGAATCCGGGTTCCTACGCCCTGGTCCTGGAGGCCACCTTTGCCACTGATAGGCGGGCCGCTCGCTTCTCGCGAGTCCTGATAGACGGAGGCAACAGTATCAACATCCTGTACAAGGATACCATGGAGAAGTTAGGAATCAAGCAAAGACGGCTTCAGAGCAGCCGAACTATATTCCATGGCATTGTCCCTGGCCTTTCCTGCTCCCCAATTGGCAAGATTTTGATAGATGTCCTCTTTGGAGATAAGGACCATTTCCGCCGAGAGCCAGTGTGGTTTGAAGTGGTGGACCTCGAGAGCCCGTACCATGCACTGCTTGGCCGACCTGCTCTGGCTAAGTTCATGGCTGTCCCCCACTACGCCTACCTCAAGATGAAGATGCCGAGTTCCAAGGGGATTCTGACCATAGCCAGCGACTACAGAAAGTCGTCCGCTTGTGTGGCCGAGAGCAGTCGGCTGGCCGAGTCCCTGGTCATTGCAGCAGAGAAGCGGCTTCTTGATCGGGTTGTGGCGATGGCCGACAAGCAGCCAGAGATGTCGCCCAACCCCAAGGAGTCAGAAGCTGAGAGCTCGTTCAAGCCAGCAAAGGAGATGAAGAAGATACCCTTGGACCCAGAGCACCCGGAGAGGCACGTTGTCATAGGTGCAAACCTTGAAAGCAAATAGGAAGGCGAGCTCGTCGATTTCCTCCGTGAGAATCGGGACATCTTTGCATGGTCCCCCAAAGACATGCCAGGTGTACCGACGGAATTCGCCGAGCACAAGTTACATGTCTGGTCTGATGTGAAGCCCATCAGGCAGCCCTTGCGCCGCCTGTCAGAAGAGAAAAGAAGAGCTGTTGGAGAGGAGATAGCCCGGCTCCTTGCAGCCGGCTTCATCATGGAAGTGTTTTTCCCAGAGTGGCTAGCGAACCCAGTTCTAGTGCTGAAGAAGAACAAGCAGTGGCGAATGTGTATTGACTACATAAGCCTCAACAAAGCCTGCCCCAAGGACCCGTTTGCTTTGCCGAGAATCGATCAGGTGATAGACTCCATAGCCGGATGCAAACTGTTGAGCTTCTTAGATGCCTACTCAGGATATCACCAGATCAAGCTGAACCCGGCAGACAGACTGAAGACCGCCTTCATTACGCCGTTTGGAGCCTTCTGCTACCTGACCATGACGTTCGGCCTGAGGAACGCCGGCGCCACCTTTCAGCGTTGCATGTAGAAGTGCCTCCTCAAGCAGCTCGGCAGAAATGCCCACGTCTATGTGGATGATGTGGTGGTGAAGACAGAAAAGCGCGGAAATCTGCTGGAAGACCTCAAGGAGACCTTTGAGAACCTGCGCCGATTCTAGATCAAGCTTAACCCTGAGAAGTGTGTTTTCGGAGTACCGGCCGGCCAGCTCCTCGGCTTCCTGGTCTCTGAACGCGGCATAGAGTGCAACCCTGTGAAGATCAAGGCCATCAAAAGGATGGAGATACCCAGCCGACTGTTGGATGTGCAGAAGTTCACCGGCTGTCTGGCTTCCATTAGCCGGTTCATCAGTCGGCTGGGCAAGAAAGCTCTCCCCTTGTACCAGCTCATGAAGAACACCAATTTTTTCGAGTGGAACCACAAGGCGGACAAGGCTTTTCTCCAGCTGAAGAAGATGTTGGCTACTCCCCTTGTGTTGGTGGCTCCGACTCCCAAAGAGCCCATGCTCCTATACATCGCCGCCACCAGCCGAGTAGTCAGCACAGTCATCGTAGTTGAGCGCAAGGAGGAAGGCAAGGCACTACCTGTCCAGAGACCGGTATACTACCTGAGTGAAGTGCTGTCGGCCTCCAAGCAGAACTACCCCCATTACCAGAAGATGTGTTACGGTGTGCACTTTGCCGCCAAGAAGCTGAAGCCTTATTTCCATGAGCACCCAATCACCGTGGTCTGCACAGCCCCACTAGACGAGATCATCAGCAGCCGAGATGCATCTGGCCGAGTGGCCAAGTGGGCCATAGAGTTGGCCCCCTACACAATCTACTATCAGCCCCGCACCGCCATCAAGTCGCAAGCACTGGCCGACTTCCTTGTCGACTGGGCCGAGACCCAGTACCTGCCGCCAGCACCCGACTCCACCCATTGGCGGATGCATTTCGACGGCTCCAAGATGCGCACCGGTTTGGGAGCCGGCGTTGTTCTCACTTCCCCTAAAGGCGACAAGCTCAAGTATGCGCTGCAGATCCATTTCACCGCCTCCAACAACGTCGCTGAGTACGAGGCGCTCATTCACGGGCTCCGGCTTGCCAAGGAGCTTGGTATTTGCCAGATCCTGTGTTATGGCGACTCCGACTTGGTGGTCCAGCAATCATCTGGCGACTGGGACGCCAAGGACGCAAACATGGCAAGCTACCGCTTCCTCGTGCAGCAACTCAGCGGATATTTCGAGGGGTGCGAGTTTCTCCACGTGCCAAGAAACGACAACAACCAAGCAGATACTTTGGCACAAATCGGCTCAACCCGCCAAGAAATACCATCCGGCATCGCTCTTCAGCGCCTCCTCAAGCCGTCCATCAAGCCTTCACCAGAGTCAGATTCCATTTTTGTGCCGACTCCCCCTGAAGAAGCCGGATCCGGCTCAAGAGCCCGAGCAGACGGCACAAAAACCCTTGCAGATGACTCCAAGAACGCCGCAGTCAAAGCCGGCCCGGGGACTTCAGAACTCGGCCCGGGGACTGCGACGACCAGAGAAAAGACTCCAGAACTCGGCCCGGGGACTGCACCAGTCGGCCCGGGGACTTCGTCGATCCATCAAGCGGTGGCGGACTCCAGCCCGCCGCCTCCCAGCCTAGCCGCCCTCGTCGAAGTCGCAGTACTGGCGGTTGAGGAGATAGCAGCACCCTCATGGGCCCAGCCCATCCTCAAATTCCTGGTGAACAAGGAGCTACCAATTGATGAAACCTTGGCTCGACAAATATAATGCCGAGCGGCAGCATACACCATAATCAACAGAGAGCTGGTCAGGCGCAGCGTCACTGGTGTTTACCAGCGCTGCGTCGAGCCGGAGCAAGGCCAAGCAATTCTCAGAGACATCCATCAAGGCGAGTGCAGCCACCATGCGGCCTCAAGGGCACTCGTCGCCAAAGCTTTCCGGCATGGTTTCTTCTGGCCAACTGCCCTAGAAGAGGCCAAAGAGTTGGTCCAGAAATGCAAGGGGTGCCAGAAGTTCCGTTCCAAGCCGCATCAACCGGCTTCTGCACTCAAGACTATTCCAATCGCCAGGCCCTTTGCGGTTTGGGGCCTGGATATGGTGGGACCATTTAAGACAGCACAAGGTGGCCTAACTCACCTACTTGTCGCAGTAGACAAGTTCACCAAGTGGATAGAAGTAAAACCCATCAAGAAGTTGAATGGTCCGACTGCCGTGACTTTCATCTCCGACATCACAATTCGGTACGACATACCGCACAGCATCATCACCGACAACGGCACCAACTTTGCCAAAGGCGCCTTGGCTCGTTTCTGCGCGACGCAGGGCATCCGACTGGACTTAGCATCCATTGCCCATCCACAGTCAAACGGCCAGGTGGAGCGGGCGAATGGCCTCATCCTATCCGGCATCAAGCCTCGGCTGGTTGAACCGCTGGAGCGTTCGGCCGACTGTTGGCTTGACGAGTTGCCAGCCGTCCTCTGGAGTCTGCGCATGACTCCAAACAAGTCGACCGGCTTCACACCCTTCTTCCTCGTCTACGGTGCTGAAGCCGTCATCCCAACGGATATAGAGTTCGACTCCCCGCGAATCACGATGTACACCGCAGAGGAAGCAGAAGAAGCACGACAAGATGGCGTTGATCTGCTGGAAGAGGGCCGGCTATTGGCACTCAGCCGGTCCAATATCTACCAGCAGAGCCTACGCCGCTACTACAACAGGAAGGTCAGGCCGAGATCTTTCCAAGAAGGAGACCTTGTGCTCCGGCTGATCCAGCGAACAGCCGGCCAGCACAAGCTGTCGGCGCCTTGGGAAGGCCCCTTCATCATCAGCAAGGTGCTGGGCAACGACTCCTACTACCTGATCGACGCTCAGAAGCCCCGAGCACGCAAGAGGGACAACTCCGGCAAAGAGACGGAACGACCATGGAACGCAAATCTTCTTCGAAGATTTTACAGTTGATGCAGTATGTACAACGCTACTCTTTTGTATTGAAGTACCAAGACTCCGGTCCCCCCGAGACGAACTCGGGGACTGCCCCTTTTGTTATCTGTATGATAAGTAGTATGCTACTCTTTGTTATGCCGCTTAGCACCGGGCTCGACTAGTCGGCCCGGGGACTCGCCGTCTTGCGCTATGGAAACGCTTCCTGCAGTTGGACAAGTAGTGTGTGGCGCCTAAGCCGTCTCCTGTCAGAAGCCGCAGCTCACAGAGCGACTATCCGGTGGGCAGGAGTAAGGAAGAATGGGCGCCCACACGAAAAATGGATAAGGACTCAAAGCATAAACATAGCTCGAGCCGGCTTTCCAGCCGCTCCTCGCGAATCCGACTCCGGAGTAGTCGGCTTGCCGCTTCCTATCCAACTTGCTAAGGAACTCTAGAATGGCTAAGTACTTGCCTTCCCAAAGTAGCCAAGCATTTGATCCAGCGGCAGTCTGCAGAGCGGCTGTCTGACTGGCAAAGGCGGCATCTAAGGGAAGGCGGCAAAGGAAAAAGCCAAAGGAGCAATAAGCAAGAGATGATAGAACATAGATAAATATTTGCACAGCATAGGCCCTTGGCCGAATCTTCGAACAGAGGTTCAAAATACACCCCGCGGGTGGAATTGTGCGAATTAACAAAGTTCTTCGAGAAGCTACTAAAGCAGATAAATAAGGACAAGGCGGCGGCCTTGTTGGAAATATGCCCTAGAGGCAATAATAAAAGGATTATTATATTTCCTTATTCATGATAATCGTCTATTGTTCATGCTATAATTGTATTGTCCGGAATTCATAATACATGCGTGAATACATAGACCACAATGTGTCCCTAGTAAGCCCCTAGTTGACTAGCTCGTTGATCAATAGATAGTCATGGTTACATGGGGATGTCATTGATAACGGGATCACATCATTAGGAGAATGATGTGATGGACAAGACCCAAACCTAAGCATAGCACAAAGATCGTATAGTTCGTTTGCTAGAGCTTTTCTAAATGTCAAGTATCATTCCTTAGACCATGAGATTATGCAACTCCCAGATGCCGTAGGAGTGCTTTGGGTGTATCAAACGTCACAACGTAACTGGGTGACTATAAAGGTGCACTACAGGTATCTCCAAAAGTGTTTGTTGGGTTGGCATGAATCGAGACTGGGATTTGTCACTCCGTATGACGGAGAGGTATCTCTGGGCCCACTCGGTAAGACATCATCATAATGAGCTCAATGTGATCAAGGTGTTGTTCACGGGATGATGTGTTACGGGAACGAGTAAAGAGACTTGCCGGTAACGAGATTGAACAAGGTATTGGTATACCGACGATCGAATCTCGGGCATGTATCGTACCGATAGACGAAGGGAATTGAGTACGGGATTGATTAAGTCCTCGACATCGTGGTTCATCCTTTGAGATCATCGAGGAGCATGTGGGAGCCAACATGGGTATCCAGATCCCGCTGTTGGTTATTGACCGAAGATCGTCTCGGTCATGTCTGCACGTCTCCCGAACCCGTAGGGTCTACACACTTAAGGTTCGGTGACGCTAGGGTTGTAAAGATATTAGTATGCAGCAAACCGAAGGTTGTTCGAAGTCCCGGATGAGATCCCGAACGTCACGAGAGGTTCTGGAATGGTCCAGAGGTAAATAATTATATATAGGAAGTGCCGTTTCGGCCATTGGGAAGGATTCGGGGGTCACCGATATTGTACCGGGACCACCGGATGGGTCCCGGGGGTCCATCGGGTGGGGCCACGCATCCCGGAGGGCCCCGTGGGCTGAAGTGGGGAGGGAACCAGCCCATAGTGGGCTGGTGCGCCCCCCCATGGGCCTCCCCCTGCACCTAGGGTTGGAAACCCTAGGGCAGGGGGCGCCCCACTTGCCTTGGGGGGCAAGGCTCCCCCCTTGGCCGCCGCCCCCCCTTGGAGATGCATCTCCAGGGCCGGCGCCCCCCCTAGGGGGCCTATATAAAGGGGGGAGGGAGGGCAGCCGACACCCTGCAGCCTTGGCGCCTCCCTCTCCCCTGCTACACCTCTCCCTCTCTCCGTAGACGCTTGGCGAAGCCCTGCTGGAATTCTGCTGCATCCACCACCACGCCGTCGTGCTGCTGGATCTTCATCAACCTCTCCTTCCCCCTTGCTGGATCAAGAAGGAGGAGACGTCATCCCGACCGTACGTGTGTTGAACGCGGAGGTGTTGTCTGTTCGGCACTAGGTCATCGGTGATTCGGATCACGGCGAGTACGACTCCATCATCCACGTTCTTCTTGAACGCTTCCGTTGCGATCTACAAGTGGTATGTAGATGCTCTCCTATCCCCTCGTTGCTAGAATACTCCATGGATAGATCTTGGTGATGCGTAGGAAATTTTTAATTTCTGCTACGATCCCCAACAGTGGCATCATGAGCTAGGTCTATGCGTAGTTTCTAAGCACGAGTAGAACACAAAGTAGTTGTGGGCGTCGAATTGTCAATTCTTCTTGCCGTTACTAGTCCTATCTTGATTCAGCGGTATTGTGGGATGAAGCGGCCTGGACCAACCTTACACGTACGCTTACGTGAGACCGGTTCCACCGACTGACATGCACTAGTTGCATAAGGTGGCTGGCGGGTGTCTGTCTCTCCCACTTTAGTTGGATCGGATTCGATGAACAGGGTCCTTATGAAGGGTAAATAGAGATTGACAATTCACGTTGTGGTTTTAACGTAGGTAAGAAACGTTCTTGCTAGCAACCTATAGCAGCCACGTAAAAACTTGCAACAACAATTAGAGGACGTCTAACTTGTTTTTGCAGCAAGTGCTTTGTGATGTGATATGGCCAGAAGTTGTGATGAATCATGTATGTGATGTATGAGATGATCTTGTTATTGTAATAGGAATCACGACTTGCATGTCGATGAGTATGACAACCGGCAGGAGCCATAGGAGTTGTCTTTATTTATTTATGACCTGTGTCAACTTAAATCGTCATGTAATTACTTTACTTTATTGCTAAAGCGTTAGCCATAGTAGTAGAAGTAATAGTTGACGTGACAACTTCATAAAGACATGATGATGGAGATCATGATGATGGAGATCATGGTGTCATGCCGGTGACGACGATGAACATGGCGCCCCGAAGATGGAGATCAAAGGAGCGAAATGATGTTGGCCATATCATGTCACTATTTGATTGCATGTGATGTTTATCATGTTTTTACATCTTATTTGCTTAGAACGACGGTAGCATAAATAAGATGATCCCTCATTAAAATATCAAAAATGTGTTCTCCCTAACTGTGCATCGTTGCTAAGGTTCATCGTTCCGAAGCACCACGTGATGATCGGGTGTGATAGGTTCTTACGTTCGCATACAACGGGTGTAAGCCAGATTTACACAAGCAATACACTTAGGTTGGATTGACGAGCCTAGCATGTACAGACATGGCCTCGGAACACGGAGGACCGAAAGGTCGAACATGAGTCGTATAGAAGATACGATCAACATAGAGATGTTCACCGATGATAACTAGTCCGTCTCACGTGATGATCGGACACGGCCTAGTTGACTCGGATCATGTATCACTTAGATGACTAGAGGGATGTCAAATCTGAGTGGGAGTTCATTCATTAATTTGATTAGATGAACTTAATTATCATGAACTTAGTCTAAATCTTTACAATATGTCTTGTAGATCAAATGGCCCACGCTAATGTCACCCTCAACTTCAACGCGTTCCTAGAGAAAACTGAAGGAAATATGCCCTAGAGGCAATAATAAAGTTATTATTTATTTCCTTATTTCATGATAAATGTTTATTATTCATGCTAGAATTGTATTAACCGGAAACATAATACATGTGTGAATACATAGACAAACAGAGTGTCACTAGTATGCCTCTACTTGACTAGCTCGTTAATCAAAGATGGTTATGTTTCCTAACCATGAACAACGAGTTGTTATTTGATTAACGAGGTCACATCATTAGTTGAATGATCTGATTGACATGACCCATTCCATTAGCTTAGCACCCGATCGTTTAGTATGTTGCTATTGCTTTCTTCATGACTTATACATGTTCCTTTGACTATGAGATTATGCAACTCCCGTTTGCCGGAGGAACACTTTGGGTGCTACCAAACGTCACAACGTAACTGGGTGATTATAAAGGAGTACTACAGGTGTCACCAAAGGTAGATGTTGGGTTGGCATATTTCGAGATTAGGATTTGTCACTCCGATCGTCGGAGAGGTATCTCTGGGCCCTCTTGGTAATGCACATCACTTAAAGCCTTGCAAGCATTGCAACTAATGAGTTAGTTACGGGATGATGTATTACGGAACGAGTAAAGAGACTTGCCGGTAACGAGATTGAACTAGGTATTGGATACCGACGATCGAATCTCGGGCAAGTAACATACCGATGGACAAAGGGAACAACGTATGTTGTTATGCGGTCTAACCGATAAAGATCTTCGTAGAATATGTAGGAGCCAATATGGGCATCCAGGTCCCGCTATTGGTTATTGACCGGAGACGTGTCTCGGTCATGTCTACATTGTTCTCGAACCGTAGGGTCCGCGCGCTTAAGGTTACGATGACAGTTATTATGAGTTTATGCATTTTGATGTACCGAAGGAGTTCGGAGTCCCAGATGAGATCGGGGACATGACGAGGAGTCTCGAAATGGTCGAGACGTAAAGATCGATATATTGGACGACTATATTCGGAGTTCGGAAAGGTTCCGAGTGATTCGAGTATTTTTCGGAGTACCGGAGAGTTACGGGAATTCGTATTGGGCCTCATTGGGCCATACGGGAAAAGGAGAGAAAGGGCCAAAAAGTGGCCGCGCCCCTCCCCTTGCTCTAGTACGAATTGGACTAGGGAAGGGGGGCACCCCCTTCCTTCCTCCTCCTTCTCTCTTCCCTTTCCTTCTCTCCTACTCCCCCTACATGGAAGGACTCCTAGTTGGACTAGGAAAGGGGGAATCCTACTCCCGGTGGGAGTAGGACTCCCCTTGGCGCGCCAAACCTAGGGCCGGCCTCCTCCCTCCCTTGCTCCTTTATATACGGGGGCAGGGGGCACCCCATAGACACACAAGTTGATCTTCGTGATCGTTCCTTAGCCGTGTGCGGTGCCCCCCTCCACCATATTCCACCTCGAATATATTGTTGCAGTGCTTAGGCGAAGCCCTGCGCCGGTAGAGCATCAAGATTGTCACCACGCCGTCGTGCTGACGGAACTCCTCCCTGAAGCTTTGCTGGATCGGAGCTAGGGGTGCGTCATCGAGCTGAACGTGTGCCAAGAACTCGGAGGTGCCGGAGTAACGATGCTTGGATCGGTCGGATCGGGAAGACGTACGACTACTTCCTCTATGTTGCGTCAATGCTTCCGCTTCGGTCTACGAGGGTACGTAGACAACACTCTCCCCTCTCGTTGCTATGCATCACCATGATCTTGCGTGTGCGTAGGAAATTTTTTGAAATTACTACGTTCCCCAACAAAAACCAAGCTGAAGGATGATGGCAGCAACTATGCGGACTGGGTCCGGAACCTGACGATCATCCTCATAGCTGCCAAGAAAGATTATGTCCTAGAAGCACCGCTAGGTGAAGCACCATTCCCAGAAAACCAGGACGTTATGAACGCCCATCAGTCATGTGCTGATGATTACTCCCTCGTTCAGTGCAGCATGCTTTACAGCTTAGAACCGGGGCTCCAAAAGCGTTTTGAGCAACACGGAGCATATGAGATGTTCGAGGAGCTGAAATTGATTTTCCAAGCTCATGCCCGGGTCGAGAGATATGATGTCTCCGACAAGTTCTTTAGCTGCAAGATGGAGGAAAATAGCTCTGTCAATGAACACATACTCAAGATGTCTGGGTTGCACAACCGCTTGACTCAGCTGGAAGTTAATCTCCCGGATGAGGCGGTCATTGACAGAATCCTTCAGTCGCTCCCACCTAGCTACAAGAGCTTCGTGATGAACTACAATATGCAGGGGATGGAAAAGACCATTCCCGAGTTGTATTCAATGCTGAAATCTGCGGAGGTGGAGATCAAAAAGGAACATCAAGTGTTGATGATGAATAAAACCACTAAGTTCAAGAAAGGCAAGGGTAAGAAGAACTTCAAGAAGGACGGCAAGGAGGTTGCCGCGCCTGGTAAATCAGTTGCCAGGAAGAAGTCAAAGAATGGACCCAAACCTGAAACTGAGTGCTTTTATTGCAAGGGAAATGGTCACTGGAAGTGGAATTGCCCCAAGTACTTAGCGGATAAGAAGGCCGGCAACACCAAAGGTATATGTGATATACATGTTATTGATGTGTACCTTACCAGCACTCGTAGTAGCTCCTGGGTATTTGATACCGGTGCGATTGCTCATATTTGTAACTCAAAGCACGAGCTGCGGAATAAACGGAGACTGGCGAAGGACGAGGTGACGATGCGCGTCGGGAATGGTTCCAGGGTCGATGTGATCGCCGTCGGCACGCTACCTCTACATTCACCTACGGGATTAGTTTTGAACCTCAATAATTGTTATTTAGTGCCAAGTTTGAGCATGAACATTGTATCTGGATCTCGATTAATTCGAGATGGCTACTCATTTAAATCTGAGAATAATGGTTGTTCTATTTATATGAGTGATATGTTTTATGGTCATGCTCTGATGGTTAATGGTTTATTCTTAATGAATCTCGTACGTGATGATACACATATTCATAGTGTGAATACCAAAAGATGTAAAGTTAATAACGATAGTCCCACATACTTGTGGCACTGCCGCTTTGGTCACATTGGTGTCAAGCGCATGAAGAAACTCCATGCTGATGGACTTTTAGAGTCTCTCGATTATGAATCATTTGACACATGCGAACCATGCCTCATGGGCAAAATGACCAAGACTCCATTCTCAGGGACAATGGAGCGAGCAACCAACTTGTTGGAAATCATACATACAGATGTGTGTGGTCCAATGAGCGTTGAGGCTCGCGGAGGCTATCGTTATGTTCTCACACTCACTGATGATTTGAGTCGATATGGGTATGTCTACTTAATGAAACACAAGTCTGAGACCTTTGAAAAGTTCAAGGAGTTTCAGAGTGAGGTCGAGAATCAACGTGACAGAAAAATAAAGTTCTTACGATCAGATCGTGGGGGAGAATATTTAAGTCATGAATTTGGCACACACTTAAGAAAATGTGGAATCGTTTCACAACTCACGCCGCCTGGAACACCTCAGCGTATCGGTGTGTCCGAACATCGTAATCGCACTCTATTGGATATGTTGCGATCTATGATGTCTCTTACCGATTTACCGCTCTCGTTTTGGGGCTATGCTTTAGAGACTGCCGTATTCACTTTAAATAGGGCTCCGTCAAAATCCGTTGAGACGACACCGTATGAATTATGGTTTGGCAAGAAACCCAAGCTGTCGTTTTTGAAAGTTTGGGGTTGCGATGCTTATGTCAAGAAACTTCAACCTAAAAAGCTCGAACCCAAATCGGAAAAATGCGTCTTCATAGGATATCCCAAAGAAACAGTTGGGTATACCTTCTACCTCAGATCCGAAGGCAAGATCTTTGTTGCCAAGAACGGGTCCTTTCTAGAGAAAGAGTTTCTCGCGAAAGAAGTAAGTGGGAGGAAAGTAGAGCTTGATGAAGTACCACCTCTTGAAAATCAGAGTAGTGCAGCTCAGGAAAATGTTCCTGTGGTGCCTGCACCGATTAGAGAGGAGGTTAATGATGATGATCAAGATACTTCTGATCAAGCTCCTACTGAACTTCGTAGGTCCACAAGGACACGTTCCGCACCAGAGTGGTGCGGCAACCCTGTCCTGGAAATCATGTTGTTGGACAACGGTGAACCTTCGAACTATGAAGAAGCGATGGCGGGCCCAGATTCCGACAAATGGCTAGAAGCCATGAAATCCGAGATAGAATCCATGTATGAAAACAAAGTATGGACTTTGAATGACTTGCCCGATGATCGGCGAGCCATAGAAAATAAATGGATCTTTAAGAAGAAGACAGACGCGGATGGTAATGTGACCATCTATAAGGCTCGACTTGTCGCTAAGGGTTATCGACAAGTTCAAGGGGTTGACTACGATGAGACTTTCTCACCCGTAGCGAAGCTGAAGTCCGTCCGAATCATGTTAGCAATTGCCGCATTCTATGATTATGAGATATGGCAAATGGACATCAAAACGGCATTCCTTAACGGCTTTCTTAAGGAAGAATTGTATATGATGCAGCCAGAAGGTTTTGTCGATCCTAAGAATGCTAACAAAGTATGCAAGCTCCAGCGCTCTATCTATGGGCTGGTGCAAGCATCTCGGAGTTGGAACATTCGCTTTGATGAGATGATCAAAGCGTTTGGGTTTATGAAGACTTATGGAGAAGCCTGCGTTCACAAGAAAGTGAGTGGGAGCTCCGTAGCATTTCTCATATTATATGTGGATGACATACTATTGATGGGAAATGATATAGAATTCTTGGAAACCATAAAGGCCTATTTGAACAAGTGTTTTTCAATGAAGGACCTTGGAGAAGCTGCTTATATATTAGGCATCAAGATCTATAGAGATAGATCGAGACGCCTCATCGGTCTTTCACAAAGTACGTACCTTGACAAGATTTTGAAGAAGTTCAAAATGGATCAGTCCAAGAAGGGGTTCTTGCCTGTATTGCAAGGTGTGCGATTGAGCACGGCTCAATGCCCGACCATGGCAAAAGATATAGAAGAGATGAGTGTCATCCCCTATGCCTCAGCCATAGGGTCTATTATGTATGCCATGCTGTGTACCAGACCCGATGTAAACCTTGCCGTAAGTTTGGTAGGTAGGTACCAAAGTAATCCCGGCAAGGAACACTGGACAGCGGTCAAAAACATCCTGAAGTACCTGAAAAGGACTAAGGATATGTTTCTCGTTTATGGAGGTGCCGAAGAGCTCGTCGTAAAGGGTTACGTCGACGCCAGCTTCGACACAGATCTGGATGACTCCAAGTCACAAACCGGATACGTGTATATTTTGAATGGAGGGGCAGTAAGCTGGTGCAGTTGCAAGCAAAGCGTTGTGGCGGGATCTACATGTGAAGCAGAGTATATGGCAGCCTCGGAGGCAACACAAGAAGCAGTCTGGGTGAAGGAGTTCATTACCGACCTAGGAGTCATACCCAATGCGTCGGACCCGATGACTCTCTTCTGTGACAACACTAGAGCAATTGCCCTTGCGAAGGAGCCCAGGTTTCACAGGAAGACCAGGCATATCAAGCGTCGCTTCAACTCCATTCGTGAAAGTGTTCAAAATGGAGACATAGAGATTTGTAAAGTACATACGGACCTAAATGTGGCAGATCCGTTGACTAAACCTCTTCCTAGAGCAAAACATGATCAACACCAAAATTCCATGGGTGTGCGATTCATCACAATGTAACTAGACTATTGTCTCTAGTGCAAGTGGGAGACTGTTGGAAATATGCCTTAGAGGCAATAATAAAAGGATTATTATATTTCCTTGTTCATGATAATCGTCTATTGTTCATGCTATAATTGTATTGTCCAGAAATCATAATACATGTGTGAATACATACACCACAATGTGTCCCTAGTAAGCCCCTAGTTGACTAGCTCGTTGATCAATAGATAGTCATGGTTTCTTGACTATGGACATGGGGATGTCATTGATAACGGGATCACATCATTAGGAGAATGATGTGATGGACAAGACCCAAACCTAAGCATAGCACAAAGATCGTATAGTTCGTTTGCTAGAGCTTTTCTGAATGTCAAGTATCATTCCTTAGACCATGAGATTATGCAACTCCCGGATGCCGTAGGAGTGCTTTGGGTGTATCAAACGTCACCATGTAACTGGGTGACTATAAAGGTGCACTACAGGTATCTCCGAAAGTGTTTGTTGGGTTGGCATGAATCGAGACTGGGATTTGTCACTCCGTATGACGGAGAGGTATCTTTGGGCCCACTCGGTAAGACATCATCATAATGAGCTCAATGTGATCAAGGTGTTGTTCACGGGATGATGTGTTATGAGAACGAGTAAAGAGACTTGCCGGTAACGAGATTGAACAAGGTATCGGTATACCGACGATTGAATCTCGGGCAAGTATCGTACCGATAGACGAAGGGAATTGAGTACGGGATTGATTAAGTCCTCGACATCGTGGTTCATCCGATGAGATCATCGAGGAGCATGTGGGAGCCAACATGGGTATCCAGATCCCGCTGTTGGTTATTGACCGGAGATCGTCTCGGTCATGTCTGCACGTCTCCCAAACCCGTAGGGTCTACACACTTAAGGTTCGGTGACGCTAGGGTTGTAAAGATATTAGTATGCAGCAAACCGAAGGTTGTTCGGAGTCCCGGATGAGATCCCGGACGTCACGAGAGGTTCCGGAATGGTCCGGAGGTAAAGAATTATATATAGGAAGTGCCGTTTCGGCCATCGGGAAGGATTCGGGGGTCACCGGTATTGTACCGGGACCACCGGATGGGTCCCGGGGGTCCACCGGGTGGGGCCACCCATCCCGGAGGGCCCCGTGGGCTGAAGTGGGGAGGGAACCAGCCCATAGTGGGCTGGTGCGCCCCCCCCCATGGGCCTCCCCCTGCACCTAGGGTTGGAAACCCTAGGCCAGGGGGCGCCCCACTTGCCTTGGGGGGCAAGGCTCCCCCTTGGCCGCCGCCGCCCCTTGGAGATGCATCTCCAGGGCCGGCGCCCCCCCTAGGGGGCCTATATAAAGGGGGGGAGGGAGGGCAGCTGACACCCTGCAGCCTTGGCGCCTCCCTCTCCCCTGCTACACCTCTCCCTCTCTCCGTAGACGCTTGGCGAACCTGCTGGAATTCTGCTGCATCCACCACCACGCCGTCGTGCTGCTGGATCTTCATCAACCTCTCCTCCCCCTTGCTGGATCAAGAAGGAGGAGACGTCATCCCGACCGTACGTGTGTTGAACGCGGAGGTGCTGTCCGTTCGGCACTAGGTCATGGTGATTCGGATCATGGCGAGTACGACTCCATCATCCACGTTCTTCTTGAACGCTTCCGTTGCGATCTACAAGTGGTATATAGATGCTCTCATATCCCCTCGTTGCTAGAGTACTCCATGGATAGATCTTGGTGATGTGTAGGAAAATTTTAATTTCTGCTACGATCCCCAACAGGCCTATGAAGCAGCAGACGGGTTAGGAGGCCCGGAGGAGATGGCGGTGTCGGTCGTTGGGGCGGCCGGCTGTGCAGTCTCGGCTTGACCGCCTCCGGCGGCAGCCGGCTCGGCTGGGCGTGGCTCGTTGCTGGAGGCACGGTCGAGCTGAGGCTGATTGCCCTCTCCGTCTTCTGGCGCCTCCATCTCACCTCCGGCCTCCGCCTCGCCTCCCTCCTCGGCACTGGAGTCGATCACCGCCGCCGAGTCCTCGTCGTAGTCCGGGTTCATCCCAAACCACTCCGGCGGCGCCTCCTCGCCGTTGTCGGCTCGCTCAGGAATGAAGACGTTGGTATCAGCGTACTCGGCGATCGCCGCGGCGCGCTTGACAAGGGCGTCCTCCACGACTGCCAGCTCCGGCTGGGCCTCAGCCCGGAGTGTGGCCAGCTGGTCCAGGTCCAAGTCTGGATACCACGCCTTGACGAACTCCAAGGCCTGGCGCGCTCCAGCCCGCGTCGAAGAGCCCTTCCAAGCCTCCAGACGGCCCGCTGCGACCTCCAGCCAGTCGGCAGTCCGGCTGGGGGTGCGCAGAATCGGCATGTCTGGCCACAAGGCATCAATCGCCTGGGCACCGACACGTTGAAGCCGGCGCAGCATCCGGTGAGCCGGCCGCAGGCGAGCCTCGATGCTCAGAAACTGCTCATCAAGGGTCCGGGGGGCATTGGCGGCAACCTCCTCGCCAGCTGCCCTCCGCGCCTCGCGATCGGTCTCGATGGCTTGGGTGGCAGCTTGCGTGTGGCCCAGGAAGAAGTCTGCCGAGACGAAAAGAAGCAAGTTAGAGAAAGTAAGAGTTGGCTCGACCCGTAGTCGGCGGCTCAAAGAAAGAAAGTAAAGAAAACTCACCATCGACGATATCCTCAATCTCGTGGAAGCCGGAGGTCAGCATCGCCTCCTTGTCGGTCCAGGAGGAGCGCTCGATCTCGAACTCGGCCAGGAGTTCGGTCTCTTTCTCCTTCGCCTCCTCCTACGCCTTCTTGAGCAGCTCCTTCTGCTCCGCCAGCTGCGCAGCCAGCAGATCGCAATCTGCGACGAGTTTGCTGCATTCCGCCTCCTTGGCGCGCAAGGCGGTGTTGGCTTCGCCCAGCTGCTGCTGAAGAACGGCGTTGGCCTCTGAAGAAAGAAGGAAAAAGAAAAATGACGTAAGTCGTCAAGCAAGAAGGTCGCCAAGAAGATCCGGCCCGACTGCACAGCAGTCGGCCCGCATCTCGGGGGCTACAGCCCGCGGGTGCGCCAGCGCGCCCCCGCGAAGAAGGAAACTCACTCCGGCTCTCCGACAAGTGGGCAGTCCGCTTGCCCAGCTCTTCAACGTTGCGGTTGAAGACGGTGACCCGGAGGTTGTGGTAGTCCTGTGATAAGCATTTCAAACAAGAATAAGCATCTGGAACTCGCCAACAGAGTTCCGACCCGCCTGCTCAGCAGCTGGCCCGGAACTCGGGGACTGCACCCAGTGGGTGCGCTGGCGCGCCCCCACAGAGAAGAGCAAGAAAAAACAAATTAGAAGAAACATACCCGGACGGCCACTCGCGACGCCAGATGCGCCTTGGTGCAGTTCTGGAGGGCGTCGCCTTCGGCCCGCAGCTTCGCCTGGACGTCCAGGAGCGCCTGGTTCAGCGGGCCTGTGCCGCATCCTCGCACCCACCCGACGGGCGCGACGCTCGTCGCCTCGACGTCTGGGATGGCCGAGCTGGCTGCGCCGGTCTCCAGAGGGCGTGGCGCTGAAGTCGCCTTCTCCAGACGGCGGCGTGTTGGCAAGGCGACTTGGAGGAGCAGATTCGCCACGGCTTCGTCTATAGTCGGCGGCACCGGCGGGTCCGCCGGCTGTTCACCTCGCGCGCTACCGGACGGCGATGGAGGCGGTGGTGGCGGCACGGCCGTATTCGGCGCAGGGGCTTCGCCGCCTCCCCTTTCCATGACGGGATGATCGCCGCCGGCTTCCCCAGTCTGCTCCGCGAGGTCTGGAGGCTGCGCCGAGTTCAGTGGGATGACATACAACGCCGACTGGCGGCGCGCGGCTTCTTCGGCCTGCTGTTTGGCCGCGACGGCAGCTTCGGCTCCCTCCAGCTTCTTCTGGGTGGAGGCGGCCGCCTTCTCGGCCTCCGCCTTCTCTCGGCGGGCGGCTTCGTCCTCGTAGCGCTTCTCCTGCGCATTCCACTCCGTCGCTTCCCGAAGGTCGGCGGCGGGGTCAATGCGCCGAGTGGCGGTGGACGACTCTGCCGACCCCCTGATGGAGGCGGCGGTGACCTTCCCAAGGGTGAGAGGAGCCCTGGAACAAGGAAAGCGTGTGAAGGACCTGGGCAAAATCCACCAGAAGATAAAACAAGACAAAAGACAGAAGCACTTACCCAGAGGATAGCGGCGGTTTCTTCACTTCCTTACGGAAGCGTTGGGCCCTCGCGACCGCCTCTTCCCGCTTGGTCGCGGCGGCCGCCCCCTTGAACTTCTTCTCCCGGACGCCGAGGGAGCTCGGCCCGGCTCGGCGCTTCCTCGCGCCGTCTAGCCTCGATTGATGGCGCGGGGCGACTTTCCCGTATTCGCTGGCGGGCCAGTCAGCGAAGGTGGCCGATGGCCTGAGGCCGCCTTCCTCTCCTCTGCCGCCTCCCTCGGTGTCAGCCTCCATCGCCGCCACCCCCAGGTCGGGGTCCTCGACGTCACTCTCCGCTCGGCCGGGGGCGAACTGGCGGGACGGCCCCGCGACGCCGGCCGAAGGCTGGATGAGAGGATTCTGATTCAAAAAATAAGATCAGGAGACGGATTCGGCTGCAAAGGAAAAGAAGAAGAAGAAAAACAACTTACCACCGGCGGGGGGTTGGCGCGCGAGTACGGCTCCATGCCGAACTGCCAATCCTCCGAGAGGCCGCAGTTCGCGATGAAGTTCACCATGTCCGCCACATCCGTGTGGGGCATGTTCTTGGTGCACATTCGACTGGGGTCCCGGTGGCCGCTCATCTGACAGATCAGATGAGGCCGGCTTTGGAGCAGGAGGACTCGGCGCGTCACGAAGGTGGCCAGCAAGTCGGCCCCAGTCAGACCCGCTGACTGCGTCAGCACTCGAAGTCGCGTGATGGCGGCGGTGCCAGCCGGAGTCAGCGTCTTGGCGCGGTAGGACCAGCTGGGTTGCCTTCCAGCCGGCGCGCCGGCTTCATAAGCCGGCAGATTAACCCAGTCGCCTTCTGGGGAGACGTTCTTCACGTAGTAGTAAGAGCGCTGCCACATCTTCACCGACTTGATAAGCTGGAAGGCGGGGAACGGGTTGTCGGCCATCGTTCTCTGCATGGCGATGAAGGCGCCGCACTGGGCTGGCACGCAGGCGACGTGCGTGCCAAGCTTGGACTGAAAGAACTTCCCCCACAGCTCGATTGTGGGGAGAACGCCGAGGAAGCCCTCGCACAACATGGTGAAGGCCGCCAGCAGCACCACCGTGTTCGGGGTGAGGTGGTGCGGCTGGAGGCCGTGGAACTCCAGAAACGAGCGGAAGAACCCGCTTGCCGGTAGCCCCAGGCCGCGCATGAGGTGCGAGCGGAAGACGAGTTGCTCGCCCTCCTCCGGCGCCGGTGTCACCTCCCTCGCCGGCGGGGCACGGGCCCGAACAAGGTGCGCGCCGGGGAGGCGACGTGTCTTGCGGAGGAAATCAACGATGTCGTCGTCGATCTCAGAGCCGTCCCACACGCCGGAGCGCACGGCGGCGGGCGCGGCGGCAGAAGATGAGCTCATCGCTGCAGGCTGGACGTGGTTTGGCGCAGCGGCGGCTGGAGGAAGAAGAAGGAAGGAAGGAGCAAAGGGAAACGGGGGAGAGCGGGCGCGCGTGCTTCGCCGCCCCGCTCCCCCCGCCTACTTATAGGCTTGCGGGCTGAGAAGCCGAGGGGGCGTCGTGGGATTAACTGTGCCCACGCCCCCACGACCCCCACGATTTACCCCACGAATTACTACGCGCAGTTACTGCGCTGGAATCCCAACCGCCCGCGTGGCCACAACAGATCCGTTCAAAGGCCGAGGCGCGGTAATGGCGGGTCCCACCTGCGGGCCTGTCCCGTCACGTGCGTGGGCTGGCAGACTGGCCCGGCCACGTGGCGCCCCCCGGCGGGTCCGTGGCGGGCGGCGGCCGTGTAGCTCACCAGGCACGCCGTCTGAATCCCGCCGCGACTTTCAAACTCTTTAAGGAGCAAGACGACCCTCAACAAGTCCGGCTTCCGATAGTCGGCTTGGCGGAGACGGCCTGAACAAGATCGCCTCCCGATAGTCGGCTTGAAGGAAGACGGCGGGCAAACCTTAGATCCAACCACTGGAAGAAAGAAACTGCTGAGGCTCCTCGACATATCTCCCTTGGCGCCTCACTAGCTTCGGGGACTACTGTCGGAGTAATGGGCCACGAGTAGGCTAACCCGAGACCCAAAACCTTTCAAGACATCGGGGCCGGCTTCGCCCCTCAAGAATTCCAAGATGGAAGGGCCGCTTCTGGGAGTCGGTTGTAGCACCACCGACTGCCCACTCCCAGAGACGGCTATGAAAGGGGCCGACTCCCAGCTGGCGGCTTCAAGAGAAGCCGACTATGGGGAGTCGGCCCGCGACTCCACCACCCATGCCCCTGCGAGGAGGGACGGGACGGGGCGTGGCCATAGAACGGGCCACTCCCGCCCCTTACCAAGGGCAGGCATGGCCACAGTGCATCGTCCTGACGGAGATCTCCGCTCGGCGCGGCACTGTTGCCATGCCAGTTCTGACATCAGCCCCAGGGGGCGGAACCCTGTGCCCACGTTGGCCTGCCTGTACGACCCAGAGGCGGCGGGCCCCGCTAGTCAGCGGGGGTACAAAAGACGGCGAGAGCACCACAAGATGGACCCCTTGGGAGTCAGCCTCCCAGAGTCGGTCGGCTCCTCCCACGGGCCCCGCACGCCATTAACCAGACAAGATGGGAAGTGGCTACAGTGATCGCCCGCCAGGCGGCGGCACTGTTGCCATGACCCCCCGACCGAGCCAGCATCATTAGAAGCATGGATACAGTAATCCGTAGCCGGCGAGACCCGCCCGCGGCGGACAAGGCTGTCGGCTCTGTACTAGACTCGTCGGCGGGGCCCACCAGTCGGCGGGCCCCAGTAGTCGGCGGAGGAGACGGCGACCTGAGAGACAGACGGCTGGGAACCGCGCCCAGCCGGATTACCATTGTACCCCCGGGGGTAGGCCTATATAAACCCCCCGGGGCACCCATGCAAAGGGTTCGATTCTTTAGACACTAGACCAGATAGCACAAGGGGGAGAGAGCTAACCTTGCCTTCTCCTACCTCCAGGAAACAGCTCAAGGAGCAACTTTGTACACTTATTGCCATAGTGATCATGCGGAGACCCGCAGAGCAGCAGTAGGGGTGTTATCTCCTCGGAGAGCCCTGAAGCTGGGTAAGATTCACCGGCGTGCATGTCTACGCCTCATCCCGCTTCCAGGCACCGGCGACGTTCTACTCGCCCCCACCATGATAAGTCATCCTTTGGCATATGTCGCATCCAGCCCCCGACAGTAGCGGATACCACGCTCTGCTAGGGCGGGAAGCATTTACAACCTTCCAAGAAATACCCCATTACGAGTACATGAAGCTCAAGATGCCCGGGCCTAACAGAATCATCACTCTCGCTAGTGATCCGGACACAGCACTCCGCGCCAAAAACAAGACAGCCGCACTAGCCCTCGAGGCACTATCCGAAGCCTTGGCGGCTGAGGAACTGACTGCGCTGCGCTCCACGGTGAATAGGGACGATGTGATACTCGACAAAAGATCCAAGTCCACCTCCTTTAAACCGGCAGACGAAATAGTCAAATTCCAGGTCCATCCAACGGACCCCAATAAAACAGCTTCCATCGGGGCACAGTTAAACCCTGATGTAGACGCCGCACTGCGAGAGTTCCTACGCGAGAACTGGGACATTTTCGCCTGGCACCCTTCAGACATGCCAGGAATCCCACGCAGGCTGGCCGAACACAGCTTAAATATCCTAAAAGGATTCAAGCCAGTCAAATAGGCTCTTCGGCGTTTTTCCGAACCTAAGAGACAGGCCATGGGAGAGGAACTAGCCAAGCTATTGGAGGCCGGATTCATCAGAGATATAAAACATCCGCACTGGCTAGCAAACCTGGTGATGGTACCAAAGAAGGACGAATCCTGGCGCCTGTGCGTTGATTTTAAGGACCTCAACAAGGCCTGCCCAAAGGATCCCTTCCCCCTCCCCCGCATCGATCAAATTATCGCCGCTACCGCAGGACACGATTCATTGTGTTTCCTCGACGCATACTCCGGCTATCATCAAATTAAGATGGCAGAGTCAGACCAAGCCGCAACGGCATTCATCACACCATACGGCCCATTTTGCTTCAACACAATGCCCTTCGGGCTCAAAAACGCCGGCGTAACATATCAGCGCATGATTCAGACATGTCTGGGAAACCAGATCGGCAAAACAGTGGAGGCATACGTAGATGATGTGGTCGTCAAAACAAGACATGTCGAATCTCTAATAGAAGACTTGAGGCTCACATTCGATAACCTCTGAGCATACGGCATCAAGCTCAACCCAGAAAAATGCGTTTTCGGCGTACCAGCCGGAAAGCTCTTGGGCTTCATTGTATCCGGTAGAGGAATTGAAGCAAATCCAGCCAAGATCCGAGCTCTGTCACAATCGGATATCCCAAAGGACCTCAAACAAATACAAAAATTAACCGGATGCGTGGCGGCTCTAAGCCGCTTTATCTCTCGCTTGGGAGAGAAGGCACTACCCCTTTACCGCCTTCTTCGGCGCACCGAACACTTTGAGTGGACGGATGCGGCCACGGCCGGACTCGACGAAATAAAAGCCATATTGGCAACAAACCTAGTCCAGGCCGCGCCAAACATTGGCGAACCAATGCTCTTATACATTGCAGCAACCCATCAGGTTGTAAGCACAGTGCTCGTCGTCGAACGAGAAACGGACGGACACAAATTCCTCCTTCAAAAGCCGGTCTATTATGTGTCAACTGTCCTAACTCCGTGCAAGTCACGGTACCCGCATTATCAAAAGATTGCGTACGCGGTATTTATGGCATCCCGGAAGCTGTGACACTACTTTCAAGAGCGTTCAACAGTAGCCTCGGAAGTGCCACTTAACGATATTATAAACAACCGCGACGCGACGGGCCGGATTGCAAAATGGGCCATTGAGCTCCTCCCATTCGACATAACTTACAAGCCATGGCGAGCTATTAAGTCGCAAGTTTTGGCCGACTTCGTCGCAGAATGGACGGAAGTCGAACTCCCTAAAGAGTACGACACATATTCAAACTGGATCATGCACTTCGACGACTCCAAAATGTTGGTCGGTCTAGGGGCGGGCGTCGTTTTGACGTCCCACACAGGAGGCACAGTTCAATACGTACTCCAGATAATGTACACAGACTCCAACAATGCAGCGGAATATGAAGCCCTTTTACATGGTCTCCAGATGGCAGTATCCATGGGCATTCAACGCCTAGAGGTGCGCGGGGATTCGAACCTTGTGATATCCCAAATAAATGGAGACTTTGATGCCAAGGATCCGAAAATGGCAGCTTACCGCAACGCCGTCTTAAAAATGTCAGCTCGGTTCAAGGGGCTCGAATTTCACCATATAGCCCGGGAAAATAATCAGGCGGCAGATGTCCTGGCACGCATCGGCGCAAAACGCGATGTAGTCCCCCCAACATCTTCTTGGAAAGGCTATTCAAGCCATTCGTAGTATGGGAAGGGTAACCTGGCAATAACAGCCCGAACCCAACTGCACTGCCCAACACCGAACACTCTGACATAATTGGAGGCTCTGCCAATGAAATAACACCTTCAGCCCACGTAATAATGGCCGTCATCGCCCCATGGACAGAACCATTCCTAGCCTACCTTACTAGGCAGGAACTCCCCGAGGACCAAAACGAGGCACACTGCATAGTGCGGCGATCTAAAGCCTATAAAGTCCATGAGGGAGAGCTTTATAAGAAAAGCACTACCGGAGTCCTTCAAAGGTGCATCTCCAAAGAGGAAGGGCGGAACCTTCTGGCTGAAATTCATGTCGGACTCGGCGGTCATCACGCTGCAGCTCGGTCCCTTGTAAGCAAGGCCTTCCGTACAGGCTTTTATTGGCCGACGGCCCGGGCAGACGCTCAGGACTTAGTCCAACGATGCGTCGGTTGCCAGCTTTTTGCAAACCAAAGCCATATGCCACCCACCGCCCTCCAAACTATCCCCGTCACTTGGCCCTTCGCGGTCTGGGGCATGACATGGTTGGACCCCTTAAAGGCGGAACCCACAAGAAAAAATACTTACTGGTCATGGTGGATAAGTTCACCAAATGGATAGAAGCCAAGCCTGTTAAGACAGCCGAATCCGGACCGGTAATAGACTTTATATCCGGGGCCGTACACTGTTACGGCGTCCCCCACAGCACCATCACCGATAACGGCACGAACTTTACGGCCGACGAGGTACAACACTGGTGTAAAAACATGGGCATCAAGCTCGATTATGCTTCCGTCTATCACCCACAAACTAACGGCCAGGTCGAGCGAGCAAATGGTCTTATCATGAGCGGCATCAAACCTAGATTAGTGCGGTCCCTTAAGGAATCTAATACGCACTGGGTAGAGTGTTGGGGAACGTTGCAGAAAATTAAAATTTTTCCTACGGTTTCACCAAGATCCATCTATGAGTTCATCTAGCAACGAGTATTCAGATTACATAGCATCTACATACCACTTTGTAGATCGCAACGGAAGCGTTCGAGTGAACGTGGATGAGGTAGTCGTACTTGTCGTGATCCAATTCACCGATGATCTAGTGCCGAACGGACGGCACCTCCGCGTTCAACACACGTACGGAAAGCGTGACGTCTCCTCCTTCTTGATCCAGCAAGGCAAAGGAGAGGTTGGGGAAGAAGGTTCCAGCAGCAGCACGACGGCGTGGTGATGGTGGAACTGCAGTACTCCGGCAGGGCTTCGCCGTGCTCAATGGAGGAGGAGGAGGTGTTGGAGAGGGAGAGGGAGGCGCCAGGGCATTGGGTGCGCAGCCCCCCTCCCCTGCCCCCCTTTATATAGGCCTCTTGGGGGGGGCGCCGGCCCTGGGAGATCCAATCTCCCAAGGGGGCGGCGGCCAGGGAGGATTCCCTCCCCCCCAAGCCATCTAGGAGGTGCCTTCCACCACTAGGACTCCTCCTAGATGGAACCCTAGGCGCATGGGCCCTTTGGGGCTGGTTCCCCTTGGCCCAAGCAGGCCAAGGCGCACCCCCTAAGGCCCATGTGGCCCACCAAGCCAGGTGGCCCCACCTGGTGGACCCCCGGGACCCCTCCGGTGGTCCCGGTACAATACCGATAACCCCGAAACTTGTCCCGATGGCCGAAACAGCACTTCCTATATATAATTCTTTACCTCCGGACCATTCCGGAACTCCTCGTGACGTCCGGGATCTCATCCGGGACTCCAAACAACATTCGGGTTACTGCACATACATATCCCTACAACCCTAGCGTCACCGAACCTTAAGTGTGTAGACCCTACGGGTTCGGGAGACATGCAGTCATGACCGAGACGGCTCTCGGGCAATAACCAACAGCGGGATCTGGATACCCATGTTGGCTCCCACATGCTCCACGATGATCTCATCGGATGAACCACGATGTCGAGGATTCAATTAATCCCGTATACGATTCCCTTTGTCAATCGGTATTTTACTTGCCCGAGATTCGATCGTCGGTATACCAATACCTCGTTCAATCTCGTTACTGGCAAGTCACTTTTCTCGTACCGTAATGCATGATCCCGTGATCAAACACTTTGATCACATTGAGCTCATTGTGATGATGCATTACCGAGAGGGCCCGGTGATACCTCTCCGTCAAGCGGAGTGACAAATCCCAGTCTCGATCCATGTCAACCCAACAGACACTTTCAGAGATACCTGTAGCATACCTTTATAGTCACCCAGTTACGTTGTGACGTTTGGCATACCCAAAGCACTCCTACGGTATCCGGGAGTTACATGATCTCATGGTCTAAGGAAAGGATACTTGACATTGGAAAACTCTAGCAAACGAACTATGCGATCTTATGCTATGTTTAGGATTGGGTCTTGTCCATCACATCATTCTCCTAATGATGTGATCCCGTTATCGATGACATCCAATGTCCATAGTCAGGAAACCATGACTATTTGTCGATCAACGAGCTAGTCAACTAGAGGCTCACTAAGGACATGTTTGTTGTCTGTTATTCACACATGTATTATGATTTCCGGTTAACACAATTATAGCACGAATAAAGACAATTATCATGAATAAGGAAATATAATAATAATGCTTTTATTATTGCCTCTAGGGCATATTTCCAACAGTCTCCCACTTGCACTAGAGTCAATAATCTAGTTACATTGTGATGAATCGAACACCCATAGAGTTCTGGTGCTGATCATGTTTTGCCTTAGGGAGAGGTTTAGTCAACGGATCTGCGACATTCAGATCCGTGTGCACTTTACAAATTTCTATGTCTCCATCTTGAACATTTTCACGAATGGAGTTGAAGCGACGCTTGATGTGCCTGGTCTTCTTGTGAAACCTGGGCTCCTTTGCAAGTGCAATAGCTCCAGTGTTGTCACAGAAGAGCTTGATTGGCCCCGACGCATTGGGTATGACTCCGAGGTCGGTGATGAACTCCTTCACCCAAATTGCTTCATGTGCTGCCTCCGAGGCTGCCATGTACTCCGCTTCACATGTAGATCCCGCCACGACGCTTTGCTTGCAACTGCACCAGCTTACTGCCCCACCATTCAAAATATACACGTATCCGGTTTGTGACTTAGAGTCATCCAGATCTGTGTCGAAGCTAGCGTCGACGTAACCTTTTACGACGAGCTCTTCGTCACCTCCATAAACGAGAAACATTTCCTTAGTCCTTTTCAGGTACTTCAGGATATTCTTGACCGCTGTCCAGTGTTCCTTGCCGGGATTACTTTGGTACCTTCCTACCAAACTTACGGCAAGGTTTACATCAGGTCTGGTACACAGCATGGCATACATAATAGAACCTATGGCTGAGGCATAGGGGATGACACTCATCTCTTCTATATCTTCTGCCGTGGTCGGACATTGAGCTGAGCTCAATTTCACACCTTGTAACACAGGTAAGAACCCTTTCTTAGATTGATCCATATTGAACTTCTTCAATATTTTATCAAGGTATGTGCTTTGTGAAAGACCTATGAGGCGTCTCGATCTATCTCTATAGATCTTGATGCCTAATATATAAGCAGCTTCTCCAAGGTCCTTCATTGAAAAACTTTTATTCAAGTAGGCCTTAATGCTGTCCAAGAGTTCTATATCATTTCCCATCAAGAGTATGTCGTCTACATATAATATGAGAAATGCTACAGAGCTCCCACTCACTTTCTTGTAAACGCAGGCTTCTCCATAAGTCTGCGTAAACCCAAACGCTTTGATCATCTCATCAAAGCGAATGTTCCAACTCCGAGATGCTTGCACCAGCCCATAAATCGAGCGTTGGAGCTTGCACACCTTGTTAGCATTCTTAGGATCGACAAAACCTTCCGGCTGCATCATATACAATTCTTCCTTAAGGAAACCATTAAGGAATGCCGTTTTGACGTCCATTTGCCATATTTCATAATCGTAGAATGCGGCAATTGCTAACATGATTCGGACGGACTTTAGCTTCGCTACCGGTGAGAAAGTCTCATCGTAGTCAATTCCTTGAACTTGTCGATAACCCTTAGCGACAAGCCGAGCTTTATAGATGGTCACCTTACCATCCGCGTCTGTCTTCTTCTTAAAGATCCATTTATTTTCTATGGCTCGCCGTTCAACGGGCAAGTCAGTCAAAGTCCATACTTCGTTTTCATACATGGATCCTATCTCGGATTTCATGGCTTCCAGCCATTTGTCGGAATCCGGGCCCGCCATTGCTTCCTCATAGTTCGAAGGTTCACCGTTGTCTAACAACATGATTTCCAAGACTGGGTTGCCGTACCACTCTGGTGCGGAATGTGTCCTTGTGGACCTTCAAATTTCAGTAGGAACTTGATTAGAAGCATCTTGATCATCATCATTAATTTCCTCTCTAGTCGGTGCAGGCACCTCAGATACGTCTTCTTGAGTTTCGCCATTTTCCGGTTCAAGAGGTAATACTTCATCAAGTTCTACTTTCCTCCCACTTATTTCTTTCGAGAGAAACTCTTTCTCCAGAAAGGATCCATTCTTGGCAACAAAGATCTTGCCTTCGGATCTGAGGTAGAAGGTATACCCAACAGTTTCTTTCGGGTATCCTATGAAGACGCATTTTTCCGACTTGGGTTCGAGCTTCTCAGGTTGAAGTTTCTTGACATAAGCATCGCATCCCCAAACTTTTAGAAACGACAGCTTAGGTTTCTTCCCAAACCATAATTCATACGGTGTCGTCTCAACGGATTTCGACGGAGCCCTATTTAAAGTGAATGCGGCAGTCTCTAAAGCATAGCCCCAAAAAGATAGCGGTAAGTCGGTAAGAGACATCATAGATCGCACCATATCTAATAGAGTGCGATTACGACGTTCGAACACACCATTACGCTGAGGTGTTCCAGGCAGCGTGAGTTGTGAAACTATTCCACATTTTCTTAAGTGTGTGCCAAATTCGTGACTCAAGTATTCTCCTCCACGATCTGATCGTAGAAACTTGATCTTTCTATCACGTTGATTTTCAACCTCACTCTGAAATTCCTTGAACTTTTCAAAGGTCTCAGACTTGTGTTTCATTAAGTAGATATACCCATATCTACTCAAGTCATCAGTGAGGGTGAGAACATAACGATAGACACCGGGAGCCTCAACACTCATTGGACCACACACATCGGTATGTATGATTTCCAATAAGTTGGTTGCTCGCTCCATTGTTCCTGAGAACGGAGTCTTGGTCATTTTACCCATGAGGCATGGTTCGCACATGTCAAATGATTCATAATCAAGAGACTCTAAAAGTCCATCTGCATGGAGCTTCTTCATGCGTTTGACACCTATGTGACCAAGGCGGCAGTGCCACAAATATGTGAGACTATTGTTATCAACTTTCACTCTTTTGGTATTCACACTATGAATATGTGTATCATCACGTACGAGATTCATTAAGAATAAACCATCAACCATCGGAGCATGACCATAAAACATATCTCTCATATAAATAGAACAACCATTATTCTCGGATTTAAATGAGTAGCCATCTCGAATTAAGCGAGATCCAGATACAATGTTCATGCTCAAACTTGGCACTAAATAACAATTATTGAGGTTTAAAACTAATCCCGTAGGTAAATGTAGAGGCAGCGTGCCGACGGCGATCACATCGACCTTGGAACCATTCCCGACGCGCATCGTCACCTCGTCCTTCGCCAGTCTCCGTTTATTCCGCAGCTCCTGCTTTGAGTTACAAATGTGAGCAACTGCACCGGTATCAAATACCCAAGAGCTACTACGAGTACTGGTAAGGTACACATCAATTACATGTATATCACATATACCTTTGGTTTTGCCGGCCTTCTTGTCCGCTAAGTATTTGGGGCAGTTCCGCTTCCAGTGACCACTTCCCTTGCAGTAAAAACACTCAGTCTCGGGCTTGGGTCCATTCTTTGGCTTCTTCCCGGCAACTTGCTTACCGGGCGCGGCAACTTCCTTGTCGTCCTTCTTGAAGTTCTTTTTACCCTTGCCCTTCTTGAACTTAGTGGTTTTATTCACCATCAACACTTGATGTTCTTTCTTGATTTCTACCTCTGCTGATTTGAGCATAGCATATACCTCAGGAATGGTCTTTACCATCCCCTGCATATTGTAGTTCATCACAAAGCTCTTGTAGCTAGGTGGAAGCGACTGGAGGATTCTGTCAATGACCGCTTCATCCGGGAGATTAACTTCCAGTTGAGTCAAGCGGTTGTGCAACCCAGACATTTTGAGTATGTGCTCACTGACAGAGCCATTTTCCTCCATTTTACAGCTAAAGAATTTGTCGGAGACTTCATATCTCTCGACCCGGGCATGAGCTTGGAAAATCATTTTCAGCTCTTCGAACATCTCATATGCTCCATGTATCTCAAAACGCTTTTTGGAGCCCCGGCTCTAAGCTGTAAAGCATGTCGCACTGAATGAGGGAGTAATCATCGCAGCGTGACTGCCAAGCGTTCATAACGTCTTGTTCTGCAGGGAGAATAGGTGCGTCACCCAGCGGTGCTCGTAGGACATAATCTTTCTTGGCAGCTATGAGGATAATCCTCAGGTTCCGGACCCAGTCCGTATAGTTGCTACCATCGTCTTTCAGCTTGGTTTTCTCTAGGAACGCGTTGAAGTTGAGGACTACGTTGGCCATTTGATCTACAAGACATATTGTAAATATTTAGACTAAGTTCATGATAATAAAGTTCATTTAATCAGATTATTTAATGAACTCCCACTTAGATAGACATCCCTCTTCTAGTCATCTAAGTATTACATGATCCGAGTCAACTAAGCCGTGTCTGATCATCACGTGAGACGGACTAGTCAACATCGGTGAACATCTTCATGTTGATCGTATCTTCTATACGACTCATGCTCGACCTTTCGGTCTTCTGTGTTCCGAGGCCATGTCTGTACATGCTAGGCTCGTCAAGTCAACCTAAGTGTTTTGCGTGTGTAAATCTGTCTTACACCCGTTGTATGCGAACGTAAGGACCTATCACACCCGATCATCACGTGGTGCTTCGGAACGACGAACCTTAGCAACGGTGCACAGTTAGGGAGAACATTTTCTTGAAATTATTATGAGGGATCATCTTATTTACTACCGTCGTTCTAAGTAAACAAGATGCAAAACATGATA
Organism: Aegilops umbellulata; assembly: GCA_032464435.1. Taxonomy (NCBI): domain Eukaryota; kingdom Viridiplantae; phylum Streptophyta; class Magnoliopsida; order Poales; family Poaceae; genus Aegilops; species Aegilops umbellulata. The sequence continues at coordinate 476,123,041 of CP136054.1, forward strand.
AACATCACATGCAATCAAATAATAAACGTGACATGATATGGCCAATATCACATAGCTCCTTCGATCTCCATCTTGGGGCTCCATGATCATCTTGTCACCGGCTGGACACCATGATCTTCATCATCATGATCTTCATCATCGTGTCTCCATGAAGTTGCTCGCCAACTATTACTTCTACTACTATGGCTAACACGTTTAGCAATAAAGTAAAGTAATTTACATGACGATTCTCAATGACACGCAGGTCATACAAAAATAAAGACAACTCCTATGGCTCCTGCCGGTTGTCATACTCATCGACATGCAAGTCGTGATTCCTATTACAATAGCATGAGCATCTCATACATCACATATAGATCATTCATCATACATCACAACTTTGGCCATATCATATCACAAAGCACTTGCTGCAAAAACAAGTTAGACGTCCTCTAATTGTTGTTGCAAGTTTTACGTGGCTGAATTAGGGTTCTAGCAAGAACGTTTTCTTACCTACGTAATAACCACAACTTGAATTGTCAAACTCTATTTACCCTTCATAAGGACCCTGTTCATCGAATCCGATCCAACTAAAGTAGGAGAGACAGACACCCGCCAGCCACCTTATGCAACTAGTGCATGTTAGTCGGTGGAACCGGTCTCACGTAAGCGTACGTGTAAGGTTGGTCCGGGCCGCTTCATCCCACAATACCGCTGAATCAAGATTGACTAGTAACGGCAAGAAGAATTGACAACATCTACGTCCACAACAAATTGTGTTCTACTCGCGCAAGAAGAACTACGCATAGACCTAGCTCTGATACCACTGTTGGGGAACGTTGCAGAAAATTAAAATTGTTCCTACGGTTTCACCAAGATCCATCTATGAGTTCATCTAGCAACGAGTATTCAGATTAGATAGCATCTACATACCACTTTGTAGATCACAACGGAAGCGTTCGAGTGAACGCGGATGAGGCAGTCGTACTTGCCGTGATCCAATTCACCGATGATCTAGTGCCGAACGGACGGCACCTCCGCGTTCAACACACGTACGGAAAGCGTGACATCTCCTCCTTCTTGATCCAGCAAGGCAAAGGAGAGGTTGGGGAAGAAGGTTCCAGTAGCAGCACGACGGCGTGGTGATGGTGGAACTGCAGTACTCCGGCAGGGCTTCGCCGTGCTCAATGGAGGAGGAGGAGGTGTTGGAGAGGGAGAGGGAGGCGCCAGGGCATTGGGTGCGCAGCCCCCCTCCCCTGCCCCCCTTTATATAGGCCTCTTGGGGGGGGCGGCCCTGGGAGATCCAATCTCCCAAGGGGGCAGCGGCCAGGGAGGATTCCGTCCCCCCCAAGCCATCTAGGAGGTGCCTTCCACCACTAGGACTCCTCCTAGATGGAACCCTAGGCGCATGGGCCCTTTGGGGCTGGTTCCCCTTGGCCCAAGCAGGCCAAGGCGCACCCCCTAAGGCCCATGTGGCCCACCAAGGCAGGTGGCCCCACCTGGTGGACCCCCGGGACCCCTCCGATGGTCCCGGTACAATACCGATAACCCCGAAACTTGTCCCGATGGCCGAAACAGCACTTCCTATATATAATTCTTTACTCCGGACCATTCCGGAACTCCTCGTGACGTCCGGGATCTCATCCGGGACTCCAAACAACATTCGGGTTACTGCACATACATATCCCTACAACCCTAGCGTCACCGAACCTTAAGTGTGTAGACCCTACGGGTTCGGGAGACATGCAGTCATGACCGAGACGGCTCTCGGGCAATAACCAACAGCGGGATATGGATACCCATGTTGGCTCCCACATGCTCCACGATGATCTCATCGGATGAACCACGATGTCGAGGATTCAATTAATCCCGTATACGATTCCCTTTGTCAATCGGTATTTTACTTGCCCGAGATTCGATCGTCGGTATACCAATACCTCGTTCAATCTCGTTACCGGCAAGTCACTTTTCTCGTACCGTAATGCATGATCCCGTGATCAAACACTTTGATCACATTAAGCTCATTGTGATGATGCATTACCGAGAGGGCCCGGTGATACCTCTCCGTCAAGCGGAGTGACAAATCCCAGTCTCGATCTATGTCAACCCAACAGACACTTTCAGAGATACCCGTCGCATACCTTTATAGTCACCCAGTTACGTTGTGACGTTTGGCATACCCAAAGCACTCCTACGGTATCCGGGAGTTACACGATCTCATGGTCTAAGGAAAGGATACTTGACATTGGAAAACTCTAGCAAACGAACTATGCGATCTTATGCTATGTTTAGGATTGGGTCTTGTCCATCACATCATTCTCCTAATGATGTGATCCCGTTATCGATGACATCCAATGTCCATAGTCAGGAAACCATGACTATCTGTCGATCAACGAGCTAGTCAACTAGAGGCTCACTAAGGACATGTTTGTTGTCTGTTATTCACACATGTATTACGATTTCCGGTTAACACAATTATAGCACGAATAAAGACAATTATCATGAATAAGGAAATATAATAATAATGCTTTTATTATTGCCTCTAGGGCATATTTCCAACATAGAGGAGCTCGACTCCATACTCTGGGGGCTGCGGACCACGCCGAATCGCACCACTGGATACACACCATTCTTCATGGTGTACGGCGCAGAGGCAGTTTGCCCTGCGACACAATTCATGACTCACCTCGAGTGCGCATGTATGAAGAAAGAGAAGCCGAGCACAATCGGCAGGACAGTTTGGACGCCTTGGAGGAGGAGCGTGACGTGGCAAAATCCCGTTCCGCATTCTATCAACAGCAGGCTCGAAGATACCAGAGCAGAGAAGTACGGGCCAAAAATTACAACGTTGGTGAATTAGTTCTACGCCTGCCGGACAAGAAAAAGGACAAACTCAAGCCCAAATGGGAAGGTCCCTTCATAATTGACCTAGTCCTGACTGGTGGAGCGTACCGCCTACGAGATGCATCGGATAACCGACTCGAGCCGAACCCATGGAACGCAACCCGTCTCCGAAGATTCTATGCCTAGCGCCGGACTCTGTGTTCGTCTCCTTCCTCTGTCCATTTTTATATACTTTCTGTCTTACATTCCTCTCCTTCTCCCCTCCCTTTCTCTTATAGCCTTTAAAGGCTCATCAACTGACGCGCTATCCGCGCTCATTAAACCTGGGGGCTTCTTTAAACAGAAGCTTATTTATACGGGATTCATGCCCCACACATGTGTCACACTTCCGCGTGTACCGTTTATTCACCATTATATGCATCGATATGACTTAAGTTTTGGCCAAGCTGGGTTGCCTGGCTCCTGTGCTTACCCCTATGTTCCCGATTGTTCGGCTAGGTGGTAAAGGGAGCACCTCTGCGATTGTTACTGCCGGGTCAGCCGGATGTGTACCTCAGACTGGGTGAAGCTGAAAGCTAGCGTTCTTAAGGGAATATTCGATCGGTGAACTAAAGATGATTTCTCACTTATTTATTTATATGCCCCCAGATGTTTCTCCCGCGTCTCTTTTCGCAGTCCAGACATGCACTTTAGGGCATGCCTCCCAGGGAAAGGAACCCCTAACGGAACTATTCTTCCCGAAAGATGTTTCTTACTAACCATGTAATATAACATAACTAGTTGGGCACTTGTCTGTTCAAGTAATAAATGACCCCTACGCCTGGTCTCCACGCATGCCCCAGTTCTTATATAACCGCGAGGGTATTCGGACACACTCCGGACTGTTAGGTCCCGAGGTTGAAGCGAAAAGGTCGGCCATGACAAACAATCTACAATCCGGCTAGAAGGCATTACACATGTCACTTAAAATTACATAGTCAATCTGACTGATTGTATTCCTCTTCAATACCATCTAATAGGCTGTCTAGTTTACAGTCCTGTTGGAAATACTTTGCGGCCAATTCTACTTGGCCGTATACTAAGCTCACAGGGATCTCCTTCCCATCGGGCCCCACAGGTCCGACCTCGGCCATGTGGTTTGGGTCAGCCTTCGTGTACCGCGTCTTCACCATGGCCCATGCCTCCCTGGCGCCTTGACGGCAGGCCGATATCTTCCACAATCGAAAGCGCCGCCGCGCTCCCTTCAGCTTCTCTGCAAGCTCTCCAAGGCCTTCGGGCATGGAGACGGATGGCCACAAGGCCTGGGCGACGCCTTGCATCACCTGCCAAACTCGCTCATGCAGTTGTGAGAGCTCGGGAAAAAGGTCACCCATAGAACCGGGCATTTCCTCTGCAGGACGACCTGTTAGCATACCTACAGACATTACTCTGTTAGTCGACTTCCTCGCCGAACTCTTTTTTCAAAGTTCGTTTAAGCACTTACTAAATATGCCGCGTCGAAGCCGCTGATTCTCCTTAACGGAGTCCGACAGCTGGGCACGAACATCCTTCAGTTCAACGCCCAGCTTGGTGTTGGCATCTTGGAGATCGTTCTTCTCCTGCCTCACCTTTGTCAGCACGCTCTCACCAGCCTTTAGTTGGCGTAGGAGTTGTTGCTTATCCGGATTTAATCCGACGCCATCTGCAATTTCATTTGTCAGATTTGCACCCACGCCGCACTTCACAAAATACTTATCTTTCGAAGCGTATATTACCAGAGGGGGTCTCCTTGGGCTCCCCTACCGCGGCTAGTGCGGCCTCAAGTTGGGCTTTGCACTCTTCTAGCTCCTGGGACAGTTGGGTATTCTTCTCCGCAAGAACCTGCATTACAAATGATCCTTAAATCAGCTATTCTAACTGTTTCAAATCTCGGGGGCTACTGATATATATACAACCATTATTTTCTCACCCGTATGTCTTTTACATATTGCTCCGTGGCTCTGGCTAGATCATTTAGAGCGGCACGGAGGTACGCATATCCCGAATTGAAGGCATCCAATGCCTCTTGGGAGAAACAAGCGTCGCAAAATACTGTCCGGCGACGCTTGTGGTTCATGGCACTCTCCACCTCGAAATTGGTGGCAGACAACCTGTCCGCATCCTTTGTCGGAGGAGCGTCCGGTGCGCGCCTCGTGGTCGCCTCCGCTGCCGGACCAGGCTTTGGTGCCTGGCTGGTGGAGGCGCGATTGGCAACCTCTCCGGATATAGTCCGGCGGGGTCTCTTTGTCCTGAAGAGAGCACGAGCGTTAGTATGCCTCGAAGGAATAACACCTAGGAATAAGATGGCGCGCTATACCTTTGCGCCGGCGTCTCAGTCCGGACCGCACTTCTTTTCAGCCCACGGGGCCTTGCAGCCCCTCGTTGGCTAGTCGCCGCAGGCTCGGCCTCCCGTCTCAAGGACCTCCCCTGCAAAACACGGTTGTCATACGAAAATTGAAAACACGCGAGGATGGATCCCTTTTCAAGGTGTTGGGACTTCGGTCTCAGTTACCTGTGAGGCTGGGAGTACCCCTGGGTAATCGGCCGTAATGGCCACCAAGGCGTTGTCTTTGCTCAATTGATGAAACACCCCATCAATCAGCTCCACAGATAAGTCTGGATCCTCTTGGGAGGCCGGGTCGAGGGACCGTCCCGGATCCTAGGGTTGTGGAGGAGGGCTGTTTATTTCTTTAATAGCGTGGCGCAGTTCCTGTGTTGAAGTCGTTAGACTGAATATTTAACGATGGGAATATAAAACGGATGGGCAAGTAAAAGTGTCCACTTACCCAACTTGGGGGATTGTACATAAAAAATCCACCCTGTGGGTTGACGCGGAGAAATTCCTCCCCCTCTCCCTTGTACAAAGCGGACAAGATCTTTATTAGAGCGGCAGCTGATTCCGGCCCCTTACGGCCATGGCGGGTGGCGTCGTCCTCCCCGTTGAAGTCCCACATGGGGTGGCCTCTATACTGAAGCGTCTGCACCCCCCGCATGATGCATGCGGCCATGACGCCGATCATGGTCAGTCCGGAATGAGCTAACAACCTTATCCGGCCCATCAGGTAAAGAACGTCCTTGTCACTTTCCCTCTGAGGGCTCCGTGGACGCCAGCTTAGGCGCTTCTTCAGGGGAGCATTGTCGAACTCAGGAAGGCCGGTCCGGACAGGATCCGGCAGCGGGACATCCTCTATATAAAACCATTCCGAAGGCCAGTCCTCGGACGCCTTCTTTGGGGTTCTGGATAGATATCCGTCTCGGTGATGCGCCACACTTCAGCTCCGCCCACTTGATATATTGACCCCTCTTGAGAACGGGGCACAAGGCAGAATAGCCTCTTCCACAACGCGAAATGAGCCTCGCAGCCCAAAAACAGCTCGCAAAGGGCTACGAAGCCCGCGATATGCAATATGGAGGCAGACGTGAGGTTGTGCAGCTGGAGGCCATAGAACTCCAGGAGCCCCCGGAGAAACAGATGAATTGGAAATCCGAGCCCTCTTATTAAATGAGGGACAAGGCATACCCGCTCTCCTTTGGAGGGATTGGGGGCGCTCTTCGCTTGCTCTCCGCCATTATAGGTGGCAAGTCCGGCTCGAACCGGGACCATATAGGCCGGGGGGAGAAATCCCTTGGTCTGGAGCGTCACTAGCTCGCTGTGCGGGATGGAACATCTCTCCCAATCTCCAGGCTGAGGGCTGGAAGGGCGAGAAGAGGAGCTGCGACGGCCGGCCATGATGGAATGGACCTCTGTTGGATACGCTCTAATGAATTCTTGCGGAGGGGAGATGGTGTGGTTTGGATCTAAATCCTCGTCCCTTTAAATAGGCGGCTCATTTACGCGGCTAGGGGTGTAAATGTAAAAACACCCTGACTTTTCGTATTCGTTTGACACGTGGAAGACGACCATTATTGGGCGTAGAAGCCAAGGAGCGCTACATTTACAAGAACCCAGACATTATTCAACAGGTACACGGAATTTGGAGGAGAACCTGCCTTGCAATGCCGAAGACAACTTGCGCGCCGGACTCGTTGTCATTGAAGCCTGGTTCGGGTGCTACTGAGGGAGTCCTGGATTAGGGGGTGTCCGGATAGCCGGACTATATCTTTGGTTGGACTCTTGAACTATGAAGATACAAGATTAAAGACTTCGTCCCGCGTCCGGAAGGGACTTTCCTTGGCGTGGAAGGCAAGCTTAGCGATACGGATATATAGATCTCCTACCATTGTAACTGACTCTGTGTAACCCTAGCCCTCTCCGGTGTCTATATAAACCGGAGGGTTTTAGTCCGTAGGACAGAACAACAATCATACCATAGGCTAGCCTTTAGGGTTTAGCCTCCTTGATCTCGTGGTAGATCTACTCTTGTACTACCCATATCATCAATATTAATCAAGCAGGAGTAGGGTTTTACCTCCATCGAGAGGGCCCGAACCTGGGTAAAAATAATGTGTCCCTTGTCTCCTGTTACCATCTGCCTAGACGCACAGTTCGGGACCCCCTACCCGAGATCCGCCGGTTTTGACACCGACAGTGCCCATGAAGGTGGAGGGCATGCCCACGGGGGTAGGCGCGCCCCCTGCCTCGTGGCCTCCTCATTGATTGCTTGGCGTCCACTTCAAGTCCTCTGGATCACGTTTGTTCCGAAAATCACGTTCCCGAAGGTTTCACTCCGTTTGGAATCCGTTAGGTATTCCTTTTCTGCGAAACACTGAAATAGGCAAAAAAAACAGCAATCTGGGCTGGGCCTCCGGTTAATAGGTTAGTCCCAAAAATAATATAAAAATGTATAATAAAGCCCATTAAACGTCCAAAACAGAATATATAATAGCATGGAACAATCAAAAATTATAGATACGTTGAAGACGTATCAAGCAGCGCGGCAGGCGACATGGGAGGCGGATCGCCCGGGGGATTGGATCAGGAGGAGGAGGGACGGGGGCGTTCGTGAGTTGGTCTTTTTTAGTTTATCGGCGACTATTTTTTTCCCTAGTTTGAATGAATCGAGAAAAGGCAGAGCCGCTCAGGATGGTTCCTTCCCGATTTACGAGTCTTCGCCCAATATCTATGAAGGAGAGGGGTATGTGCGTGTGGTTCTTTCCTGATTTTCTTCCATGCGAGAGAGAGGTGGAGGCAGGCACTTTATTTGGAAAAATATCGATGGGGATGCCTCTCCATCGATGGGGAGGGGATCGATCAGTGGGGAAATGAACGAAACCAACAAACAACAGACTTTAGGAGTAAAGATAATACTTTCACAATAAGATTTCTTTGTCATGTTTACTTGTTAATTTCCTTAAAATCCATTATTTGTTTGCTGAAAATCTATTATTTGTTTTCCAAAAAATTGCATTAATGAGAGAGAAAGATTGATTTGGATAAGTTAGGAAATTTAGATCCGTAATCTTTTGTATGTTAGGAAAGAACTAATTTTTTGAAAGAAAAGAGTGGAGAGGAAAATAAACCAGTGAATTAGAAAACCAGTGGGAGAAGGTGGTGGGACGAAGAAAAACCGGACAAAAATAGACCGTACCAGGTTACCAAATGATTCATTAGGAATAGAGGTATAACAACAACTGTTCCGACCGCAAAAAAAAAGTGAAGGTGAAACATGGAAACATTATTATTGACATGCACATGCGCACCGTCAGCTTGCGTACTGGACTCCCACAACTCAGCCAGCACAGCACGTCAGCACCTACCTAAACGCAGGAGGGAAGGACAGAGAGGACCGATGGATCGCATCGGCGACGAGGTCGTCCTCACCAGGGCCGAGATCACGGACGCTGCGGCGGCCACGTTCGCGGACTCCACCGTGATCCCCGACAGGTACGCCCGGCCGGACGAGGTGAGGGACGGGGTCGTGGTGGGCGACGACGAGAGCTTCGAGCTGCCGCTCGTAGACATGGCGAGGCTGCTCGACTCGGAGTCCTCGGAGGCGGAGACCGCCAAGCTTGGCTCCGCGTGTCGAGACTGGGGCTTCTTCCAGGTCAGGAGGCATCCTTCACACTTTTCTTCGTATATATGGAGGGAATTTGCATTCGCATTATTATGTATGTATCAAATCTACACGCTCTTCTTCGTCTGCAGCTAACAAACCACGGAGTTGACGAATCAGTTGTGCAAGACATGAAAGATAGCACCATGCAGTTCTTCCGCCTGCCGCTGGACAAGAAGAAAGCAGTGGCCACCCAGGCCGGCGGCTTGGAAGGGTTTGGGCACCACTTCGCCGGAGCATCCTGCGACAAGCTGGACTGGGCAGAGAGCCTAATCCTCCTCACGCAGCAAAAGGAGCAGAGGAGCATGGAGTTCTGGCCGGCCGATCCGGCGACACTCAGGCCCTCACTGGACAGGTACTCGCTGGAGATGTCGCGCCTCACGAGCCGCCTCATGGCGTTCATGGCGAGCGACCTCGGGGTGGAGCGGGAGGCGCTGGCCGGGGCCTTCCGGGGCAAGAGGCAGAGCGTGGCCCTGCACCACTACCCTCCGTGCCGGCACCCGGACAAGGTGCTGGGCATCACGCCGCACCACGACGGCCTCGGGCTGACGCTGCTGCTGCACGTGGACGACACCCCCGGCCTGCAGGTGAGGAAGGGCGGCAGGTGGTTCCCGCTGGACCCGCTGCCGGGCGCCCTCGTCGTCAACGTCGGCGACATCCTCCAGATCCTCACCAACGGCAGGTACAGGAGCGCCGAGCACAGGGTGCTGGCGGACGCCGAGAGAGGGCGGGCGACCGTGGTGGTGTTCCAGGACGCGTGCGTCGCCGGGACGGTGAGGCCGCTCCCGGGGCTCGGCGAGGCCAGGTACAGGGCGGTCGAGTATGCTGAGTATCTCAAGGGGAATTACAGGGGGCTGGCTGAAGGGACCAGGTTCGTGGATAGCCTCGAGATCAATGTGGCGTAGGATGGCGGGCGCCAAATGCACACGTTGTTGAGTTTTGGCGTTAGAGCATCTTCAAGACTACATTCCTTCATCAAAAATAAAAAAGAGAGCCTCTACACAATGGTTTCCCACTCGAATTATTTCACTTGCAAGTGCGTTTGTACAATGCGTGTGCCTCTTGAGCGGGAAAATACATATTGATTCCTGGTTGTATATACACTCTGTATGAGGATTTTTTTAATAATTCAACAAAAAGTCAAAATAGTTCAAAACTATTTTTAGATTAAACTTGACTTTGTTTCGCACTAGTATATAAATTTTCACGAAAAAAACGAACGTTGACTTCAGGACAAAAAAGATAAATTTATTTGCTATTATAGACCACTATTCACACTATTTTGACCAAAAATTTGTCCTTTTTGAAAAGAAGTAAAAGGGTGATTTTATTTTTGTGAAATTTTTCTCAGAAGTATAATAGAAGGTCAAGTTTACTTAAAAATATTTTCAGATTTTTTTGACTTTTTGTTGAATTACTAATTTATTTTTCATATAGAGTGTACATACATCCAGAAACCAAACATTCCCATCCCTCTTGAGCGGTTGATGTCTTTGCGCAAAAAAAAACTCGTCTTGGCGTTGTCCATGACGTTTGGAAACGGCCGTTGCGGTCGTCAACGAGAGGAAGAGCACCACCGGACGGGAAGGACGCCGTTGCCGGGGACTGAACGGAGGGAGTAACATTCTTTGTTATATTTACGGTGTTAGTTGAAGCTACACGAAAAACGAATCACTATGTCCGATCTAAGCCGTTGCTCTCCAACCAAAAAGGTACAAGAAACGTTCTTCTTCTTCTTGAAAAAAAAGGGTAAGGAACGGCCACTGAAGTGAGAAACAAAATAATGGCCCGTTTGGTGCGGGGAAGTACTCAGGCCGGCCTGCTATATGGGCCAGTAGTCACAGAAGTTGAAACCCCGAGAGTGTGCAGAGTGCGCGCGGCGCCCCTCTCTTCCACTTCCACCGCGCAGAGCGGCGGCGCTACCAACCAATGGCGATGCAATCGGCCGGCCCTGGTGTCAAGAGGGTGAAACTAACGGCACCGCAGATCCACGAAGAGGCGCCGCCCGGAGCAGAGGAAGAGGACGACGAAGAGTCGCTGGACCGCATTAGCCGCCTTCCAGATGACATTCTTGATGAGATCATCTCGCTCCTCCCCACCAAGGAGGGCGCCCGCACCCAGACCCTCGCATCTCGGTGGCGCCATCTGTGGCGCACTGCCCCTCTCAATCTCGATTGTCGTGACCTCCCTGCCGATGACAATGGTACCCTCCTCTGAGTCTTCCTTTCCGCCCACAAGGGCCCCGTTCACCGCCTCTGCCTCCCGTTCCGCCACCTTCGCGGCTGGGGTCGACGCAGCAGCGCGGCAGGCGACATGGGAGGCGGATCGTCCGGGGGATTGGATCAGGAGGAGGAGGAGGGATGGGGGCGTTCGTGAGTTGGTCTTTTTTAGTTTATTGGCGACTATTTAGACTAAAATTGGGAAAATGATATATTTTTAATTGGTCAAGTAGTCTAATCACCCCCTCCTCTAGACATACTTTCGATCCTACAGTAGCATTCATGCTAGCGTTGTAGAACTCATCTTTGAAAATGCCCCTTCACTTGAAAGGTTGCTCTACCTGAAAATGCACATGAAAATGAGAGTGTCAGTAGTCTCCGCGCCTAGACTGGAAACCTTGGGTTACATTTCTCACCATGAAGGGGGCTCCAAAATCATGTTTGGCTCCACAATTATCGAGGTAGCTATGCCAATTGTATTTCTTGCTAGATTTTGGTGTCCACAAAGGATACGTATGACGATAATAGATTAGGGGTAGTTTGCTTGTTTTTATTAGCTTGTTCATGTGGTGTACTATGATATGATGAAATGAACATTGCATGACTAGTATGGATTTGAGGTTTGCAAATAGGGGCGGGTTGGCACTGTTCACAGGAAAACCCTATAGGACTCATTTTACGTCGCATTGTCGAGCTTCCGCACAGGAGTTGGTGATCGAGCGGTGAGCTGGGCCTACCCTTTAAGGCATTCCAGCGTTCCTGGTTTCGGGAATTTTCTATCAGGTTTCAAGCCGGTTTTTACCGGTTTGGGAACCTCACCTTCTAGGAGGTTCCTGAACCACTTTTTAACTGGTATTTAGTTTTTTTCTTTCTTCCCTTTTCCTGTCCTTTTCCTTTCTTTCTTTTCGTTATGTTCTTCCCTTTCTTTATTCATTTTCCTTTTTATTATTTTCCTTTCCATGTTTATTTTTTTAAAGTTTGGGAATTAAAATATTTATTCAAAATTTAGAAAAGTGTTCATATTGAAAAAATCATACAATTAAAAAATGTTTGCATATTTCAAAAATTTTCCAGAGTTTCATTTTTTTATTAAATAAAAAAAATATTTGCATTATCCAAAACTGTTTGGGATTTTTTTTTCATGTTTATAAAAAAATTCTTGGAGTTTTTAAAAATGTCCTTGCTTTCAAATTTCTTCACAAATTTCAAAAAATATTTGTATTTTAAGTTTTTTGTTTAGAATTTGGATTTTTTTGCATTTTCGAATTTCATTCATAAAATTAAAAAATGTTCACAGTTTCTGTGTTTTTCATTTAGTTTTTTGAAAATAAAAAAAATGGTTCAGTACATTAACCAAGCATTACAGTGACCCGGTTATTTCAAAAAATATTGTAGATCTAGCGCTGCTGTTTGTTGTTTAAAGTTTCACGCTACCTATTAGAGAAACAACGCTGGTTGGCTCAATTGGCTAGTGACCTGTATTTAATAGCGGAAGTGCCCTATATTTAACGGCAACACTGGTCTTTCATTCCTAGAGAGTGCGCTTCTCTTTTCGAGGGATTTTCAATTCGTGCTAACCAATTTGCTATAGCACCTACAAATGGACCGGCCCAGTCGGGGTATGGGGTGTGCGGTTGCTTGACTACTTGTCGCAAAGCCCGACCTAGAGCTCCCCTGTTTGCGGACGTTTAGGGAGTCGAATTTGCATGGTCTGGTCGTAGATGCTCTAATTTTTTTAAGGGAAACATGCTTTATTACTCAACCGTCACAATAACAGGGACGAAGTCAAGATCACCAGGTAGCCCAAGCCAAACATGGCGGCCAACCCCTAACGTTAATGCATGTTATGCAAGACGATGGGCCTCAACATTGGAGGTCTTAAACTCATGACAAATATTACAAGAAATAAAACTAGTTTTTTTAGGGATTAATGGCCCGTTTAAATTTTGTTTTTTGTTTTTTTTAGGTTAGCCCGTTTAAATGGACTGCTAAAGGGTTGGCAGAGAGCTCAGCCCGGCCCGCTGTGTGGCCCGGTTGAAGTCGGATTTCTCAAAATGAAAAAAGGAAGCGGAGACTTCGCAGCGAAGGGCACATCCTCCCCTGTGCAGGCTGCAGCCACCACGCACAGCGGCGGCGCCGGCCATGGAGATGGAGCCGACCGGCCGGAGTCCCAAGAGGATGAGGCCCGCGCCGCCCGACATCCACCAATCGACGCCAGGTCCAGCGGAAACGACGGATCCGGAAGCCACGGCCGCGGGGAGAACCCAACACCCGCTGCCGGGGGCTGGGGGATATGGCGGCGAAGGGTCGCCGGACCGCATCAGCGACCTTCCCGACGCGGTCCTCGGCGAGATAATCTTCCTCCTGCCCACCAAGGAGGGCGCCCGCACTCAAGCCCTCGCGTCCCGGTGGCGCCACCTCTGGCGCGCCGCCCCTCTCAACCTCGACTGCCGTGGCCTCTCCGGCATCTTCCCCGGCGCCATACTCTCCGCCCACGGGGGCCCCGTCCACCGCCTCTGCCTCCCGTCGCTCCTCCTCCAGTACAGAGCCGATGTCGCAGGCACCTGGCTCCGCTCCCCCTCCCTGGACAGGCTCGAGGAGCTCGAGTTCTACCTAGAGCTACCAATAACATACAGATTTTCCTTCTCAAGGTTAGAGCTGCTGCAACCACCACCGGCGTCCATCTTCAGGTTCTCGTCCACTCTCCGCGTCGCCACCATCAGCCAGTGCCATCTCCCGGACAATACTGTGGAGACGCTTCAGTTTCCCCTGCTCAAGAAGCTTGCGCTCGTGGAGGTCAAAATCTCTGAGGGCTCGCTGCAGAGCATCATCGCCTCCGGCTGCCCTGCCCTGGAAAGCTTGTTGCTCAGGACTAGTTTTGACATCCGCGGTCTCAGGATCAACTCCCCTATCCTTAAAAGTATAGGCGTTCATTCCAGGTTTGTAGAACTCATCGTTCAGGATGCCCCTTCACTTGAAAGGTTGCTCTGTCTGAGAATGGATATGAGAATGCGAGTGTCAGTAATCTCCGCACCTAGACTGGCAACCTTGGGTTACATTTCTCAGGATTCGCAGGACTCCAAAATCATGTTTGGCTCCACTGTTATTCAGGTAGCTATGCCATGTCCTTTATACTTCTTGCTACATTTTTTAGTGCCAAAATCTTACATGTCATCTGTACTTACTTATCTCTTAATATTGTGTTCCATGCATGATGAAGAGATTGCGCATTGTTAGCCTGACAACGGTGGTGCCTACTATCAAGATCTTAGCTGTGCATATGAATTTTAATCTGGATATGGTCATTGAGTTGATGAAATGCTTTGTATGCTTGGAGAAGTTGTATATGAAGGTAATGGTTTGCATTGATACTCTGTGAAGTGGTAGTGTTTGCTGTCCAGATGCCCTTTTGATCTACTTGGAGTTCTGAAGTTTGTGATTTCTCCTGTCTATTCAGATTCAGACAGATTCACCAGCAGGAGCAAATTTCTGGCGTCATAAACACCGGAATTTTCTCACATCTCAGGACATTCGTTTGAAGACCTTAGTGCTGGGACATTACCGAGGCATCCAGGCACAAGTTAACTTTGTCACATTCTTTATACTGAATGCGAAACTGCTAGAGTCCATCCGACTTGAGGTTGATTCCAGGGATTACAATGACGGATTTTTCGCAGAACAGTGTAGGATGCTTCAGATGGAGAACAGGATTTCTAGAGGTGCTCAGCTCTGTGTTACAACAGGTTCTCACAATGATGTTTCGAGCACCGTTGACCTCAGTGATTTGGATTTGGCTGATCCGTTCGCATGTAGATGTTGAGAGTGGGCCTGGCTCCTGGTTGAGTTATTTTGATTGTCTGCTGGTACACCGCCCAAATTTTCCATTCGCAGTGAAGAATGCACAGTGTCTTTGCAATGTCTATTGGGAAGCACCGAGGTGTTACTGAATTTTACCCAGACTGTATCCATCTGAGTTTGCATAGAGGAAAACTTGTCTTGCTCTTTCCACCATCTGGGTTCCGCTGCTAAAGCTGGGAGTGTTGTGGTAATTAATTATCAATCGCTCACAACTTCATATTCCATAACCAGGGTGTTTTGAAGCATGTTTTTTTAACTGGGTTTGGTAATTGTGCAGATGGTTATTCTTTTGCCCAAAGTAACTTGTTTAGATCTCGTGTCTGTAGTGTTGCTAAGTCTGTACGATCACAAAACAAGAGTGTGATGTTTAAAACAGGCTACTTGTGAAGCAATCAGCCCTGCCTGGCGATGTCAGTTATATTCAGATTGCAGCGCTCATTTTTATTTTCCATTTTGAGCATCGTTCAAGTTACTTTAGCAGCTAAACCCCATGGTTTGACTCTTTATCAAATCTTACACTTTGAACTTCTCATTCCCAGTTTTGACTGCAGTAAGTTTGCACAAGGAAAAATAGTCTGAATAGAGACATGCTACCGAGATTGTACCATCATGATACTAATCACCTGAGCGGCACGGGGGAAATATGGTCTACTACCTGAATGTACTTTAAATTGGTTTGTCTGGGAGAAGACAACCTCCTGAATGTACTTTAAATTGATGTGTTGGAATTGTTCAGGCATATAACTACTGAAGCTGAATATTCTGTTTTAAAGTTGCTCTGCCTGCCTTTTCTTTCTTTATTTACAATTGAACACTCGTATTCCATTAGGACACGGCTAAATCGCTGGTCGTAGCACGCGTTACGCATCAGCCGGGCAGTCAGCGAACCAGATATATAGCATGATCGCCATCGACTAAACCTGCACCCAACTCAGCCGAAAGCATGCGCTGCTGGCTTGTTACAGTCTCTGAATACATTGGCAGCACCCGGCTCAGTAAAAGCTAAAAGGAGTAGGTAGCTTGAACTTGAGATCGCAGGATAGAACACCCAGTGGCTCGCAATAGGTGACTCGTCCAAGTCCCAATCGATCGATCGGCAGTTTCAACTGTTTTTTGCAAGGCCTCCGTCTCTGCATGCAGAGCCCACCAGTCATGTAGTGGCTGTCATGAAGGAAGCGCCAACATTGATCTTCATGGCGTTGCGATACATGGGCCGTTAAAACTGGCAAGGAACAACGGGTGGACTATTAAAATGTCGGCGAATTTTCTAAAAAAAAAAAGAATTAAAATGTCGGCGAAGAACTCAGCCCGGCCCGTCGTGTGGTCTCGTACTCGTCGTAGTAGGAGATGAAGTCCCGGCCCTGCACTACAAAAAGTAAAGTTGAAGCCGGAGACTACGCAGCGAACGGCACGTCCCTCCCTCTGCGGCGGCGCGCTGACCATGGAGCCGGCCGCCGGAAAAAGCCGCATCAGCGATCTCCCTGACGTCATCCTCGGTGAGATCATCTGCCTCCTTCCCACCAAGGACGGCGCCCGCACCCAAGCCCTCGCGTCTCGGTGGCGCCATCTATGGCGCACCGCCCCTCTTAACCTCGACTTCCGTGGCCTCCCCGCCAATCACGGTGGCGTCCTCCCCGGCACCATCCTCGCCGCCCACAAGGGACTAGTTCACCGTCTCTGCCTCCCGGCGCGCTACCTCTCGGACCAAGCCGCTGCCATGGAAGCCTGGATCCAATCCCCTGCCCTGGACAAACTCCAGGAGCTCGACTTCTACCTACTAGAGCTACCAGTAACAGCGACAGCTCTGCAACCGCCACCGGCGTCCATCTTCCGCTTCTCGTCCACTCTCCGCGCCGCCACCTTCAGCCGCTGCCATCTCACAGACCGCACGGTCCAGACGCTCCTATTTCCCCAGCTCAAGAAGCTTGCGCTTATGGCGCTCGTAATCTCTCCGGCCTCGATGTGCCGCATTATCAACGTCTGCTGCCCTCGCCTTGAGTGCATGCTGCTCAGAACCCGTTTTGACGTCTACGGTGTCAGGATCAACAGCCCTACCCTTAAAAGTATAGGCGTTCGTGCAATCTCTGTGGAACTCACCATTGAAGATGCCCCTTCACTGGAAAGGGTGCTCTTCTTGAAAAAAGCGAGCCAGCATATGAGAATGCGAGTGTCGGTAGTCTCCGCGCCCAGACTAGAGACCTTGGGTTACATTTCTCACGATTCATGGGACTCCAGAATTACGTTTGGCTCCACAGTTATTGAGGTAGCTATATATGTCCTTTGCACTCCTTGCTATTATTTGTATGTATGTGCATAAAGGTTGCGTGTCATTTTTGCTTAGCATTGTCATAATATTGTGTTCCATGCTTGATGAAGGAATTGTGCATTGTTAGCCTGACAACAGTGGTGCGGACTATCAAGATCTTAGCTATCCATATACATATCGATTTTAATTTGGATATGCTTATTGACTTGTTGAGATGCTTTCCATGCTTGGAGAAGTTGTACATAAAGGTGATGGTATGCATTCATAGTCTAGTAGTGTGTCAGTGTTCGCTTTCCAGTTGTTCTTGTGATATTCGTGGAGTTCTGAAGTGGTTTATTTTACCTGTCTATTCAGATTCAGACAAATTTATCAGCAGGGAAAAATTGGCACTCTAAACACAAGAATTTCCTCAAGTCACATGACATTCGTTTGAAGACGATAGTGTTGGGATATTATCAAGGCATCCAGGCACAAGTTAACTTTGTCACATTCTTTGTACTGAATGCGAGATTTCTAGAGTCCATCCGACTTGAGGTTGAATCCACAGATTACAGTCGGGTATTTGTCTCAAAACAACATAGCAAGCTTCAGATGGAGAAGAGGGTTTCCAGAGGTGCTCGGCTTTGTTTTACAACAGACAGTCACCATGATGTTTCGACCATCGTTGATCTCAATGATTTGGAATTGGCGGATCCCTTTGCTTCTAGATGCTGAAAGTGGGTCTGGCTCCTGGTGGAGTTATTCTTGCATGTCTCATTATTGTGTTTTTGTCCAAACTTGGCTAGTTTCCTCACATCTGTACTCTTTCTAACCTTGCGTTATCCCGAAGCTTTATGTTATTTATTATAAACACAAACAAATCAGGACCAAACAACAAACTTGTGGTGCAGATTGTACAGTGTCTTCTGAATGTCTATATTGGGAAGCACCGAGCTTTTACTGAAATTTCAAAGATTGTATCCATCTGGGTTCTGCTGCTGGAGCTGGGACTGTTGAGGTGATTAATTATTAATAGCTCACAACTTCATATTTGACCCACTAGGGCGTTTTGAACCATGTGTTTGATCTACAAGGTAAATTTTATAAAGGCACGGACAATGTTGAAGGTATCGTGCATGTTCAGATGTTTGGGTCTGACCCTGGATGTCGAATAACTGGGTTTGGTAATTGTGGAATTGATCATTCTTGCCTATCTCATTTGCGATTTCCCAAATTAACACTATCAGTCCACATGTCTGTACCGTTGCTAGGCCTGTATACTATCACAAAACAATAGTGTGATGTTAAAACAGGCAATTTGTGGAGCCATTAGCCATATGCCTAGTAGCAGCTATGATCAGATTGCGGTGCTCACTATTATGTTCTCTGGAGCATCATTCAGTTTTAGGTACTCCCTCCGTCCGGAAATACTTGTCATCAAAATGAATGAAAATGGATGTATCTAAAACTAAAATACATCTAGATACATCCATTTCAATGACAAGTATTTCCGGACGGAGGGAGTACTAAGCTCCTTGATTGCACAAAGTTTGTGCAAGGAAGAAACCAGTTTTTCCTTTATCTGAAATAGAGACATGCTACTGAGGTCTGATATTGTATTTTGAAAAAAATACAAGAGGATGTATTAGTTTGTTTCTGTTTAAAGATACACTAGTTTGTTTGGGAGAACACAACTATAAAACAACAAGACGATGTATCATCATACATCCACAGTACCTGACATTGGATCTGTAGACTATAAATCCGAAGAGGCCATATACTTCTTGACGACGGTATCATGCTGTCCTCAGTTTCTGCTGCCCCATGCACCTTCTGGCTTTCTGTTGCTGAATATGTAGGAAAAATCCATCTATATAACAATCGAAGCTGAAGACTCTGCTCTTGTAGCGTCTCCACAAAGAAAAGGACGGCACGTTTTGGCCACGATGAGGCCACACAAATTTCGCTTGGGTGTAGACTGTGGCGGCGCGGTCGATAACTCTTTTGCACTTGTTCATAATGCAGTCGCGGCCACTGTACAAGTTGGTCATATCAGAGATGCAGACTGGTTTCGGTTTATCTCTCGGTTCCATTGTTTCTGTTTTGAAGGGACAAGAAAATTTTCAGCTTTTCTGTGGCGCTATCGGCAAGTCGTGTGGCTTACGGAGGTTTTTGGTCGCTGTCACACGGGATACCGTCAATCATTTGAAGTCTGAAGTTCAAGGCTGGCCCCAAAGGCTAAGCTAAATGGATACGACAGCCATCAGATAAATCTTGACCTTGCCTCTGTCTTGGTGAAGGTGACTTGGGCGGTGTTGGCAGACCCTGATGGAGAAATTCTTATCGTTTAGCTCTTATAATGGTGTTATATAGAACCTTTCACCGGATGGATATTTATACTTGACTAGACATTGCTTAAGTTTGTGCTGGAACCGAGTATTGTTAACCTCGATATATCCCTGTTTCAGTCGGTAGTACTAGAAGACACTGTTTTTACGTGCGTCAAAGCATCAGTAATTGGTTCCAAACAAAAGTGTCAAATGCATCAGCTGCTAAGATGTAGTAGTACTAACACACAGCGCTAATCCAAAAAATTAACAACAAAGGAACACTTGTTAAATCAAAATGGATATGCAAATTGTCCGTGCTAAGAATGCCGCCGGAAACTCGCCTGCACCACCACACATGCCAACTGCAACACCATGTAAATGCAGGCTTGGAGAGTTTCCCCTTGTTGAGGCAGGCACCAATTGAGCCTATGCAAATGCAGGCTTGGAGAGTACCCCCACGGACCATGGCCATGCATGATTTGCACACGTGCCACTGTATGCGGTAACTAAATTAGCTCATAATATTAGCGTGAGATAACATATCCTAAGCATCACCTGGAAACATCGAAAGTGCTGTATGACACTTCTGAATGACAGTTCAGAGGACAATCAAGCCATGTCATTTTACAGTATGGAATGTGTATAATACTCAGATGATTTTACAATACATAACTTTGCACTGATTGTTTCTAGTCTAGACAGCAAACCAACCAAAAAAAAAAAAGAGACACGCATCTACTAATCTGCACACTTGAGGTTGACCTTGTCAGCCTGGTACTTTCGTAAGGTGCCATGCCATGTTGGCGATGAACTCTTTTCAGATATCATGGTACAGGACTAGTAAGACGTCAGAACGGGTCAGAATCCGTAAAGAGGTTTTAAGGTGAAAAACAAAAAAAATATTCTATATCAGAAACCATAAATTATAAAGTACTCCCTCCGTTCCTAAATATTTGTCTTTTTAGAGATCTCAAATGGTTACCACATACGGATGTATATAGACATATTTTAGAGTATAGATTCACTCATTTTGCTCCGTATGTAGTCACTTGTTGAAATCTCTAGAAAGATAAATATTTAGGAACGGAGGGAGTAGTGATCTAAACCGTCTTTATTAGTTTAAAACCAAATGTTGCTCCGAATTTCATATTTGGCTGACTAGGGCGTTTCGAGCCATGTTGTTTGGTTGAAAGGTAATCTTTATAAAGTCAAAGTACAATGTTGAAGGTGTCGAGCATGTAGCTGTTTGGATCCGTGGATGTCGAAAAACTCGGTTTGGTAATTGTGGGAACAAAAGTGAGTGGGGCATCAGGCATCAGTTTACTCTTGCCTATCTCATTTCGCGCCATGCCCAAACTAACTTGATTTGACTGAAAGATCGTAGCCGCTGAAACCACAATACACACTTTCGCTATATGCGCATCAGCGCCATCACGCAAGCTGTTTGCGTTATTGGCCGGAGTGGGAAGATAAGGAGCTTTGCTAGCTTATCTGTCGATCTCTCGCTTTTCACCACAAAGCAGGAAAAAACAAAACCACTCACATGCATACATACAATAATACTCCTACTACCTGCAGTATAAAGCACACCAACAACTAAAGCAAAGCAGATAATGTATATAGGCTGGTATAGCGGCGCACATATTCTCACCACAAATGAAATGCTCATGCAAGTTAACTATTGGCCTGTTGCTCACCGACGAATATACCCGCGCAACTCGTCAAGGAGCAGGAAGAAAGTGTGCGTAAAGGTGCGCGCGTTATTGCTCATCCGCTCATCAGGTTAGCTAGCATGTACAACCAATCCTTGTTAATTTCACTTTCACAATAGGAACCACACATGTCAAATTCGCAGCATCCGTCTTTCGGTTACGTATTGGGTAAGCTACCTCTGTGTGGTTCTAGCTATAGTACTACCTCTATACCAAAACATAAGACGGTTTTACACGCTGGTTAGTCTAGAAAACATTTTATGTTTTGGTACTTAGCAAGCTGAAATACACCAAAAGGAGCTATTGCTATTGAGACGCCGATGAAGGAATCTAAGAAGAATTCTTAATTTGTTTCATCTAAGAGTCCATTTGGACAACTCTTCTCGCCGGAAACAACCTAGGCACTACGCAAAGTGTACCATATAAAGATCACACCGAATCTTGAACATAACTTTGATCATGGAATTGACTACAAGATATAACTCATACACACCTGATCAAGACATAATTCATTGTTAACCAAATTGATGGCCAAAGTTATGTCGAAAAATTGAGGGGAGCTCAAGAAAATACCATATATAGCACCTAGCACCCTGATATTCCTCGCCCCCTTGGTCAGGCATCTTCTAGGGTCGCCAAGAAGGTAGCGAAGTTTTTTTTCCTTTTTAAAAAGGAGGGTAAACTCTTGACCGGTTAGCAAAGCCTACAGGGACTCGAGGGTTTTATCTTGTTTGTTCGGGCATGAGTAGGACACGAGGCATCACTGGTTGTCGCACAAATACAAGAGACTCCGGTATCTTCTTTGAACTGAATTGATGTGGAATTTTTGCCATCAAAACGCAGGAATGCCAACACACAAAAAAGCATCAATGAATAGTGTGATGGAAAATAACATGGGAAGAGGAAGAAGCTCCCCGGCTTATATTAAAAGTGATGTTTTTTCATCAGAAACCGCAAACAGGGGAGGCTCAAATTCTGGTAGATGAGATTGTTTGTTTAAATCGACACCGGCGGCCAAGGGAGAAGGCGTGTCATGCCGGTGCCACACAATGACGGTCGGCGACAAGGATGCCCGTGCCTGGACCCAGGCGAAGCAGCAATCCTGACCCACCAGTGACCTCGTGGTGGAGCAGTCTCGAATCATCTGTGCCCTTGCCGTGCTCCCAGCCCTCAAAGAGGAGGTTTTGAACTTATCATGTGCCACGTCTGACAAATCCAGCTCCGGCGCCAGAAAGATCCGCCTCGATCCATATTGTGTCTTCTATCGCTGCTTCTGCAACCACGAGAACAAGGGCAAGGGCTACCGTCGATGATGAAATTGACCTATCCATAAAGAATTAATTTAATTTAGAGAACATGCCATCATTTTGATTGTCTCATGGCGTATGAACTCCCACATGCAATGTCAGTACTACCTCCGTCCGGGTTTATTAGTCCCCTTTGTATTTTGTGCCCAAATTTAACCATAAATTTGACTAACAAACTATAAGTTGTATGTCACAAAACTTATATTGCTAGATGCATACTTGAAAGAAGGTTTCCAATTATACTATTTTTAGGGTATATAACTTAATTTTTTGATAGTTAAATCAAAGGTCAAAATTTGACCCAAACTATAAGGAGGACTAATAAACCAGAACGAAGGTAGTAAGTTTTATTATGTCCTAAAAGCCAAAGTGCGTGTGTTGATCTATGTGCATGCTTGAATTTGAGGTTTTAGACATGACTAGCAATGTGCCCGTGCGTTGCAACGGATCCAAAGTAGAATAGTACTTGTTCACAAACTTGAAAGAAAACACTCTTGTTTTGGTATATATATATATATATACCACTGTACGTTTCACTCAAAATATACTTTTCAGGATGTTTTGATGAGGTGAGGGAGGGATGTGGTTGCTTTCAAGATAATAAGGGGTTTTCTGCAAATTGGAGCAGAGAAGTGGGCTATTGTTGCAAAAATGCCACAAGTTACCTCACAACCGTTAGATGCAGATCTAATGGTCAGAAATGACGGATGACAGACACACCATCATCACCAACTGAGTCTTTTATAGAAGTAGATAGACTGAGGGCTACAGATGTGGACAGCCGGCCGGGGCTGTCTCACACTCGTTTGTTGGATTCCAAATTTAACATGTATGGTTGAAGATGGAGTAACTCCAAGAGCACAGGTACAAAACTCATCGTAAAGTTTGGTTATTATTTAGAGGAGTTTCTCGTGTGAGCTCTTTTCTCAATCTTTTTATTTTTTCCCTAAAAGTGATTTTTGAAGAACTTAGGATATCCTGTAAAAATGTTGCGGGAATGTCATCTTTCCATAAATGAAGGAGCTCGTGTCGGTGGTTGTGTTGGGCCGGTTCCCCAGGGATTTGGGTGTAATTTCAGTTCTTTCTGGGTGTTTGTGTATCACTGCTACTGTTAGATCTGGGTTCTATTTCGTAAAAAAGAAAGAATTTACGAGGGTGCCATGAGGATGGTGGATCCTTTGTTGTTGTTTGCCGAGATGGTGCAGACAACTTTCTAGGTGCATCTACAGTTTCTGTCCAGGACATAACTGATCCAGAAGTGCTTGAGGCAATGGCTACGAGTGAAGGGATGTCACTAGCACTTGATCTTGCATGCAACAACATTGTCATTGCCACTGACTGTTCTGCCACGGTGAAACACATCAAGGAGGCCTATTTGGGGACCTCGGCTGCTACTATTCATGAGATAAAAAAGGTGCACCCAATTGTTTGCATCAGTGGAAGTGGTTCATGAAAGCAGATGCATGAACGTTGAAGCTCATTCATTGGCAAAGGCGGCGACTACTCTAGCTCGTGGCCGGCATGTGTGGCTAATCGATAGACCTGATGTTGTTTATATTCCTGAGAACATTCTGAGCTAATAGAGTGTTTTCTATTCAGTTGACTTGTCTATAACTAAAGAACAAAGAAATGGATACAATGGCCTACCACACAGAAAGCTCAGCCAGCCGAACTCAAAAAAAAAAAAAAAAAGCTCAGCCAGCCTCCTACGAACAAATGCCCGGCGAAGAACCTGGGATGGTCCTCGCACCATACCGCTCGCCGTCACACAGCCGCTAAAAACAAGAGAAACAGAACTCCCGATAGCAGCAGGAATCTTTGGCTCGCGTTAATCCATGGGTTATGGAGTCGATTAAGATTTACTCCCTCCGGTCGATAATATAAGAGCGTTTTTGATACTATACTGGTATAAAAAACACTAGTATATTATACTGGTATAAAAAACACTAGTATATTATGAAGCAGAGGGAGTAACTATTTCTCGGAGAAATGGCAAATCCGGAGGAATATTCTGCTTTTTCTGCGAGGAGGAATATTCGTTGCACTTGAAATGCCTATGGTCTATATACTACCTAGTAGATTTGAAACCTTCATAGATAGCATCAATCATCGATGTCTTAATCAGTTGCTTGAAATCCTCAAAAAACAATCAGTTGCTTGATAGTAAATATTACATATATATTATACGCGGCAAAGTGTGCAGCATTTTCTTAATTTTTATTATCGGCAGTACGGGGTCTTTGGGCACACCACCGTTCAAAGTCCAAAGCAAACCAATCCGAAAAAAAAAAGATCCAAAGTAGACCCAGTTCAGTTCACTCGAGATCTATGCCATTGCAGGGCACAGATTCGAGCTTCTCTTGGCCCGCGGCGCCTGCAGTGCCGAGCTGAATCATCTCGGCGAAGAAATCCGTGAGAGCAGTCTCGTAGCCCGGCATCTTGGCGAACCCCGGGAAGTAGTTGATGTCGACGAGGAAGTACCTCCGCCGGCCTTCGTCGTCCAGCTCCGTCGCCGCGAACATGTCGAAGTTGAGGAGGTGCAGCCCCAGCGCCTGCCGGAGCCCGCGCGCGACCTGGTCCACGAACGCGGCGGGCGGCGTCATCGAGCCCTCCCCCTTGTCCAGCGCGGGGCGGCTGGAGATGTTGGCGAAGGGGACGGAGGCGTCGGCGCCGGGGTCCGCGAGGCGCGCCGCGGGCACGTCCGGCAGGCTGCTGCGGCGGACGCAAACGGCGCGGCCGCCCACCACGTAGACCTTGAAGAGCACGCCGCCGTGGTTGACGAACTCCTGGAGGACGACGGGGGTGTGGAGGCCCCGGAGGCCCTCGGCGCGGTACACGAGGCAGAGGTCGTGGGATCCCGCGCTGCCGTCCACGGCCAGCGGCTTGGCGATGAGCGGGAAGCGGAGGCCGTGCGAGGGGTCGTCCGCGGCCAGCGCGGCGGCGTCGCTGACGGTGACCTGCGCTGGGACGGACAGCGGGTAGTCCAGGCCGGCGGCGAGCCCGGGGACGACGTCGAGCATGGTGAAGCGGTCGAGCAGGCGGTCGACGGCGGCGGGGGCGTCGACGACGGGGACGGAGGGGTGGAGCGCGGAGAAGGCCTCCAGCTGCGCGCGCCAGGCCGGGTCGAAGAGCTTGTGGATGATAAGGTGGAAGGGGCCCTGGTCGGCCAGGGGGAGCGAGGGGTCGACGGCGACGAGGCGCATGCCGCGCTCGGCCGCCAGGGCCTCCAGGGGCGGCTGGATGACGCTGCCCGCCTTGCCGGGCGGCAGCGCGTAGCCGATGGTGAACCGCGGCCGCGGGGAGGCGGAGGAGGACTGGTGGTCGGCCACCATGATTTGATCGCTCGCTCGACCGGTTGACTATTCCTCAACGGAGTGCTTGGGTTTGGGTCGCTGTCGTGGTGCCTTGTGCAGGCCGTTTTATACACGCGACGGCAGCACTAGTCGGCAACCGCTTGGAACCACCGACCGGCCGGGTGGGCGACTCATGGCTTTGGCCGCGTTCGCACCGCTCTGTGCCAGCCAGAGGAGAGCTGAGCGAGTAGTCGAGTACTGCTCCCACCCAATAATCCTAGACCTACCTAACCTCCCTACGTACTCTACGGAAACTTCCTAGCCTAATTCTCTCTGCCCCCCTGATTTTCAGGTGGGTGGGGCCAGGCAATTCTTTCCTCCAATCAAATATTGACATTCCTGCTCTTACGTAAGTTTACCTAGAATATTTACGTAGATGTAGCAAAGCCCGCTCCCACCTACTTTGGATTCCCTCGTCTTCGCTCCACACGCCACCGGCCAAGGCTCGCCGGGCATCGACTAATCAACGGGAAATGTACATGGCACCAACGGTCAAGGTTGCTGTGTCGTACGCCGCGAACCCACCCTGAGCCGTTCGATTAGGTGAGGCTGCCAGGGGCTCTCCGCCATGTGACATGATTAACTCTGGTTCGCGTGGGGGCACCGACCGGCATCACCTGCTACTCAGATACAAAGTCAAACCAAACCTCCACTTAATTTACTCTATATATGTCAGCGCCCCTGGCCGGACCAGCCCGCAAGGCCACACCCACGACCAGGTCGCCCCGGCTCCACATGCGGCCCGGCCAGGAAGCCCAACCCACGCGTCTCCGGCCCAGCGTGGGTTAGCTGAAGCCCAGGATGGAAACTACTTAAGGGAGGAGCGGCAGCACGCTAGGGTGATCCAGAGGATCACGGCAACGGCGGCTCGGCTCTTTTCCCCTTTCCCCTTCCCGTCTCGCGACGAACCCTAGCCACAGAATTCTTGTATCGAGCCTGTAATCGCTACCCAAACTTGTATCCGCGAGAGATTCTTGCCAGTAATCGACTGAGTGTCTAGTGGTACCCTAACATCTGGTATCAGAGACCAGTAATTCCCCTCCGCTGCATCCTGGCGCAGCTCATCGAGACCCGAGGTGTACGCCAAGCTCGCACACACCTCGTCGCCATGGATCCTGCAATCAAGGCTTTCCTCGAGCGTCTCGACAACACCCTCAAGGCCCAGAACAAGGCAATCGCGGAGATCCAAGCCTCCACGGCCAAGATCGACGACTTGGTCAATTGGCGTCCGGATCTGGAGAAGCGGGTCGCTGATCTCGGCGACGCGATAGCGGCGCTCCAGATGGCGCAAGCGCCGTCCTCTACGAGGGACGAGGACCCTCACGCAACACTCCCGAAGTCGGGCCTTTCTGCGACGACCAGCGCCCTCACGGGGGCTGGTGGCGGCGCGGGCAGCGACATCCCAGGGTCCAGTGGCCACGCCGTCTTCAATTTGCCACGGGGGAACGCCGCGGTGTTCTTACAGACACCGCCGCCACCCCCGGCAACAGGTCCGTCCCCCTCTCTGTCAGCATCTCCGTCCGCGCTCTCACCGTTTGCTCATGCTAGTCAACTCCTATCTGGACTGGGTCAATCCCACCCATCCATTGCATTTCCGCAGTTCTCGGGGGACAACCCGAATTTGTGGAAAACTATGTGCGAACAGTACTTCCAAATGTTTGGCATCTTACCTTCGTTCTGGGTACCCATGGCGGCCCTGAATTTCTCGGGGTCGGCCGCCATCTGGCTTCAATCCATACAAAAAAGACTTGTAGATTTTGATTGGGATGCTTTTACTGCTTTACTCTGTACCCGGTTTGGTCGCGATCGGCATCAGACGCTGATCAGGCAGTTTTATACTGTCCGCCAAACTTCTTCTGTAGCACATTACATAGAGCAATTTGAATTGATCATTAATCATCTATCATCATATTCTGACACGATTCATCCTTTCTACTTCTTACTCGTTTTATCGAGGGGCTGAGGAAGGATATTCGGGCGGTGGTGCTCGTTCATAGGCCACCAGACCTGGATACCGCCTGCGCGCTTGCGCTGCTTCAGGAGGAGGTGGCCGGCAGCGCTTTCGGCAGTCTTCCACGACCCCCAGAGGCACCTCAGAGAGCAGGCACTCCCATGCCACTTCCCCCTCCTCCGACGCGATCGGTACCAGCGGCGCAGGCAATAGATCGCCGTGGTACAGACGCGGCTCGAGCTGACGCGTCCAAGCTCAAGACCCTCCGCGATTACCGACGAGCTCGGGGGCTGTGCTTTAAGTGCGGCGAACGATGGGGGCACGACCATGTATGCCCCACCACAGTTCAGCTGCATGTGGTTGAGGAGCTGCTGGATATCTTTGTCCTTGACAGCTTCGTCGACACTCAAATGAACTCCGAGGATGAGGTGCAGAATACAGCCATGGCCATCTCAGTTTTAGCTGTTACGGGAGGCGTCTCGGCCAAAGCCTTTCAGTTGCGAGCGTGGCTTCAAGGGCATGAAGTACTAATGCTGATTGACTCGGGAAGCTCCAACTCCTTCATCAATGAGCACTTAGCAAGTCGTCTTTCAGGGGTTAGGCCTCTGCCTAAACCAAGTCGTGTGCGGGTGGCAGATGGGGGAGAACTGTCCTGCACCAAGGTCGTGCCACAATGCGCGTGGTATGCTCAAGGGCACGAATTCTACACAGATCTGAAAGTTTTAGCTCTGGGCACGTACGACGTTATACTCGGCATGGATTGGTTGGAAGAACACAACCCAATGCAAGTTGACTGGCGTGCTCGTTTCATTGAGATTCCCACTCCAGCAGGGCCGCTTCGTCTCACGGGGCATGGCGCGGCTTCTACCAGCTGTCAGTCCATCAACAGCTTGCAGTTGCAGAACCTGTGCAGCAATGGATCGGTCACACACATTATACACCTTTGTGTGGTGGCTGCACAGCAGGAGGAATTGGAACAAACTCCAACGTGCATTCAGGAAATCTTGGACCAATTTCCAGATGTGTTCGAGGAACCAGTAGGGCTTCCCCCTCGAAGGGCGTGTGATCACCGCATACCGCTCATACCTGGAGCTCAGCCAGTAAATGTCAGGCAATATCGTTACAAGCCAGAACAGAAGACGGAGATAGAAGCGCAAGTCGAAGCTCTTCTGAAACCAGGAGTCATTCAGCGAAGTAAAAGTCCTTTTTCATCCCCAGTCATACTTGTTAAGAAGAAAGATGGAACCTGGCATCTCTGTATAGATTACAGACAGCTGAATGCTATCACAGTCGTCGGCAAGTTTCCAGTTCCTGTTATAGAAGAACTTCTGGATGAGCTGCATGGCGCAGCGTGGTTTTCTAAACTTGACTTGCGCGCGGGCTACCATCAGATCAGGCTCGCGCCAGGGGAGGAGTACAAGACGGCTTTCTCCACGCATCAGGGGCACTTCGAATTCAAGGTTCTGTCCTTTGGGTTGGCTGGAGCTCCACCCACGTTCATAGAAGGACTGACTACAACTCTCAAGCCAGTGCTTCGTGTCTGTGTGCTGTGCTTCTTCGATGACATCCTGATCTTCAGTGCTACGTTAGAGGAGCACAAGTGCCACGTGCGGTAGGTGTTGGAACTGTTACGCAAGGATCAGTGGAAAGTAAAGCGCAGCAAATGTGCGTTTGGGCAAAGCCAGGTATTATACCTAGGCCATGTCATCAGTGCTCGCGGGGTAGCCACGGATCCAACCAAGATAGCAACAGTTACCAATTGGACCTCACCGCAGGATGTCAAGGGCGTCAGGAGCTTTCTGGGTCTAGCAGGGTACTATCGACGCTTTGTACGCAACTTTGGAGTGATAGCACGGCCGCTGTTCAATTTGCTGAAAAAAGGTGTGCCATTTCAATGGACACCAACCACGGAAACAGCTTTCCAAGTCCTGAAGAAGCACCTAATCTCTGCTCCGGTGCTAGCACTGCCGAACTTCGAGCAGCCGTTCACAGTGAAGACAGATGCATGTGACACAGGCATTGGAGCAATTCTACAGCAACAAGGACACCCCATAGCATTCATGAGCAAAGCGTTGAGTCCAAGATATCAGGGTCTGTCCACATATGAAAAAGAATATCTGGCAGTCATCGTCACTGTAGATCAATGGCGCCCTTACTTACAGCACGCAGAATTTATCATATATACAGATCAGAAGAGCCTCACTCACCTAGAGGAACAGCGGCTGAACACTCCGTGGCAGCAGAAAGCGTTTACCAAGCTCTTGGGGCTCCAGTATCGCATCAAGTACAAGAAGGGATCTGAAAACAACGGCGCAGACGCCTTGTCACGCGCCAGTCCAGCTGAGGTGCTGTTAGTGGTCACGTCATGTCAACCTAGTTGGCTAGAAGATGTTATCAACAGTTATAACAACAACCCGCAGGCTCAGAAACTGTTGGAGCAGCTGGCTGTACGTGACGATCCCAAAGGCAGGTTCGTACTGCAACAAGGCATCATCAGGTTCAGAGGCAGGATTTGGCTGGGGGGAGGAACGCACATCCAACAGCGCATAATCCAAGCGTTCCATGACAGCCCAGTTGGGGGTCACTCATGGTTCCCAGTCACCTACAGGCGCATCAGGCGTCTCTTCGCATGGCCCAAAATGAAAGTGCAAATCAAACACTACGTGCAGTGTTGTGTCGTATGCCAGCAAGCAAAGCCAGATCGAGCAGCTTCACCAGGTCTTCTGCTGCCATTACCAATCCCTAGCAAACCTTGGGATATGATATCCATGGATTTTGTGGACGGTCTCCCACAATCCAGCAGGTTTAACTGTCTCCTGGTGATCGTGGACAAGCGAACCAAGTTTGGCTACTTCCTGCCTCTAGCGCACCCATACACAGCAGCAACGGTGGCCCAACTTTTCATCCAGCAAATATACAGAGTGCATGGCCTCCCAGGAGCAATAGTATCAGATCGCGACCCTGTTTTCACTAGCCATTTTTGGCAGGAGCTTTTCAAGGCTGCAGGCACTCAACTCAGACTCAGCACAGCCAACCATCCGCAAACAGATGGCCAAACAGAGCGAGTCAACCAATGTGTGGAAACATTCTTGAGGTGTTTCGCTCAAGCTTATCCCAAGCGATGGAGTTTTTGGATCCCGCTGGCTCAGTTCTGGTACAACAACTCACACCATTCGGCCATTGGCATGACGCCTTTCAAAGCTATGTTCGGTTACGAACCACGGCACTGGGGGATTACAGCTGAAAACACATGTTTAGTACCAGCACTCAGCTCGTGGCTCGAGGAAAGAGATACGGTGCAGGAACTGTTACAGCAACACCTGAACAGAGCAAGACAACTGATGAAAAGCCAGGCGGATAAGAAGCTATCGTTCCGTCAGTTTGAAGTAGGCGACCAAGTGTTCCTAAAACTGCAACCGTATATCGAAACCTCTGTCGCGCCACGATCATCACAAGTTGGCTTTCAAATACTACAGTCCTTTTCCTGTCATCGGCAAGATCAATGAGGTCGCCTACAAGCTCCAGCTTCCGCCGCAAGCAACAATCCATCCTGTCTTCCACGTCTCGCTCCTTCGACGTGTCCTGAGCACGGGTATGACTGCTAAAACTCAGTTACCTCCTGGTTCTGATGAGCTCGCAGTTCCAATGGCAGTTCTGCAATCAAGATGGCGCCAGGAGAAGGGCAAGATGAGGGAACAAGTACTCGTCCGCTGGTCCAATTCCGAGACGATCGGCGAAACTTGGGAGGACAAGGCGAGTCTCAAGGAGCGCTTCCCGCTCGCGGAGGCTTGGGGACAAGCCTCTGCTCAAGAAGAGGGGGATGTCAGCGCCCCTGGCCGGACCGGCCCGCAAGGCCACACCCACGACCAGGTCGCCCCGGCTCCACGTGCGGCCCGGCCCAGGAAGCCCAACCCACGCGTCTCCGGCCCAGCGTGGGTTAGCTGAAGCCCAGGATGGAAACTACTTAAGGGAGGAGCGGCAGCACGCTAGGGTGATCCAGAGGATCACGACAACGGCGGCTCGGCTCTTTTCCCCTTTCCCCTTCCCGTCTCGCGACGAACCCTAGCCACAGAATTCTTGTATCGAACCTGTAATCGCTACCCAAACTTGTATCCGCCAGAGATTCTTGCCAGTAATCGATTGAGTGTCTAGTGGTACCCTAACAATATAAGTACGCCGGGATGTCCCATCCTCCAAGGGCATCTCGAACGTTAAATAACCACCGTTTAAGAAGGTTGGGTAAAAAAGTTTGTCCGACATTATGCGTAATTCTTATTTACTGGATCTCGTAAATTCATTCTTTTAACATGAAATAGACTTAGATCTAACAGTAACAGTGGTACTCAAGCACTCAGAAAGAACTGAAATTACACCCAAATCCCTGGGAGCAGAATCAATATAGATGAACGAATTGTAGCAGTGTGGTACATAATACGCAGCGATTAGCGGCCACGTCCCCGCGTGACAGTTAGGAAAGGCGAAAAAAGAAGTTCCTCGCTCCGCTGACACCAGGATCGACGGTCTCCTCCCTCTCCAGCCACGGCTGGGGAGGGGGTGGGGTGGGGCTTGGATTCATGCCTGACGTTTGTACTCCTTCCGCTCCTAAATATTTGTCTTTCTAGAGATTTTCAACAAGTGACTACATACGAAGCAATATGAGTGAATCTACACTCTAAAATAGTAGTCCATTTAAAATCTCTCAAAAAACAAATATTTAGGTACGGAGGGGTAGATAGTAGGGTAGTGTTCTCCGGCAGCACTAGCGCGGTGGTGGTGCTGGTGGCGCGGTGGAATAAGGGTGTTGGAGTTCGATTCCCATCCCGACGAGGTCCTATGTGGCGGAGTCGGCGAGCTTCTGCCGTGGTTTCCTCCTGGATTGGTGGATCTAGTGAGGCATGTTTCTCCTGCCGCGGTCTTCATGGCGGAGGTGATGGCCAGATGTGGGAAATTTGGTCCCCTGCTTCTCTCTTCGTCGTGGTAAGGTGGTTCCTTGTTGGTAGGGAATAGAGAGATGGGTGGAATTGTTTGATGTATTATTGAGCCTCGACGGCGAGCATATATTGAGTACACGACTTGTAGGGCAAGACGCCTCTCCTAGAGATAAGGCAGGAGACGGATTACAAATCCTAAACTACCAAACACATGTAACCCAAATATATCTCTAACCCCCCCCCCCCCCGGCGCAGTCGTAGCGGTAGCGTTGCGAACAACAGGAGCGTCGCGGATGGTCAGACTAAAGAGAATAGCGGCCGACAGGCTGACATCCACCCGCAACCGCACCTGGAGCATCGTGGACGGTGCCGCGTTGCGGACGCGTGGATTGTAAAGGAAGTCGACGAATTGCTCAAGCGAGGTGATAGCCCTTTGTGCTGATGTCGAGGTAGCCGAGAGCTTATGATGGTGTAGCCGAGGATGAGGTAGCCGTGCGAAGAACGCCGTGTTCGATGTCGAGTCGGGGGAGCCGCTGTCGAGGAAGTCGCCGCGGAGCCGCGGGCGCAAGGAGACGTCATGCTAGTCATAAGCGCAGTGGTGTCGAAGTAGTGGTGTGCCGGGAAGAAGACGTTGTTGACAACGCGTCGCGCAGGGTTTGCCAAGCCCGGGGACACATCGTGGACGAAGGCACGCATCGGTGTTGCCAGCATCGGAATGCGTAGACGGACTAAGACGAAGTGTCGCACCAGGCTTGCCAGGCCCGGGGACACGTCATGGACGAAGGCACGCATCGAGCACCGGGCATGCGTAGATGAGGGACCTGCACGAGTTGTACGCTATGTCGAGGAGTCGGAGGGGTCAGCAGAGAAGGAGACTCGACGACGGTTGTGGCGCCATCGGCGTGGAGCCTATGTCATCAACGATGGTCGGATTAGATGAAGTGGTCAAGAAAGATGACGGCGATGCTGGCGACGAGCTGGTGCTAGAGGAAGACGAAAGGGGATCAACGGGCCGCGGCGGTGGCCGAAGAAAAGCGGCGGCGGTGGCTAGGTTAGGAGTATGGTGGCAGCTCTCGAAGTAGGCAAAGAACCCGACAACATGATGAAGACCGACATAGACGGTGGCATTCCCGCGCCAAAGGAGGCGACGCGGTGCATACCACATGAAGTTAACACACGGGGACGACGGAGTGGACAGCGGGGTGACGGCGGTGACCACGGGCCGCGGCGTTACGACCCGAAGGGGCGGCGCAGCAGCGCGGCTCGGGTCGGTGCAAGCGCGGGGATGGCCTCGGGCGGCGACGAAGACCGCGTGCCACGCTCGCTACAGCCCGATGGGGCAATGTAGTGGCAGCGCAAGGGTCGGTGCAGCCACGAAAACGACATGGATAGGACGACCTCAGGATAGCAGTAGATCGCGGGCCGCGACACTACAGTGTGAAGGGGCCGCAGCGGCAACACGTGGGTCAATGCAACACGAGGAGAACCACAGAACGGCGGCGCTGCGGCGCGAAGGGGCGACATAGCGGCAGCCCATTGCTCAATCAGCGGAGATGTGCACATACTTGATGACGATATGCTCATGTGCAGTTGATTAGACCGAACATGCGACGAGGACGGAGTGGATCGCGTGCTTTCCGAGTGATCAAGTCGACTGCTCGCGGGGTTGAAGTAGCTGCTCGGTGACCAGCACGTGATGCACAAAGACCTGCACATGGCATGCACCAACGGGGTGTATGGACGTGGCCCTGTGGCATCACACCACGCCCGCGCGCGGGTCGTGTACGACGGCGCGACGAGCCGCGGGCCGCATCAGCACAGAGGATGCCGATGCATGCGTCAAAGTCGGGTGCCGTGCAACAACTATTCCAAATCCGATGTCAAAGTAAAGGCGCGATGTAGATGACGAACAACAGCGGGCGAAGTAAACCAATTTAAAATTGGAAATCCAAAAAGAAATACCGACCAAAGCGACCGGCGGAAGAGAGAAAACTCCGGATCAAAAGATCGGGGAAAAGACTCTCTAAGGCAGACCGTCATGTTGACTGGCGGACGAATCCTAGATACGGGTGGCACGGGCCCCGCGGTGGTCAGGGCCGCCGACCGCCCCGGGCGGCGCACAGGGCGGGAAGCGGTGGGTGGTGGCTAGGGTTAGGAACGGTTAGGCAGATACCATGTTGGAAGGGAATAGAGAGAGATTGGTGTAATTGTTGGATGTATTATTGAGCCTCGAGGGCGAGTATATAAATTGAGTACAAGACTTGAAGGGCAAGACGTCTCTCCTATAGATAAGATAGGAGGCGGATTATAAATCCTAGACTATCAAACACATGTAACCAAAATATATCTCTAACATTCCTGGCCTTGCCATGGGGAGTTTGGGGTGATGTGGCGGTGCACCGGTGGATCCCGGTGGCATCTTTCGTCGCATCTTCAGGTGTTGTTTGTAGATCTTCGAACTATGCTTCTGCCGGCGTGGTCAAGCGATGGCCGTTCTTCCTCCTTCCGACGTGCTGGTCTTCGACCGAGGCTGATGACTTCCCATCCATGTTTCAATCCGTCTGCAGGTTCGAGATCACGCCGGCTCTGCGTGGGAGCGGCGGCAACGGCAGCGGCAGCGCGCCCTCAACCCACACACACCACTCCAACGAGGGCATCGCCGAAACAGCACGCAGGCTCTTCATATATATAGGGTCTAACTTGTTTTTCGAGGCTAAATTTAACCACATGTTAGAGCAATAATATATGACATACAAGTTACACAATGCCGTTAAATTCATATGTGAAAGGAGCATCTAATAATATAATTTTTACATTATACTCCCTCCATTCTAAAATATAGTGCGCCCGCGCTTTCCGAGATTCAACTTTGACCATAAATTTAACCAACGAGACCAACTGCGGCGGGAGAAAAAATTATATAATTGAAAACTTCTTTCGAATACGAATTCACTGATATAATTTTTGCTCCCGCCGCAATGGGTCTTGGTAGTTAAATTTACAGTCGAAGTTGAAGCACGAGGATAGAGGAAGCACTACATTGTGAAATGGAGGGAGTAGGCAGTCTCAAAAAACACACATTAGCCCCTATATATATATGGAGGGGGGGGGGGGGGGGGTGTAACTAAATTAACACTACATGGATAGGTTAATTTCGTCATCGACGATAGCCCTTGCCCGTTCTCGTGGTCGCAGAAGTAGCGATCGGATACACAATATAGGTCGAGGCGGATCTTCTTGTCCCCGGAGCTGGATGTTTCAGACATGGCACATGATAAGTTTAGGACCTCCTCTTTGAGGGCGGGGAGGACACAGACGATCGGGGTTTCCTCCACCACGAGGTCACTCGCGGACCTGGATTGCGGCTTTGTCTCGATCCGGGCACGGGCATCCTAGTTGCCGACCATCATTTCATGGCACTGACACGACATGCCTTCTCCCTTCACAGCGGAGACGCCATCCCTCGACCCCGGGCTTCGTTTTAAACAATCTCATCTAGCGGAATTTGAGCCTCACGTAGTGGTTTTAATGAAAAAAAAAACCACTTATATAAGCCGAGGAGCTTCTTGCTCTTCCCACGACATTTTCCATCACACTAGTCACTGATGCTTCTTTGCGTGTTGGCATTCCTAGTCGTGTTTTTATGGCAACAATTTCTACATTAAGTTAGTTCAAAGAACAAATTGCACGACAACCAGTGACGTCTTGTGTGCTACTCATCCCCGAACAAACAACATAAAACCGGTGAGTCCTTATTAGCTTTGCAAATGGTAAAGAGTTGGCCCTCATTTAAAAAACCATTGCTACCTGCTTGGCGAACCTAGAAGACGCCAACCAAGGGGGCGGGGAATATCAGGGAGATAGGTGCTATATATGGTATTTCCTTGAACTCCCCTCAATTTTTCAGCATGACTTTCACCATTTATTGTCAAATTATGAATTATATGCCAAAATAAATAGAACGGGTGTGTATATAAGTTATATTATGTAGTCGATTCTGCGACCAAAGTTATGCTTAAAATTTGGTGTCCTCTCTTTACGGTACACTATGTGTAAGTGACTAGGTTGTTTTCGGCGACAAGAGTTACCCAAATGGACTCTCAGATGAAATAAATTAAAAGTTGTTCTTAAATTCCTCCATCAATGTCTCTATACTAATCTAGCTCCTCTTGGTGTGGTTGAATTGCCCCGTGTCATCCACTGGGCGGCTCGGGTGGCGATCTGATCCCTTTTTTGGTCCATCCTCTCCATATGTCCTCTCCTCGCCGCCATCGGCTTTCTTACGCGGCTGACGGTGGTGGTGGGGCACTGCTCCCATGGTGTTTAGGAAATGATTTGACGACATACGACCAACAACTAGACGCCGAGAAGGTGGAGATTGCAACGACTATGTCGGATCATGGTGCAACCTTGAAGCATCGGGTGCCCCTACGGTGCAAGGGCGCATCGGGTTAAGGTGGTGGATCAGTGATCAAGTTGGAGATGTCGCGGTCGTCTCCCTTGCTGCCCACTGGGAGGTGGCGGCCTGGGGGCTCCTCCAACATGACACAAGGCAGGTGGCGTCATGGATCTAGTCGTATGCTGCTAGCTGGCATTGCCCAAGACCGTAGTGGTTGTAGTAGCAGTCGGACGA
Source organism: Aegilops umbellulata (assembly GCA_032464435.1). Classification (NCBI taxonomy): domain Eukaryota; kingdom Viridiplantae; phylum Streptophyta; class Magnoliopsida; order Poales; family Poaceae; genus Aegilops; species Aegilops umbellulata. Next base: position 476,160,414 of record CP136054.1, read on the forward strand.
CGTACCTTGAGGGATTTCGACCTTCTGATCCGGTGAAAGCGGCAATTTCCCACATCACATGGTTCAAGGCTTGCGTCGAGGACGACATAGCTAGTACCAACGTGTGATATTGTCTCTGATGGAGATCAGCCATGGGCTACTACTTGCACTAGTAGAAAAGGGGGGCAACGGTCCAGGCCGTGTCAGCCCATTAGTCCCGGTTCAATTTAGAACCGGGATCAATGGGTGCATTGGACCCGGTTCGTGAGCCCAGGGGGCCGGCCGGGCAACGTGGGCCATTGGTCCCGGTGCGTGTGGACCTTTTTTGGTCCCGGTTGGTGGGACGAATCGGGACCAATGGGCGTGGCTCCTGGCCCACCATCATTGGTCCCGATTCGTGGCATGAACCGGGACCAAAGGCTCCCCTTTAGTCCCGGTTCATGCCACGAACCGGGACTAAAGGGTTGGCCCTCGTTGCACCCAGAGTTTAGTCCCACCTCGTCAACCGAAGGGCGCCCACACCTGTTTATAAGCCCGTCCCTCTCTGCGTTGTTGAGCTCCTCTCAAAGTGAAAATAGATGCACCTACAGAGGAAATTGGACCTAAATTCATAAATAGAAATTGATTATGAATTTATGTTTAATTTTCTCTATAAGTGCATCTATGTTCACTAACTGAGAAGTTTTTATTTTTTGTGACCTAAAAGAAAAAAGAAATCACTAAAAAATATAAGTATTTAGTTCTAAGTAGAAAGGAAAAAATAAATAGCAAAAAAGAAAAAAATGCTTATAGTATTTGTTATGACTAACTAAAATTACCAAATTGAGTATAATGGCACTAACAGAAAGTTTATAGTAAAGTTATTCATAAACTAGTGATTCACACAAATTTTAAAAAATTAAAATTTAAACTATTCAAATTTTAAAACTAATGGCACTAACAGAAAGTTTTTAATTTTTGTGACCTAAAATAAAAAAGAAATCACTACAAAACAAAAAAACAAAAAAAGTGCCACCTACTATTAAATAGCAGGAAAAAGATTGACTCAAAAATCAATTTTAACTATTCTACAAAGTGTTTTCACACAAATTTAGTAAACTAGTGATTCATAAACTAGTGATTCACACAAATTTTAAAAAATTCAAATTTAAACTATTCAAATTTTAAAGCTAATGGCACTAAGAGAAAGTTTATAATTTTTTGACCTAAAAGAAAAAAGAAATCACTAAAAAACTATAAGTATTTAGTTCTAAGTAGAAATGAAAAAATAATGGCACTATAAGTATGGGCCAGGATTGTGACCTAAGTAGAAATGAAAAAAATAGAAAAAAAGAAAAAAAAATGCCACCTACTGGGCCAGCACGGCCTGAATACGACTAGAAACCCAACCATGGGCCAGGATTCAGGCCCGCAACAGGCCCAGTAGGCCCACATGCATTGCAGTGTCCAATTAGGCCCATAAGCCTACATTTCAGAGGAGTTCGAGAGGGGAGAGGCAGCAGAGCTTATAAACAGGTGCTGGCCACTCCCAACTAGCGAGGTGGGACTAAACTCCCACCACCGCGCCAGCGCAAGGCCATTGGTCCCGGTTGGTGGCACCAACCGGGTCTAAAGGGGGAATTGGTACCGGTTCGTGCCACCAACTGGTACCAATGCCCCCCCTTTAGTCCCGGTTGGTGGCACAAACCGGGACTAAAGGCCGCCGCTTCCCGCCATTTGGGCTGCTGAAAAGAGGCATTTGGTCCCGGTTGGTGGCACCAACCGGGACTAAAGGGGGCATTGGTACCAGTTGTTCTCACGAACCGGGACCAATGCTCTGCCTATATAAGCAGCACTCGTGAAATTTTGGTTCAGTTCGTTCTTCCCCGCCCGCCCGACGCCGCCAGGCTGCCCGCCGTATCCGCCTCGTCGTCGCCGTCGTCGCCCCGCGCCGCCCCGATCGACGCCGTGGCCGCCCCCCGCCCCGCGACGCCGCCCCGACCCGCCCCGACCCTGCCAGTCGCCGAGTCGCCCCGCCCCACCCCGCGCCGCACCTCGCCGTCGCCGTCCCCGACACCGTCGCCGTGAGCAACTGGTTTAATTTGATGTTACTAGTAGTTAATTGAGTTAGATTTTGTTAGATTTTTTTGTAGTTCATAGATTTTTTTGTTAGATGTGTAGTAATTTAGATGTGTAGCTCATAGATTTTTCTGTTAGATTTTTTTTCATATTGTGTAATTAATTTGTTCATATTGTGTTAGATTTATTTATGATTTTTTCTATTGTAATTTAGATTTATTAATGATTTTTTTGTTCATAGTATTTTCTTTGTCAATTTATTGTGTATGTATAGGAAAATTGTGAATGATATATGTCATGTATGAATAAGTTCATATTTAGAATAGAGGAAAAAGGAAAAAATAAGAAGAAAAAGTGTTTAATATAATTAGTTAGAAAAATAATAGAACTATAGTTAAACTAGTTTATTTTTAGTAAGTCGTACTATTTTATTTTATTTATAGTAAGTGCTTCATATATAGTTGAACTAGCTAGTTGATTTAATAAACTACTTTATTTAACTATATATAGAAGTAGTTCCCGCATCGACGTCCACCGCCCGCGACGATACTAGCTGTATTAGTGATGCTATACGTATGATAGTATTCGAGGAGATGATGTACTTTTGCTTATAATTGAATACATGCTAATTTGAATACTACTTTATTTTATGATTTGGTTTTGCTTATTGAATGCTCATATTGGAAAAGTACTCCTACTTTGAATGCAAAAATTGGAGAGCACTAGCTATGCAGAAATCTAGGAGCCCCCTCCATCATCCACGCCGTCGTGGGGGTAGCTTCTCCTTCATTCCCGTGGCCTAGACAATTTGGTGTAACAATGCACTCTGGAATGAAAGGAGGAGCTATGTACCATCATCGATAGTCAACTCGTGATTACTAATATTGATCTAATTATGAACATAGGCCGGAAATGTCGTACTCGGACGACGGAAGTCTCCCGGGGGAGTGCGACTGGTGCCACGACGATCGAGGTCTGTGCGACAGGCCTCACCTGGACGATGATCGGCGCTTCAGCATTAAGCTCGAGGAGACCTTCGAAGTTGAAACGGTACGCAACGACGACAAGTGTTTTTTTTTCATAATTAAGCATGACTTCAACTATTTCATCGTGTAATTTTCATCTTTTATAATTCGAGTATAGTTTATCTCATGCCATGCAATACGCTATGTCTTGGAGAGGATGGATTTTGAAGACCATGAAAATTTTGAAACGAAGAAAATTCTCCTAAGGACCCATCATGATGTGGATTTTGAAGTAAAGTTGTATAATGCTGAGAGCGTAGCCCATTTTGGTTGCAAAAATTGGGAAGCATTTTGCAAATTGTATGGTTTTGATGAGGGTATGCTTGTCACCATGGATCTTAGTGATCCTGAAATCGAGCAAGACAATATGGACATTTGGGTCCTTGTTGATACGCCTCCAGTTCTACCGCTATGTGAGTTTCTCAAACATAGTTAATTATTAAGTAATTTATATTGTTCATTTCAAAATAGTTGACAGCTTATTTCCATTGCCAGCTTATTTTAAAGTATCAAAGAATGTACAGAAGATGGTAGATAGAACTTACTACACCGATGGCTCTGAGTTAACTTACAAGGAGAAAACTCATCTGGATGGATTTTGTAATGATCTTGAGAATTACAATATCTACAATTGAACTCCTCAACATTATGGTCAATACGTGCCACTAGTGCACGTGTTGAACTACGGTAACTATCATGGAGATACCCTAGTAAGATTTTTTTACTATTACGACATCCGTGCATCTTTTTACATACTACTAAAACTAGTACATCATTGCTAACTACAAAGTTATTACTATGTTTTTCAATAGAGAATCCCAGAGGATTGTGTGCCTCATTTGATGTATCAGAATGGTGGCAACCTTCGTGTTTTGAACATATATCCAAGTCATCCTACGAATCTCAACTGTCCATACCGGGTTTCTAAAAGAAGTGGAGACACGACAATCAAATAATGGAAAAAATATATGGACAGTCGTAAGGAGCTTCTTGGAAGCAAAAGGAAGCGAAGCGCAAGAATTGGAGACGGGATGATCTCCATTCTTCATAATGGAGAGTCAGGGTCTATATTGTTTTATGCTATTTTACCTTAAGTGTGTTTAGGTCCTACCTGATACTAATGATCATGTGCTAAGAACAATTATGTAGGGTTGGGTTCGATGACTATGAGGATGATGATCGTATGACTTATTATTAATAACGAGTAGAAGTTGTATGATGATGCTTGATTAGTAGGACTTGTTATTATATATGATGATGTATGATGCGAGCATGCATGAATTATTATATATCTGCGGGTGAAATGAACATAGCAGTAGCGTTGGTAAACCAAGGATGAAGATATAAGAGAGGACACTTCTCTCTATTAGCTAGCTAATAACAACCTAAAAATAACCCCCTAAACCCCTAAAACAGCCATTTTTTTAAAAAGAAAAACCTCAGCTCCAGCCAGCTGCTGACGCGTGGAAGCCTTTCCCGGTTTATGTCATCAACCGGGACCAAAGGCCCCCCTGCCTGGGCTGCCGGCAGCGGCCACGTGGAGGCCCATCTGTCCCGGTTCTGGTTTGAACCGGGACTAAAGGGGGGAGGTATTAGTAACGACCCTTTAGTCCCGGTTCATGAACCGGGACTAAAGGCCCTTACGAACCGGGACAAATGCCCTGTTTTCTACTAGTGTTGTGAGAATGGTGCAGGACCTCCGAATCATGCCAGACTCAGGATTTTAGCGGTGTTGATTTCCTTCCTCCCCATCAATGACTCTGTCGTGTTGTGGCGACTGGCTCTCGCCATGGCTCGTCAGCCCGTAATTAGGACCTTGCGCCTATGCAGCTGTAGGAGTCGAGGCAAGTGGAAGAGACAACATAATATGACTTTGATGTTGGGGAACGTTGCAGAAAATTAAAATTTTTCCTACGGTTTCACCAAGATCCATCTATGAGTTCATCTAAGCAACGAGTCATGGGAGAGAGATTGCATCTACATACCACTTTGTAGATCGCAAGCGGAAGCGTTCAACGAACGGGGATGAGGTAGTCGTACACGACGTGATCCAAATCACCGGAGATCCTAGCACCGAACGGACGGCACCTCCGCGTTCAACACACGTACGGTCAGTGTAACGTCTCCTTCTTCTTGATCCAGCAAGGCAAAGGAGAGGTTGGGGAAGATGGCTCCAGCAGCAGCACGATGGCGTGGTGATGGTGGAGTTGCAGTACTCCGGCAGGGCTTCGCCGAGCTCTACGGAGGAGGAGGAGGTGTTGGCGAGGGAGAGGGAGGTGCCAAGATCAAGGGTGCGGCTGCCCCCTCTCCTCCCCTCATATATATATGCCCCTAGGGGGGGCGCCGGCCCTAGGAGATGCAATCTCCTAGGGGGGGGCGGCGACCAAGGGGTGGGGGGGGGGCTTGCCCCCCAAGCAAGGGGGCGCCCCCTTTAGGGTTTCCCCCACCCTAGGCGCGCATGGGCCCTGGGGAAGTGGCGCCCCAGCCCACTTTGGGCTGGATCCTTTCCTACTTCAGCCCATGGGGCCCTCCGGGGCAGGTGGCCCCACCCGGTGGACCCCCCAGGACCCTCCGGTGGTCCCGGTACAATACCGATAACCCCGAAACTTGTCCCGATGGCCAAAACAGCACTTCCTATATATAATTCTTTACCTCCGGACCATTCCAAAACTCCTCGTGACGTCCGGGATCTCATCCGGGACTCCGAACAACATTCGGGTTACTGCATATACATATCTTCACAACCCTAGCGTCACCGAACCTTAAGTGTGTAGACCCTACGGGTTCGGGAGACATGCAGACATGACCGAGACGGCTCTCGGGCAATAACCAACAGCGGGATCTGGATACCCATGTTGGCTCCCACATGCTCCACGATGATCTCATCGGATGAACCACGATGTCGAGGATTCAATTAATCCCGTATACGTTTCCCTTTGTCAATCGGTATTTTACTTGCCCGAGATTCGATCGTCGGTATCCCAATACCTCGTTCAATCTCGTTACCGGCAAGTCACTTTACTCGTACCGTAATGCATGATCCCGTGATCAAACACTTTGATCACATTGAGCTCATTATGATGATGCATTACTGAGTGGGCCCGGTGATACCTCTCCGTCAAGTGGAGTGACAAATCCTAGTCTCGATCCGTGTCAAGCCAACAGACACTTTCGGAGATACCCGTAGTATACCTTTATAGTCACCCAGTTACGTTGTGACGTTTGGCACACCCAAAGCACTCGTACGGTATCCGGGAGTTACACGATCTCATGGTCTAAGGAAAGGATACTTGACACTGGAAAACTCTAGCAAACGAACTATGCGATCTTATGCTATGTTTAGGACTGGGTCTCGTCCATCACATCATTCTCCTAATGATGTGATCTCGTTATCATTGACATCCAATGCCCATAGTCAGGAAACCATGACTATCTATTGATCAACGAGCTAGTCAACTAGAGGCTTACTAGGGACACGTTGTTGTCTGTTATTCACACATGTATTACGATTTCCGGATAACACAATTATAGCACGAAAAAAGACAATTATCATGAATAAGGAAATATAATAATAATGCTTTTATTATTGCATCTAGGGCATATTTCCAATAGTCTCCCACTTGCACTAGAGTCAATAATCTAGTTACATTGTGATGAATCGAACACCCATAGAGTTCTGGTGCTGATCATGTTTTGCCTTAGGGAGAGGTTTAGTCAACGGATCTGCGACATTCAGATCCGTGTGCACTTTACAAATTTCTATGTCTCCATCTTGAACATTTTCACGAATGGAGTTGAAGCGACGCTTGATGTGCCTGGTCTTCTTGTGAAACCTGGGCTCCTTGGCAAGTGCAATAGCTCCAGTGTTGTCACAGAAGAGTTTGATTGGCCCCGACGCATTGGGTATGACTCTGAGGTCGGTGATGAACTCCTTCACCCAAATTGCTTCATGTGCTGCCTCCGAGGCTGCCATGTACTCCGCTTCACATGTAGATCCCGCCACGACGCTTTGCTTGCAACTGCACCAGCTTACTGCCCCACCATTCAAAATATACACGTATCCGGTTTGTGACTTAGAGTCATCCAGATCTGTGTCGAAGCTAGCGTCGACGTAACCCTTTACGACGAGCTCTTCGTCACCTCCGTAAACGAGAAACATTTCCTTAGTCCTTTTCAGGTACTTCAGGATATTCTTGACCGCTGTCCAGTGTTCCTTGCCGGGATTACTTTGGTACCTTCCTACCAAACTTACGGCAAGGTTTACATCAGGTCTGGTACACAGCATGGCATACATAATAGAACCTATGGCTGAGGCATAGGGGATGACACTCATCTCTTCTATATCTTCTGCCGTGGTCAGACATTGAGCTGAGCTCAATTTCACACCTTGTAACACAGGTAAGAACCCCTTCTTAGATTGATCCATATTGAACTTCTTCAATATCTTATCAAGGTATGTGCTTTGTGAAAGACCTATGAGGCGTCTCGATCTATCTCTATAGATCTTGATGCCTAATATATAAGCAGCTTCTCCAAGGTCCTTCATTGAAAAACTCTTATTCAAGTAGGCCTTAATGCTGTCCAAGAGTTCTATATCATTTCCCATCAAAAGTATGTCATCTACATATAGTATGAGAAATGCTACAGAGCTCCCACTCACTCTCTTGTAAACGCAGGCTTTTCCATAAGTCTGCGTAAACCCAAACGCTTTGATCATCTCATCAAAGCGAATGTTCCAAGTCCGAGATGCTTGCACCAGCCCATAAATCGAGCGTTGGAGCTTGCACACCTTGTCAGCATTCTTAGGATCGACAAAACCTTCCGGCTGCATCATATACAATTCTTCCTTAAGGAAACCATTAAGGAATGCCGTTTTGACGTCCATTTGCCATATTTCATAATCGTAGAATGCGGCAATTGCTAACATGATTCGGACGGACTTCAGCTTCGCTACCGGTGAGAAAGTCTCATCGTAGTCAATTCCTTGAACTTGTCGATAACCCTTATCGACAAGCCGAGCTTTATAGATGGTCACATTACCATCCGCGTCTGTCTTCTTCTTAAAGATCCATTTATTTTCTATGGCTCGCCGCTCAACGGGCAAGTCAGTCAAAGTCCATACTTCGTTTTCATACATGGATCCTATCTCGGATTTCATGGCTTCTAGCCATTTGTTGGAATCCGGGCCCGCCATCGCTTCTTCATAGTTCGAAGGTTCACCGTTGTCTAACAACATGATTTCCAAGACAGGGTTGCCGTACCACTCTGGTGCGGAACGTGTCCTTGTGGACCTACGAATTTCAGTAGGAGCTTGATTAGAAGTATCTTGATCATCATCATTAATTTCCTCTCTAGTCGGTGCAGGCACCTCAGGAACGTTTTCTTGAGTTTTGCCATTTTCCGGTTCAAGAGGTAACACTTCATCAAGTTCTACTTTCCTCCCACTTACTTCTTTCGAGAGAAACTCCTTCTCTAGAAAGGATCCATTCTTGGCAACAAAGATCTTGCCTTTGGATCTGAGGTAGAAGGTATACCCAATAGTTTCTTTAGGGTATCCTATGAAGACGCATTTTTCCGACTTGGGTTCGAGCTTTTCAGGTTGAAGTTTCTTGACATAAGCATCGCATCCCCAAAATTTTAGAAACGACAACTTAGGTTTCTTCTCAAACCATAATTCATACGGTGTCGTCTCAACGGATTTCGACGGAGCCCTATTTAAAGTGAATGCGGCAGTCTCTAAAGCATAGCCCCACAAAGATAGCGGTAAATCGGTAAGAGACATCATAGATCGCACCATATCTAATAGAGTGCGATTACGACGTTCGGACACACCATTACACTGAGATGTTCCAGGCGGCGTGAGTTGTGAAACTATTCCACATTTTCTTAAGTGTGTGCCAAATTCGTGACTCAAGTATTCTCCTCCACGATCTGATCGTAGAAACTTGATCTTTCTATCACGTTGATTTTCAACCTCACTCTGAAATTCCTTGAACTTTCCAAAGGTCTCAGACTTGTGTTTCATTAAGTAGATATACCCATATCTACTCAAGTCATCAGTGAAGGTGAGAACATAACGATAGCCACCGCGAGCCTCAACACTCATTGGACCGCACACATCGGTATGTATGATTTCCAATAAGTTGGTTGCTCGCTCCATTGTTCCTGAGAACGGAGTCTTGGTCATTTTACCCATGAGGCATGGTTCGCACGTGTCAAATGATTCATAATCAAGAGACTCTAAAAGTCCATCTGCATGGAGCTTCTTCATGCGTTTGACACCTATGTGACCAAGGCGGCAGTGCCACAAATATGTGGGACTATTGTTATCAACTTTAACTCTTTTGGTATTCACATTATGAATATGTGTATCATCACGTACGAGATTTATTAAGAATAAACCATTAACCATCGGAGCATGACCATAAAACATATCTCTCATATAAATAGAACAACCATTATTCTCGGATTTCAATGAGTAGCCATCTCGAATTAAACGAGATCCAGACACAATGTTCATGCTTAAACTTGGTACTAAATAACAATTATTGAGGTTTAAAACTAATCCCGTAGGTAAATGTAGAGGTAGCGTGCCGACGGCGATCACATCGACCTTGGAACCATTCCCGACGCGCATCGTCACCTCGTCCTTCGCCAGTCTCCGTTTATTTCGCAGCTCCTGCTTTGAGTTACAAATGTGAGCAACTGCACCGGTATCAAATACCCAAGAGCTACTACGAGTACTGGTAAGGTACACATCAATTACATGTATATCACATATACCTTTTGTTTTGCCGGCCTTCTTGTCCGCTAAGTATTTGGGGCAGTTCCGCTTCTAGTGACCACTTCCCTTGCAATAAAAACACTCAGTCTCGGGCTTGGGTCCATTCTTTGGCTTCTTCCCGGCAACTTGCTTACCGGGCGCGGCAACTTCCTTGCCGTCCTTCTTGAAGTTCTTTTTACCCTTGCCCTTCTTGAACTTAGTGGTTTTATTCACCATCAACACTTGATGTTCCTTCTTGATTTCTACCTCTGCTAATTTCAGCATAGCATATACCTTAGGAATGGTCTTTACCATCCCCTGCATGTTGTAGTTCATCACAAAGCTCTTGTAGCTAGGTGGAAGCGACTGGATGATTCTGTCAATGACCGCTTCATCCGGGAGGTTAACTTCCAGTTGAGTCAAGCGGTTGTGCAACCCAGACATCTTGAGTATGTGTTCACTGACAAAGCTATTTTCCTCCATCTTACAGCTAAAGAATTTGTCGGAGACTTCATATCTCTCGACCCGGGCATGAGCTTGGAAAACCATTTTCAGCTCTTCGAACATCTCATATGCTCCATGTCTCTCAAAACGCTTTTGGAGCCCCGGCTCTAAGCTGTAAAGCATGCCGCACTGAACGAGGGAATAATTATCGGAACGTGACTGCCAAGCGTTCATAACGTCTTGTTCTGCAGGGAGGACAGGTGCGTCACCCAGCGGTGCTCGTAGGACATAATCTTTCTTGGCAGCTATGAGGATGATCCTCAGGTTCCAGACCCAGTACGTATAGTTGCTGCCATCGTCTTTCAGCTTGGTTTTCTCAAGGAACGCGTTGAAGTTGAGGACTACGTTGGCCATTTGATCTACAAGACATATTGTAAATATTTTAGACTAAGTTCATGATAATAAAGTTCATCTTAATCAAATTATTTAATGAACTCCCACTTAGATAGACATCCCTCTTCTAGTCATCTAAGTATTACATGATCCAAGTCAACTAGGCCGTGTCCGATCATCACGTGAGACGGACAAGTCAACATTGGTGAACATCTTCATGTTGATCGTATCTTCTATACGACTCATGCTCGACCTTTCGGTCTTCTGTGTTCCGAGGCCATGTCTGTACATGCTAGGCTCGTTAAGTCAATCTAAGTGTTTGCATGTGTAAATCTGTCTTACACCCGTTATATGTGAACGTTAGAATCTATCACACCCGATCATCACGTGGTGCTTCGAAACAACGAACTGTCGCAACGGTGCACAGTTAGGGGGAACACTTCTTGAAATTATTATGAGGGATCATCTTATTTACTACCGTCGTTCTAAGTAAACAAGATGCAAAACATGATAAACATCACATGCAATCAAATAATAAACATGACATGATATGGCCAATATCACATAGCTCCTTTGATCTCCATCTTGGGGCTCCATGATCATCTTGTCACCGGCTTGACACCATGATCTCCATCATCATGATCTCCATCATCGTGTCTCCATGAAGTTGCTCGCCAACTATTACTTCTACTACTATGGCTAACGCGTTTAGCAATAAAGTAAAGTAATTTACATGGCGTTTCTCAATGACACGCAGGTCATACAAAAAATAAAGACAACTCCTATGGCTCCTGCCGGTTGTCATACTCATCGACATGCAAGTCATGATTCCTATTACAATAGCATGAACATCTCATACATCACATATAGATCATTCATCACAACTTTGGCCATATCATATCACAAAGCACTTGCTGCAAAAACAAGTTAGACGTCCTCTAATTGTTGTTGCAAGTTTTACGTGGCTGAATTAGGGTTCTAGCAAGAACGTTTTCTTACCTACGTGAAAGCCACAACGTGATTTGTCAACTTCTATTTACCCTTCATAAGGACCCTTTTCATCGAATCCGCTCCAACTAAAGTGGGAGAGACAGACACCCGCCAGCCACCTTATGCAACTAGTGCATGTTAGTCGGTGGAACCGGTCTCACGTAAGCGTACGTGTAAGGTTGGTCCGGGCCGCTTCATCCCACAATACCGCTGAAGCAAGATGAGACTAGTAGCGGCAAGAAAGTTGACAACATCTACGCCCACAATAAATTGTGTTCTACTCGTGCAATAGAGAACTACGCATAGACCTAGCTCATTATGCCACTGTTGGGGAACGTTGCAGAAAATTAAAATTTTTCCTACGGTTTCACCAAGATCCATCTATGAGTTCATCTAAGCAACGAGTCATGGGAGAGAGATTGCATCTACATACCACTTTGTAGATCGCGAGCGGAAGCGTTCAACGAACGGGGATGAGGTAGTCGTACACGACGTGATCCAAATCACCGGAGATCCTAGCACCGAACGGACGACACCTCCGCGTTCAACACACGTACGGTCAGCGTAACGTCTCTTTCTTCTTGATCCAGCAAGGCAAAGGAGAGGTTGGGGAAGATGGCTCCAGCAGCAGCACGACGGCGTGGTGATGGTGGAGTTGCAGTACTCCGGCAGGGCTTCGCCGAGCTCTACGGAGGAGGAGGAGGTGTTGGAGAGGGAGAGGGAGGCGCCAAGAGCAAGGGTGCAGCTGCCCCTCTCCTCCCCTCATATATATATCCCCCTAGGGGGGGCGGCGGCCCTAGGAGATGCAATCTCCTAGGGGGGGCGGCGGCCAAGGGGTGGGGGGGGGGCTTGCCCCCCAAGCAAGGGGGCGCCCCCTTTAGGGTTTCCCCCACCCTAGGCGCGCATGGGCCCTGGGGAAGTGGCGCCCCAGCCCACTTTGGGCTGGATCCTTTCCTACTTCAGCCCATGGGGCCCTCCGGGGCAGGTGGCCCCACCCAGTGGACCCCCCGGGACCCTCCGGTGGTCCCGGTACAATACCGATAACCCCGAAACTTGTCCCGATGGCCAAAACAGCACTTCATATATATAATTCTTTACCTCCGGACCATTCCGAAACTCCTCGTGACGTCCGGGATCTCATCCGGGACTCCGAACAACATTCGGGTTACTGCATATACATATCTTCACAACCCTAGCGTCACCGAACCTTAAGTGTGTAGACCCTACGGGTTCGGGAGACATGCAGACATGACCGAGACGGCTCTCGGGCAATAACCAACAGCGGGATCTGGATACCCATGTTGGCTCCCACATGCTCCACGATGATCTCATCGGATGAACCACGATGTCGAGGATTCAATTAATCCCGTATACGATTCCCTTTGTCAATCGGTATTTTACTTGTCCGAGATTCGATCGTCGGTATCCCAATACCTCGTTCAATCTCGTTACCGGCAAGTCACTTTACTCGTACCGTAATGCATGATCCCGTGATCAAACACTTTGATCACATTGAGCTCATTATGATGATGCATTACTGAGTGGGCCCGGTGATACCTCTCCGTCAAGCGGAGTGACAAATCCCAGTCTCGATCCGTGTCAACCCAAAAGACACTTTCGGAGATACCCGTAGTATACCTTTATAGTCACCCAGTTACGTTGTGACGTTTGGCACACCCAAAGCACTCCTACGGTATCCGGGAGTTACACGATCTCATGGTCTAAGGAAAGGATACTTGACACTGGAAAACTCTAGCAAACGAACTATGCGATCTTATGCTATGTTTAGGATTGGGTCTCGTCCATCACATCATTCTCCTAATGATGTGATCTTGTTATCATTGACATCCAATGCCCATAGTCAGGAAACCATGACTATCTATTGATCAACGAGCTAGTCAACTAGAGGCTTACTAGGGACACGTTGTTGTCTGTTATTCACGCATGTATTACGATTTCCGGATAACACAATTATAGCACGAATAAAGACAATTATCATGAATAAGGAAATATAATAATAATGCTTTTATTATTGCCTCTAGGGCATATTTCCAACATTTGAGTGGGTGGTACTTTTTTATTACCTCATCTCGATCTCCGGAGTGAAACACATTGGCCTATTGCTCCGGGGTGATAGGCCATGTATGACCATGAAAAACATGGCCTATTGCTCTGGGGAGAAAAACATAGTCTGTTGCTCTGGGGTGATAGGCCATGTATTACCATATACAAAGAAAGTTATAAAAAAAACGATTGACGACATACAACAGTGACCATCAAAGGCCTATACAACAATGATAAACATGGCCTACTACTTCAGGACGTTTGGTTATATATGGTAATGGTGGCGTTCACAGCGGCGTTACCATGATGATGGCATTGCTCGGAGTTTACTCATACTTGATCTTCAGGGTGAAGACTCACGATCTGATCTTTGGGGGTTGGATCGGGCGGTGATGGTGTTTCTGCACATATCATTTTCTTTCTAGAGGTGTCACTTTTGGAGAAGTTTCTTTGTAGTCCATGTGTTGTGAAAACATGGTTGGTGCCGATCGTCATGATTGTATGTCGTCAATCGTTGTTTATATCGCTTTTTTTTCGCCCAGGCATATCTTCGATCTTATATGATTTTGCTAGTTGCTGGCGTGATATTTTGCATGCGTGTGTTAGTGTTGACTGCGTGCATGTTATATAGAGGCCGGATGTGTACGTACTCACTACAGTTGTATCTCTCGATGCTACATTTTAAGTTCACAAAAAACACCCATTGTCCAAAAAAAGCTCCTCTTGATGTAGCATTTTAGCTTGCCTAGAACCCCACGGAGGTAGCTTACCCTATACGTAACCGAACGATATGGATGCTGCGAATTTGACATGTGTCAATGTGTGGCTCCTATTGTGAAAGTGAAACTAAAATAAGGATTGATTGTATGTGATTGTACATGCTAGCTAACCTGCGCAACTTTACGCACACTTTCTTCCTGCTCCTTCACGAGTCGTGCGGGTATATTCGTCGGTGAGCAATAGGCCAATAGTTAACTTGCATGAGCATTTCGTTCGTGGTCCGAATATGTGCGCCGCCATACCACCCTATATACATTATCTGCTTTGCTTTAGTTGTTGGTGTGCTTTATACCGCAGGTAGTATTATTGTAATGTACGTATGCATGTGAATGGTTTTGTTTTTCCTGCTTTGTGTTGAAAAGCGAGATATAGACAGATACGCTAGCTAGCAAAGCTTTGCGCGTTCTAAGAGCATCTCCACTCGTTCGGCCTTCCAGGGGCTTGAAATAGCGCCGCTTCGGGGCGCACTGGTGAAAAAATCAGTGTGGGGACGGTCGGTTTTCCAACCGCCGTCCCAAGGCCGCCTCAGACGCCGTCTTTTGAAAACTAAACTCGGCCCAAATTCGGGCAAACGCAACACTAATTCGGCCAAACTAGGCGATTTCATTGTGTACAATAACTAAAACATAAATTTAGAAACAACTAAAATATACTACTAAAGCCGCCGCCGCCGCCGCCGCCGCCCGCCTCCTACATGCCGAGCAGCCTTTACATCTTGGTGTAGTCGCCGCTGTCCTGCGTGCCGCCGTCGTCCCTGCTGCACCCCTGACCAGCGTCGCCGATGCGTGGGGGGTTAGACGGCCCGGGCGCCTCCCCGTCGTTGTCGTCGAGGATGACGATGCCACCCTCCTCGCGTCCGCGGCGCCGAGCGGCGAGCTCCTCGAGGGCACGGCGCTGACGCTCCATCTCCTCGCGAACGTAGTCCTCCCTCGCCCATTTGAGGGCGGTCTCGTCGGCGGCGGCCATGTCCTCGTGCTCCTTCTTCACGGGGAGCAGCCCTGGCTCGATCTTCGGACGGACGAGGCGGGAAGAGGAAGGAGAGGGGCCACGGCCGCCCTCGTTGATGACAAGGGCGCCGCCGCGGGTGCGGTGCCGAAGCGGCGTCTCCTGTGGCTCCGGCTTGACGAGGCGGAGGGCCGGCGATCTGGAGGATAGGGAGCCTGACGACGAGGAGGTTGCCGTCTCCATTCGCCGCGGCGTCCAAGAGCTGCCGCGGCGGCGAGAGAAGGTGGGGGGCGCCGGGTACTCAAAGCGTGGGGTATTGTCGATGTGCTTGAGGACGGCTTCGAGGGTGCTGTCGGGGACGCCCCACCTTCGGCGCTGCCCCTCGGAGTTGTGGCGGCCGCGGGTCTCGACGCCGTTCGAGGAGATGAGCTGGTCGGCGTGGCGGCGTTCGAGGTACACCGTCCACGACGCATTGCTGTCGGGGGCGTACCTTGGCTCATTCCTTGATTGCTCCGGCAGCGAGGACCGGATGCGCGCTATCTCGCCGCGCCAGGTAGCGCCAGTGGGCGGTGGTGGCACCGGGACTCCACCGGCGCTCAGCTTCCACGTGCCCAGCACTCGCATGTCCGGCGGCGCCGGGCAGTCGGCCTCGTAGAAGAGGCGTGCCTCGTCCTCGTGCAGGTGGCGGCGGCCGAAGCCGTTGGCGGCCGCACCATCGCCCGGGTAGCGCTCGGCCATGCTCGTTGGCGGGGGAGAGAGGAGAGGAGAGACGCCGCAGTGAGAGGTCGAGAGGGGCGTCGGCGTGAGATGGGGAGAGAGTTTCTGTGGCGATGGAGTGTGCTCTCACCGACGAGGGAGGGACGACTTTTATAGCGGGCGTGGGCGACAAGAGGGCGGCCGACGTGCGTACGTGTGACGGGAGCGGGCGAGATGCGCGTCGCCGTGCCTTCACTGCGCCGCCCGTGAGGCATCAATGGAAGGCTGATCGGCGCGGCAGCGCGACAACCTTCACATTGATTTCCCGCGGGAAACCAAGACGATGAGGACGACGACGCGCCGGGTCGCTGACTGGGCAAGCCCGCCAGGCTTTCGCGCCAAAATAGTTTCCCCGGCGCCCCCGGGTGCCCTCCAGCGCACTGGGTTCGGCCTGGGTCCGCCGGTGCCAACGGCCCTAACCGGCGAAAAGTGGTCTTCTGGGGGTGCAGCTAGTCCGATTTTTCGGCGCCGGCGATAAAAAAGGCATTAGGGGGGCTTGTTGGGGGCGCGGCTGGAGATGCTCTAAGGGCATGTACAATGATATCATATGAATACATATGCCTCATAAAAAAAGTAGGTTGAAGCATGCACATTGGTTTTTTTCCTCCAATGCAAGCATCATTAAGGGGCTGTTTGGTTCTAGACCTAGCATTGCCGCACTTTGTCACGCATTTTTGCCAAGCTTGCCTAAGATTAGTTCATCAAAATGAGAGCCACAAGTTGGCAAGCCTAAGGGAATCTTGCCATAATTTTGTGTGTATGCCATGTGGGGTCCAAATGTGGCTTGCCTGAGGTGTGGCTGGAACCAAACACTCACCTAAGTTGGTCAAACTTGCCTAACCTAAGGTGTGGCAATCTTTGGCAAAGTTAGTCACAAACCAAACAGTAAAAAAAATAAAATATAGACTCCCACTACACACATCTCTACTCTTCATTTTAGCCTTTTCAATTTTGTGCATTGGATCACATTTTTCTCTCTCCAAGCACCCGCCTCTTCATCAGAATTTATTTTTTCTGACATTCGATGCTACATGGACTACGGGGCATTACTCTGAGACTATACATTGGTCGTGCCCTAATCTTCCCACTCCCGCCCATAACGCAAACAGCTTGCTTGCTGGCGCTGATGCGTATATAGCAAGTGGTAGTGTATCTTGAGGTTTCAACATCCACGATCTTAAAAACAGTGCAAGCACGGGGTCTACTCAAGTTAGTTTGGGCATAATGTGAAATGAGATAGGCAAGAGTACTCAAATTTTTTGACAACAATTATGATAACAAAATCCACAATTACCAAACCTAGTTTTTTGACATCCACTGATCCGCCCACGAGCGAAGGGGTCGGTCAGACCCAAACAGCTAAATGCTCAACACTTTTCTCTCTGCGAGAAAACTTCCGATCTATTCATCATACCATGGCAGTACAAAAGAACATAGAAATAAATAAAATTACATCCATGTCCGTAAACCACCCAACTAAATGCTCAACACTTTCAACATCGTACTTTTTTTTTGAAACAACTCAACATCGTACTTTGCCTTTGTAAAGATCACCTTGCCGAATGTCCACCAACCAACATGGTTCGAAACGCCCTAATCTGCCAAATATGAAGTCTGAGCGATAAATAATTGATTACCAGCTAATATTAGTAAAGATAATGGAGGCGGTGAAATCTTCATCTTATCACTGATGGATGAATGTTTCTCTGTTTTTCATCCAACTCGTTCTCCCCTAACCTTGCGGCCCCCGTCTGAAACATGTGCAAGTACCATGCAGGTTACATTACCAAGTGCCGCAACATCGACAAGGCAAACGTTTACAAAATTCTATGTTGATTAACTAACTTATTATGCAATACTTGATGTCAAGCTGCACCAGCCAGTTTCTACTTAGAGCCTCGAGTACAGGAAATATCCTTTGCCTCAAGTAAAAATATCTTGATTGCAGAGTTATACATTGATCCCTCTTTATTCAGAACACACAATATTGCACAAAAGTGCATTTTTCTTCTTATGCTTTCAGTGACCTAGAGTCTTTACGGATTCTGACCCGTTCTGACGTCTTACTAGTCCTGTACCATGATAGCTGAAAGGAGTTCATCGCCAACATGGCATGGCACCTTACTGAAAGTACCAGGCTGAAAATGTCAACCTCAAGTGTGCAGATTAGTAGATGCGTGTCTCTTTTTTTTTTTGGTTGGTTTGCTGTCTAGACTAGGAACAATCATTGCAAAGTTATGTCCTGTAAAATCATTTGAGCATAATACATATCCCATACTGTAAAATGATATGGCTTCAGTGTCCTCTCAACTGTCATTCAGAACTGTCATACAGCACTTTCTATGTTTCCAGTTGATGCTTAGGATATGTTATCTCACACTATATTATGAGTTAATTTAGTTACCGCATATAGTGGCACTTGGAAAGTAACATTGGCTGGTTTCCAACTTCGGAAAAAGTCCGGTGACAAGTGCAAGTCATTGTTGCCTGCCTTAATAACATAATTACATGGTGGTGCAGTTGGTACGTGTGACGGTGCAGCTGAGTTTCAGGCTTTCAGCGTCATTCTTAGCACGGACAGTTTGCATGCATCCATGTTGATTTAACAAGTGTTCCTTTGTTGTTACTATTTCTGATTATCGCTGCGTGTTAGTACTACTACGTCTTAGCAGCTGATGCATTTGACACTTTTGTTTGGAACCAATTACTAATGCTTTGATAACCGTTTGACTTATGTAAAAACTGTCGTCTTCTACTACCGACTGAAACAGGGATATATCGAGGTTAACAATACTCGGTTCCAGCTTCCAGCACAAAATTAAGCAATGTCTAGACAAGTAGAAATATCCATCCAGTGAAAGATTCTATATAACACCATTATAAAAGCTAAACGATAAGAATTTATCCATCAGGGTGAGGCAACACCGCCCAAGTCACCTTCACCGAGACAGACTCAAGCTCAAGATTTATCTGATGGCCGTCGTATCCATTCAGCTTAGCTTTGACGAAGGAACAGTTGCGTTCGATAATACTGTCGGAGCCTTCGGGGCCAGCCCTGAACTTCAAAACTTCAAATGATTGACGGTATCCCGTGTGACAGCGTCACAGCGATAAAAAACATCCGTAAGCCACACGACTTGCCAATAGCGCTACAGAAAAGCTGAAATATTTCTTGTCCCTTCAAAACAGAAACAACGGAACTGAGAGATAAACCCAAACCAGTCTGCATCTCTGATATGACAACTTGTACAGTGGCCGCGACTGCATTATGAACAAGTGCAAATGAGATATCGACCGCACCACCACGTTCGGCACCCAAGCAAACTTTGTGTCGCCTCAACTCATCGTGACCAGAACGCGCCGTCCTTTTCTTTCCGGACGCACGTTACAAGAGCAGAGTCTTCAGCTTCAATTGTTCTATAGATGAACTTTTCCTACATATTCAGCAGCAGAAAGCCAGCAGGTGCATGGGGCAGCAGAAACTGACGACGGCATGATTCAGATCCAATGTCAGGCAGTGTGGATGTATGATGATACAAACTCTTGTACTTTTATAGTTGTGTTCTCCCAAACCAACTAATGTATCTCTAAACAATTTTTTCACTGTGCCGCTCAGATACCGTGATCAGTTTCAGAATACAATATCAGACCTCAGTAGTAGCATGCCTCTATTCAGATAAAGGAAAAACTGGTTTCTTCCTTGCACAAACTTTGTGCAATGGCTAATTTTTTTTGATGAAAGAAGGGCTCGCGCCCCTCCGATTTTCATTAACGAAAACCACCGCGTTCTTAAGCTACAGGGCACTGACTAAACATAAACCAAAAGAAAAGCCACCGCGTTCTTGTGCAATGGCTAATGGCTCCACAAATTGCCTGTTTTAACATCACACTATTGTTTTGTGATAGTATACAAGCCTAGCAATGGTACAGATACAAGGACTGATAGTGCTAATTTGGGAAAACGCAAATGAGATAGGCAAGAATGATCAACTCCACAATTACCAAACCCAGTTTTTCGACATCCAGGGTCAGACCCAAACATCTGACATGCTCGATACCTTCAACATTGTATGTGCCTTTATAAAATTAATCATCTCACCGTGCCCAGCTTCAGCAGCAGAACCCAGATGGATACAATCATGGAAAATTCAGTAAAAGCTCAGTGCTTCCCAATATAGACACTGAGAAGACACGGTACAATCTGCACTCCAAGTTTGTTGTTTGGTCCTGATTTGTTTGTGTTTACAATTAACATAAAGTTTAGAGATAATGCAATGTTAGAAAGTGTACATATGTGAGAAAACTAGACAAGTTTGGACAAAAACACAGAATGAGATATGCAAGAATAACTCCACCAGGGGCCAGACCCACTTTCAACATCTACAAGCAAAGGGATCAGCCAAATCCAAATCATTGAGGTCGACGATACTCAAAACATCATGGCAACTATTTTTCGTAAAACTAAGCCGGGCACCTCTAGAAGCTCTCTTCTCTATCTGAAGCTTCTCACGTTGTTCTGAGACAAATTCGCGGCTGTAATTCCTGGAATCAACCACAAGTTGAATGGACTCTAGTGATCCCGCATTCAGTACAAAGAATGTAACAAAGTCAACTTGTGCCTGGAAGCCTTTATAATATTCAAACATTATGGTCTTCAAACAAATGTCATGAGATGTGAGAAAATTCCGGTGTTTGCGACGCCAGCAATTTGTCCCCGCTGGTGTTTTTTTGTGAATCTGAATAGACAGGAAGAATAAACCACTTTAGAGCTCCAAGTAGATCAAAAGAACGACCGGAAAGCAAACACTAACACACTAATAGACTACCAATGTAAACCATCACCTTTATATACAACTTCTCCAAGCATGGAAAACATCTCATCAAGTCAATAACCATGTCCAGATTTGAATTCATATGGATAGCTAAGATCTTGACAGTACGCACCATAGTTGTCAGGCTATCAACGCGCAAACCCTTTATCAAGCATGGAACACAATATTAAGACATAATCAGACATACACAACCTTTGTGGACACCGAAATCTAGCAAGAAATACAATGGGCATAGCTACCTCGATAACTGTGGAGCCAAACATGATTTTGGAGCCCCATTCATGGTGAGAAATGTAACCCAAGGTCTCCAGTCTGGGCGCAGAGACTACTGACACTCTCATTTTCATATGCATTTTCAAGCAGAGCAACCTTTCAAGTGAAGGGGCATTCTCAATGGTGAGTTCTGCAACGCTCGCATGAATGCCTACACTTTTAAGGGTAGGGGAGTTGATCCTGACACCATGAACGTTAAAATTGGTTCTCAACAGCAAGCACTCTAGTGCAGGGCAGCATGTGTTGATAAGGTGGCACAACGAGTCCTCCTAGATGTTGACTGCCACTAGTGCAAACTTCCTGAGCTGAGGAAAGCGGAGTGTTTCAACCGGATAGTCGAGGAGAGAGCACATGCTGATGGTGGCCACACGGAGAGTGGATGAGAATCGGAAGATGGACGCCGGTGGTGATTGCAGATCTACACATGTATTTGGCAGCTCTAAAAGGTAGAAGTCGAGCTCCTGGAGCTTATCCAGGGCAGGGGATTGGATCCAGGCTTCCATGGCAGCGGCTAGGTATGAGAGGTAGCACGCCGGGAGGCAGAGACGGTGAACTAATCCCTCGTGGGCGGCGAGGATGGTGCCGGGGAGGACATCATTGTGATTGGCAGGCAGGCGACGGAAGTCGAGGTTAAGAGAGGCGGTGCGCCATAGATGGCGCCACCGAGACGCGAGGGCTTGGGTGCGAGCGGCGTCCTTGGTGGAAAGAAGGGAGATGATCTCACCGAGGATGGCGTCAGGTAGATCGCTGATGCGGTCAGCAATACTTGTTCGTCTTTCACAGCTCCGGACGGTGGTTCTGGGCCTTTTTCCGGTGGCCGGCTCCATGTTCATGGTCGGCGGCGCCGCAGAGGGAGGGACGTGCCGTTCGCTGCGTGGTCTCAGGCTTCAACTAATTTTTTGTAGTGTATAGGGAGGTTTCGTCTGCAACTACGAGACCACACAACGGGCCGGGCTGAGTTCTTTACCGACATTTTAACAGTCCGCACGCCAGTTTAACGGCCCATGTGTCGCAACACGTTTAGTTCCTGAATCCGAGAAGAATGCTGGGTTCGCGACTGATTACTTCGAGACTAACGGCCCATCTGGGTTCGCTGCTAAAGCTTCGAGACGACTCCCTTGGAGACCGATTGCTTGGCCCTAAAGCAGGCCACTGTCCACTAGGTGAGGTGCTCTATTCTGCGATCTCAAGTTCAAGCTACGTACTCTTTTTCACTGAGCCGAGTGTTGTCAATGTATTC
Source organism: Aegilops umbellulata (assembly GCA_032464435.1). NCBI lineage: Eukaryota > Viridiplantae > Streptophyta > Magnoliopsida > Poales > Poaceae > Aegilops > Aegilops umbellulata. The sequence goes on from CP136054.1 coordinate 476,182,956, forward strand.
AGAGACTGTGAGCTGGGCGCAGGTTTAGTCGATGGTGATCATGCTCTTGTTCGCTGACCACCCGGTTGATGTGTAACCCGTGCCACGACCAGCAATTTAGCTGTGTTCGATTGTAAAGAAAGAAAGAAAGAAAAGGCAGGCAGAAAAGGCATGTCAGCAGCATGTCTCAGTTAGTAGACATTATTTCAGTTAGTAGACATTATTTTCCCTGTGCCGCTCAGGAGATTAGTTTCATAATACAATCTCAGCAGCATGTCTCTATTCAGACTATTTTGACTTGTGTAAACATTCTGCAGCCAGAACTGGAAATGAGAAGCATCTAGTGTGAGATTTGATAGAATCAAGACATGGAGTTTAGCTGCTAAAGTAATTTGAACGACGCTCAGCTGGAAAAATGAAAATGTGCGCCGCAATCTGAATATAACTGACATCGCCAGGCACGGCTGATGGCTTCACAAGTAGCCTGTTTTAAACATCACACTACTGTTTTCTGATGGTACAAACTTGGCAACAGCACAGACACGAGACCTAATCAAGTTACTTTGGGCAAAACACGAAATGAGATACTCCCTCCGTCCCAAAATTCTTGTCTTGAATTCGTCTAAATATGGACGTATCTAATACTAAAATGTGACTTGATACATCCGTATTTAGATAAATTTAAGGCAAGAATTTTAGGACGAAGGGAGTAGTTAAGAATAATTACCGAACCCAGTTAAAAGGACATGGTTCGAAACACCCTAGTCATCGAATCTGAAGTTGTGGGCGATTAAAAATTAATTACCACAACACTCCCAGCTTTAGCAGCAGAACCCAGATGGTGGAAAGAGCAAGAGAAGTTTTCCTCTATGCAAACTCAGATGAATACAATCTGGGTAAATTCAGTAACACCTCGGTGCTTCGCAATAGACATTGAGAAGACGTGACGCCCGAATAATCAAGCTACAATAATTCTCTGCTAATGATGCCACGTCCCGACCCCGCCGCTCGCCCCGACACACACCGTCTCCGGCGCCCCGACGCCAACGCACGCCTCTCCGTCGCCTGCCGCACAGGCGCCCGCCCCCTCGACCCGAGCTAAATTGGGGGCTCGACCCCGCGGCGCCCCGAGCCTCGACGCCGCTCCCCGCCACCTCGTCGCCATCGCCTCACCTCGCCCCCGACGCCCGTCCGTGCGCCGCCCTCGATCTGGAACTGGGACTCGGCCCCGAGGCCACCGCCGCTCGGAGTCCCCCTCACCGGAGCCACGACGTTGTCGGACCGCGTCCTCGTCCCCTCCTCGCGCAGCTTCATCAAGCCTCACCGCCCCGTTCCTCTACGCGCTCGTGAGCTCACCCTCCTCCCTTCCCCTGGCCTCGGCCATCTCCCGACGTCGCTAGCGCCCGCACGCCTCGGTCCCTGCAGCCGCACGCGCCCGCGTCGGCCCTGGGCCGTCCCCCTCGCGCCCCCAGCCTTCTTCCCTCCCTGCGGCCACGCGCTCGCCGCGCTCCCCGCCGCAGCTGCGCGCTGTCCCGGCCGCCGCGCGCCTTCCCTCCTTGCGGCTCGCAGCTCTGCCGCGCCCCTACCTCGGCCTCTCCACTCCGCTTGGGTCTGTCCGCATCGCCCGGCCCGCACGCTGCCCACGCCCGCTCGCCCCCGTCTGGCTCGCCGGCGCCCCACTGCGCCCCGCCAGTCCCGCCCCGTGCCCCCGCGGGTAGGCGCCCTTCGCCTGGTTCCGCCCGAACCCACGCGCCCGTTAAGGCCCCAGGGGCCTATGACAGCTGGGCCCCACCCCCTGTGCCAATGATAGGTGGGCCCACCCAGAACAAAAATGTTTAAAGAAAATGAATTTAGATAATAATTATTAATTAACTAATTAATTAGGATAATTCATTAACTTAAATAACTTGTGTTAGTTAAACTAATTATCTAACTAATCTTATTAATCTGTTAGTTAGTTAGGTCTATGACAGAATGACCCCACACCTCTGTTGACCCAGTCAATAGGCGGTTGACTGCTGACATCATGCTGACATCACGCTGACATCATAATTATACTTTTCCTAATTAAATTAAGTCTTTTATTCCTAAAAATGAAATAAAACTTTAAAAATTAATATAAAATAAACCGTAATCTGATGAAAATGTTTTCTACATGAAAGTTGCTCAGAACGACGAGACGAATCCGAACACATGGTCCGTTTACCTGTCAGATGCCTCTAACTACCTGAACATGGAACTTTCCCCCTCCGGTCATTTGTCTGACACAGGTCTGGAACCGGGGAAACATTCCCGGTTGACTTCCCCCTTCACCAGTATCATATAGCACCGCGTTAGAACATGTCTAGCTCTGCTCGTTGTCCTGTTATGCACTTGCTTGCTATGTATTTACTGTTTCTCCCCCCTCTTCTCTTCGATAGACCCCGTGACGATGCTGATGCCCCTGTGATCGACTACGTCACCGACGACCCCTCCTTCTCATCTGAGCAACCAGGCAAGCTCCCCCCTTTGATCATCCCAATATCGCACATTCCATTCTCGCATGCTTACATTAGATTTTGCTACTGTTATTGTTTGCTCCTATTCTGATGCATATCCTGCTTTTGTAACATGCTCATTGTACCTTACGTGCTTATCCTAAACTGCTTAGTATAGGTTGGTTAGTGATCCATCAGTGACCCAGACCTTGTCCTTGTTTCCCCTGCTTCATCATTGAAGACCCGATCAACGGGATCGAAGACCAGGCCCCGGCACCGCACATCACTTTCCCCTTAGTTGCTCGACACTACTGGGTTACTATCGAGTGCCGAGGGTGAGACCTCTACAATACTTCTGATGTTAACCCAGTAGCGTAGCTATTCGGTCGTGGTCATCGGGGGTGATTCCGCCTTAACCACTTCCGATACAACTCTATCGTGCAACCCCTCAAGTGTGAACCTCGGGGGTGGTTCCTCTTACGTTCACCTTGATGATTACATCGAGTGAAATTCACCGGGGGTGATTCCTCAGGTTTTCCCCTTGGTGTTAGACACACGGTTACTATGGTTACTATGTCTTTACATTGAACCATGTTACTAAAGACGGGTTGGCCCTGAGGGTTACCCGCGTGAGCTTAATTGCGAGTGATGTGGAGTCGGGTTGACCTGGAGGGTGGCCGCGAGATAATTACGAGGCGTGGCCGGGCATTCTTAGCCCTTGTCGCAAGTCCTCGAGACGGGGCAACGGGGTCACATCTTTCGTGAGTCTCTGCTTGTTACCGCGCGTTCCTAATCCACTACGATTTGGATATTTGATCCGAGGGGCCTCTGGCCTGATAGCACTAACCATCACGTGGGCATAGTATGGGCATTCTGCGTCGTATGCATCAGCCAAAGCTTAATAGACGTCAGCGACTGAGCGGCGCGCGCCGGGTTGGACTCGTAAGGACCTGCCTTATTGAAGGAGGTAGCTAGGTCTGCTCACCGGCCGCGTACGCAACGTGCAGGAGTTCCCGGGGAGATGGCCCATGAACCCTGGGGGCATAGGTTTAGTCCGGCGTGCTGGCCTCTCTATTAAGCCTAGGTCGGGTTGCGGTGTATTGTTTGGCCGAGGCCGGGCATAACCTAGGAAAGTGTGTCCGACCGAAGTTAATCGAGCGTGGTGGGTAAGTTGGTGCACTCCTGCAGGGAAGAAAACATCTATCGATAGCATGTCCTACGATAACGGACACTTGGAGTTGTATCCCGATCGATACAACTAGAACTGGATACTTGTGATGAGAATTGGATGGTGATGGGAATTGGATTGTGATGATAACTGGATAGTATGGCTCTGGGATTGCTTTCTCGCAGGGAGTCGAGAAAGGATCTCTGGCCGAGGTTGATAACACTTCTACTATTTTACTTTATGCTACTCTACTCCCTCCTGTTGCTGCAAGATGGTGGTTTCCAGAATATGCTAGTCTTCGATAGGCTAGGCTTTCCCCTTCTCTTCTGGCATTCTGCGGTCCAGTCCACAGATACAACCCTTTTCATTGATACCGATGCATATGTAGTGTAGATCCTTGCTTGCGAGTACTTTGGATGAGTACTCACGGTTGCTTTGCTCCCCCCTTTTCCCCTTTCTTCTTCTTTCCGGTTGTTGCAACCAGATGTCGGAGCCCAGGAGCCAGATGCCACCGCCGATGCCTACTACTACATGGAGACCGCCGACGACCAGGAGTAGTTATGAGGCTCCCAGGCAGGAGGCCTTGCCTTTTCGATCGATGTTGCTTTTGTGCTAGCCTTCTTAAGGCAAACTTGCCTAACTCATGTCTGTGCTCAGATATTGTTGCTTCCGCTGACTCTTGTGAATTCGAGCTTATGTATTCGAGCCCTCGAGGCCCCTGGCTTGTAATATAAAGCTTGTATTATTTTATTTTGTGTCTAGAGTTGTGTTGTGATACCTTCCCGTGAGTCCTTGATCTTGATCGTACACATTTGTGAAGGAAATATGCCCTAGAGGCAATAATAAAGTTATTATTTATTTCCTTATATCATGATAAATGTTTATTATTCATGCTAGAATTGTATTAACCGGAAACATAATACATGTGTGAATACATAGACAAACAGAGTGTCACTAGTATGCCTCTACTTGACTAGCTTGTTAATCAAAGATGGTTAAGTTTCCTAACCATAGACAAAGGAGTTGTCATTTGATTAACAAGGTCACATCATTAGTTGAATGATCTGATTGACATGACCCATTCCATTAGCTTAGCACCCGATCGTTTAGTATGTTGCTATTGCTTTTATCCATGACTTATACATGTTCCTTTGACTATGAGATTATGCAACTCCCGTTTACCGTAGGAACACTTTGTGTGCTACCAAACGTCACAACGTAACTGGGTGATTATAAAGGTGCTCTACAGGTGTCTCCGAAAGTATTTGTTGGGTTGGCGTATTTCAAGATTAGGATTTGTCACTCCGAATGTCGGAGAGGTATCTCAGGGCCTTCTCGGTAATGCACATCACATAAGCCTTGCAAGCATTGCAACTAATGAGTTAGTTGCGGGATGATGTATTACGGAACGAGTAAAGAGACTTGCCGGTAACGAGATTGAACTAGGTATTGGATACCGACGATCGAATCTCGGGCAAGTAACATACCGATGACAAAAGGAACGACGTATGTTGTTATGCGGTCTGACCGATAAAGATCTTCGTAGAATATGTAGGAGCCAATATGGGCATCCAGGTCCCGCTATTGGTTATTGACCGGAGATGTGTCTCGGTCATGTCTACATTGTTCTCGAACCGTAGGGTCCGCACGCTTAAGGTTACGATGACAGTTATTATGAGTTTATGAGTTTTGATGTACCGAAGGAGTTCGGAGTCCCGGATGAGATCGGGGACATGACGAGGAGTCTCGAAATGGTCGAGACGTAAAGATCGATATATTGGACGACTATATTCGGACATCGGAAAGGTTCTGAATGGTTCGGGTATTTATCGGAGTACCGGAGAGTTACGGGAATTCGTATTGGGCCTCATTGGGCCATACGGGAAAGGAGAGAAAGGGACCAAAAGGTGGCCGCGCCCCTCCCCTTGCTCTAGTCCGAATTGGACTAGGGAAGGGGGGCGCCCCCTTCCTTCCTTCTCCTTCTCTCTTCCTTTTCCTTCTCTCCTACTCCCCCTACATGGAAGGATTCCTAGTTGGACTAGGAAAAGGGGAATCCTACTCCCGGTGGGAGTAGGACTCCCCTTGGCGCGCCAAACCTAGGGCCGGACTCCTCCCTCCCTTGCTCCTTTATATACGGGGGCAGGGGGCACCCCATGGACACACAAGTTGATCTTCGTGATCGTTCCTTAGCCGTGTGCGGTGCCCCCTCCACCATATTCCACCTCGGTCATATCGTTGCAGTGCTTAGGCGAAGCCCTGCGCCGGTAGTACATCAAGATCGTCACCACGCCGTCGTGCTGACGGAACTCTTCCCCGAAGCTTTGCTGGATAGGAGCCCGGGGAACGTCATCGAGCTGAACGTGTGCCAAGAACTCGGAGGTGCCGGAGTAACGGTGCTTGGATCGGTCGGATCGTGAAGACGTACGGCTACATCAACCGCGTTGTTATAAAGCTTCCGCTTTCGGTCTACGAGGGTACGTAGACAACACTCTCCCTCTCGTTGCTATGCATCACCATGATCTTGCGTGTGCGTAGGATTTTTTTTGAAATTACTACGTTCCCCAACAGTGGCATCCGAGCCCAGGTTTTTATGGTTTGATGTTATTTGCACGAGTAGAACACAAGTGAGTTGTGGACGATACAAGTCATACTGCCTACCAGCATGTCATACTTTGGGTCAGCGGTATTGTTGGATGAGACGACCCGGACCAACCTTACGCGTACGCTTACGCGAGACCGGTTCCCTCGACGTGCTTTGCACACAGATGGCTTGCGGGAGACTGTCTCACCAACTTTAGTTGAACCGAGTATGGCTATGCCCGGTCCTTGAGAAGGTTAAAACGGAGTCTATTTGACGAAGTATCGTTGTGGTTTTGATGCGTAGGTGAGATTGGTTCTTGCTTCAGCCCGTAGCAGCCACGTAAAATTTGCAACAAACAAAGTAGAGGACGTCTAACTTGTTTTTGCAGGGCATGTTGTGATGTGATATGGTCAAGACATGATGCTAAATTTTATTGTATGAGATGATCATGTTTTGTAACCGAGTTATCGGCAACCGGCAGGAGCCGTATGGTTGTCGCTTTATTGTATGCAATGCAATCGCCCTGTAATGCTTTACTTTATCACTAAGCGGTAGCGATAGTCGTAGAAGCATAAGATTGGCGAGACGACAACGATGCTACGATGGAGATCAAGGTGTCACGCCGGTGACGATGGTGATCATGACGGTGCTGCGGAGATGGAGATCACAAGCACAAGATGATGATGGCCATATCATATCACTTATATTGATTGCATGTGATGTTTATCTTTTATGCATCTTATCTTGCTTTGATTGACGGTAGCATTATAAGATGATCTCTCACTAATTATCAAGAAGTGTTCTCCCTGAGTATGCACCGTTGCGAAAGTTCTTCGGGCTGAGACACCACGTGATGATCGGGTGTGATAGGCTCTACGTTCAAATACAACGGGTGCAAAACAATTGCACACGCGGAATACTCAGGTTATACTTGACGAGCTATGCATATAAGATATGACCTCGGAACACGAAGACCGAAAGGTCGAGCGTGAATCATATAGTAGATATGATCAACATAGTGATGTTCACCATTGAAACTACTCCATCTCACGTGATGATCGGACATGGTTTAGTTGATTTGGATCACGTGATCACTTAGAGGATTAGAGAGATGTCTATCTAAGTGGGAGTTCTTAAGTAATATGATTAATTGAACTTTAATTTATCATGAACTTAGTCCTGGTAGTATTTTGCAAATTATGTTGTAAATCAATAGCTCACGTTATTGCTCCCCTATGTTTATTTTGATATGTTCCTAGAGAAAATTGTGTTGAATGATGTTAGTAGCAATGATGCGGATTGGATCCGTGATCTGAGGTTTATCCTCATTGCTGCACAGAAGAATTATGTCCTTGATGCACCGCTAGGTGACGGACCTATGCAGGAGCAGATGCAGACGCTATGAACGTTTGGCTAGCTCAGTATGATGACTACTTGATAGTTTAGTGCACCATGCTTAACGGCTTAGAATCGGGACTTCAAAGACGTTTTGAACGTTATGGACCATACGAGATGTTCCAGGAGTTGAAGTTAATATTTCAAGCAAATACCCGAGTTGAGAGATATGAAGTCTCCAACAAGTTCTATAGCTAAAAGATGGAGGAGAATCGCTCAACTAGTGAGCATGTGCTCAGATTGTCTGGGTACTACAATCGCTTGAATCAAGTGGGAGTTAATCTTCCAGATAAGATAGTGATTGACAGAATTCTCTAGTCACCATCACCAAGTTAGTAGAACTTTGTGATGAACTATAGTATGCAAGGGATGACGAGAAAGACTCCCGAGTTTTTCATGATGATGAAATCGATGAAGGTAGAAATCAAGAAAGAGCATCAAGTGTTGATGGTTGACAAGATCACTAGTTTCAAGAAAAGGGCAAATGGAGAAAGGGGAACTTCAAGAAGAACAGCAAGCAAGTTGCTGCTTAAGTGAAGAAGCCCAAATCTGGTCCTAAGCCTGAAACTAAGTGCTTCTACTGCAAAGGGACTGGTCACTGGAAGCGGAACTACCCCAAGTGATTGGCGGATAAGAAGGATGGCAAAGTGAACATAAGTATATTTGATATACATGTTATTGATGTGTACTTTACTAGTGTTTATAGCAACCCCTCAGTATTTGATACTAGTTCAGTTGCTAAGATTAGTAACTCGAAACAGGAGTTGCAGAATAAACAGAAACTAGTTAAGGGTGAAGTGACGATGTATGTTGGAAGTAGTTCCAAGATTGATATGATCATCATCACACACTTCCCTATACTTTCAGGATTAGTGTTGAACCTAAATAAGTGTTATTTGGTGTTTGCGTTGAACATAAATATGATTTGATCATGTTTATTGCAATACGGTTATTCATTTAAGTTAGAGAACAATTCTTGTTCTGTTTACATGAATAAAACCTTCTATGGTCATACACACCAACAAAATGGTTTGTTGGATCTCGATCGTAGTGATACACATATTCGTAATATTGAAGCCAAAAGATGCGAAGTTAATAATGATAGTGCAACTTTTTTGTGGCACTGCAGTTTAGGTCATATTGGTGTAAAGCGCATGAAGAAACCCATGCTAATGGGATTTTGGAATCACTTGATTAGGAATCACTTGATGCTTGCGAACCATGCATTATGGGAAAGATGACTAAAACACCGTTCTCCGGAACAATAAAGCAAGCAACAAATTTGTTGGAAATCATACATACTGATGTATGTGGTCCAATGAATATTAAGGCTTGCAGCGGGTATCATTATTTTCTGGCCTTCACAGATGATTTGAGCAGATATGGGTATATCTTCTTGATGAAGCACAAGTCTGAAACATTTGAAAATGTTCAAAGAGTTTCAGAGTGGAGTGGAGAATCATCGTAACAAGAAAATAAAAGTTTCTACGATATGATCGTGGAGGAGAATATTTGAGTTACGAGTTTGGTCTTCAATTAAAACAATGTGGAATAGTTTCACAAACTCATGCCACCTGGAACACCACAACATAATGGTGTGTCCGGACGTCATAACCATACTTTATTGGATATAGTACAATCTATGAAGTTTCTTACCGATTTACCAATATCGTTTTGGGGTCATGCATTAGAGACAGCTGCATTCACGTTTAAAAGGGCACCATCTAAGTCCGTTGAGACGACACAATCTGAACTGTGGTTTAGCAAGAAACCAAAGTTGTCGTTTCTTAAAGTTTGGGATTGTGATGCTTATGTGAAAAAGTTTCATCCTGATAAGCTCAAACCCAAATCGGAGAAATATGTCTTCATAAGATACCCAAAGGGGACAGTTGGGTACACCTTCTATCACAGATCCGAAGGCAAGACATTCGTTGCTGAGAATGGATACTTTCTAGAGAAGGAGTTTCTCTCGAAAGAAGTGAGTGGGAGGAAAGTAGAAAACTTGATAAGGTAATTGTACCTTCTCCCTTATTGGACACTAGTTCATCACAGAAATCTGTTCTTGTGACTACTACACCAAACTAGTGAGGAAGCTAATGATGATGATCATGTAACTTTAGATCAAGTTACTACCGAATCTCGTAGGTAAACCAGAGTGAGATCCGCACCAGAGTGGTACGGTAATCCTGTTCTGGAAGTCATGTTACTAGAACATGACGAACTTGCGAACTATGAGGAAGCGATGATGAGCCCAGATTCCGCGAAATGGTTTGAGGCCATGAAATCTGAGATATGATCCATGTATGAGAACAAAGTATGGACTTTGATGAATTTGCCCGATAAATGGATCCTCAAGAGGAAGACGGACGCTGATAGTAGCGTTACTATCTACAAAGCTAGAATTGTCGCAAAAGGTTTTCGACAAGTTCAAGGTGTTGACTACGATGAGAGTTTCTCACTCGTATCTATGCTTAAGTCTGTCCGAATCATGTTAGCAATTGCCGCATTTTATGAAATCTGGCAAATGGATAACAAAACTACAATCCTTAATGGATTTATTAAAGAAGAGTTGTATATGATGCAACCAGAAGGTTTTGTCAATCCTAAAGGTGCTAACAAAATATGCAAGCTCCAGCGATCCATCTATGGATTGGTGCAAGCATCTCAGAGTTGGAATACACGCTTTGATAAGTTGATCAAAGCATATAGTTTTATACAGACTTGCGGTGAAGCCTGTATTTACAAGAAAGTGAGTGGGAGCACTACAACATTCCTGATAAGTATATGTGAATGACATATTGTTGATCAGAAATAATGTAGAATTATTCTGCAAAGCATAAAGGAGTGTTTGAAAGGAGTTTTTCAAAGAAAGACCTCGGTGAAGCTGCTTACATATTGAGTATCAAGATCTATAGAGATAGATCAAGACGCTTGATAAGTTTTTTCAATGAGTACATACCTTGACAAGATTTTGAAGTAGTTCAAAATGGAACAATCAAAGAAAGAGTTCTTTCCTGTGTTACAAGGTCTGAAATTGAGTAAGACTCAAAGCCTGACCACGACAGAAGATAGAAAGAGAATGAAAGTCATTCCCTATGCCTCGGCCATAGGTTCTATAAAGTATGCCATGCTGTTTACCAGATCTATTGTATACCCTACACTGAGTTAAGCAAGGGAGTACAATGGTGATCTAGGAGTAGATCACTGGACAGCGGTCAAAGTTATCCTTAGTGGAATAAGGATATGTTTCTCGATTATGGAGGTGACAAAAGGTTCATCGTAAAGGATTATGTCGATGCAAGTTTTGACAACGATCTGGATGACTCTAAGTCTCGATCTAGATACATATTTAAAGTGGGAGCAATTAGCTAGAGTAGCTCCGTACAGAGCATTGTAGACATAGAAAATTGCAAAATACATAACGGATCTAAATATGAAAGACCCGTTGACTAAGATTCTCTCACAAGCAAAACATGATCACACCTTAGTACTCTTTGGGTGTTAATCACATAGCGATGTGAACTAGATTACTGAATCTAGTAAACCCTTTTTGATGTTGGTCACATGGCGATGTGAACTATGGGTGTTAATCACATGGTGATGTGAACTATTGCTATTAAATCACATGGCGATGTGAACTAGATTATTGACTCTAGTGCAAGTGGGAGACTGAACGAAATATGCCCTAGAGGCAATAATAAAGTTATTATTTATTTCCTTATATCATGATAAATGTTTATTATTCATGCTAGAATTGTATTAACCGGAAACATAATACATGTGTGAATACATAGACAAACAGAGTGTCACTAGTATGCCTCTACTTGACTAGCTTGTTAATCAAAGATGGTTAAGTTTCCTAACCATAGACAAAGGAGTTGTCATTTGATTAACAAGGTCACATCATTAGTTGAATGATCTGATTGACATGACCCATTCCATTAGCTTAGCACCCGATCGTTTAGTATGTTGCTATTGCTTTTATCCATGACTTATACATGTTCCTTTGACTATGAGATTATGCAACTCCCGTTTACCGTAGGAACACTTTGTGTGCTACCAAACGTCACAACGTAACTGGGTGATTATAAAGGTGCTCTACAGGTGTCTCCGAAAGTATTTGTTGGGTTGGCGTATTTCAAGATTAGGATTTGTCACTCCGAATGTCGGAGAGGTATCTCAGGGCCTTCTCGGTAATGCACATCACATAAGCCTTGCAAGCATTGCAACTAATGAGTTAGTTGCGGGATTATGTATTACGGAACGAGTAAAGAGACTTGCCGGTAACGAGATTGAACTAGGTATTGGATACCGATGATCGAATCTCGGGCAAGTAACATACCGATGACAAAAGGAACGACGTATGTTGTTATGCGGTCTGACCGATAAAGATCTTCGTAGAATATGTAGGAGCCAATATGGGCATCCAGGTCCCGCTATTGGTTATTGACCGGAGATGTGTCTCGGTCATGTCTACATTGTTCTCGAACCGTAGGGTCCGCACGCTTAAGGTTACGATGACAGTTATTATGAGTTTATGAGTTTTGATGTACCGAAGGAGTTCGGAGTCCCGGATGAGATCGGGGACATGACGAGGAGTCTCGAAATGGTCGAGACGTAAAGATCGATATATTGGACGACTAAATTCAGACATCGGAAAGGTTCTGAGTGGTTCGGGTATTTATCGGAGTACCGGAGAGTTACGGGAATTCGTATTGGGCCTCATTGGGCCATACGGGAAAGGAGAGAAAGGGACCAAAAGGTGGCCGCGCCCCTCCCCTTGCTCTAGTCCGAATTGGACTAGGGAAGGGGGGCGCCCCCTTCCTTCCTTCTCCTTCTCTCTTCCTTTTCCTTCTCTCCTACTCCCCCTACATGGAAGGATTCCTAGTTGGACTAGGAAAAGGGGAATCCTACTCCCGGTGGGAGTAGGACTCCCCTTGGCGCGCCAAACCTAGGGCCGGCCTCCTCCCTCCCTTGCTCCTTTATATACGGGGGCAGGGGGCACCCCATGGACACACAAGTTGATCTTCGTGATCGTTCCTTAGCCGTGTGCGGTGCCCCCCTCCACCATATTCCACCTCGGTCATATCGTTGCAGTGCTTAGGCGAAGCCCTGCGCCGGTAGTACATCAAGATCGTCACCACGCCGTCGTGCTGACGGAACTCTTCCCCGAAGCTTTGCTGGATCGGAGCCCGGGGAACGTCATCGAGCTGAACGTGTGCCAAGAACTCGGAGGTGCCGGAGTAACGGTGCTTGGATCGGTCGGATCGTGAAGACGTACGACTACATCAACCGCGTTGTTATAACGCTTCCGCTTTCGGTCTACGAGGGTACGTAGACAACACTCTCCCTCTCGTTGCTATGCATCACCATGATCTTGCGTGTGCGTAGGAATTTTTTTGAAATTACTACGTTCCCCAACAATTTGCAGTGTACGATTGAATCGAGGGCGTCACAGAAGACACTACAATCTTCACTGCAAATGGAATAATTTGAGCGGTGTTCCAGTGAACAATCAAAATGAGCTTCCCCAGAAAATATAGCTGACTCCAGCCATTGTTGGTTGGGCCTGATTTCTTTTAGTGTTTAAATAAAACAAAGTTCAGGGACAAAACAAGGTTAGAAAGACTAGCTAAGTTTGGACCAAAACAGAGTGAGATATGCAAGAATAACTCCAAAAAGGGCCAGACCGACTTTCTGCATCATGTGAAGGGATCGCAAAAATTCAAATCACTGAGATCAACGATACTCGAAACATCATGGTGACAATCTGCTATGAAACAAAGGGGAGCACTTCTAGAAACCCTCTTCTCCATTTGAAGCTATGCTGCTCTACAAAAAATCCTTCATTGAGTAGCCTGCTGCTGCCACCAGGCATGGCTGATGGCTTCACAAGTAGCCGGTTTTAACATCATGTTTTTTTGGGATAGTGCAAGCTTAGCAACAGTACAAACATGAGAAATGAGATAGGTAAGAATAACCAACTCCAGAAATACCAAACCCAGTTTTTCAACATTGTACATGCCTTTATAGAATTTACCTTGTCAATCGAACAACACGGTTCAACATACCCTAGTCAGACAGTGGAAAGAACAACATAAATTTTCCTTTATGCAAACTCAGATAGGTACTTTCAGAGTCTTCTTCTTGCATATAAGAATGCAACTTGAAGCTAACTCGCAATAGACGTTGAGAAGACGCTGTACAATCTTCACTCCAAATGATACCGTTTGGGAGGTGTACCAGTGGAGAATCAAAACGAGCACCCCCAGATGATATCTTCACAATATAGCTGACTCTGGCCATCGTCGTTTGGTCGTGTTTTCTTTTAGTATTTAAATAACATAGAGTTAAGAAATAACACAAGGTTAGAAAGACTACAGGTATGAGAAAACTAACCAAGCTTGGGCAAAAACACAGAATGAGATACGCAAGAATAACTCAACCAGGAGCCAGGCCCCCCTCTCAACATCTACATCCGAATGGATCAACCAAATCCAAATCAATGAGGTCAACGGTGCTCGAAACATCATTGTGAGAACCTATTGTAACACAGAGCTGGGCATCTCTAGAAACGCTTTTCTCCATATAAAGCATCTTGAAAGGATCGAGAAGAGGTGTCTAGAGGGGGGGGGGGGGGTGATTAGATACTAAGTACAAAAAGTTGCACTTTTTAATTTCTTTAAGTTGAAGTGGAGTTTTGGCACAAGTTTAACAAACACAATACATATCAAGCAAGCATGCAACGAGTATATGAGCAGCGGAAAGTAAAGCATGCAACTTGCAAGAATGTAAAGGGAAGGGTTTGGAGAATTCAAACGCAATTTGGAGATACGGAGACGTGGTTCCGATAGGTGGTGCTATCGTACATCCACGTTGATGGAGACTTCAATCCATGAAGGGTAACGGTTGCGCGAGTCCACGGAGGGCTCCACCCACGAAGGGTCCACGAAGAAGCAACCTTGTCTATCCCACCATGGCCGTCGCCCACGAAGGATTTGCCTCACTAGCGGTAGATCTTCACGAAGTAGGCGATTGATACGTCTCCAACGTATCTATAATTTTTGATTGCTCCATGCTATGTTATCTACTGTTTTGGACATTATTGGGCTTTATTTTCCACTGTTATATTATTTTTGGGACTAACCTATTAACCGGAGGCCCGACCCAGAATTGTTGTTTTTTGCCTATTTCAGAGTTTCGAAGAGGAATATCAAATGGAGTCCAAACGGAATGAAACCTTTGGGAACATGATTTTCTCACCGAATATGATCCAGGAGACTTGGACCCTACGTCAAGAAAGCCAGGAGGTGGGCACGAGGTAGGGGGGCACGCCCACCCCCCAGGGCGCGCCCTCCACCCTCATGGGCCCCACCTTGATCCACCGACGTACTTCTTCCTCCTATATATATCTACGTACCCCCAAACAATCAGATACGGAGCCAAAAACCTAATTCCAACGCGGCAACCTTCTGTACCCACGAGATCCCATCTTGGGGCCTGTTCCAGAGCTTATGTATTCGAGCCCTCGAGGCCCCTGGCTTGTAATATAAAGCTTGTATTATTTTATTTTGTGTCTAGAGTTGTGTTGTGATACCTTCCCGTGAGTCCTTGATCTTGATCGTACACATTTGCGTGTATGATTAGTGTACGATTGAATCGAGGGCGTCACAGAAGACACTACAATCTTCACTGCAAATGGAATAATTTGAGCGGTGTTCCAGTGAACAATCAAAATGAGCTTCCCCAGAAAATATAGCTGGCTCCAGCCATTGTTGGTTGGGCCTGATTTCTTTTAGTGTTTAAATAACACAAAGTTCAGGGACAAAACAAGGTTAGAAAGACTAGCTAAGTTTGGACCAAAATAGAGTGAGATATGCAAGAATAACCCCAAAAAGGGCCAGACCGACTTTCTGCATCATGTGAAGGGATCGCAAAAATTCAAATCACTGAGATCAACGATACTCGAAACATCATGGTGACAATCTGCTGTGAAACAAAGGGGAGCACTTCTAGAAACCCTCTTCTCCATCTGAAGCTATGCTGCTCTACAAAAAATCCTTCATTGAGTAGCCTGCTGCTGCCACCAGGCATGGCTGATGGCTTCACAAGTAGCCGGTTTTAACATCATGTTTTTTTGGGATAGTGCAAGCTTAGCAACAGTACAAACATGAGAAATGAGATAGGTAAGAATAACCAACTCCAGAAATACCAAACCCAGTTTTTCAACATTGTACATGCCTTTATAGAATTTACCTTGTCAATCGAACAACACGGTTCAACATACCCTAGTCAGACAGTGGAAAGAACAACATAAATTTTCCTTTATGCAAACTCAGATAGGTACTTTCAGAGTCTTCTTCTTGCATATAAGAATGCAACTTGAAGCTAACTCGCAATAGACGTTGAGAAGACGCTGTACAATCTTCACTCCAAATGATACCGTTTGGGAGGTGTACCAGTGGAGAATCAAAACGAGCACCCCCAGATGATATCTTCACAATATAGCTGACTCTGGCCATCGTCGTTTGGTCGTGTTTTCTTTTAGTATTTAAATAACATAGAGTTAAGAAATAACACAAGGTTAGAAAGACTACAGGTATGAGAAAACTAACCAAGCTTGGGCAAAAACACAGAATGAGATACGCAAGAATAACTCAACCAGGAGCCAGGCCCCCCTCTCAACATCTACATCCGAATGGATCAACCAAATCCAAATCAATGAGGTCAACGGTGCTCGAAACATCATTGTGAGAACCTATTGTAACACAGAGCTGGGCATCTCTAGAAACGCTTTTCTCCATATAAAGCATCTTGAAAGGATCGAGAAGAGGTGTCTAGAGGGGGGGGGGGTGATTAGATACTAAGTACAAAAAGTTGCACTTTTTAATTTCTTTAAGTTGAAGTGGAGTTTTGGCACAAGTTTAACAAACACAATACATATCAAGCAAGCATGCAACGAGTATATGAGCAGCGGAAAGTAAAGCATGCAACTTGCAAGAATGTAAAGGGAAGGGTTTGGAGAATTCAAACGCAATTTGGAGATACGGAGACGTGGTTCCGATAGGTGGTGCTATCGTACATCCACGTTGATGGAGACTTCAATCCATGAAGGGTAACGGTTGCGCGAGTCCACGGAGGGCTCCACCCACGAAGGGTCCACGAAGAAGCAACCTTGTCTATCCCACCATGGCCGTCGCCCACGAAGGATTTGCCTCACTAGCGGTAGATCTTCACGAAGTAGGCGATTGATACGTCTCCAACGTATCTATAATTTTTGATTGCTCCATGCTATGTTATCTACTGTTTTGGACATTATTGGGCTTTATTTTCCACTGTTATATTATTTTTGGGACTAACCTATTAACCGGAGGCCCGGCCCAGAATTGTTGTTTTTTGCCTATTTCAGAGTTTCGAAGAGGAATATCAAATGGAGTCCAAACGGAATGAAACCTTTGGGAACATGATTTTCTCACCGAATATGATCCAGGAGACTTGGACCCTACGTCAAGAAAGCCAGGAGGTGGGCACGAGGTAGGGGGGCACGCCCACCCCCCAGGGCGCGCCCTCCACCCTCATGGGCCCCACCTTGATCCACCGACGTACTTCTTCCTCCTATATATATCTACGTACCCCCAAACAATCAGATACGGAGCCAAAAACCTAATTCCAACGCGGCAACCTTCTGTACCCACGAGATCCCATCTTGGGGCCTGTTCCAGAGCTTATGTATTCGAGCCCTCGAGGCCCCTGGCTTGTAATATAAAGCTTGTATTATTTTATTTTGTGTCTAGAGTTGTGTTGTGATACCTTCCCGTGAGTCCTTGATCTTGATCGTACACATTTGCGTGTATGATTAGTGTACGATTGAATCGAGGGCGTCACAGAAGACACTACAATCTTCACTGCAAATGGAATAATTTGAGCGGTGTTCCAGTGAACAATCAAAATGAGCTTCCCCAGAAAATATAGCTGGCTCCAGCCATTGTTGGTTGGGCCTGATTTCTTTTAGTGTTTAAATAACACAAAGTTCAGGGACAAAACAAGGTTAGAAAGACTAGCTAAGTTTGGACCAAAATAGAGTGAGATATGCAAGAATAACCCCAAAAAGGGCCAGACCGACTTTCTGCATCATGTGAAGGGATCGCAAAAATTCAAATCACTGAGATCAACGATACTCGAAACATCATGGTGACAATCTGCTGTGAAACAAAGGGGAGCACTTCTAGAAACCCTCTTCTCCATCTGAAGCTATGCTGCTCTACAAAAAATCCTTCATTGAGTAGCCTGCTGCTGCCACCAGGCATGGCTGATGGCTTCACAAGTAGCCGGTTTTAACATCATGTTTTTTTGGGATAGTGCAAGCTTAGCAACAGTACAAACATGAGAAATGAGATAGGTAAGAATAACCAACTCCAGAAATACCAAACCCAGTTTTTCAACATTGTACATGCCTTTATAGAATTTACCTTGTCAATCGAACAACACGGTTCAACATACCCTAGTCAGACAGTGGAAAGAACAACATAAATTTTCCTTTATGCAAACTCAGATATGTACTTTCAGAGTCTTCTTCTTGCATATAAGAATGCAACTTGAAGCTAACTCGCAATAGACGTTGAGAAGACACTGTACAATCTTCACTCCAAATGATACCGTTTGGGAGGTGTACCAGTGGAGAATCAAAACGAGCACCCCCAGATGATATCTTCACAATATAGCTGACTCTGGCCATCGTCGTTTGGTCGTGTTTTCTTTTAGTATTTAAATAACATAGAGTTAAGAAATAACACAAGGTTAGAAAGACTACAGGTATGAGAAAACTAACCAAGCTTGGGCAAAAACACAGAATGAGATACGCAAGAATAACTCAACCAGGAGCCAGGCCCCCCTCTCAACATCTACATCCGAACGGATCAACCAAATCCAAATCAATGAGGTCAACGGTGCTCGAAACATCATTGTGAGAACCTATTGTAACACAGAGCTGGGCATCTCTAGAAACGCTTTTCTCCATATAAAGCATCTTGAAAGGATCGAGAAGAGGTGTCTAGAGGGGGGGGGGTGATTAGATACTAAGTACAAAAAGTTGCACTTTTTAATTTCTTTAAGTTGAAGTGGAGTTTTGGCACAAGTTTAACAAACACAATACATATCAAGCAAGCATGCAACGAGTATATGAGCAGCGGAAAGTAAAGCATGCAACTTGCAAGAATGTAAAGGGAAGGGTTTGGAGAATTCAAACGCAATTTGGAGATACGGAGACGTGGTTCCGATAGGTGGTGCTATCGTACATCCACGTTGATGGAGACTTCAACCCATGAAGGGTAACGGTTGCGCGAGTCCACGGAGGGCTCCACCCACGAAGGGTCCACGAAGAAGCAACCTTGTCTATCCCACCATGGCCGTCGCCCACGAAGGACTTGCCTCACTAGCGGTAGATCTTCACGAAGTAGGCGATTGATACGTCTCCAACGTATCTATAATTTTTGATTGCTCCATGCTATGTTATCTACTGTTTTGGACATTATTGGGCTTTATTTTCCACTGTTATATTATTTTTGGGACTAACCTATTAACCGGAGGCCCGGCCCAGAATTGTTGTTTTTTGCCTATTTCAGACTTTCGAAGAGGAATATCAAATGGAGTCCAAACGGAATGAAACCTTTGGGAACATGATTTTCTCACCGAATATGATCCAGGAGACTTGGACCCTACGTCAAGAAAGCCAGGAGGTGGGCACGAGGTAGGGGGCACGCCCACCCCCCAGGGCGCGCCCTCCACCCTCGTGGGCCCCACCTTGCTCCACCGACGTACTTCTTCCTCCTATATATATACCTGCGTACCCCCAAACAATCAGATACGGAGCCAAAAACCTAATTCCACCGCGGCAACCTTCTGTACCCACGAGATCCCATCTTGGGGCCTGTTCCAGAGCTCCGCCAGAGGGGGCATCCATCACGGAGGGCTTCTACATCATCACCATAGCCTCTTCGATGAAGTGTGAGTAGTTTACCTCAGACCTTCGGGTCCATAGTTAGTAGCTAGATGGCTTATTCTCTCTTTTTGGATCTCAATGCAATGTTCTCCCCCTCTCTCGTGGAGATCTATTCGATGTAATCTTCTTTTTGCGGTGTGTTTGTTGAGACCGATGAATTGTGGGTTTATGATCAAGATTATCTATGAACAATATTTGAATCTTCTCTGAATTGTTTTATGTATGATTGGTTATCTTTGCAAGTCTCTTCGAATTATCAGTTTGGTTTGGCCTACTAGATTGGTTTTTCTTGCAATGGGAGAAGTGCTTAGCTTTGGGTTCAATCTTGCAGTGTCCTTTCCCAGTGACAGTAGGGGCAGCAAGGCACGTATTGTATTGTTGCCATCGAGGATAACAAGATGCGGTTTTTATCATATTGCGTGAATTTATCCCTCTACATCATGTCATCTTGCTTAAGGAGCTACTCTGTTTTCTTGAACTTAATACTCTAGATGCATGCTGGATAGCGGTCGATGAGTGGAGTAATAGTAGTAGATGCAGGCAGGAGTCGGTCTACTTGTCTCGGACGTGATGCCTATATACATGATCATACCTAGATATTCTCCTAACTATGCTCAATTCTGTCAATTTCTCAACAGTAATTCGTTCACCCACCATAAAATACTTATGCTCTTGAGAGAAGCCACTAGTGAAATCTATGGCCCCCGGGTCTATCTTCATCATATTAATCTTCCATCACTTTAATATTGCTTTGCTCTTTTTACTTTGATTTTTATTTTACTTTACATCTTTATCACAAAAATACCAAAAATATTATCTATCATCTCTATCAGATCTCACTCTTGTAAGTGACCGTGAAGGGATTGACAACCCCTATTCGCGTTGGTTGCGAGGAGTTATTTGCTTTGTGTAGGTACGAGGGACTTGCGCGTAGGCTCCTACTGGATTGATACCTTGGTTCTCAAAAACTGAGGGAAATACTTACGCTACTTTGCTGCATCATCCTTTCCTCTTCAAGGAAATCCAACGCAGTGCTCAAGAGGTAGCAAGAAGAATTTCTGGCGCCGTTGCCGGGGAGTCTATGCAAAAGTCAACATACCAAGTACCCATCACAATCCCTTATCTCTCACATTACATTATTTGCCATTTGCCTCTCGTTTTCCTCTCCCCCACTTCACTCTTGTCGTTTTATTCGCCCTCTCTTTTCCGTTTGCCTTTTTCTCGCTTGCTTTTTGTTTGCTCGTGTGTTGGATTGCTTGTTTGTCACGATGGCTCAAGATAATACCAAACTGTGACTTTGCCAATACCAACAATAATGATTTCCTTAGCACTCTGATTGCTTCTCTTACCAACACTGAATCTTGTGAAACCAATACTGCTTTGTTGAATCTTGTTATGACCTTCCTAGTGAAGATGCCGCTACTCATCTAAATAGCTTCGTGGATTTGTGTGATATGCAAAAGAAGAAATATGTTGATAATGATATTGTTAAATTGAAGCTATTTCCTTTTTCGCTTAGAGATCGTGCAAAAGCTTGGTTTTCGTCTTTGCCTAAAATAGTATTGATTCTTGGAACAAGTGCAAAGATGCTTTTATCTCTAAGTATTTTCCTCCCGCTAAGATCATCTCACTTAGAAATGATATTATGAATTTTAAGCAACTTGATCATGAACATGTTGCACAAGCTTGGGAGAGGATGAAACTAATGATACATAATTGCCCTACTCATGGTTTGAACTTGTGGATGATTATACAAAAAATTTATGCCGGATTGAATTTTGCTTCTAGAAATCTTTTAGATTCGGCCGCGGGAGGCACTTTTATGGAAATAACTTTAGGAGACGCTACTAAAATCCTAGATAATATTATGGTTAATTATTCTCAATGGCACACTGAAAGATCTACTAATAAAAAAGTGCATGCGATAGAAGAAATTAATGTTTTGAGTGGAAAGATGGATGAACTTATGAAATTATTTGCTACTAAGAGTGTTTCTTCTGATCCTAATGATATGCCTTTGTCTACTTTGATTGATAATAATAATGAATCTATGGATGTGAATTTTGTTGGTAGGAATAATTTTGGTAACAACGCGTATAGAGGGAACTTTAATCCTAGGCCTTATCCTAGTAATCCTTCTAATAATTATGGAAATTCCTACAAAAACTCTTATGTAATTTTTAATAAGATGCCCTCTGAATTTGAGACTAGTGTTAAAGAGTTTATGAATTCGCAAAAGAATTTCAATGCTTTGCTTGAAGAGAAATTGCTTAAAGTGGATGAATTGGCTAGGAACATTGATAGAATTTCTCTTGATGTTGATTCCTTAAAACTTAGATCTATTCCTCCTAAGCATGATATCAATGAGTCTCTCAAAGCCATGAGAATTTCCATTGATGAGTGCAAGGAAAGAACCGCTAGGATGCGTGCTACGAAAGATGCCTTTATTAAAGCGTGTTCTTCCAATTTCCATGAAAATAAAGATGAAGATCTAAAAGTTATTGATGTGCCCCCTATTAAATATTTGTTTTGTAATATGAATCTTGATAATGATGGGAATGAATATGATCCACCTTTACCTAGAAGGCGTTCCAAAAATTCGGAGTTTTTAGATCTTGATGATGAAATTGATAAAAGTGGGATTGAAGGAAGCAAAACCCTAGATGTTGCTAAACCCACAATTTTGGATTTCAAGGAATTTAATTATGAAAGTTGCTCTTTAATTGATTGTATTTCCTTGTTGCAATCCGTGCTAAATTCTCCTCATGCTTATAGTCAAAATAAAGCCTTTACCAAACATATCGTTGATGCCTTGATGCAATCTTATGAAGAAAAACTTGAGTTGGAAGTTTCTATCCCTATAAAACTTTATGATGAGTGGGAACCAACTATTAAAATTAAGATTAGGATCATGAATTTTATGCTTTATGTGATTTGGGTGCTAGTGTTTCCACTATTCCCAAAACTTTGTGTGATTTGCTAGATTTCCGTGATTTTGATGATTGCTCTCTAAACTTGCACCTTGCGGATTCCACTATTAAGAAACCTATGGGAAGAATTAATGATATTCTTATTGTTGAAAATAGGAATTATGTGCCCGTAGATTTTATCGTTCTTGATATAGATTGCAATGCTTCTTGTCCTATTATTCTTGGTAGAACTTTCCTTAGAACGATTGGTGCAATTATTGATATGAAGGAAGCGAATAGTAGATTCTAATTTCCATTAAAGAAAGGCATGGAACACTTCCCTAGGAATAAAATAAAATTACCATATGAATCTATCATGAGATCCACTTATGGATTGCCTACCAAAGATGGCAATACCTAGATCTATCCTTGCTTTTATGCCTAGCTAGGGGCGTTAAACGATAGCGCTTGTTGGGAGGCAACCCAATTTTTTTTAGTTTTTTTGCTTTTGCTTCTGTTTAGGAATAAATATTTGATCTAGCCTCTGGTTAGATGTGTTTTTATGTTTTAATTAGTGTTTGTGCCAAGTTAAACATATAGGATCTTCTTGGATGATAGTTATTTGATCTTGCTGTAATTTCCAGAAACTTTCTGTTCACGAAAACAATTGTTAAAACTCACCAGAACATGATAAAATAGTGATTCCAATTTCTGATGATCAATAAACAAATTTCCTAGGACGTCCTATTTTTTCTGAATTTTTGGAGTTCCATAAGTTTGCGTTAGTTACAGATTACTACAGACTGTTCTGTTTTTCGTGTGTTGTTTGCTTATTTTGATGAATCTGTGGCTAGTAAAATAGTCTATAAACCATAGAGAAGTTGGAATACAGTAGGTTTAACACCAATATAAATAAATAATGAGTTCATTACAGTACCTTGAAGTGGTCTTTTGTTTTCTTTCGCTAACGGAGCTCACGAGATTTCTGTTGAGTTTTGTGTTGTGAAGTTTTCAAGTTTTGGGTGAGATCTTTTGATGGATTATGGAACAAGGAGTGACAAGAGCCTAAGCTTGGGGATGCCCATGGCACCCCCAAGATAATATAAGGACACCAAAAAGTCAAATCTTGGGGATGCCCCGGAAGTCATCCCCTCTTTCGTCTGCTTCCATCGGTAACTTTACTTGGAGCTATATTTCACCACATGATATGTGTTTTGCTTGGAGCGTCTTGTATGATTTGAGTCTTTGCTTTTTAGTTTACCACAATCATCCTTGCTGTACACACCTTTTGAGAGAGCCATACATGATTTGGAATTTGATAGAATACTCTATGTGCTTCACTTATATCTTTTGAGCTATATAGTTTTGCTCTAGTGCTTCACTTATATCTTTTTAGAGCATGGTGGTGGATTTGTTTTATAAAAACTATTGACATCTCATATGCTTCACTTATATTATTTTGAGAGTCTTAAATAGCATGGTAATTTGCTTTAAAAAATCTAATATGCTTGCTATTCAAGATTTGTAAAGCTTTCTTTTGAGTGCGTTGAATACTAAGAAAAGTTTGATGCTTGATAATTGTTTTGAGATATGAAGATGGTGATATTAGAGTCATGATAGTTGAGTAGTTGTGAATTTGAGAAATAATTGTGTTAAAGTTTATGATTCCCGTAGCATGCACGTATGGTGAACCGTTAGGTGATGAAGTCGGAGCATGATTTATTTATTGATTGTCTTCCTTATGAGTGGCGGTCGGGGACGAGTGATGGTATTTTTCTATCAATCTATCCCCCTAGGAGCATGCGTGTAATACTTTGCTTTGATAACTTGTAGATTTTTGCAATAAGTATATGAGTTCTTCATGACTAATGTTGAGTCCATGGATTATACACACTTTTCTTCCTTCCACCATTGCTAGCCTCTCTAATACCGCGCACTTTTCACCGGTATCATACACCCACCATATACCTTCCTCAAAACAGCCACCATACCTACCTATCATGGCATTTTCATAGCCATTCCAAGATATATTGCCATGCAACTTTCCACCGTTCCGTTTATTATGACACGCTCCATCATTGTCATATTGCTAGCATGATCATGTAGTTGACATTTGTGGCAAAGCCACCATTCATAATCCTTTCATACATATCACTCTTGATTCATTGCATATCCCGGTACACCGCCGGAGGCATTCATATAGAGTCATATTTTGTTCTAACTATCGAGTTGTAATTGTTGAGTTGTAAGAAAATAAAAGTGTGATGATCATCATTTTTAGAGCATTGTCCCAAGTGAGGAAAAGGATGATGGAGACTATGATTCCCCCACAAGTCGGGATGAGACTCAGGACGAAAAAAAGAGGCCATAAAAAAGAGAAAAGGCCCAAGTAAAAAAATGAGAGGAAAAGAGAGAAGGGACAATGTTACTATCCTTTTACCACACTTGTGCTTCAAAGTAGCACCATGATCTTCATGATAGAGAGTCTCTCTTTTTGTCACTTTCATATACTAGTGGGAATCTTTCATTATAGAACTTGGCTTGTATATTCCAATGATGGGCTTCCTCAAAATGCCCTAGGTCTTCGTGAGCAAGTGAGTTGGATGCACACCCACTTAGTTTCTTTTGTTGAGCTTTCATATACTTATAGCTCTAGTGCATCCGTTGCATGGCAATCCCTACTCACTCACATTGATATCTATTGATGAGCATCTCCATAGCTCATTGATACACCTAGTTGATGTGAGACTATCTTCCCCTCCTTTTTGTCTCCTGCACAACCCCCATTCTATTCCACATATAGTGCTATATCCATGGCTCACGCTCATGTATTGCGTGAAGATTGAAAAAGTTTTGAGAATGTCAAAAGTATGAAACAATTGCTTGGATTGTCATCAGGGTTGTGCATGATTTAAATACTTTGTGTGGTGAAGATAGAGCATAGCCAGACTATACGATTTTGTAGGGATAACTTTCTTTGGCCATGTTATTTGAGAAGACATGATTGCTTTGTTAGTATGCTTGTATTATTATTATTTTTATGTCAATATGAACTTTTGTCTTGAATCTTTTGGATCTGAATATTCATATCACAATTAAGAAGAATTACATTGAAATTATGCTAAGTAGCACTCCGCATCAAAAATTCTGTTTTTATCATTTACCTACTCGAGGACGAGCAGGAATTAAGCTTGGGGATGCCTGATACGTCTCCAACGTATCTATAATTTTTGATTGCTCCATGCTATATTATCTACTATTTTGGACATTATTGGGCTTTATTTTCCACTTTTATATTATTTTTGGGACTAACCTATTAACCGGAGGCCCAACCCAGAATTGCTGTTTTTTTGCCTATTTCAGAGTTTCGAAGAAATGGAATATCAAACGGAGTCTAAACGGAATGAAACCTTCGGGAACGTGATTTTCTCACCGAATATGATCCAGGAGACTTGGACCCTATGTCAAGAAAGCCAGAAGGTGGGCACGAGGTAGGGGGCGCGCCCACCCCCAGGGCGCGCCCTCCACCCTCGTGGGCCCCACCTTGCTCCACTGACGTACTTCTTCCTCCTATATATACCTACGTACCCCCAAACGATCAGATACGGAGCCAAAAACCTAATTCCACCGCCGCAACCTTCTGTACCCACGAGATCCCATCTTGGGTCCTGTTCCGGAGCTCCGTCGGAGGGGGCATCCATCACGGAGGGCTTCTACATCATCACCATAGCCTCTCCGATGAAGTGTGAGTAGTTTACCTCAGACCTTCGGGTCCATAGTTAGTAGCTAGATGGCTTCTTCTCTCTTTTTGGATCTCAATGCAATGTTCTCCCCCTCTCTCGTGGAGATCTATTCGATGTAATCTTCTTTTTGCGGTGTGTTTGTTGAGATCGATGAATTGTGGGTTTATGATCAAGATTATCTATGAACAATATTTGAATTTTCTCTGAATTCTTTTATGTATGATTGGTTATCTTTGCAAGTCTCTTCGAATTATCAGTTTGGTTTTTCCTACTAGATTGGTTTTTCTTGCAATGGGAGAAGTGCTTTGCTTTGGGTTCAATCTTGCGATGTCCTTTCCCAGTGACAGTAGGGGCAGCAAGGCACGTATTGTATTGTTGCCATCGAGGATAACAATATGGGGTTTTTATCATATTGCATGAATTTATCCCTCTACATCATGTCATCTTGCTTAAGGCGCTACTCTGTTTTCTTGAACTTAATACTCTAGATGCATGCTGGATAGCGGTTGATGAGTGGAGTAATAGTAGTAGATGCAGGCAGGAGTCGGTCTACTTGTCTCGGACGTGATGCCTATATACATGATCATACCTAGATATTCTCCTAACTATGCTCAATTATGTCAATTGCTCAACAGTAATTTGTTCACCCACCGTAAAATACTTATACTCTTGAGAGAAGCCACTAGTGAAATCTATGGCCCCCGGGTCTATCTTCATCATATTAATCTTCCATCACTTTAATATTGCTTTGCTTTTTTACTTTGCTTTTTATTTTACTTTACATCTTTATCACAAAAATACCAAAAATATTATCTATCATCTCTATCAGATCTCACTCTCGTAAGTGTCCGTGAAGGGATTGACAACCCCTATTCGCGTTGGTTGCGAGGAGTTATTTGCTTTGTGTAGGTACGAGGGACTCGCGCGTAGGCTCCTACTGGATTGATACCTTGGTTCTAAAAAACTTAGGGAAATACTTACGCTACTTTGCTGCATCATCCTTTCCTCTTCAAGGAAATCCAACGCAGTGCTCAAGAGGTAGCAGCGATCTCCTTGCCCTTACAAACTCCTTGGTTCAAATACACTATCTTGTTGGAGGCTCCCAAGTGACACCTAGCCAATCTAGGAGACACCACTCTCCAAGAAGTAACAAATGGTGTGTTGATGATGAACTCCTTGCTCTTGTGCTTCAAATGATAGTCTCCCCAACACTCAACTCTCTCTCACAGGATTTGGATTTGGTGGAAAGAAGATTTGAGTGGAAAGCAACTTGGGGAAGGCTAGAGATCAAGATTCATATGGTAGGAATGGAATATCTTGGCCTCAACACAAGTGTAGGTGGTTCTCTCTCAGAAAATGCAAGTTGGAAGTGTAGGTTCGTTCTGATGGCTCTCTCCACGAATGAAGAGGAGGTGGAGGGGTATATATAGCGTCCACACAAAATCTAACCGTTACACACAACTTGCCAATCTCGGTGGGACCGAATTGATAAACTCGGTCGGACCGATTCAGCAAATCTAGTGACCGTTAGGATTTTCGGTGGGACCGACATGCAACTCGGTAGGACCGATATGGTTAGGGTTAGGGCATAACTTAATCTCAGTGAGACCGATTACACAAACTCGGTGAGACCGATTTTGGTAATAAGATAACTAGAGAGTTGGTCAGGTAAACTCGGTTGGACCGATTCGCTCATTTCAGTGAGACCGAAATGTTACGGAAGGGAACAGAGAGTTTACATTGCAATCTTGGTAGGACCGATTATGCAAACTCGGTGAGACTGATTTTGGTAATAGATCCATATAGAGAGATTGCAATCCCATCTCGGTGAGTCCGAGATCCCTATCAGTGAGACCGATTTGCCTAGGGTTTGTGGCAGTGGCTATGACAACTGAACTCGGTGGCGCCGGATAGAAAGAATAGGTGGGGCCAAGTTTGACTTTTGGTTTAGATCATATGTGGATGTTAGAAAGTAGTTGAGGGATTTGGAGCATATCACTAAGCATTTTGAGCAAGAGCCTCATTAAGCAACACCTCATCCCTCCTTGATAGTATTGGCTTTTCCTATAGACTCAATGTGATCTTGGATCACTAAAATAGAAAATGTAGAGTCCTGAGCTTTGAGCTTGAGCCAATCCTTTGTCCTTAGCATCTTGAAGGGGTTTCACATCCTCTAGTCCATGCCACCTCATTGTTGAACTTATCTGAAACATACTAGGTAAAAGTGTTAGTCCAACAAGAGATATGTTGACATTAATTACCAAAACCACCTAGTGAGCACTTGTGCTTTCAATCTCCCCGTTTTTGGTAATTGATGACAACATACATCAAAGCTTTAGATAAGGATATGGAGAATAGTAAGTAAAGCTTTGGAAAGACATGTAACATGCATAGGCTCCCCCTACATGTATGCAATCATGTGAATATGGAATATAGGAGCATGTGAATGCATAAACATGACAGAATAAGCAATGTGTTACATGTATCTTGGCTATATGCATCAGAGCAAATGATGTGAATATGAGAAATGTACCTTCATGCTCATGAGTCCTTCTTGCAAACAGTATGTACATCAGCAAGAATTTCTCATACACATGACTGTGATGCATATACTTACCTTGTGGTCTTGAGTTGGCTTAGGATGGGATGAACCTGCGTAAACAAGGTTAGATAACACAGATACACCTACTAGCCAGAGCAAATAAAAGAAATCACAAGAGTGCCAAGACGGGGATGACATCTAGAGTGAGTACTAAGTACCACATTGGATATAGACATGTCCCCAAAGGTAAAGATCTGCAATAAATTAAAGGATTTCCTTCCCTTAGATGTCTTGCTCCCACTGAATCTAGCATGGGTGAGGGAGTCCTGGATTAGGGGGTGTTCGGATAGCCGGACTATACCTTCAGCCGGACTCCAGGACTATGAAGATACAAGATTGAAGACTTCGTCCCATGTCCGGAAGGATCTTTTCTTGGCGTGGAAGGCAAGCTAGGCGTGCGGATATTCGAGATCTCCTACCATTGTAACCGACTCTGTGTAACCCTAACCCTATCCGGTGTCTATATAAACCAGAGGGTTGTAGTCCGTAGGACAACCATCATCATACACAATCATACCATAGGCTAGCTTCTAGGGTTTAGCCTCCTTGATCTCGTGGTAGATCCACTCTTGTACTACCCATATCATCAATATTAATCTAGCAGCAGTAGGGTTTTACCTCCACCGAGAGGGCCCGAACCTGGGTAAAATAAAGTGTCCCTTGTCTCCTGTTACCATCCGACCTTGACGCACAGTTCGGGACCCCCTACCCGAGATCCGCCGGTTTTGACACCGACATTGGTGCTTTCATTGAGAGTTCCTCTGTGTCGTTGCTTTTAGGCCCGATGGCTCCTTTGATCATCAACAACGATGAGGTCCAGGGTGAGACTTTCGTCCCCGGACAAATCTTCGTCTTCGGCGGCTTCGCTCTGCGGGCCAATTCGCTTGGTCATCTGGAGCAGATCGAAAGCTACGCCCCTGGCCATCAAGTCAGGTTTGGAAGCTTAAACTACACTGCCGATATCCGCGGAGACTTGATCTTCGACGGGTTCGAGCCACAGCCAAGCGCGCCGCACTATTTCGAGGGGCATGATATAGCCCTGCCTCCGAATAGTACCCTGGAGGCCGCACACGCTCCGGACCCAATCCTTGACTCGGAGCCCGCTGTGTTCTCCGAGGATGAACGGTTGGACGTCACCTCGGGGGCTGCGATCTCAAAGGCGATGGAGCCGAACGCCAGCCCCGTACTCCGCACGGCCCAGAACTCCAAGGATCCGGACTCTTCTCCGAACTCCGGGCCTTCCGTGCCCCCGCCGATCGAATCTGATTGGGCGCATGTAATGGAGTTCACCGCCGCGGACATCTTTCAGTGCTCACCTTTCGGTGATATCCTGAATTCTCTCAAGTCTCTCTCTTTATCAGGAGAGCCCAGGCCAGACTATGGTCTACGAGGTTGGGATTCGGACGACGAAGAAATTCAAAGCCCACCCACCACCCATTTAATAGCCACTGTCGATGATTTAACCGACATACTTGACTTCGGATCCGAAGACTTCGACGGTATGGACGACGAAGACGGAGACGAACTAGGACCAGCACCTATAGGGCACTGGACCTCCACCCCACCTAACGATGTATTCATGGTGGATACCCCTACAGGAAATGGCAACGAGGAAAAAGGGGGCGGAAAAAGGGGTAAACCCTTCGAAAAGCAGTCAAAGCGGCGACGTAGACGCCAAGCCAAGCCCCGCCTCGATCAAGACCCAGCCGTAGAGCAGGATGAGCCGGTAGACGACGAGCATGCCTCAGAGCAGCTGTCCGAACAGGGCAACACGGATGGAGAGGACAGACAGCCCTCCCCTGGCCATAACAGAACTCCGGACGATCTCACGCTGGATAAAACCACGGAGCAGAAGAATCTCCACGAAAGTTACCACAGCACGCAGCCTGAAAAAGCAGAAGTGGAAGCTAAAGACGGCAGAAGATGCACTCAGAACAAGATGGAACAAGGCAATCAAGACCGCAGATAAATATAGCTGCAGCCGCCGCACTAAAAGTTATCCGAAGAGAAAACTACTGCCCGAATTCGACCAGGAGGCCCTAGAGCCCCCACACTTAAAAAATAAAAAAGCCACACGGTCGGATAGACGACCCCACGGCCACCATAAAACGGCAAGAGGCGCTGCACTCAAGGCGGCATGCGACCCAATTAAAGACTCGCATCATGGCCCAGCCAGGTCCATTTACGGGCCAAGGAAGCAAACTCTCACAAGCAATGCAAAAAATCCATCATCAGAATCCGGCACACCCAAATACAGGGGCGCTGCACACCCCCTATGTTTCACCGATGAGGTCTTGGAATATGAATTTCCAGAGGGATTCAAACCCGTTAACATAGAGGCGTACGATGGAACAACAGACCCTGGAGTCTGGATCGAGGATTACATCCTCCACATACACATGGCTAGAGGAGATGATCTCCACGCCATAAAATATTTACCTCTTAAGCTTAAAGGGCCAGCCCGGCACTGGCTTAAAAGCCTTCCCGAAAACACAATTGGAAGTTGGGAAGAGCTCGAGGATGCTTTCCGAGCAAACTTTCAAGGGACCTATGTCCGCCCCCCGGACGTAGACGATCTCAGTCATATAACTCAGCAGCCCGGAGAATCAGCTTGACAGTTCTGGAATAGATTCCTCACTAAAAAGAATCAGATAATGGATTGTCCGGACGCCGAAGCCCTAGCAGCTTTCAGGCATAATGTCCGAGACGAATGGCTCGCCAGACACCTCGGCCAGGAAAAGCCAAGAACAATGGCCGCACTCACAAGCCTCATGACCCGCTTTTGCGCAGGAGAGGACAGCTGGTTGGCACGATGCAGCCCCAGCGACCCAAGTACATCAGAAATCAGGGATGGAAATGGAAAACCACGGCGAATTAAGGACCGTCGCAGAATCAAAGGAAAAAGTCCGAAGAGCACGGCAGTCAATGCCGGATTCAAAAGCTCACGGCAAAATCAGACAAAACCACCCCTTCAGGATAATAGGGATGATCCGTCCAGCTTGAAAAGAATCCTGGACAGAATATGTCAGATACACAGTACTCTTGGGAGGCCTGCCAATCACACCTACAGAGATTGTTGGGTTTTTAAACAATCCGGACAGCTTAACGCCGCACACAAGGGGCTCGATACACCAAGTGAAGAAGAGGACGAACCCCAAAGGCAGAATACCAGGAAACAAAAGAACTTCCCGCAAGAAGTCAAAATAGTGAACTTACTTCACGTAACAAAACGTGTGGCACCCATAAAGGTACGCACAATCAAGCTTTCCCCTCAGGAGTCTCGCCACTGGTCACTAAAGCCAATCATTTTTGATCAGCTAGATTATTCTAGAAATATCAAAAACGCAGGCCGGACTGCCCTGATATTGGATCCAATAATCGATGGATTCCAGTTTACCAATGTCCTTATGGACGGCGGCAGTGGACTAAACCTGATATATCAGGATACAATCCACCGCATGGGCATAAACCTAGCAAGAATCCGCCACAGCAAAACCTCCTTTCAAGGGGTAGCACCAGGCCCGGACACCCATTGTATGGGTTTTCTCCGGCTTGTAGTCATATTTGGCTCTCCCAATAACTTTCGTCGCGAAAAGCTGACCTTCCATGTAGTCCCGTTTTCAAGTCACTATCAAGCACTAATGGGACGCGGAGCTTTCGCTCGCTTTAACGCAATACCGCATTACGCATCTCTCACGCTTAAGATGCCCGGTCCTCGAGGCATCATCTCTTTAAAAGGAGCACACTAAAATATGCCTCCTCCAAACGGAAGATTGCGCGGCCGCTTAAACAGCCGCACAATAAAGTGGCCTCGCCAGCCAAAGGACTTTTTTATAAGTCATCAAAGGCCACGGACCCGGACTCAACGAGTTCGACACAAGTCCATCATTAACACAGGCTTAGTACGCCATATACCCCCATACCAGGGGCTGTACGCAGAGACAATAAAACTCAACCTTATATATTCTTTACTTTATATTTTGTTCCGCACGACCCATTTTTCAAATTAGTTCTTCTCTTTTACAGATGAACGTCGTGCGGCGCCCGTCCAGGACACGGCACAGCGGAGACACATGCACAGACGTGCAGTAGGGACCCGTCCTAAAGGATTCTTTTTAGATTAAGACCCTGCGTAAACCTTTTTTACTGTCTCTTGCTGCTATACATCCCCTGGTTTTTTCTTTTCCAATATAACCAAGGAGGAGGCTGGCGTTTTGGCATGTGGCCACGCCAGAATTCTTGCTCGTACCTAGACACTAAGGTTTTTTTTCTTTTGTTTAAGGGTGTTGTTTCACACGCACTCACAAAGACCGAACACCTTAGGGAGTGTTCGGCGTCGCGAGTTTTGGTACTATATGCATCAGCTCCGAATCATGATTTTGGTCATATGTTGGGTTGCCCGGCTCCTGAGTTCGGCTACCTTACGTTCCGCTCTATCGGCTAAGGTAGCACCAGGAGAACTACTGCGATTGTGCCCCGGTTCGGCCGGGTGAGCACCTCAGTAGAGAAAGCCGAAAACCGACTGTCATGATGTAGCGCAAGACTGGTCGCCACTCGATGACTCATAGGAATTTATCGAATTCCTCCGCTTTGACGAAGGGCCGTTTCCCAGTCAGGCACGTACGCGCTCCGAACTTGGGCAAAGCGCAGTCGCCACTAAAGGGCTACCTAAAGAGTCCCACTGTCAAGCTCCTATGGCTAAGTGAAAGTGTTAAAGCATTATAGTCCGGTTGCCTAGCCCGCTGCGCTATCACCTCCTTTATAGGACCAAGACGTTGGGTTAAGTGTGAAAACGCGTCTTCTGCGCGCACCCCCGCACTATGTGCGTGGGGGCTCAAGCCAACGACTGCAATCTTTCAGAATTTATATATTTAAACGGCCGCACAGGAGGTGTTCCTAATACTTGAAGGCACAAGTCTAAAAGTATGCCCCTACAATTTATCAAAATACTGTTTCATGATTACATGTGCTATCATAACATAGCATCCTTCAAGCACTGCGTCTCTATTATGCGAGCGCCTTCGAGGACTTCCTCAAAATATTGCTCGGAAGGTATTCGGCTTTTATCCGAATCCTGGGACGCAACAACGGTGGGCTCCATATCTGCCCAGTATGTCTTGACACGGGCAAGAGCCAACCGAGCTCCCTCTGTGCACGCTGACCTCTTCATAGCACCGATACGTGGCACCACGTCGAGAAATTGCTGCACCAAGCTGAAATAACTCTTCGGCTTCGATCTCCCCGGACAACCTATTCAGTTCGGCCCATTGGGCCAGGCGATCGTCCACTGCAAGTGGACGCTCTGGATTGATGAATTGCAACCAGAAGAGCTTCTCCACTTCATGACCCTTCTTATCTTGAAAGTGTTTGGTCGCATCAGCAGCACTAGCCGCCAAATCCAGATAGGTGTCCTCTACACTCCACGCTCGGTCCAACGGGGCAAACCTCGGGTCGCAAAATTTTCTCCGCAGCAAGAAGGGCTTTCCATCCGCAATTAGTCCGGCTTGACGTAGCTCCTCCTTTGCCGCTCTCATTATAAAGCGGGCGTCCTTGGCGTCGGTAACATCTTTCTCTAAGCTCGTTTGCCTCGCCCGACCTTCTTCTTCAAGAAGCTTGCAACGGTCAGTAGCACTTTTTAACATTACGGCCATATCAGCCACCTCCTCCTTGCTTCGACAATGGGCAGCCTGTTCGGCTTTCAGCTCTTCAAGGGCTTTCACGGCAGCCGCATCGCTTTTTCTGGCTTGTTCCTTCGCTCGGGCGAGTTCGGCCCTAAGACCTTCCACGGCGGCCGCACCATCTGCATCAAGCACACACACGGTAAGATATTGACATAAAGCTCCTCTTACTCACAATCGCCTAATGATTTCAATACCTTGAGCACCATCAAGCCGCTTGTTAACAAGCACGATGTCGGCTTCTGCCTCATCCAGTTGTCGCTTTAGTTCGGCATATTCACGAGTCCGGCTCGACTCCGGACAATCAGCCACCTACGTATAAAGGTGCCACTTAAAGGACCTGGGATTAAGATCCTCTGCGCGCCGTACATCTTTACGACGCACAGAGTCTCAGGGGCTACTATCTACACATGGCGCACTTTATTTATGCGCAATTAATACAAATATACGTTATTTAAAACGTACCTCAAGGCCTGCCACTAAACTCTTGACAGCCTCGTGCAGTCCGCTTTCTGCGGATGAAATCTTTTCAATCACCGTGCTCATTAACGCACGATGCTCCTCTGAGACAGAGGCTCGCGCTAGCAGAATCTTTAGCTCCTCCGACCGAACACCAGATGGTGTCAGACTCGTCCCATGTCCTTCCTCAAAGGCCGGACACGGAGAGCCTCGGGGGGCTGCACCATCCACCCCTAGCGGATCCGGAGAAATCCCCCGCGACGACACTTCAGCGTCGCCCGCCTTGCTAGGCGATACAGAAGGAGGAGGCGTTCCACTCTCCATCATCTCCGGAAGAAGATCCCCCGAAGACGAGTTCTGCTGAGAAGGGCTAAGGTCCAAACTACAAAGTAAAGTTTCGGTTAAAACTTCTCAGATATAAATCAAGGATTTCTCTTAAAAGAATAACTCTTCTTCTACTTACGGCTCGCTGGAGAGCTGTTCCCTTTGAGGGTTTAGTTCGGCCGAGGGGCTCCCTGGCGTCGGGCCCTCTGACAAGGATTCTTTCCCCTGCTTCGAAGCTATGGTTTCCGGGCGGTCAGAGGCGGCCCTTTTCTTTCCCTTAGGAGGAGAATTATCGATTCCCCCCTTTGGAATGGTCTCTTTCGGAGAGGCCACGGTCTCCTTGTCTGCTCCCACATTTCCCTCCAAAGGCACTACCTCTAGCATCCTGACTAGCACAGGATCCAGCCTGGTTTCGGGAAGGGGAGCCGGACACCGGATCAGCTTCGCCTTCGCTATCCAGTCTTGCTTAAAAGGAAAGGTGCTGTTAAAAAGCAAGTTAATTATGCGGATAGAAGGTCCGGTCGCAAGGTCACCTACTTGAGTATCCGGGCGATTGCAGCTTAAACCAGCGTCCTCGGTCAAATCCAGACTCACTTCTTGTGATCCGAAGAACAGTTTATACATCTCCACAGGCGTCATGCCCATAAAATTCTGGAGAGCTCGTGGTCCCTCCGGATTGTATTCCCACAAGCGAAGGGGGCGACGTTGGCCGGGCAGTGTCCGGCGAATCAGCATGACTTGTGTCACCTTGACCAGGTTGAGGTCTCCCTTCAAGAGATCCTTAATGCGGCCCTGCAACAGAGGAACGTCTTTGGGCAAGCCCCGACCTAACCCTGTGTTAATCCACGATGCTAACCGTGGTGGGGGACCCGGGCGAAAGGCCGGAGGCACCACCCATGCGGTGCCCCGAGGAGCGGTGATGTAGAACCACTCCTGTTGCCATAAGCCAAGCTCCTCTTGAAAAGCGCCCTCGGGCCATGGAGCGTCGGCATTTCTTTTTATAGCAGCGCCTCCGCACTCTGCGTGGCGCCCTTCGATTATCTTCAGTTCTACTTTGAAGGTCTTGAGCCACAATCCGAAGTGAGGGGTAACACGGAGGAACGCTTCGCACACAACTATGAACGAGGAGATATGGAGGATGGACTCCGGAGCTAAGTCATGGAATTCCAGCCCATAATAAAACATCAGCCCCCTTACAAAGGGATCCATGGGGAAGCCTAATCCCCGAAGGAAGTGGGATATGAATACCACACTCTCGCCGGGCTGAGGGCTAGGGATCACCTGTCCTTGAACAGGCAGCCTGTGCGGAATCTCCCTGGTCAGGAATCTAGCTTCCCTCAATCTTGATACGTCCTCCTCCGTAACAGAGGAGGGCATCCATCGGCCTTGGAGGTCGGAGCTGGACATTATCGAAGATCCGGTGCGCTCGGAATCTGGAAGCCTAGGGTGTTGGAACTCGAGGCGACGGGCGAGCTCGTTTTGAGAATAGAAGCGGGGAACAGGGCCTTGGTCTCTTTATAAGAGGCAGAATATCAAGCGCCCTCCCCGTAATCGTCTTGGACTAGCCTTTAATTAAGGCAAGACGTGCTAACAGGCACGATTGGGTTATCCATGACCATATTAATGAGAATCCCGTTAGAGGGGGCACACGATCTCTGCTTTGACAAGACGTTCCAAGGAAACCTCCTCGCTAAATGAGCTGAGGTGGAACAATGAAAGCAATTTATATAGAAGGCTTGGTCGCACTGTTATGACGCACTACGGAATACGTCACCAGATTTGATTTGTGTTAATATTATTCTCTATATGGCAATATGTGGAAGCTTATTTTTGCAGAGCCGGACACTATTTCTGGTGTTTATAATCTTCTTGAAGGACTTGGAGGAGGAACCCGCCTTGCAATGCCGAAGACAATCTGCGCGCCGGACTCGTCGTCATTGAAGCCTGGTTCAGGGGCTACTGAGGGAGTCCTGGATTAGGGGGTGTTCGGATAGCCGGACTATACCTTCAGCCGGACTCCAGGACTATGAAGATACAAGATTGAAGACTTCGTCCCGTGTCCGGAAGGATCTTTTCTTGGCCTGGAAGGCAAGCTAGGCATGCGGATATTCGATATCTCCTACCATTGTAACCGACTCTGTGTAACCCTAACCCTATCCGATGTCTATATAAACTGGAGGGTTGTAGTCCGTAGGACAACCATCATCATACACAATCATACCATAGGCTAGCTTCTAGGGTTTAGCCTCCTTGATCTCGTGGTAGATCCACTCTTGTACTACCCATATCATCAATATTAATCTAGCAGGAGTAGGGTTTTGCCTCCACCGAGAGGGCCCGAACCTGGGTAAAATAAAGTGTACCTTGTCTCCTGTTACCATCCGACCTTGACGCACAGTTTGGGACCCCCTACCCGAGATCCGCCGGTTTTGACACCGACAATGGGATATTGGGAGAAGATAGGAACAGAAAATCAGAGCAAAATCAGAGCTCAAAGGAAATAAACAGAGATAATGCACATGAGCAAATATGAACATGTCTTTCCCCTCTTGAAGACATGTGACTTCTCTCCTCTTGAATACCAAGCATATGGGGTCTCTTTCTTCCCTAGAGTATTCTCTCCCCCTAAAGATATGAT
Organism: Aegilops umbellulata; assembly: GCA_032464435.1. Classification (NCBI taxonomy): domain Eukaryota; kingdom Viridiplantae; phylum Streptophyta; class Magnoliopsida; order Poales; family Poaceae; genus Aegilops; species Aegilops umbellulata. The sequence goes on from CP136054.1 coordinate 476,220,907, forward strand.
TAAGCTTTGATGTGATCTCTCTCCCCCCCTTTGACATCAATTTCCAAGAAGGGTTCTTCTGGATTTTTGTCATGATGGGTTTGGTCCTTGAGGCACAAAACAATGCAGCAAGTCGAATGGGATGCTGGTCGAGGACAAGATTCATTGAGTGGAGCTGGATCAAAAAGAATGCAGAAACAAGTGGCAAGATGTCTTTCCTGTAGTGAAATCAATGACACCGAGTTGTATGGTTCGGTTGTACCGAGAGGATTCGGTTGGACCGAAGGCATCCAACCGGTGAGACCGAGTTCATCGCAGAGAAAACACTTGTCACCTCAGCTCACTAGACAAGTAAGATCTCACAAGGATTTGCAAGGAATCAACTCAAAGATTTGCAATGAATTGGATGCAAGGAATGCAGAATAGAGAATAACAAAGAAGAAACTAAAAAGGAGTCTAGATGAAGTTTTTTAGAGGGAAACAAACACGCATGAGACAAATGCAAGAACACAGAAAAGAACACAAGAGAACTTCATCTAGAATTGGTCGGCGACAAAGTCACCTATGTTAGAGTATATTGACATAGGACTCAAGTGAGGTCACTTGATCATGGGTCATACTCATCGTTTAAGCTCAAAATAGTGTTACCATTTTTGTTTAAAGCATCTTGATGTATTCACATCTTGTTGAGTTGCTTTATCCCATGACTTGGAGTAAAGCTTCTCTAAGATGCAATAACATACCTTGGGTGGTGGTGTTGATCATGATCATGTAGTTGAACTTGTGTGGGTTGCTCAAGGTTGATGTAGCTCATCAAGAGTTGGGAGCACCACTTGGAGTTTGAGTTCATCTACATACATGGGTTAGTTTTTGCAAGGAAGAGCACTTGAGTATCCAAAATGACAATCATGAAACTCAACATAGAATTTTTCAAAGGATATGTTTGAATGGTTGCGTGCTTCCTTATCTTCATCCACCATTGTGTAGAGACTTGGTGATATAGAAATTTCTCAAGATGTGAGTGAGTTGCAATCTCATAGATTTAGATTCATCCAAGTACCTACACGGGTTAGATAACATGCAAGGTGCAAATATATCCAAGACATAAGATAGTCAACATGAGAGAAATATCAAGGATATAGGCTCATGCCTTGCATGTATCAAATGGAGTTCCTACTCCAAGTTTGAAGCATCAATGCTGTTCAATCCACCTCTTAACCTGCAAAACACTTTCTCATCAAGCAGTTTGGTAAATATATCTGCTAATTGCTTATCGATGCGAACATGCTTAAGATTAATGTCCCCTTTGGCAACATGATCTCGAATGAAATGATGACGAACTTCAATATGCTTAGTTCGAGAATGTTGCACGGGATTATGAGCAATCTTAATTGCACTTTCATTGTCACAAAGCAATGGAACATGTTTCACATATATCCCATAATCTTTAAGAGTTTGGGTCATCCAAAGTAATTGAGCACAACATGAACCAGCGGCAATATATTCCGCTTCGGCGGTGGATAAGGATACCAAGTTTTGTTTCTTGGAAGACCAAGACACAAGAGATCTACCAAGAAATTGACAAGTACCCGAAGTGGACTTTCTATCAACCTTGTCATCGACATAGTCCGTGTTGGGGAACGTTGCAGAAAATTAAAATTTTTCCTACGGTTTCACCAAGATCCATCTATGAGTTCATCTATCAATGAGTATTCAGATTATATAGCATCTACATACCACTTTGTAGATCGCAACGGAAGTGTTCGAGTGAACGTGGATGAGGTAGTCGTACTTGCCGTGATCCAATTCACCGATGATCTAGTACCGAACGGACGGCACCTCCGCGTTCAACACACGTACGGGACGGGAGACGTCTCCTCCTTCTTGATCCAGCAAGGGGGAAGGAGAGGTTGAGGAAGATCCAGCACGACGGTGTGGTGGTGGATGCAGCAGAACTCCGGCAGGGCTTCGCTAAGCAACTACGGGAGGAGGAGGAGGTGTTGCAGGGAGGAGGGAGTGCCAGGGCAATAGGTTGTGCTGCCCCCTCCCCTGCCCCCCCTTTATATAGATGCATTAGAGGGGGGAGGGCGCAGCCTTGCCCCTTCCTCCAAGGAAGGGGTGCGGCCAAGAAGGGGGGAGGAGTCCATCCTCCCCAAGGCACCTCGGAGGTGCCTTCCCCCCTTTGGACTCTCCCTCTCCAAGTTTCCTTGGCGCATGGGCCCTTGGGGCTGGTTCCCCTTGGCCCAAGCAGGCCAAGGCACACCCCCTAAGGCCCATGTGGCCCACCAAGGCAGGTGGCCCCACCTGGTGGACCCCCGGGACCCCTCCGGTGGTCCCGGTACAATACCGATAACACCGAAACTTGTCCCGATGGCCAAAATAGCACTTCCTATATATAATTCTTTACCTCCGGACCATTCTGGAACTCCTCGTGACGTCCGGGATCTCATCCGGGACTCCGAACAACATTCGGGTTACTGCACATACATATCTTCACAACCCTAGCGTCACCGAACCTTAAGTGTGTAGACCCTACGGGTTCGGGAGACATGCAGACATGACCGAGACGGCTCTCGGGCAATAACCAACAGCGGGATCTGGATACCCATGTTGGCTCCCACATGCTCCACGATGATCTCATCGGATGAACCACGATGTCGAGGATTCAATTAATCCCGTATACGATTCCCTTTGTCAATCGGTATTTTTACTTGCCCGAGATTCGATCGTCGGTATCCCAATACCTCGTTCAATCTCGTTACCGGCAAGTCACTTTTCTCGTACCGTAATGCATGATCCTGTGATCAAACACTTTGATTACCTTGAGCTCATATGATGATGCATTACCGAGAGGGCCCGGTGATACCTCTCCGTCAAGCGGAGTGACAAATCCCAGTCTCGATCCATGTAACCCAACAGACACTTTCAGAGATACCTGTAGTATACCTTTATAGTCACCCAGTTACGTTGTGACGTTTGGCATACCCAAAGCACTCTTACGGTATCCGGGAGTTACACGATCTCATGGTCTAAGGAAAGGATACTTGACATTGGAAAACTCTAGCAAATGAACTATGCGATCTTATGCTATGTTTAGGATTGGGTCTTGTCCATCACATCATTCTCCTAATGATGTGATCCCGTTATCGATGACATCTAATGTCCATAGTCAGGAAACCATGACTATCTGTCGATCACCGAGCTAGTCAACTAGAGGCTCACTAGGGACATGTTTGTTGTCTGTTATTCACACATGTATTACGATTTCCGGATAACACAATTATAGCACGAATAAAGACAATTATCATGAATAAGGAAATATAATAATAATGCTTTTATTATTGCCTCTAGGGCATATTTCCAACAGTCTCCCACTTGCAATAGCTCCAGTGTTGTCACAGAAGAGCTTGATTGGCCCCGACGCATTGGGTATGACTCCGAGGTCGGTGATGAACTCCTTCACCCAAATTGCTTCATGTGCTGCCTCCGAGGCTGCCATGTACTCCGCTTCACATGTAGATCCCGCCACGACGCTTTGCTTGCAACTGCACCAGCTTACTGCCCCACCATTCAAAATATACACGTATCCGGTTTGTGACTTAGAGTCATCCAGATCTGTGTCGAAGCTAGCGTCGACGTAACCTTTTACGACGAGCTCTTCGTCACCTCCATAAACGAGAAACATTTCCTTAGTCCTTTTCAGGTACTTCAGGATATTCTTGACCGCTGTCCAGTGTTCCTTGCCGGGATTACTTTGGTACCTTCCTACCAAACTTACGGCAAGGTTTACATCAGGTCTGGTACACAGCATGGCATACATAATAGAACCTATGGCTGAGGCATAGGGGATGACGCTCATCTCTTCTATTTCTTCTGCCGTGGTCGGGCATTGAGCTGAGCTCAATTTCACACCTTGTAACACAGGTAAGAACCCCTTCTTAGATTGATCCGTATTGAACTTCTTCAATATCTTATCAAGGTATGTGCTTTGTGAAAGACCTATGAGGCGTCTCGATCTATCTCTATAGATCTTGATGCCTAATATATAAGCAGCTTCTCCAAGGTCCTTCATTGAAAAACTTTTATTCAAATAGGCCTTAATGCTGTCCAAGAGTTCTATATCATTTCCCATCAAAAGTATGTCGTCTACATATAATATGAGAAATGCTACAGAGCTCCCACTCACTTTCTTGTAAATGCAGGCTTCTCCATAAGTCTGTGTAAACCCAAACGCTTTGATCATCTCATCAAAGCGAATGTTCCAACTCCGAGATGCTTGCACCAGCCCATAAATCGAGCGTTGGAGCTTGCACACCTTGTCAGCATTCTTAGGATCGACAAAACCTTCCGGCTGCATCATATACAATTCTTCCTTAAGGAAACCATTAAGGAATGCCGTTTTGACGTCCATTTGCCATATCTCATAATCATAGTATGCGGCAATTGCTAACATGATTCGGACGGACTTCAGCTTCGCTACCGGTGAGAAAGTCTCATCGTAGTCAACCCCTTGAACTTGTCGATAACCCTTAGCGACAAGCCGAGCTTTATAGATGGTCACATTAGCATCCGCGTCTGTCTTCTTCTTAAAGATCCATTTATTTTCTATGGCTTGCCGTTCAACGGGCAAGTCAGTCAAAGTCCATACTTCGTTTTCATACATGGATCCTATCTCGGATTTCATGGCCTCCAGCCATTTGTCGGAATCCGGGCCCGCCATTGCTTCCCCATAGTTCGAAGGTTCACCGTTGTCTAACAACATGATTTCCAAGACAGGGTTGCCGTACCACTCTGGTGCGGAACGTGTCCTTGTGGACCTTCGAATTTCAGTAGGAGCTTGATCAGAAGTATCTTGATCATAATCATTAATTTCCTCTCTAGTCGGTGCAGGCACCTGAGGAACGATTTCTTGAGTTTCGCCATTTTCCGGTTCAAGAGGTAATACTTCATCAAGTTCTACTTTCCTCCCACTTATTTCTTTCGAGAGAAACTCTTTCTCTAGAAAGGATCCATTCTTGGCAACAAAGATCTTGCCTTCGAATCTGTGGTAGAAGGTATACCCAACAGTTTCTTTAGGGTATCCTATGAAGACGCATTTTTCCGACTTGGGTTCGAGCTTTTCAGGTTGAAGTTTCTTGACATAAGCATCGCATCCCCAAACTTTTAGAAACGACAGCTTAGGTTTCTTCCCAAACCATAATTCATATGGTGTCGTCTCAACGGATTTCGACGGAGCCCTATTTAAAGTGAATGCGGCAGTCTCTAAAGCATAGCCCCAAAAAGATAGCGGTAAGTCGGTAAGAGACATCATAGATCGCACCATATCTAATAGAGTGCGATTACGACGTTCGGACACACCATTACGCTGAGGTGTTCCAGGCGGCGTGAGTTGTGAAACTATTCCACATTTTCTTAAGTGTGTGCCAAATTCGTGACTCAAGTATTCTCCTCCACGATCTGATCGTAGAAACTTGATCTTTCTATCACGTTGATTTTCAACCTCACTCTGAAATTCCTTGAACTTTTCAAAGGTCTCAGACTTGTGTTTCATTAAGTAGATATACCCATATCTACCCAAGTCATCAGTGAGGGCGAGAACATAACGATAGCCACCGCGAGCCTCAACACTCATTGGACCGCACACATCGGTATGTATGATTTCCAATAAGTTGGTTGCTCGCTCCATTGTTCCTGAGAACGGAGTCTTGGTCATTTTACCCATGAGGCATGGTTCGCACGTGTCAAATGATTCATAATCAAGAGACTCTAAAAGTCCATCTGTATGGAGCTTCTTCATGCGTTTGACACCTATGTGACCAAGGCGGCAGTGCCACAAATATGTGGGACTATTGTTATCAACTTTAACTCTTTTGGTATCCACACTATGAATATGTGTATCATCACGTACGAGATTCATTAAGAATAAACCATTAACCATCGGAGCATGACCATAAAACATATCTCTCATATAAATAGAACAACGATTATTCTCGGATTTAAATGAGTAGCCATCTCGAATTAAGCGAGATCCAGATACAATGTTCATGCTCAAATTTGGCACTAAATAACAATTATTGAGGTTTAAAACTAATCCCGTAGGTAAATGTAGAGGCAGCGTGCCGACGGCGATCACATCGACCTTGGAACCATTCCCGACGCGCATCGTCACCTCGTCCTTTGCCAGTCTCCGTTTATTCCGCAGCTCCTGCTTTGAGTTACAAATGTGAGCAACTGCACTGGTATCAAATACCCAAGAGCTACTACGAGTACTGGTAAGGTACACATCAATTACATGTATATCACATATACCTTTGGTTTTGCCGGCCTTCTTGTCCGCTAAGTATTTGGGGCAGTTCCGCTTCCAGTGACCACTTCCCTTGCAATAAAAACACCCAGTCTCGGGCTTGGGTCCATTCTTTGGCTTCTTCCCGGCAACTTGCTTACCGGGCGCGGCAACTTCCTTGCCGTCCTTCTTGAAGTTCTTTTTACCCTTGCCCTTCTTGAACTTAGTGGTTTTATTCACCATCAACACTTGATGCTCCTTCTTGATTTCTACCTCTGCTGATTTCAGCATAGCATCTACCTCAGGAATGGTCTTTACCATCCCCTGCATATTGTAGTTCATCACAAAGCTCTTGTAGCTAGGTGGAAGCGACTAGAGGATTCTGTCAATGACCGCTTCATCCGGGAGATTAACTTCCAGTTGAGTCAAGCGGTTGTGCAACCCAGACATTTTGAGTATGTGTTCACTGACAGAACCATTTTCCTCCATCTTACAGCTAAAGAATTTATCGGAGACTTCATATCTCTCGACCCGGGCATGAGCTTGAAAAACCATTTTCAGCTCTTCGAACATCTCATATGCTCCATGTCTCTCAAAACGCTTTTGGAGTCCCGGCTCTAGGCTGTAAAGCATGCCGCACTGAACGAGGGAGTAATCATCGCAGCGTGACTGCCAAGCGTTCATAACGTCTTGTTCTGCAGGGAGAATAGGTGTGTCACCCAGCGGTGCTCGTAGGACATAATCTTTCTTGGCAGCTATGAGGATAATCCTCAGGTTTCGGACCCAGTCCGTATAGTTGCTACCATCGTCTTTCAGTTTGGTTTTCTCTAGGAACGCGTTGAAGTTGAGGACTACGTTGGCCATTTGATCTACAAGACATATTGTAAATATTTAGACTAAGTTCATGATAATAAAGTTCATTTAATCAAATTATTTAATGAACTCCCACTTAGATAGACATCCCTCTACTAGTCATCTAAGTATTACATGATCCGAGTCAACTAGGCCGTGTCCGATCATCACGTGAGACGGACTAGCCAACATCGGTGAACATCTTCATGTTGATCGTATCTTCTATACGACTCATGCTCGACCTTTCGGTCTTCTGTGTTCCGAGGCCATGTCTGTACATGCTAGGCTCGTCAAGTCAACCTAAGTGTTTTGCGTGTGTAAATCTGTCTTACACCCGTTGTATGCGAACGTAAGGACCTATCACACCCGATCATCACGTGGTGCTTCGGAACGACGAACCTTAGCAACGGTGCACAGTTAGGGAGAACACTTTCTTGAAATTATTATGAGGGATCATCTTATTTACTACCGTTGTTCTAAGTAAACAAGATGCAAAACATGATAAACATCACATGCAATCAAATAATAAACGTGACATGATATGGCCAATATCACATAGCTCCTTCGATCTCCATCTTGGGGCTCCATGATCATCTTGTCACCAACTTGACACCATGATCTTCATCATCATGATCTTCATCATCGTGTCTCCATGAAGTTGCTCGCCAACTATTACTTCTACTACTATGGCTAACGCGTTTAGCAATAAAGTAAAGTAACTTACATGGCGATTCTCAATGACACGCAGGTCATACAAAAAATAAAGACAACTCCTATGGCTCCTGCCGGTTGTCATACTCATCGACATGCAAGTCGTGATTCCTATTACAATAGCATGAACATCTCATACATCACATATAGATCATTCATCATACATCACAACTTTGGCCATATCATATCACAAAGCACTTGCTGCAAAAACAAGTTAGACGTCCTCTAATTGTTGTTGCAAGTTTTACGTGGCTGAATTAGGGTTCTAGCAAGAACGTTTTCTTACCTACGTTCAAACCACAACGTGATTTGTCAATCTCTATTTACCCTTCATAAGGACCCTGTTCATCGAATCCGATCCAACTAAAGTAGGAGAGACAGACACCCGCCAGCCACCTTATGCAACTAGTGCATGTTAGTCGGTGGAACCGGTCTCACGTAAGCGTACGTGTAAGGTTGGTCCGGGCCGCTTTATCCCACAATACCGCTGAATCAAGATTGACTAGTAACGGCAAGAAGAATTGACAACATCTACACCCACAACAAATTGTGTTCTACTCGCACAAGAAGAACTATGCATAGACCTAGCTCTGATACCACTGTTGGGGAACGTTGCAGAAAATTAAAATTTTTCCTACGGTTTCACCAAGATCCATCTATGAGTTCATCTAGCAACGAGTATTCAGATTAGATAGCATCTACATACCACTTTGTAGATCGCAACGGAAGCGTTCGAGTGAACGTGGATGAGGTAGTCGTACTTGCCGTGATCCAATTCACCGATGATCTAGTACCGAACGGACGGCACCTCCGCGTTCAACACACGTACGGGACGGGAGACGTCTCCTCCTTCTTGATCCAGCAAGGGGGAAGGAGAGGTTGAGGAAGATCCAGCACGACGGTGTGGTGGTGGATGCAGCAGAACTCCGGCAGGGCTTCGCTAAGCACTACGGGAGGAGGAGGAGGTGTTGCAGGGAGGAGGGAGTGCCAGGGCAATAGGTTGCGCTGCCCCCTCCCCTGCCCCCCCTTTATATAGATGCATTAGAGGGGGGAGGGCGCAGCCTTGCCCCTTCCTCCAAGGAAGGGGTGCGGCCAAGAAGGGGGGAGGAGTCCATCCTCCCCAAGGCACCTCGGAGGTGCCTTCCCCCCTTTGGACTCTCCCTCTCCAAGTTTCCTTGGCGCATGGGCCCTTGGGGCTGGTTCCCCTTGGCCCAAGCAGGCCAAGGCGCACCCCGTAAGGCCCATGTGGCCCACCAAGGCAGGTGGCCCCACCTGGTGGACCCCCGGGACCCCTCCGGTGGTCCCGGTACAATACCGATAACACCGAAACTTGTCCCGATGGCCAAAATAGCACTTCCTATATATAATTCTTTACCTCCGGACCATTCTGGAACTCCTCGTGACGTCCGGGATCTCATCCGGGACTCCGAACAACATTCGGGTTACTGCACATACATATCTTCACAACCCTAGCGTCACCGAACCTTAAGTGTGTAGACCCTACGGGTTCGGGAGACATGCAGACATGACCGAGACGGCTCTCGGGCAATAACCAATAGCGGGATCTGGATACCCATGTTGGCTCCCACATGCTCCACGATGATCTCATCGGATGAACCACGATGTCGAGGATTCAATTAATCCCGTATACGATTCCCTTTGTCAATCGGTATTTTTACTTGCCCGAGATTCGATCGTCGGTATCCCAATACCTCGTTCAATCTCGTTACCGGCAAGTCACTTTTCTCGTACCGTAATGCATGATCCTGTGATCAAACACTTTGATTACCTTGAGCTCATATGATGATGCATTACCGAGAGGGCCCGGTGATACCTCTCCGTCAAGCGGAGTGACAAATCCCAGTCTCGATCCATGTAACCCAACAGACACTTTCAGAGATACCCGTAGTATACCTTTATAGTCACCCACTTACGTTGTGACGTTTGGCATACCCAAAGCACTCCTACGGTATCCGGGAGTTACACGATCTCATGGTCTAAGGAAAGGATACTTGACATTGGAAAACTCTAGCAAATGAACTATGCGATCTTATGCTATGTTTAGGATTGGGTCTTGTCCATCACATCATTCTCCTAATGATGTGATCCCGTTATCGATGACATCTAATGTCCATAGTCAGGAAACCATGACTATCTGTCGATCACCGAGCTAGTCAACTAGAGGCTCACTAGGGACATGTTTGTTGTCTGTTATTCACACATGTATTACGATTTCCGGATAACACAATTATAGCACGAATAAAGACAATTATCATGAATAAGGAAATATAATAATAATGCTTTTATTATTGCCTCTAGGGCATATTTCCAACAGTCCGAGTCGGAGTAGCTAACAAGATCAAAGGAAGCTCTCTTTGGATACCAAATGCCAAAATTTGGTGTATGGATTAAGTATCTCACTATCCTTTTCACGGCCTTAAGATGACATTCTTTAGGAGCGGCTTGATATCGTGCACACATGCACACACTTTGCATAATATCGGGACGTGAAGCACATAGATATAACAATGAACCAATCATAGAGCGATAAACCTTTTGATCAACTGGTTCACCATCTTTGGTTAAATCAAGATGTCCACTAGTAGGCATGGGTGTAGTCATACCTTTGCATTCTTCCATATTGAACTTCTTGAATAAGTCATTGGTGTACTTCATTTGAGAGACAAAGGTACCTTCCTTAGTTTGCTTGATTTGCAAACCAAGAAAGAATTTGAGTTCACTCATCATCGACATCTCAAACTTCTCCGACATTAGCTTTCCAAACTTTTCACTAAAATGAGGGTTAGTTGATCCAAATATAATATCATCGACATAAATTTGGCACACAAATAGTTCTCCATTAACCCTTTTAGTAAAAATAGTAGAATCTATTTTTCCAATTTCAAAGCCTTTTTCAGTAAGGAACTTGGTCAAGCATTTATACCATGCTCTAGGAGCTTGTTTAAGACCATAAAGAGCTTTGTGAAGTTTGTAAACATGATTAGGTTTCTTAGGATTGACAAATCCAGGAGGTTGCTTAACATAAACTTCCTCCTCTATTTCACCATTTAGAAAAGCACTTTTAATGTCCATTTGGTACAAGGCGATATCATGATGATTAGCATAGGCAAGTAAGATGCGAATGGACTCAAGTCTAGCAACGGGGGCATATGTCTCACCATAGTCCATACCTTCGACTTGAGTGTAGCCTTGGGCCACTAGGCATGCTTTGTTGCGGACGACTTAACCATCTTCATCTTGCTTGTTGTGAAACACCCATTTGGTACCGATGATGTTGTTGTTGTCGGGCTTCTTGACCAATGTCCATACTTGATTTCTCTCAAAGTTGTGTAGCTCTTCATGCATAGCGTTTCCGGATCTTCCAATGCTTCTTCAACCTTCATAGGTTCAATACTAGAGATGAATGAGTAATGTTCACAAAAGTTAGCTAAACGAGTTTTAGAGCGAGTGATTCTCCCGGTTTGGATATCATTGTAGATTTGCTCAACGGGGTGATCTTTGGCGATTCTTGCTCGAACTCGTGGGAGCTTTGGCTTGGCTCGGGGTGGAACATATTCTTCATCTTGTTCTTCTTCTTGGCCTTCTTCATTGTTTACGTTTTCATTCTCTTGTCGTGGTGGAGAAGGAGGTTGTTGATGTTCATCTTGGTGTGCTTCCTCGTTTTCTTCGTCTTGGTGTGTCCCACTTGTGGATGCTTCCATATCAATTCTTGGTTCACCTTGTCGTGAGGTAGAAGCTTCCACTTGGACGGACGAGGTACTCTCCTTCTCCTCCGTTGGACGAATCTTGCTAATAGACAAGTCTTGGATTGCTTCCGACGGGTCTTTGTCTCCTATATCAATTGGCAATTGCTCTACTTGTGAGCCGTTAGATTTATCAAACTTCACATCTATCATCTCTTCAACCTTTCGGGTGAAATTGTTGTAGACACGGTAAGTGTGAGAGTTTGAGCCATAGCCAAGTAGGAAACCTTCATGAGATTTAGGTGCAAATTTAGAACGACGATGCTTATCAAGAATGTAGAACTTTGAGCCGAATACTCGAAAGTATCTAACTTGTGGTTTGTTACCGGTGAGGAGCTCGTATGCCGTCTTGCCGAGTAGCTTGTGAAGATACAAGTGATTTGTTGCATGACAAGCTGTCTCAACCGCTTCCGCCCAAAAGTGCTTTGGCGTCTTGTACTCATCACGCATAGTTCTCGCCGTCTCAATAAGAGTCCGGTTCTTCCTCTCAACGACTCCATTTTGTTGAGGTGTGTACGTAGCCGAGAACTCATGTGAAATCCCTTCTTCGTCAAGAAAGGTATCCACATTTGCGTTCTTGAACTCCGTTCTGTTGTCACTTCAAACCTTCTTGATCTTCACGTCAAATTGATTTTGGGCCTTCCTAGCGAAGTTTTTGAAGATCTTTTGGACCTGCGATTTGTCATCAAGAAAGAACACCCACGTAAATCATGACAAATCATCAACTATGAATAGTCCAAATGAGTTACCACCGAGACTCTTGTAGGCATTTGGACCAAAGAGATCCATGTGAAGTAGCTCGAGTGGTCTTCTCGTGGTCATGATGTTCTTCGCGCGATGACTTCCTCCAACTTGTTTCCCTGCCTGACAAGCACTACAAAGTCTATCCTTGTCAAATATGGCATCTTTTACTCCAAGGATATGATCACCTTTAATAAGCTTATCAAGATTTCGCATACCCACGTGACCTAGCCTTCTATGCCACAACCAGCCCTTAGAAGATTGAGCAATTAAGCAAGTTCTAGATTGAGCCTTTTTAGTGAAATCAACAATGTAAAGATCACCTCTACATATACCGGTAAAGACCATTTTACGATTGTCTCTACGAAACACTTGGCAATCTACTTCAGTGAATAGGACATTGAAACCGAAATCAACAAGTCTAGAAACTGAAAGTAAATTGTACCCAAGAGATTCAACGAGCATGACATTTTGTATGGAGCTATCATGTGAGATGGCCACCTTACCGAGGCCAACCACCTTACCCTTTGAGTTATCACCAAAAGTGACATATTTTTGAGGGCCGTCGTTTTCAGCAAGCTCACGGAACATATCTTTATCTCCGGTCATATGATCAGTACATCCACTATCAAGGACCCATTCTTTCCCTCCAGCCATGTAGCCGTGAAGATTTGCCATAAGACCAAAGTGTCTCATTGCATCATCAAGATCAAAGTCACTATCATCATCCTCATCATAGTATCCATGTTCAACATCATCTTGTGATTGATCAATTCCTAGAGAGGGTAATTCATTAGACAAATGATCATTTCTATGATTGTCTTTATGGATTCTAATAGCTTCGGAAATGATATTGCTAATGATTCCAACATCTCCTATGGCACGCATGAGATTGGTAATCTCAAATACACAATCACCAAAGCTAGGATCACTAGAATTCATCTTACTCAAGGCAGTGGACTTATGGAGAATTTCATCTAGAATTTTCAAGGAATAATCTGGAAATCGTTCCTCAAGAAATCTCCAAATAGTATAGACACAATCAAGAGTAGGCAAACTAGCAATCAAATTTTTGGACAATCACTACAAAAAAATACACTTCTGTGATGATATGTGTTTGTCACAGTAGGTCGCGTTTTTTGTCATGCATGTACATCCATGACAAATTTATGGCAGAATCAAGATAGTCATACCTGTGCTGTCGTAGAAGTGTTCCATGACATTACCAAAATTATCATCACGGAAGTGTCCACTTCCATGACGATAAATCACACGTCACAGAAGTGCTTTCGTCAAGGGTGACCGACACGTGGCATCCACCGTAATGGAACGCCGTTAAGCTATCGGGTCGGGTTTTGGATCTGATAACCCGTTAACAGCCCCGACCAATGGGGATTTTCCACGTGTAAAATCATCATTGGCTAGAGGAAACACGTGTCGGCTCATCGTTGGGACAGATGTCATCCACTCACTGGACAGAAGGCGCCTATGATACGTCGACATGTGGCACAGCCCAACAGTGGCCCATTCCTGTGAAAAGGCCAGCCCGTTTGACTTGGTCAAAAGCTGGCGGGCCGGCCCATGGAAAGCTTGTTAACGGCCTGTTCGCATATAGCCCATTTACAACCCACTAACCCAAGGTCCGTCACGCGCTATCCGAATTAGGCCCAGTAGTGTCATCTGGGCTATCCAATATGACTCCAGCCCATTTTCACTTCTGGCCCATGTATAGCCCATGACATCTTTCGGCCCATATGAGGCCCTTTGTAACTCTTGGCCCATTAGCGACCCGTGCTGAAACTAGCCTGTAATGAACACTATATTACTTTACACCCGTTAACGGCCCGTGGTGAAACTGGCCCGTAATGAACAGTGTATCACTTTATACCCATTAACGGCCCGTTATTCCGTTGGGCCGTTTCCAGCCCAAGTTTACTTTCGGCCTTCTAAGGGCCTATTTATTCTTGGGCTCATTTGCAGCATTCGGTTACTTACGGCCCATTACTGTCATTTTCTGCTTGTGGGCCAAATTCAGCCCGTCGTTATAGTCGGCCCGTTTGTGGACCATTAGTCTGTTGGGCCATTTTCATAGCATCACCAAATACGGCCTATTAACGGCCCGTTATGGTCAGCCCGTAAAACGTACGATTTCCATTAAAGGCCCGTCTACGGCCCATTAAAGGCCCATACAAGACCCATAAATGAGTCGGTGGCCCATGGATCCTACGAGATGTAGAAGGCCCATGGATCCTACGAGACGTAGAAGGCCCATGAATCCTACGGGACATACAAGGCCCATGGATCCTACGAGACGTAGAAGGCCCATGGATCCTACGATACGTAGAAGGCCCATGGATCCTACGATACGTAGAAGGCCCATGGATCCGACGACCCGGGAAGGGCCATGGTCGGGCGAGTTGGCCCCGTTTGAACGATATAGCATATTCAAAGAATTATCCTACTCAATACTATCACCTCTAAAAAGCATACACTATACAACAAAGAGATCAAGGCATAGAAAGGTAGAATAATCCTACACTATACAATAAAGAAGTTACAGCCGATTATACCCACTGGGCATTATGGTTCGGCACAGGTGATAATAAAGCATACACAAACAGCAAATTACATACACTGGGTAAATACAACTCATACATCATGGACGCGCATCAACTTAACTCCATTTGAATTATAATCTCTTCAGAAAATAGGATTGGCTGGATTCAGATAGCACAAATTTCAGTCTATAAAATCTCCAATTCCTTCATGGTTACCTCAGTGTCTTGTTTCATTTTTTTGACTCCTGCATCTAATACCTGCATGTCAAGTCTCAACTTGTTGATTATACGTTGACAATCATGTTCACGTTGTCTTGCCACCTCTAGTTGATGCTCGAGAACATCAGCACATTCCAATTCCAATCCATAATCATTCGGTAACGGCCACGCCGCACTGCTCGCAGATCTTTGTGTTGATGTCACTTCATCCTGAAATGTTTCTCTAAGTACACATGACTAGGGCAAAAATATAGTTACAACAGTGAAGCGAACAAGACACTATTTTGTACTACATGGCAAAACAGGACTAACAATAATGTTACACGTCACTTTCAAAAAAATTGTTACACGTCATGAAGCATAAGAAGGTGATATTTTAAAAATTATAAAAAAGATAGTCTGTGCAGCCTGCATACAGAAATCCCTCTTAGCTCACCAGAGGAGCATGATGTTGGGGCCCAATCGAAAACACAAACAAGTTACAAATTTAGACAACACGTTGCGTAAGCAAGCAGTTGGCCATTCTGTGCCTTAATTAAAGTCTTAGGGAGCATAATGAACAGCAGAGGGTTTCATACAAACATACTACAGCAGGCAAAACTATGCAATCATTAGCGTAGTATAAACTAGATTGTGAGCCTCATGCAATAATAGTTGGTTAATAGACTTCAAAGCTTCAGGCACACTTCGGCAGAGTAATTAAATGGTAAGGCCTTTAATTATGTCAACTAATAGTGATACAAGTACCGAACATCAGGCATGATTATTTGGGCATCTGTCACATCCTACCTAGTTCATGCATTAGAGTGTGCATCATGTTTTCTTTTGACAAGAAAATTGAAATGGGGAAGGCAGAACCCCCAGCACCCCTCCTGAATCTACTAGGGTTTACTAAAACCTTTTTCAATGAACCTGAAATGCCCTTCTAAAATGTTCATCATCTTTGCTTTGGTCTTAAACCTCTGGCAAAAATAGTGCACATTTTTCTAGGTCAACAGAAGGTCATTGAATTAATGCATAAGTATTTGAATTTGGGCATTTAAAATTTATAAAACATTTCAAATGCCCAAATATCTCCAAACTAAAATGTACCTTGCTGGAAATATTCCAACTAAGGACCAGGTGCAGTTTGGTGATTTTTGGAGTTGTGCTAGTATTTTAAATAAGTCTACAAAGTTACAAAAGAAATAGAAAAGGAAACAAAAATCATAAAAATACTTACCTGGCCAAACCCCCCCAGCCGGCCCACCTGGCGGCCCAGCACTGTGCTGGCCCGAGCCAGCCAGCTGCTTCGTCCCCGCCAGGCAGGCAGGGTGGTGACGCCGACGAGCGCGAGCTCGCCACGACGCCACCTGCTCGCCGCTTCGCCGCCCGACGCGCTGGACGACCTCCACGTCGTGCCCCCGAGCCCCTGGACACGCCATTCGCCTCTGCCTCGCCTCCCTCGCTCTCCTTCGCCATGGCCGACGCCATCGTCGCCACTCCGCCGCCGTAGCCATAGCTACCGTCGTCCCCGCGCCACCCGACCGTGTCCCCGAGCTCCGCCACCCTCCTCTTCTTTGAGCAAGACGAGCCCCGAGCGCTCGCCCGCTCTGGGGTCGCCCCTGACCCCGGTGGAGCTGACCCGCTGACCCCTTTGTTGACCACGGGTGGGCCCAGTTTGACCCCCCTGGGTCTATGACATGTGGGCCCCGCCCGCTAACTAATCCAGGATTAGAAATAATCTAATCTGTTTAAGCTAATGACCCTGACACGCGGGACCCACGCGTCAGGTTTGACCTGGACCGGGTCTGTTGACCTGCTGAGGTCAGCATGACCCCATGCTGACGCCACAATTAATTTTCTGGATTTATTTTTGCACAGGAAATTCCAGAAATTAGTTTAAATTTCAAAAATTCATAGAAAATTATCTATAACTCCAAATGCAAAGTTTTATATATGAAAAATTATCAGAAAAATCCAATCTATCCATTGGTACTGGTTTCATGCATGTCAGAACAAGTTAAACCCACTGTTTAGGCATTACAAGTTGATACACTAATATGATCTTCATAAATGAGCTACCATTTGAATCTTTGGTTCAAATGGGTTCATTCCCTTCTGGTTTAACTTGCACTAGGTCAGGGCACATCCATATTGCCATGTCACAACATGCATCATATTGTTGCATATCGTCATGTATTGATTGTGTTCCGATGTGTTCTTCGTGGTAGGTTCTGCCTCCGAGGATATCTCCGAGTATCCAACTGAAGGGCAGTATCCCACGACCACTCCATCAGGCAAGCAACTCGTTGATCATTCCGATACAAACCCATGTTCTCGCTTCTGCCCTTGTTTACTGCATCAAGACAACGCGCTTCAAACTGCTGTGTGTCGCGGTAGTTGAACCCACTTCCTTTGCATGACCTGTCTTTGCCACAGTAACTAGATGAAACCCACTAGCATGTGTAGGAGTTGATTGAGCCAATACATGTGTGTGTGTTCCTACCATGCTATGCTTGCTATGCTTAGAGTTGTGTCAGGTCTGGCTCATCGGGATGATGAACTGGAGTGAAAGGTTGTGTCGGTGACAAGAGTGAAGTGTTGAACACGATTTGGTAAAGGAATCGATGGAAGGCCATGTAGGAGTACATGGTGGGTTGTTTCATTGAGGCCGTCCTTAAGAACTGAGATCTGTGTGTGTGATTTAAGACTCAGCTACTACCACGCATTGGGCCCGAAACCAATGGACCCTCTCGGCTTCTTGATCACGCTTGTCCTCTGTCCAGGAGTTGCAAAGTAGTTTCTGGTGTTTGTAGCATGCTGGGGGCCGCACGCGGCGCTGACCATCGGGGTGGGCTGTGTTGCGGTAGGCACGTGGCACGGTGTACCGACTCGCCCGTTTGGTGTCTCGGGAACCCTGTTCACATCGTTCGGGGCCGTTAGTGGAAACCTCGGCCGGACTCCCTGCGGATGGAACCCGAATAGGCGATAAACCTGGACTAGAGACTTGAGTGTTTAGGTAGGCCGTGGCCGACACCCTCGCTGGGCTTCCGCTTGAAGGTTGCCGAGTACATGTCGTGTAAACGGCGATAAGTGGTGAGAGCGTGTGTGAAGAAGTACACCCCTGCAGGGTATAAATCTATTCGAATAGCCGCGTCCGCGGTAATGGACTACTTGGTCACCTATACAGTTCATAGACAAGTTAAATGGATACTACTAAAAATCTCAAGATAAGTGTGAGTACCGCGGATGGCCCTCTCGTAGGATGGCGAGAGAGGATCCACGGTTGAGTATTGTGATGGTGGTAGTGGACTCATGTGCGACAAATGTTTTACAAGTGGTGTCTATCGTAGGATAGCTTAGCCAAGAGTCAAAGCTGGCTTGCTGCAATAACCCCACTACCTACTTGAGAATGTGCATGTATAGTAGGTTTCTGTTGTAAGACTTGCTGAGTACCTCCGTACTCATGTTGCTTTAATCGTGTTTTTCAGACGACTGCACCAACCCCTCTGATGGGTTCTATGTAGACCTCGACGTTGACGAGTGACTTATCACCAGGTGGTGATCCAAGACTTGTGAAGGGTCGTTGTAGATAGACAGGCTTCGTCAAGCCTTCTTTCTTTCTAGTGTCTGTACTCAGACTACTTTGCTTCCGCATGTGCTTGTATGCTTGTATGACTTGAGTGTTGGGTCATGTGACCCCTATCTGTATGGATGATATGTATGGCTCCTCGGAGCCTTCTAAATAAAGTACTTGAGTCGTAGAGTACTGTTGTGATGCCATGTTGTATTTACTCATATCGGCATATTGTGTGTATGATTGAAATGCTTGGTATGAGTGGGATCCGACTATCTAGTTGTTTATCCTTGGCAGCCTTTCATATGGGGAAATGTAAGTCTTGTGCTTCTGAGCGATAGTAGTCCGCTACAGCCCGGTTCACCGGAGTCCTGCTAGCCCAGCACTACTGCTTGGACACTTGACTGGCTGGCATGTGTTTCACGTCGATCCTATGTCTGTCCCTTCGGGGAAATGTCACGCGCTGATATTCGGAGTCCTGCCTAGCCTGCTACAGCCCGGGTTACCGGAGTCCTGTTAGCCCAGTGCTACAGCCCGAATAGATACGTTGATGACCGACATGTTCGATGTGATTCATGTATGCCTGTCCTCATAGGCTAGCGCCGCTTTGGGTTCACGACTAGCCATGTCGGCCCGGGTTCTCTGTCATATGGATGCTAGCGACACTATCATATACGTGAGCCAAAAGGCGCAAACGGTCCCGGGCCAGGTAAGGTGGCACCCGTGGGAGTACCGTGCGTGAGGCCGCAAAGTGATATGATGTGTTACACGCTGGATCGATGTGGCTTAGGATCGGGGTCCTGACAGCGTTGGCATCAGAGCCGGACTGCCTGTAGGTTCGCTAAGCCAAACTGGTCGATGTCGAGTCTAGAAATGCTTTAGTTATATGTAGGGGAATTGATTGTGGGAGGGAACGTAAGGCTCTTTTACTCCTTTACCTTATACCTCTATTCTGAGTCATTCTCTTCTCATTCTACGTGGGTTAAGGACTAGGCTCTCTTCTCTCTATCAGGTTCACGTGCTACTAAATCCGTAGTAACTTATAGGATTGTTGGTACAACCCAGTTCAGTTCTACTAAAGTTTAGTATGTTGCCAATTGAACCAGAACCTTGATATGTTGTTGTTGAGTGGTTTCGCAAACTGTTGTGGATGTCTCAATTCTTTTTCTGAGCATTTACAGCCGTTATGCTGTCCAATTTCATCCAGAAATTATAATGCCTTTGCACTATTTTGTGCTTTCAGATGGCTACCCGTCCCCAAAACCAAGTGGTTCGTCTGACCCGTTGCATCGGTGTATGTGGTCATACCGCCATGTTGGTTCGAGTGATGGTTGAGGCAGGTTACCGATGGTACCCTGAATACACCGTCGAAGAGCAGTTTAGAGATTTCAACCAGAGCCAATATCTGTGCACGGTCAGGATATATCCATCTTATCCCGGAGCCACGGAACCACTCCACTGTTCTTATGGACTCGGGATCACTATTGGGATGTCCGTTCAAGATGCATCCTACTCGATGATGACCATTATGCGAGCTAGAACTGCCTTGTTGAGCAACACTGAATTTCGCTACATGCCAGCATCCCTCCCTGGGGCGCATGGTTACCTCCAGGGCATGTACAGTGATGCATCCCATGAAGACTCACTCCTTTGCACCACTACTGAGATGTTGGAAGATAAGGACCGTGAAAACCGGGCCTTGCGTATGGAGCTCTTTAATGCTCGTGCTGATCAATGGGCCACCTTGACGAGGTTTGCACCTGCTGTGCAAGCCGGATACATGGACACGAGAGACTTGTACCCTGTGCGGGCTAGTCTGCCAGACTTCATGGAATGGCGTGAGGTGGGAGGCATCACCCCTCCTCGGGGGCCTCTTCTGCCGCCATCTGTTGGACCGAGGCCGCACCCAAGTCCCTATGGTCCACAAGCACCGCAGGACCGTCTGTTCCCAGATGACCATGTTCCGCTTCCAGGTCTGGGTGGTGACTTCTATGAGGACTTCTACGGAGCCGTCTGAGCTAGTAGCAGTCTCGCTGGTATTGTAATAGTTGTATGTCCACCGTCCTGCGTGATTGTGGAATATAACTTAGTGTGTATCAATTCCGGAGGTGTAGAAAAATAATGTATAGGAGCTTGGAATGCCTCCGATGAGATGTAACGTCTTTCGTCTTAGTTGTACCTCAGCTTGAGCTTGTACTAAACTATGTATGATGTGTATGACCGTTGGTATATATATGGCAGTTTCTATATTACCATGTCATACGGATGATCATCTCTGCATTCCTTGTTACCCATTACATTCCGCACTTCCTTGGCCAGATTTTGCCATCCTGGTTTAAATCGTTGTTTTGTTTTCCCAGGATGGTCAACACCCGCAGCAACCCTGCTGCTTCGGAGCAGGGAGAAGCTAGTGCACCTAGAGAGGAAAGTCTGCCTCAACCACCTTCTCTGGCCGAAGTGATGCTGGAGGCAGAGCGCAACAGGCGCGACACCAACCGCTTGTTAGAGCGGATTGAGCAGAACACTGCACGCCAGCAGAGGATCAATTCGGTGTCCATCAATGACTTTGTCAAGCTGTACCCGCCAAAGTTCAATCATTCCATCGAACCTCTCGATGCGGATGACTGGCTCCGCAGCATCGCCCACAAGCTACGTTCTGCCAACGTGGCTGAAGATGATAAAGTCACCTTTGCTGGCTATCACCTCGAAGGCCCTGCCAGCCTTTGGTGGGAGAATTATGAAGCTATGCGTCCGGTCGGCCAACTCACTACTTGGGCTGATTTCAGTGCCGCTTTTCGTGAGCATCATATTCCGGAAGGTCTCATGGATCGCAAGAGGGAGGAGTTCTGTAACTTCACCCAGGGAAAGCTGACTGTGGATGCATACAGTCGCGAGTTTGGAAAGCTTGCACGCTATGCTCCCGAAGAGGTATCCACCGACGCCAAGAAGCAGGCAAGGTTCCGCAAGGGACTTAGCCCTGAGCTCCGACGTGACCTTCGTCTGCATGAATGCATTTCTTTTCCGAAGCTAGTCAATAAGGCCATCAGTGCCGAGACGGGGCAGAACGATTTTGAAGCTTCACGTAAGCACTCCCGTGACTATGGATCTTCATCCGGCTCTGGATCTCAGAAGCGCCGGGTCTGGATTCCAAATTCTGCTATGCCACCCAGGTATACCCCGAGGCCATCCTTTGAGGCGCCTCGTCCCAATCAACAGTATGTGCCGCCCAAGACTTTTGGTGGCCCCACTGCCAATACTGCTCCACGCCCCAATATGATAACTTGCTTCAAGTGTGGTGAGCCGGGCCACTACATCCGTGAGTGTCCCCAAAACAACCCCAGCCAGCTCGGAAAGTCTGTTGGACGTGGTAAGTCAACAGCGAAGGTGCTTGTCGCCAAGCCAGCCACCACTGCTCGAGGCCATGTCAATTACGTTTCAGCTGAAGAAACTCAAGAGGACCCCAACGTCGTTCTCGGTACGCTTCTTGCTAATTGCCATCCGGCAACTGTTCTCTTTGATACTGGAGCATCTCATTCATTTATTTCTGAGAGCTATGCTCGTTTGCACAACACCACCTTTTGTGACATGCCCACCTCCATGGTAATTCAAACCCCTGGTTCTAAGTGGCAAACCTCTAGAATCAGCCATGGAAATGAAATTCTTGTTGACAGATTGGTCTTCCTTGCGTCACTAATAGCTCTCAAGTCCTCAGACATTAACATCATCTTGGGTATGGACTGGATGTCAGCTCATTACGCCAAGATTGACTGCTCAACTAGAACTGTTCAACTTACCCATCCATCGGGCAAGACAGTCAACGTTTTGACCCGAGTATCGGAGCGTCAGCTCTACTCTCTAAATGCCAATCCCCTTCCAGACCTCGAAGATATTTCAGTAGTCCGTGACTTTCCGGATGTCTTTCCAGAGGAACTGCCAGGTGTTCCACCTGACAGAGATGTCGAGTTCGTGATAGACCTTGTTCCAGGAACCGTCCCAATCTCTAGGAGACCTTATAAGATGGCACCCCTAGAACTAGCTGAGCTTAAGAAACAACTCGATGAGTCCTTGCAAAAGGGTTTCATCCGTCCTAGTTCATCTCCATGGGCTTGCCCCGTCCTCTTCGTCAAGAAGAAGGATGGAACGGATCGGATGGTTGTAGATTACCGACCTGTCAATTTGGTCACT
Organism: Aegilops umbellulata; assembly: GCA_032464435.1. NCBI lineage: Eukaryota > Viridiplantae > Streptophyta > Magnoliopsida > Poales > Poaceae > Aegilops > Aegilops umbellulata. The sequence continues at coordinate 476,243,758 of CP136054.1, forward strand.
ATCAAGAACAAGTATCCGCTCCCCAGGATCAACGACCTGTATGACCAGCTCGCTGGATCCTCAGTCTTTTCCAAGATGGATTTGAGGTTGGGCTACCATCAAATCAAAATCAAGAACGGGGACATTCCCAAAACGGCTTTCGTTACTCGTTACGGCCAATACGAGTACACCGTCATGTCCTTCGGTTTAACCAATGCTCCAACCACCTTCTCTCGGTTAATGAACTCGATCTTCATGGAGTACTTGGATAAATTCGTCGTAGTATACCTCGATGATATACTCATCTACTCCAAGAATGAGGAAGAACATGCCGAACATCTAAGGCTAGTATTGATGAAACTTCGAGAGCATCGCCTTTATGCCAAATTCTCCAAGTGCGAATTCTGGTTGCCAGAAGTGACCTATCTGGGCCATGTAATCTCTGGCAAGGGCATTGCTGTCAATCCCGAGCGAGTTCAAGCTGTCCTTGACTGGACTCCACCTGAAATGGTCAAGCAAGTTCGGAGTTTTCTTGGTTTAGCGAGCTATTGCCGCCGCTTCGTCGAGAATTTCTCCAAGGTTGCTAAGCCTCTAACTGAACTCCTCAAGAAAGATAAAAAGTTCGAGTGGACCCCACAGTGCCAGTTCAGCTTTCAGGAACTGAAAAGACGCCTGACGTCTGCTCCCGTACTGGTACCACCAGACTTCTCTAAGGACTTTGTTATCTACTGCGACGCCTCGCGACAAGGACTAGGTTGCATACTCATGCAAGATCGTCATGTGATTGCCTACGCATCTCGACAGTTGCGTCCACATGAGGATAATTATCCCACTCATGATCTAGAGCTTGCAGCAGTAGTCCATGCACTCAAAACCTGGCGACACTACCTTCTGGGTAATCGTTGCGAAATCTACACTGATCACCAAAGTTTGAAATATATCTTCACCCAACCGGATTTGAACCTCAGGCAAAGACGTTGGGTCGAGTTGATCTCGGATTACGACTTGGGAATAACTTACACCCCAGGCAAAGCCAATGTCATGGCTGATGCACTAAGTCGTAAATCTTATTGTAACAACTTGATGTTACAACAAGGTCAACCACTTCTCCACGAGGAATTTCATAAGCTTAACCTTCACATTGTTCCTCGAGGATTCTTTTCCACCCTGGTGGCGAAACCTAACCTTACGGATCAGATCATCAAGGCACAAAAGGTGGATCCGGGAATTTCCCGTATCAAGAGAAACATCAAGAAGGGAGTTGCAGATTGTTTCTCCATTGATGATCAAGGTGTTGTGTTCTTTGGAAACCATCTAGTGGTTCCCAAGGCACGCAACTTGAGGCGATTGATCCTTAAGGAAGCTCATGAATCCCCTCTCACCATTCATCCCGGTAGTACTAAAATGTATCAAGACCTACGCCAGAGGTTTTGGTGGACTAGGATGAAGAGAGAAATCGCTCAATACATTGCAAATTGCGACGTCTGTCGTCGTGTTAAAGCAGAGCATCAACGGCCTGCTGGCACCCTTCAACCATTGGAGATTCCTGAATGGAAATGGGATAAAATCGGTATGGATTTCATTACCGGGTTTCCCAGAACCAAAAGAGGGAATAATGCTATCTTCGTTGTTGTCGATCGTCTTTCCAAAGTAGCCCACTTCTTACCTGTTCGCGAGAGTATAACCGCTAGCCAACTAGCTGATTTGTACATCTCTCGAATAGTATCTCTCCATGGTGTTCCATTGGAAATTAACTCAGACCGTGGAAGTCTTTTCACCTCTCGATTTTGGGAAAGTTTCCAAAATGCTTTGGGAACTCGACTTTCCTTTAGCACCGCCTTCCATCCTCAGTCAAGTGGTCAAGTAGAACGAGTCAATCAAATTCTGGAGGATATGCTCCGAGCTTCTGTCATCTCTTTCGGTATGAATTGGGAGAAGTGCCTTCCATTCGCCGAGTTCTCTTATAACAACAGTTATCAAGCTAGCTTGGGTAAAGCTCCTTTCGAAGTTCTTTATGGACGAAAATGTCGGACGCCTCTTAACTGGTCAGAAACCGGCGAGAGACAACTCTTTGGCCCGGACATGATCCAGGATGCAGAAGAGCAGGTTCGCATTATTCGTGAGAAGTTGAAAACCGCCCAGTCTCGACAAAAGAGTCAGTATGACCGCAAGCATAAGCCCATGGCTTATGAAGTCGGCGAGATGGCTTACCTTCGGGTTACACCTTTAAAGGGAACCCATCGATTCAGTATCAAAGGCAAATTGGCTCCTCGTTACATTGGACCTTTTCGCATTCTTGCCAAACGAGGGGAAGTTGCCTACCAGCTGGAACTACCTCCGCATCTCTCCAGAGTTCATGACGTCTTCCACGTTTCTCAACTCAGGCGTTGCTTCGCGGATCCTATCCGTGGAGTGGACCACGAAACGCTTGATCTCCAAGATAACCTCACCTATCGGGAATACCCCGTTCGTATCCTTGATCAAGCCGAGCGTACCACTCGACGCCACAATATCAAGTTTCTCAAGGTTCAATGGTCACACCATTCCGAGCAAGAAGCTACATGGGAAAGGGAGGATCGTCTTCGACTTGAGTACCCCACCTTCTTTCCGACAGATCCTAAATCTCGGGACGAGATTCTTTTGAGTGGGGGTGAGTTGTCACATCCTACCTAGTTCATGCAATAGAGTGTGCATCATGTTTTCTTTTGACAAGAAAATTGAAATGGGGAAGGCAGAACCCCCAGCACCCCTCCTGAATCTACTAGGGTTTACTAAAACCTTTTTCAATGAACCTGAAATGCCCTTCTAAAATGTTCATCATCTTTGCTTTGGTCTTAAACCTCTGGCAAAAATAGTGCACATTTTTCTAGGTCAACAGAAGGTCATTGAATTAATGCATAAGTATTTGAATTTGGGCATTTAAAATTTATAAAACATTTCAAATGCCCAAATATCTCCAAACTAAAATGTTCCTTGCTGGAAATATTCCAACTAAGGACCAGGTGCAGTTTGGTGATTTTTGGAGTTGTGCTAGTATTTTAAATAAGTCTACAAAGTTACAAAAGAAATAGAAAAGGAAACAAAAATCAGAAAAATACTTACCTGGCCAAACCCCCCCAGCCGGCCCACCTGGCGGCCCAGCACTGTGCTGGCCCGAGCCAGCCAGCTGCTTCGTCCCCGCCAGGCAGGCAGGGTGGTGACGCCGACGAGCGCGAGCTCGCCACGACGCCACCTGCTCGCCGCTTCGCCGCCCGACGCGCTGGACGACCTCCACGTCGTGCCCCCGAGCCCCTGGACACGCCATTCGCCTCTGCCTCGCCTCCCTCGCTCTCCTTCGCCATGGCCGACGCCATCGTCGCCACTCCGCCGCCGTAGCCATAGCTACCGTCGTCCCCGCGCCACCCGACCGTGTCCCCGAGCTCCGCCACCCTCCTCTTCTTCGAGCAAGACGAGCCCCGAGCGCTCGCCCGCTCTGGGGTCGCCCCTGACCCCGTCTTCCCCAACTCCGGCCGCCGAGATCGCCATTGTCGCCCCGCTCAGCTCCGACCCTCCCCGAGCCCGCCTCGACGCTCGCTGCAATCACCGTGAGCATGGCCACCTTCCCTTCCTCCCCGTTCTCTCTCTCGAGCCCCGTAGCGATCACTTGTAGCTCACCCGCACACGCCGCCGCGGAGCTCGTCGCCGACGAGGCTCCGGCCACCCAATGGCCGCACCACCTTGTCCACTAGCCTCACCGCACACCCAGGGGCCCGACGCATCACTCCACGCGCCTCGCCGTGCCCCGCAGCTCCGGTTTCACCTTCGCCCGAGCCCCGGCACCGCCAAACTCGTCGCGGGCGTCATTTCCGGCGACCCCGAGGCCAACTACCACCACCACTCGATGCGGCTCACCTCCCGCATCACGTAGACGTGCTCCGCCGTCGATTTGGTCGCCGGAGCGCGAATCTGCACTTCCTCCGCCGCGTCTGGACGTCGCCGGCGGCTCAACGCCGGCGGAGTTGACCCGCTGACCCCTTTGTTGACCACGGGTGGGCCCAGTTTGACCCCCCTGGGTCTATGACATGTGGGCCCCGCCCGCTAACTAATCCAGGATTAGAAATAATCTAATCTGTTTAAGCTAATGACCCTGACACGCGGGACCCACGCGTCAGGTTTGACCTGGACCGGGTCTGTTGACCTGCTGAGGTCAGCATGACCCCATGCTGACGCCACAATTAATTTTCTGGATTTATTTTTGCACAGGAAATTCCAGAAATTAGTTTAAATTTCAAAAATTCATAGAAAATTATCTATAACTTCAAATGCAAAGTTTTATATATGAAAAATTATCAGAAAAATCCAATCTATCCATTGGTACTGGTTTCATGCATGTCAGAACAAGTTAAACCCACTGTTTAGGCATTACAAGTTGATACACTAATATGATCTTCATAAATGAGCTACCATTTGAATCTTTGGTTCAAATGGGTTCATTCCCTTCTGGTTTAACTTGCACTAGGTCAGGGCACATCCATATTGCCATGTCACAGCATGCATCATATTGTTGCATATCATCATGTATTGATTGTGTTCCGATGTGTTCTTCGTGGTAGGTTCTGCCTCCGAGGATATCTCCGAGTATCCAACTGAAGGGCAGTATCCCACGACCACTCCATCAGGCAAGCAACTCGTTGATCATTCCGATACAAAGCCATGTTCTCGCTTCTGCCCTTGTTTACTGCATCAAGACAACGCGCTTCAAACTGCTGTGTGTCGCGGTAGTTGAACCCACTTCCTTTGCATGACCTGTCTTTGCCACAGTAACTAGATGAAACCCACTAGCATGTGTAGGAGTTGATTGAGCCAATACATGTGTGTGTGTTCCTACCATGCTATGCTTGCTATGCTTAGAGTTGTGTCAGGTCTGGCTCATCGGGATGATGAACTGGAGTGAAAGGTTGTGTCGGTGACAAGAGTGAAGTGTTGAACACGATTTGGTAAAGGAATCGATGGAAGGCCATGTAGGAGTACATGGTGGGTTGTTTCATTGAGGCCGTCCTTAAGAACTGAGATCTGTGTGTGTGATTTAAGACTCAGCTACTACCACGCATTGGGCCCGAAACCAATGGACCCTCTCGGCTTCTTGATCACGCTTGTCCTCTGTCCAGGAGTTGCAAAGTAGTTTCTGGTGTTTGTAGCATGCTGGGGGCCGCACGCGGCGCTGACCATCGGGGTGGGCTGTGTTGCGGTAGGCACGTGGCACGGTGTACCGACTCGCCCGTTTGGTGTCTCGGGAACCCTGTTCACATCGTTCGGGGCCGTTAGTGGAAACCTCGGCCGGACTCCCTGCGGATGGAACCCGAATAGGCGATAAACCTGGACTAGAGACTTGAGTGTTTAGGTAGGCCGTGGCCGACACCCTCGCTGGGCTTCCGCTTGAAGGTTGCCGAGTACATGTCGTGTAAACGGCAATAAGTGGTGAGAGCATGTGTGAAGAAGTACACCCCTGCAGGGTATAAATCTATTCGAATAGCCGCGTCCGCGGTAATGGACTACTTGGTCACCTATACAGTTCATAGACAAGTTAAATGGATACTACTAAAAATCTCAAGATAAGTGTGAGTACCGCGGATGGCCCTCTCGTAGGATGGCGAGAGAGGATCCACGGTGGAGTATTGTGATGGTGGTAGTGGACTCGTGTGCGACAAATGTTTTACAAGTGGTGTCTATCGTACGATAGCTTAGCCAAGAGTCAAAGCTGGCTTGCTGCAATAACCCCACTACCTACTTGAGAATGTGCATGTATAGTAGGTTTCTGTTGTAAGACTTGCTGAGTACCTCCGTACTCATGTTGCTTTAATCGTGTTTTTCAGACGACTGCACCAACCCCTCTGATGGGTTCTATGTAGACCTCGACGTTGACGAGTGACTTATCACCAGGTGGTGATCCAAGACTTGTGAAGGGTCGTTGTAGATAGACAGGCTTCGTCAAGCCTTCTTTCTTTCTAGTGTCTGTACTCAGACTACTTTGCTTCCGCATGTGCTTGTATGCTTGTATGACTTGAGTGTTGGGTCATGTGACCCCTATCTGTATGGATGATATGTATGGCTCCTCGGAGCCTTCTAAATAAAGTACTTGAGTCGTAGAGTACTGTTGTGATGCCATGTTGTATTTACTCATATCGGCATATTGTGTGTATGATTGAAATGCTTGGTATGAGTGGGATCCGACTATCTAGTTGTTTATCCTTGGCAGCCTTTCATATGGGGAAATGTAAGTCTTGTGCTTCTGAGCGATAGTAGTCCGCTACAGCCCGGTTCACCAGAGTCCTGCTAGCCCAGCACTACTGCTTGGACACTTGACTGGCCGGCATGTGTTTCACGTCGATCCTATGTCTGTCCCTTCGGGGAAATGTCACGCGCTGATATTCGGAGTCCTGCCTAGCCTGCTACAGCCCGGGTTACCGGAGTCCTGTTAGCCCAGTGCTACAGCCCGAATAGATACGTTGATGACCGACATGTTCGATGTGATTCATGTATGCTTGTCCTCATAGGCTAGCGCCGCTTTGGGTTCACGACTAGCCATGTCGGCCCGGGTTCTCTGTCATATGGATGCTAGCGACACTATCATATACGTGAGCCAAAAGGCGCAAACGGTCCCGGGCCAGGTAAGGTGGCACCCGTGGGAGTACCGTGCGTGAGGCCGCAAAGTGATATGATGTGTTACACGCTGGATCGATGTGGCTTAGGATCGGGGTCCTGACAGCATCTCATTAACTGGGGACAAATAAAGCAATTGAAAAGAGAAAATTAACTATGCCTGAAACACACAAGGAATTGAACTGTTGAGTTGCATATAGTGACTTACCTTAGCAGGTTGAAGAGGCTCAGCGCAACTCCTACTTCTCTTGCAAGGCTCCTTCCTAACATCTTGTACTTGGAAATCCTCAATCTTATCTTCATTGCACCCCCTCTGCAAGGTGACACAAACTAGTTACTCGTCTCCTTGGAAGATAAATATGCATACTTTCCAGTCTGTGAACACAAAAGGATGAGATTATAACAAAAAAACACCACATAATGAAACATGCCGCATCTCTTGCACTTGCACACAATGAAATGAGCATTTACTATGTCTGCACTATGTAAAAACTAGGCATACCTTCAAACTGGATCTCCAGGTACTCTTGGAGAGCCTACTGTAGTGTACAGCCAAACTTTTATGTCACCTATGAGTTAGACAAGGCCCCACTACAGCAGCCCTTAGTGTTTAAATTGTTGACAAGCTCTGTTAGAGTGTTAGGTCAAGAACAACAAGTAGTCAAAGAAAACAGTCCTAGTATGGCTGGCTGATGCAAACAAGCAATTGAACAGATGTGTGAGCAAATCTTACATATCAAGAAAAGAAGCAAAGAAGGAGGCTTAAAGACCATCACTTGACTGACCAGATTTAAGGGGCATTTAAACATCATGTGCAACGTATGAACTAACATAAACATTGGATATTCCAGATTCTATAATGGAATGCACATGTATTAGGTTATGCCATGTATGATGATGCCTAAATGTACAGATAGCAGGCAGGAGTGATTCATCATTGCACGCACAATTGAATTGCAGGTTAAGGGCCAGTTCAATTCCGCCTTTTCAGTGAATATTGTCAAAATAAGCCACAAAATATGTAAATAAGTCATTTTTGAGTTATGGGCTTGGGCTTAACTAATTTCGCTTTGGAGGGGGGTGTTTCGGGTAGAACCTCACTAAAAATTGAAGGGAAGGGGAATAGTGAAATGACTCTGTTGTCTGCCTATATTACACTCAAAATGCAACTGCTGACGCCCGTGTCACACCTGGCCCTCAAGTAAAAACAAACACACAAGCATTCATTGCCCTGCCCGCTTGCATCTCCTCTCCCCTTTCCCTCTACCTCGATCCCCTGCCTGCAGCACTAGGGTTCCTCCAGCGAGCCATCGCCACTGGTCCCATCTGGCCTGGTCCTCGACGATGCTGTGCCCAGCTAGGCTACATGGCCGGCGGGTAGGGGCAAATCTCCCTGGCTGCTCCTCCCTCTAGCGTCGCCCCTCATTCTCATGTTCTCCAGCAGCTGCTCCACTGTGGTTCGTCCAACGCACTACTCCGGCGGGCGCTCCACAACTACCGCTGATGCCACACTGCGGCAGAAGGCACCCTATTCCCCCTCCCCTCCTCCCAGGCCATGGCCTTGAGGTGCTATTGAAGGATGAGCTCATCCAACAAGGTGGGGATCTCCTTTGATTTTTTTGCCAAATTTTCATTCTGATCCACTATACGATGAATTGCTATGAGCTGCTTCTGCTGCTGCTATATGATGCATTGCTATGAGCTGCTCCTGCTGCTGCTATATGATGAATTGCTATGAGCTGCTGCTGCTGTATGATGAGTTGCTATGAGCTGCTGCTGCTATATGATGAATTGCTATGAGTTGTTGCTGCTGCTATATGATGAGTTGCTACAAGCTGCTCGTGCTGCTGCTATATGATGAGTTGCTATGATCTGCTCCTGTTGCTGCTATATGATGAATTGCTATGAGCTGCTCCTGCTGCTGCTATATGATGAATTGCTATGAGCTGCTGCTGGTATATGATGAATCGCAGACTGCTGCTGCTGTATGATGAGTTGCCATGAGCTGCTGCTGCTGCTATATGATGCTTTCAGGTGGTGCTGCTATACGATAATAACCAGCCACTTGGACCATCGAATTTCAATAAATAATTGTTCTTCATTTAAATGTGGGTCATGCGTTCTTCGTTTAAATTAGGCAACGGGATCTGTATGGAAAACATTGACCAAAGTAGATTGTGCCAAGTAGATGGTATCTTTGTATTTGCATTTTGAGCAAATAGTGATGCTCTGTTTTCCTATCATATTAATTACTGCACTGGGTTCAATTTGTGATGTTTGCAAGTCAAATTAATTTCCATATGGGCAGCAAAATGAAAAAAATATAATGCAATCTAGACTTTCCACTGATCATACCAAAGATAAGCTGAAAACACAATGAAAAGAACTGGTTGGCTTATTACATGGAGCTTATATTCATAGGTGCTTATTTTCTTAGGATAACTCGTAATAACTGTCCCTAAGAAACTTGGCTAATAGAACTGGCATGCAAATAACATGTCACGATGATTGCAATGGAGGAGTAACGTACCATAGCACAGTGTATAGGCTCACCGCTGCCTCTCCTTTTTTTTGCGATGTTCCATGAAATTGCCACATACATCTTGTACTTTTTCATTGTGTAACCCTATTTGCAAGTTGACACGGCTAATTTCAGACATCTCTACATGATACTACATTGCATATCCCTTGCGCATATTTAAACCACCAATTAACGATTGTGTGCGTACCATAAACTAGCCATGACTCTGTATGCTGGACTAGCAGGCACTCTAAGGGAGCCTAATGTAGTGCACTGGAATTCCTACATGCCACCTACGATTTTGTGTAATGTACTGCCCCTGTTCCTATATATATGTCTTTGTAGAGATTCCAGTATAGACCACATACAGATGTATATAGATGCATTTTCGAGTGTAGATTCACTCATTTTGCTCCATATGTAGCCTACAGTGGAATCTCTAGAAAGACTTATATTTAGGAACGAAGGTACGAGGTAGTATCATGTATGACATCTACATATCTAATTTAGTAGCCAGTAGTAGAAATCATTGTCTGCACAAAGGGATTACTGGTCAAAAATCCTAGCAAAGCACGCTGGCAGGCATAGAACAATACAAGAGAGACAGACGCGCTTACAAGATCATAGCAATGCCTCAGTCCAGGATCTTGGTTGGCCAAGCTGTTAGATCCAGAAGAAACGTCGTCCTTGTAGTTTTTGTCAGCTGTATAACAGGTAACAGCTACTGGTTAGTATATTTGAAGTACATCGGGCAGGTGATTTTGGACGGATTTAAAGGTGAGAAGTACCTAGGCCGTGGCGGGTGCTTGGCATCTCTCCAGACGGTGGGAATCAGGTTAGAAACGTCGAGGGTGATGACGCTGTGCTGGCTATTGGGGTCCGGTAAGGAGATCTAGAACCGTCGAGTAGGGTGTTTGTGGAGCGGCTCCGATAGGGTCGACTATGGTGTGGGCGAAGCGGATCTGTGGCCGTGGACGAGGGCGTAGGTGAAGCTGCTCCGGTGGTTGGGTTAAGGATGGTGTCGACGATGCGGATCTGCGGCCGTGGACGGGGCGTCAGAAGCTTCTCCGGTGGTTGGGTTAAGGATGGTGTCGACGATGCGGATCTGCGGCCGTGGACGGGGCGTCAGAAGCTGCTCCGGTGGTTGGGTTAAGGGTGGTGTCGACGATGCGGATCTGCGGCCATGGACGGGGCGTCAGAAGCTGCTCCGGTAGGTTGGATGAGGGTGCGAGGAAGCAGATCTGAGGCCGTGGACTTGTGAGTTGGAAAAGCGGCCACGGTAGGGTTGAGAATGGTATAGGCGAAGCTACTCCGGTAGGGTTGACGATGGTGTCGGAGAAGCGGCTCCGGTAGGGTTGAAGAAGGTGTCGGCGAAGCGGCTCCGGGAGGGTTGAGGAAGGTGTCGGCGAAGAGGATCAGAGGCCGTCGATTGGGGCGTCGGTGGGGCAACTCCGGGGTGTGTGGACGAAGCGTCTCTGGTGGGGAGTATGAATGAGCCGCTTCAGATGCGCGACGGTTGATGAGAGTACCGGCGAAGCAGATCCGGCGCCGTGGATAAGGCCGGCACTGAATGGGTTGTGCTACAGTGGTGGATGAGCAGTCTACTTGTTTCTAGGGGAGGTGGGAGGGGTAGATGCGGCCGTAGAAGAAGATCCGGCGAGGTGGACGCCGCTGGCAGTGCATGGGCTATGCTACGCCGGTGGATGAGCAGTCGAGTGTTTCGAGAGGGGAGGGGAGAAAGGGCGATGAAGTACGGACGACATGATGTAAAATGCTCTGGTGCTGAGGAGTTAGTCGTTTTTGCGGGAGGGGGAGAGGAAATGGGGGTGCTGTGTAGTGGGGGAACCGGAAGTTACCAAAGCAGCCCCGACCTATCATGTAGATGAGGGCGGTATTGTAACTGTTGGTCTCCGTGCACCAAGGACAAAAGGGGGATTTTGCATGCTAAATACTAAGGTGGCAGAAATTTTAGAAGGAGGCGGGAGATTTTGCCGCCCGCGGGATCGTTCGTATCCAGTTTCAACTATTTTTGGACCGTGCTAGCGGGAAGGTCATGCTAGATTGTGTACACGGGGCACGCGTTAGCAGTTAATAACTTGTGTGAAGTCCACCCCAGAAGAAAGACAATAACTCGGGATGATGCACCGATAACTTGGACGTTCACACGGGCGCGGCCAATCGTACGTGTGTAGTGGCGCGTTCAGAAAAAAGGGATCAAACGCTCAGCCTATGTATTTCTCGTGTAAATAGATAATTTAGTGCCATTGGTTATTTACTTTAAACATAATGCATTGACGTGTTAGTGTAGAGGCGCACAAAAAGAAATGGATATTGTAGTCAGCTACTTAAAAGTGTTACCTCATATGATTACATAGCCTCCATTTCATAAATTGCGTACCCGTTGAATTCATATATGAATATTACATATATTACTTCAAAATAGAAACTTAAATCATCCAAGACTAATGAATTTGAATGCAGGAGTAACAATGGTGCATGTACATGATAGCTACATTGGTTGTTTGAAGAAACATCACTCTAACTTTGGCATGCACAACTGAAAAGGTTTATTTAAATAAAAAAAATGTGATATGTGAGTGTCCAATCTTTATAGCGTTGAATCGATATTGTACCTTTGGCCACGATACGAAGTAGATATTGTCTTATGTTCAAGCGATGCACGTCCACGATTGCTAGATAGTGATACGTGAATGAATTGTGCAATCTCTCTCACACGCATACATATCTCATTTCCCTGTGGGCATCAGAATCACACACGCGCACTTCGTGTATTTCTCTCCCTCCGTTAGGGTTAAATTCGTCTTTCTACCCCGTCCTACAAGTCTCTCACACAGAAACAAACACGATCTCTATGTCTAACACGCCCACCCCTTTAATTCCGCCCACCCACAGCCACTAATGTCTCTCAGACATATGCTATCTACCTATCCCTTAATATAGCTAGATATGTCTCACACAAACTCCTTCTCCCTACTAGCAAGATGCCTATGCGTTGCACGGAACATCAAGATGCATTTGTATGAGAAGTTTATCTTGTGGGAGAAAAGGATGAACGAGGGAATGCCTTATTTGCAAATGCGGAGAGGGGTGTGGGTATCTTTTTGCAAAATTGCCATAGTTTCCTTCCTGTCCGTCAGATATAAATCGGATGGCCTATATTGCAGGATGACAAGAACACCATCATCACCAACTCTGTTTTTTATAAGAGTAGAGATATGTGAGTGTCACTGCCCCCCCCACACACCCACACTTCCCAACACCGAAGGAGTAGGGTGACACCTCGATCTTGATACTAATCTATCGACTGGCTTCTCTCTCAAACATACACACACACACTACCCGACACCGAAGGAGTAGGGTGGCACATCGATATTGATAATAATCTATCTACTCCTCTTTGAAACACACACACACACACACACACACACACACACACTCGCTAGTTGTGCCTCTGTGCCTACCGCGCACACTCTCAATACGTCTTTCTCTCCCTCCCCCCAACAATGACAGCAGAAGGGTGACAACTCGATCTGATCATAATCTGTCAATTGGTTTCTCTCTCAAACATTGTGTCTCGGTGCCTTGCTCGGTAGCCCCCTCGATATGTAGACTTCTCGCGCGCGCACAGTTGTAGTGACAATGACGCTGAACCCAGTGTGCCTTGTTTTTACCGGCCTCATGTGATAGTTTTCACCCTGTTTTCTGTTAATTACCAAGGCAACCTTTTCTTTGTTACTACTAGTGAATCTGAAATCATTCGGGGCAGACATAAAATATATCACTTCAACACAATTATCGCATCAACTATTTTAAAAGAAATTAGCTAGCTGCCCGTTCGTTGCACGGAACATCAAGATGCATTTGTATGAGTAGTTTATCTTGTGAGAGAAAAGGTTGAACGAGGGAAGGCCTTATTTGCGAACGTGGAGAGACATGTGGGTATATTTTTGCAAAATTGACATAGTTTCTTTCCTATCCGTTAGATATAAATCCGATGGCCTATATTGCAGGATGGCACGCACACCATCATCACCAACTCTGTTTTCTACTCCCTCCGTCCGAAAATACTTGTCATCAAAATGGATAAAAAGAGATGTATCTAAAACTAAAATACGTCTACATACATTTCCTTTTATCCATTTTGATCACAAGTATTTCCGGACGGAGGGAGTATTTGTATTTTTAGAGATTTCAACAAGTGACTATGACCGGACCTTACCAACATACTCAAAAAAAGTAATCCATAATTTTGATGTTACCCTCTTTTCTTGGCGGTGCAGTGCCATCTAGATACCTCATAAATAAATCAAGGACAAATCTGACCCCCTTCCTGAAAAGACATACGGAGCAAAATGAGTGAATCTACCCTCTAAAATATGTCTACATACACATCCATATGTGGTAGTCCATTTGAAATCTGAAAAAGACAAATATTTAGGAACGAATGGAGTATATATAAGAGTAGACATGCAGATATATCTCCAGCATGGTCTACAACAAAAATGTGCTGGTCTGGTTAGCGCCGGATGCTCGCAACGGGATGACATGAGTTCGAATTCTATCTTTTAACTTTATATTTTTATATTATATATTACTCTACTTATTTAATATATACTTCTTTCGCTACTGTACTAATAGTGGAACCCACAGAGTACTTAGAATACAAGATTAAGGATGGACTTGTTTCTTTTTAACTTTCTGTACGAAGCTGTAGCCACCCTGCAAGTCACGTGTACATTGTACATGCAATTAACTTTTTATAGAGGGACAATCATACAGGCAATTAACTCAAATGGATTGGATGTCACTCTATTATTTCCAGCATAAAGAGCATCTCCAACGGCAGCCGACAAATTTCCTCCCGCTTCCTTAAGCGGAGGACGACATCAAACGCCAGCGGCATACATTTTTACAGCTCTAACCAACCAGATGAAATTCGTGCAAACACGGACTGATTTCATATAAGCATGAAGGATTTTGTACAAAAAAGCTGGATCTTCATATAAATATGATGGATTTCATTACATTTACATGAACTAAGAGGTGCCAATCCGGCTCTCTTGTATAATTAATACTCCCTCCGTCCGGAAATACTTGTCCTGGAAATGGATGTATCTAGACTTATTTTAGTTCTAAATGGCCGCCCGCGGATCCCTTTGTCTTCCTCATGTCCGTCAGACACTTGCGGGGTCGACGAAGGTCCTCGGAAGAGACGAAGCATCAAAGAAACCACCTGAATCCGCGGTCGTCGCCTCGGCGGTGGCCTTCATGGGTCCCAAAGTGGCGGCGGCCTCCCGTGTTCTACTTCTCCTCGATGATGGCGGCGGACACGGAGAAGCTGGCCACCGACTCACCGCTCTCCATGCACCCGGCTTCTTTCTCTGCCTACATGGCGCTGCCGCAGGCACGGGAGGCGCGCCCACAGACACAGGAGGCGTGGCCACCGCAGACACTGGTGGCGCCGTATGACGCGGTAGCGACGGCGCCCATACCGGCGTGCTCGCCGCCGTGCCGGCATGGAGCAACTCACCACTCCTCATCGAGCTAAACTGGAGCGGCGAGTTGCTGAACCACGTGCCTACTTGGGGCGGCAACTGGCTCCGTCGGGCCAAGCGAGGTTGGCGAAGCACCGAGCGGCCTCGCCCGTATCCGGAGGGCTCGGCGGGCCACCCAGCCGGGTAATATGTCGGAGAACGGCTCATCGGAAGCCATCGGAAGAGTGGAGAAAATGGTGAAGGAGGAGATGGGGGAGCGGTGGAGGGGTGCGATTCTTGCCCGCTGTCTGTCTAGCCTCGTGTAAATAGAGGGCGGACGGTAGGAGCTTGGCCAGCGTTTGGCCTCGTTTAAACTGAGGGCGGACGGGAGGAGCTCGGCCGGTGTTGCGTTTAATTCCGGCCCGCTCATGAACGGATGTGTGGCCGGACTAGGATTCTCGGTTTGCATGCGGGTTTAATGGAGGGGTTTAATGGAGGCGCCGGGCGTGCAGCGGGCGGCGCAGTACTATTCGATTTGACAGCAGTAATGAGCCGTCAAATCACAAAGGCCCTCGCCTCTCGTGAAACCGACCGAGCTAGACTGCCCCGCCCTCTAGCCTTATAAAAATGTATATACTCCACTTCCGTACAGTAGTAGTATCGATGGATTGCGCCATGGAGCAAAACTTGAAATTAAAAAAAGGTGGTACATATAGAGAGCGCTCGTTGCCAAATTATGCATATAGTACTATTAAAAAGGCTTGTCACAATAATGGTGTCCAGCACAAGTGCACAACCCACCCGTCAAATAAAACTAAGCACCCTGGAATTCTTTGACAAAACTAAGCACCCTGAAATTCTTTGACAACTAAACTGCTGGCTATATGATGTTGGCCATATATATTGTACGTATATAATGTGAAGAAACGAGTGGTAGTACTATACCAACTAAAAGATGAAATGTAAGAAATACTAGTATGTACGTACTTAAGAGTTAAAGTAACAAGAAGAAACATAGCATAGTTCTGCTGGGGGATCAGCACAACACACCCCTCAAATTAAATTAAGCACACCTGTAATTAAACTTTGCAACTATTCTGGTAGACACTGCATTAGAACAACCATGAGCAACGACACTGCCACCTTACTCGGAGTCCTCGTCCACGTCCTCGACTTCGTCCTTGTCCCTCTTCCTCTTGGCCGATACTTCTTTGCTTGAACCGCACACTTGCCTGTTGCTCTTCATCCAAGCCTTCTAGATATTGAAGCAAAGGTAGCCATCCATTGCAGCGTAGTGGATGTGGTCTATATCTAGTACATTCCGCTGCCATGCATGACGATGAAACGTGTATGGAGGTTTCTCCAGTTTATCGTACGAAGGATGAACCATGGCTCCTGCCAGGGTCAGCATTGAAGGCTGACGAGAGGACGCCAGCCGATTCTTCTGGAGGTCGAAGGTGTTGCCTACAACGAGGCTTATCCGACACAGGACTTCTTTGTCGTTACCAAAGTCTACAGTAACGAATTTGACTAGGTTTCTCTCGAGGAAGTCCTTAAAATCCTGGCACTCAACGTCGGCATGGCATATGTGGTAGACCAAGCATAAGTCATGCACGCAAACCTGGATCACGGCGGGCTTCTTCCTCTCTTCGTCCTTTAGATCCTTCTCTTGTCTCAAGACTGTGGTGTACTCAACATCTAGCCCAGTGACCCACTCATCATCTGAGTCTTCGAACATGCATCTGAAGCGAGAAAGGCATCCTTTCACCGTCGCGGAAGAACGGGTGTAGATGACGTCGAACTCATCGCCGGTGATGGTTCTAACCTTGTACTCACCGCCGATCGGGGAGATTTGGGATGCCATGCTTTGGGAGGAGGGTTAGGATTAGTGGAACTGCCGTAATGTGAATGGACGGGACGACTAGGAGCGAACCGCTGTACTATTGAAGGACGTGCGGGGACGACTAGGAGCGAACTGCCAGCGTGCGAACGGCAGGGTAGTGGCTTTCCATTCTCCCATGATACATGCTTCCGAGAGCCCTTGGATCTGAGATCGAACGGTTGCATGGCGTGATTCTTGACCTATGGGTGAATATCCTATCCTGGAGGGTTATTCTGCAAATTTTCAGCAACTTAGCGTGCGACCATTTGATCTCAGATCCAAGGGCTGCCAGCAGCCCGTATCGTGGTCGCGCCTACCACGACTGTCACGTTGCTCGTGCGGTCGCGCCCTTGGAAATTTAACACGGTGCGTTAGGCTATCTGATCTTGGCATGTCATACATAGTCATCACTTAGTCACTCATACTACAACAAGGTTTTGGCTATAAGGTTGGCTATAAGTGTATTTATTTTTTTACTTCTCTCTATCTCTTTCTTCATACTCCCTCCGTCCCATAATATAAGAACGTTTTTTACACTAGTGTAGTGCCAAAAACATTCTTATATTATGGGACACAGGGAGTACTAGTATTTATTGCATTTGCCAAGGAGTGACCTCTTCCAATGAAATGGTGTTGCTAAGTTTGCTTCATTTAATTAGCTATAGACTCAAAATTGTCTTTTCACCTAGGTACCCGCGCTTTGCACCGTTTCTTCCTTGGGTCACCAAACTAGTCTCTCTCTTCTTGATTAACTTGCCACATCAGACGTTATGCCTATGTGGCAAGCTTAAGCACCTGTAGGAGCAAGTAAGTACAATAGTGCGCTTTACATGGTATTTTTGCATATGTGGAGGAAAGAGAGGCAAGGAAAAAGTGGAGAACTAGGCTCTCATGCAAGAGCCAGCCTCTACTACATGGTGGAGCACTGGGAGAGGCACCTGTATGGAGGTGGTCAGGAATCGGAAGACTCACGCCGGTCGTAGCGCCGTAGTTAAAATGATAATGGCAAGTCAAATCACGGGGCCCCACCTGTCCAGCAGTAACTCACTGTCAAATCACACAGCCCTACGTTTGCAGCAGCCTACTCCCTCGTCTTCTCGCGTCTCTGTCGAACCGACTAGGCGGAACTGCCCCGCCCACCGCGCAGGAAAAGCCCGCGCAGTATACTCCCTCCGTCTAGGTGACCCAGGTGGAGAGGAAAATGAGAGAACATAATGTTTAGTATTTGCTAAGGTTGGTTGTAATGGTACTTGCCTTAGCAATTTTGATGAGGTGTCATAGAATTAAATGAAGAAAGAGAGAGAGAGTTGAGTACTATGTGTCATACATGGCAATAAATAAAGTACTACATGATACTAATATATGATACATGGCGCAGGAGTACTAAGTATTATTAATACAGTTTTGCTAGAACTCATCAAGATGAGATATAATTTGGTCTCATTCATCTTTTATAGCCATTGGATGTGATGCTATATAAGATGCGTGTGTGCTGACGTGGGTTGTATTTGTTCTTGCGCAACGAACTGACCACTGCATGTCATGTTTGATAGTCTCAAGTCATTAAAAGCGTACAAGCCCCACATCTCTTCTTGGTTGATTCCTCTATTTATGTCAAAAAATAAGAAACAACGTGAGAGTTAATGCACCACGCCTATGTGTTTACTATTTGGTTTTCATAAGATGACTTAATACTCACCTAGATGGAGGGAGTATTCAATTTGACAGCGGGCGGCGCAGTTCCCGATACGGCTTTAATGCAGATGAGGGAGGGAGTAGCGGTTCCCGATATGTTGAACGACCAATGCATCCTCCTTCAATTAATGCATGAGGGAAGTAATGGGAGGAGGTCCGTGAAAAGAGGCTGCACGATGTGAATGCAACGCAGTTTGCCCTCATTGCCCTCATATAAAGGCGCCCCTCCATTCCAATGCATCTACCACATCGTACGCACATAAGCATTTGCCTAAGCACCTACACTAAGCGCAAAAGAGCTCACTCCAGACCCATGGCGGCGATGCGCGTGAGCGGCCAGCGGCTGCGCTAGATGGTACACGACGCTGGCCTGCGGCATGGAGCCGAGGATCGTCTCCAGACGGTGGTGGAGACCGGCTGGTGGATGGCCGCCGTCGACGCCAACTATGACTCTCAGTTGGACCAGATGATCGTTTCCACGAGCAACAAGTTCACCGTCCTCAAGAAGCTCGCGGATGACATCGCCGTACTCCTCCAGCCCGCTCGCCCGGGCCCCTCATTGCCTGCCACCCTAATCGGCCTCCATGGCCAGAACCTCTTTCAAGCACTGGTGGCCCTGCGACTGCCCGCCGACGCCACGAAGAATGTCCACCTGGAGTTCGCGCTCGCCGCGAGGCGCCTCGCCCTGCAAGAATTCGTCGACCTACACATCCACGTGTACGAGCAAATTGTGTACATAGGTATCTATAAGGCCAGTGAGGACGCTACGACGTTGGCCTTCCTCAACCGACTGGAAGCTTGGATGCCTTTGCTGAGAAGCACCTCGACCTCGCCACAAAAGCCGCCGCTCCTTAGCCGCCGGTCGGTGGCCCGGCGTACTAAGTTGAGGAGGAGGAGGTCGTTCGTTCATGGATCCATCTTTCTTCTTGCCTTCTGTAACCACCACTGCGACGCATCATCGTGGCCTTAATTCTTATTGTGCCGTTGCATTCTCGTTCCAGTCAATACCGACATGTGCGATCCCTTTGCTTAATTATATGCATCACTGTAACTATTACTCCATCCGTCCATTTATAAGTTGTGCTTACCTTTTCCATCAACTTCGTGCAATGCGCGGGCATCTTGCTAGAAATACTAGAATATGTCTATAGAATTCGTATGTGATAGTCCATTTGAAATCTCAAAAAATACAAATATTTAGGTACGGAGGGAGTAATATATTAGGAGTATATCAAAACAATAGTGATTTCTTTCAAGTTTGTGAACAAATACTACTATTCTACTACTTTGGATCCGTCGCAACGCACGGGCACATTACTGGTAAAAGGAAAAGGCCTCCCGCGTTCGCGTCGCACCCCCACACGGCCGGGAATCATGTGTACAACACGGCCCGTCCAGCATGACACATAGCTTAGGGAAGGCGTGTTGCCTAGCATTTTCACATTCATGTGGGACCGCCGTTGAGCAAACCGACACCCCGCCCGCCGCCGGGTTGGAAAACCGAAACGAGGGGAAGATCTAGCTGTAGCACGGAAGCCAAGAAATTTGGTGTCAGACGGGGCTCGTTGATAGAGTAGGAGCATTCCATACTAGTACTACTCCTACTAGTACCAAGTTTGTACTCCTAATACTATATTACTAGTACTACCACTATACAACTAGTAGGTACGTGCACGGCACAACATCGTAGGGACAAAAAACGGGAAGATCTTGTTTTGGGTGATTTATCTTTTTTTCAATCAACGTAGTATGAATAATATGATGTGGGAGGCACCCATGAAGCTTATGTGGCTTGGTTGCATGGCTACGGATGGTTAAAGAAAAATAAATAGATAATGTGTTTAGAGTGCACTCCACTAAATAGATATACTTTGGATCCATTGCAACGGACCGGCACATCTATATCTATACCCCCTATATAGTGTGTGAAAAACTTTGAAAGTTGGTCGTTGGATGAAGCCAATCCGACGGTACAAAGATGGAAAATCCGAGCACTATTGGCCGTTGGATATCATCCACCAGATTCTGCCACATGTATAATCTAGAAGACTCCATGGTTGAACTTAATTCATGACTAACTTTGCCACAACTAAGCTTAGGTAAAGTTATTAGTTCTTCAAAATGAGAGCCACAAGTTGGCAAGCCTAAGGGAATCTTGCGACATTTTTTGTGTGTATGTCATGTGGGGCCTTAGTGTGGCTTGCCTAAGGTGTGGCTTGAACCAAACACTCACCTAAGTTAATCAAACTTGCCTAACCTTACATTCCACCAGATTTTGCCACATGTTAGAATCCAGAAAGCTCCACATGTAGAAGCATAATGCACAAACCACCAGAATCTCATGCATGCAATGCACGTGTACCTTACTAGTACTAGTTGGTAGTAGTAAGAAACAAATTCCAATTTTGGCACGAGCTCATACTGTGGGAGCACCACAAGGCCTGCCGCAGGAGTTACATTCCCCTCTCGGGGCCCACGGGACCGAACTTCAGTGGCTTAGTGCCCGGCCTATGAGTCAATGACATGCGGACCTTAAATGCGGCTAGCCGACATGTCATTCTCATGGTGGTGGCATGGTTCGCGACTCACTCATTCGAGATGAACCGGCCGGTGGTGGCGTGGCCGTGGCGAGGGTGCCACAGCTGGGCGTCGGGGCGTTACGAGGCGTAGATGGCCACACCGGCGGGTACTACCTGTAGTACATAAGTACTCCAGCTGAGGATTGATGCCCGGGACGAAATGTGTCACAGCCGCTGGATGAAAATTCGATGATGCGGGAGTACGGAACGGAGCACAACAGCGGAGCAGGCAAACCGCGTCCAATCGGGTGTGTCTGTGGTAGAAAGTTGATGGTCGCCGCAGTTCAGCTGGCCCGCATGTCATGCACACAAAGGCAGAGGAGCGGTGGGGCCGAGAGGGACGAGGGGCATGTCGGGGGGATGAGGATCCCCTAATGAGAACAATCCTACCATTCGGTCACTGACATGTGGGACCCATAAGCGTGGGTCCCACCTGTCAGCGAAGGAAAGGCAGGGCGAGGCAGTGATAGCCACGTCAGAGGATCCATGTCCACGTCGGGGGACGTCATGCCGTGGGTTGGAGCGGCGTCGTGGGAATCGCGTGTGGGTGTGGCAGTGGTAGAAACAAGAAACGTGATGGTCGCTGAGGGAGTTCTGGATTAGGGGGTATCCGGACAGCCGGACTATAACCTTTGGCCGGACTGTTGGACTATGAAGATACAAGATTGAAGACTTCGTCCCGTGTCCGGATGGGACTCTCCTTGGCATGGAAGGCAAGCTTGGCAATACGGATATGTAGATCTCCTTCCTTGTAACCGACTCTGTGTAACCCTAGCCCCCTCCGGTGTCTATATAAACCGAAGGTTTTAGTCCGTAGGACCAAGAACAATCATACCATAGATAGCTTCTAGGGTTTAGCCTCTCTAATCTCGTGGTAGATCAACTCTTGTACTACCCATATAATCAATATTAATCAAGCAGGAGTAGGGTTTTACCTCCATCGAGAGGGCCTGAACCTGGGTAAAAACATCGTATCCCTTGTCTCCTGTTACTATCCGCCTAGACGCACAGTTCGGGACCCCCTACCAGAGATGTCGGGTGGTTGGTGCGACATATGCCAACGGGTGGCTTATCTGTGTGGGAGCCAGTAAGACGTCGCCGGTGCCTGGAAGCGGGATAAGGCGAAGACATGCACGCCCGCGAATCTTACCCAGCTTCGGGGCTCTCCGTGGAGATAACACCCCTACTGCTGCTCTGCGGGGTCTCCGCATGATCACTCGATGGACAGGCAACTACAAGGTGCTCCTCGAGCTGTTTGGCGAGAGGAAGAAGAAGGGCAAGGCTAGCTCTACTCTTCTCTCTATGTGTGTTGTAACCTAGATGAGATCAACCCTTTGCATGGGTGCCCCGGGGGGTTTATATAGGCCTACCCCCCGGGGGTACAATGGTAATCCGGCTGGGAGCGGGTCCCAGCTGTTAGTGTCTACGCTCGCCGGCTTCTAGGGCCCGCCGGCAGGTGGGCCCCGCCGGCTGCTGGCATCTTGGTCGACAGGCAGGCCCTACTGCCTAGGGCCCTGTCGGCGGCCGATTACTGTTGCCTCAATCCTGATGATGAGGGCTTTATCGAGGTAAGCGTGGCTACAGCGCCGCCGCCTGGCGGGCGATCGCTGTAGCCTCACGTCGTCTTGTCTTCTTAATGGGGCGCCTCCTTCGAGGGAAGGAGCAAGCCGGCTTTGGGAAACCCGGCCATGTCTTGGGCCGACTGGGGAGGCCTGGCCGCCTTCGGGTGTCTTTCTGTCCAAAGGGGGGCCACCGCCCATGGGCTGCGCTGACAGCCCGCCGTGGATGGCGCCATAGTCATCATGGCAACAGTGCCGCGCCGGACGGGTCAGGGCTACCCCGTACGGCGCGCTATGCCAGGCGTGCTCCGGGTTTCGGGGGTGGCAGGCTTTACTGTAGCCACGCCCCGTCCCATCGCCGTTATGTGGTTGCGGGCCTCGAGGGCACGATCTTGACCGCGTCGTGGGAGCCGGCCGTCTCGTGGCCGGCTTTCGGGAGCCGTCCCTCCCGCGGCTTTCTTCATGAAGGTTAAGGCCGGGCCGCCTTCCGACAGTCGGCCTGAGAGGCAGCCGGCAGGGGGAAGGCGGCCCCGCGTCTTGGTTTCTTGGAGACCGAATTGGCTTGTAATTTTTTCTGAAGTGCCAAGGGGAGCCGGCTAGGCTACCCGTGGTCATTTACCCCGACAGTAGTCCCCGAAGCTGGTCGCGCTTCGAGGTCGGCAAGGGGAACGAGAAGCTCGGTCAGCTTCCTATCTTGAGGAGCCGGCAGCGGGGAGCCGGCTCTGCTCGTACGCGCCGCCTTGGACGGGGGCCGTGGTCTCGTCAACGGGAATGTGGGCCAACCCGCGCGCTGACCGCGCGCCTCCCCGCTTGTCACGTGGCAGAAAAGGCCTGCCATGGCGCGTGCGCGACGGGACGTCGCCGCAGGCCCGGGCCCTCCACGCCTGGCCTCGGCCGAGGCGCGGATCTTCTGCGGCCCAGGGTGGACGGTTTGCCTTCCCGTGGCGGTTTCGCCACACCGTCAAGGTGCAGTGATTGCGGGATGTGGGGGAGTGGGCGCAGTTAATCCCACGTCCCCCACACCACGCCTCCTCGGCTCCGCCGTGAGGGTCTATAAGTAGGGGGAGGAGAGGGAGCGGCAAAGGCTCGCACGCCCTCCCTCGCTCCACCCTTCTTCGTCTTCTTCTTGCTCTCTTCGCCGCCGCAGCACCTCTTCGCCGCGCCGTTCCGCCGTAGCGGGGTTGCCCGCGCCTTCGCCGCCACCGCATCTTGCTCTTCACCGCGCCGCTCCAATGGCGCTGTCGAGCTCGTGGGACGGCTCCAACGTCCTCGATGAGCACATCAAGTTCCTCTGCCGGATGCGGCGTCTGCCCGGCGATAACTACGTGCGGGTCCGGCGCGCGCCGGAGAAGGAGATTTCGCCGGCACCGGAGGAGGGCGAGCGGGTGATCTTCCGCTCGCACTGCATACGTGGCTTCGGCCTCCCGACGAGCGGATTCCTCCGCTCGTTCCTCGAGTTTTACCACCTTCAGCCGCATCACCTCATCCCCAACGCCGTGATGCTGCTGTCGGCCTTCGTCACCCTCTGCGAGGGTTTCCTTGGCGTCCTCCCCACCATAGAGCTCTGGGGAGAGTTCTTCCAGAGCAAACTCAGCACCGTCATCGCGGGCGTGCCCGCCCCATGCGGAGCTTACGTCGCCATGAGGCGGACATGTGAGAACAATCCGTTCCCATCCTTCCCGCTGATCCAGTCGGTGAAGCTCTGGCAGAAATCCTATTTCTACGTGAGGAATGTCGCCCCGCAAGGCGACTTTGTCAATCTGCCGGCTTACGTAGCCGGTCCGCCGGCTTCGAGGCCGGCCTCATGGAGCTACCGGGCCAGGACTCTATCCCAGGCCGGGAACGCCGCCGTCGCCCGCCTCCGGGTGATGGTCCAGTCGGAGGGCCTGGTCGGAGCCGATCTAGTGGCCGCCTTCATGGAGCGCCGGGTACTCCCGCTCCAAGGTCGGCCGCACATGATCTGCCAGATGAGCAACCGCTTCGACCCATGCCGGCTGAGCACCAGGGAGATGCCTCATGCCGAGGTGTCCTACCTGGTGAACTATATCGCCAACTGCAAGCTCGCCGAGGATTGACGATTTGGCAAGGAGCCGTATTCTCGCGCCAACCCTCCGCCCGTCGTAAGTATTTCTTCTTTCCTTTCTTTTGTGTTACCGGCTTCGATATGACCGGCCTCTGATCCGCCGGCTTGTTTTCCGCAGAATCCTCTACTTCCGCCGGCGGCGGGGGCCGCGGGGGCAGAGCGCCCGTTCCACCCCGACCGCACGATAGACGACGTCGACGATCCGGACCTCGGAGCGGCCGCCATGGAGGACGCCGCCGAGGGGGAAGGCGGCGAGGCGAGCGGCGCCGGGCTCGGAGCCGGCCTCCAGGACTGGGCGGACGACGACGAGGTCGAAACCGTCCCGCATCGCCAGCCGGCGCCGGATCCTCAAGGCGCGGGCTCTTCTGCCGCGCCGGCCGCCCGTGGCGCCGCACCGAAGCACCGGGCTACGTCGACCTACTTCGGCAGCCGGCCGAAGAAGCCCAGAGGCACCGCCGCGGCAACCAAGCGGGATTAGGCGGCCGCGAAGGCGGCCCGCTTCCAGAAGGTCGTGAAGCGGCCGCAGGCGGTTTCGGCGTAAGTGTTAATCATCTTGTACTCTTGTCGTGTTCTTGGATTGGAGTTCTTCTAAATTCTTTCTTGGTTGGCCGGCCAGGGCGCCGCTTTCCCATGAACGGGGCCCTGCCGCCTCCGTGATTGGATCAGCCGGAGGGTCCTCGAGCTCCCGCCGCGTGGACCCCCGCGCCGACCTCATGGAAGCCACGGCGCGGAACGCGCGAGAGGCGCGGGAGGAGCGGGAAGCGTCGAAGCGGAGGGCCGCCCAGGTGGAGAAGGAGCAGGCCGACGCGACGGCCAAGGCCCAGGCGGAAGCAACGATCGCGGAGAAGGAGGCGGAGGCCCCGCGCAACCGGCCTCCATAGCTTGTCATCCCCCTGCGGAGTGTGGCTCCCAACGCCCTCGTGCCTCCGTCTGAGGAAGCCGACCGCGGCCAGGCAGCGGCGGAGCGGAGGGAGGATGATGTGGTCGTCTTGGAGGAGGTGCCACGGACGGCACCGACTGGAGCGGGCCAGGGCGGCCAGCCGGCCGCGGCGCCGGTGCAGCCGGCCGGGAGCGAGCCGGCAGCTGGAGCCGGCCTGGTGGTGCAGCCGTCATCACGCCCGCGCACGGGGGAAGCTACCTTCGTGCCAGAGCCAGACAGTGTTGCGACCGCTAGTCAGACGGCGGAGGCCTTGGAGGCGGCCAGCTCCAGCACATTCGAGTGGGTGCCCAATGAGGAGACGGGCTAACTGAACGCGTCGGCCCAGGAGGTCCAGGGCCGGCTTCAGGCTCATGCCACCGCGCTGCAGCAATATACTCGTGATTTCCTTGCGACGCGTGCCGTCGTTCGGGTGAGTCTTCTGGCATTGGCTGCTTTGCCTTTTTGATTTCTTCTGTGGGGACGCGTCAGCGCACCCACTAGGTGTAGTCCCCGAGTTCCGAGTCGGCTGCTGAGCAGGCGGCTCGGAACATACTAGGTCCTGATAGTTATTCTTATTCTTGCATCATGTCTGATCTTCTAGGAGTACCATAACCGGAGTGCTGCCGCCTTCGACTCCCAGGCTCGGGAGCTGCGCCAGAAGAGCGAGGATCTGACCAACAGCCGGAGTGCGTGCTCCGTTTTCTTCATATCCTGTGGGGGCGCGTCAGCGCACCCACTGGGTGTAGTCCCCGAGATCCGGGCCGACTGCTGAGCAGTCGGGTCGGATCTTCCCCAACGACTTCTTCCTTATTGCTTCTTCCTTCGTCTTCATGCTCGCAGGGGCCAATGCCGACTTGAGGGAGCAGCTCGGCGGGGCCCAGACCACCCTTCGCGCCAAGGAGGCCGAGCTCAATGCCTTAGCCCAGGAGCGCGACCGCCTGGCCAAGAAGTTGGCCGACCAGGAGGAGAGCCACAAGGCGGCCCTGAAGGAGGCGCGAGATAGCGAGGCCGCCCTCAAAGCCGAGTTTGAGACCGAAGCGGCAAGCTGGGCTGAGGCGAAGCAAGTGCTGAGCGAGGGTTACAGCCGGATCGAGGATCTGATCGACGGTATGACGCCTCCCTTTACTCCTTGCTTGCCCCCTTGCCCTCTGATTCATCTTCTGATTTGTGCTGCTTTTGTTCTCTGCGCAGACTACTTCCCCCGCCACTCCGTCGCGGCCTCCGAGGCCATCGAGGCCCACCGCGAGGCACGCCGTGAGGCGGGAGTTGAGATCGCGCCGGACGCGAGCCGGACACTTGAGGAGCAGCTCTTGGCGATCCAAGACCGGCTGCAGCCGGCACACCGCATGCTCCGCCGCCTCCAGCGCGCCGGAGCGCAGGTGCTGGCTGCCCTTTGGCCAGGAGAGGCGATTCCCCGCACCCCGAGCCGGACTGCCGACTGGCTGGAGGTGGCAGTCGGCCGCTTTGAGGCCTGGAAGGCCTCCGCTGCTCGATCCGGCGCCAGGCGTGCGCTGGAGTTCGTCCTGGCCTGGTACCCCGGGCTGAATTTGGAGCAGCTGAGGACTTGGCGGGAGGAGGCTGATGAAGAGCTGGTGGGGGTGCGGCCGGCTATCATCCAGCGCGCTTCGGCTCTTGCCGACTTCACCGACACCAGCGTCTTCGCTCCTGAGGTGGACGACAACGGCGTCGCCCAGCCGGAGGAGTGGTTCAGGCTGAACCCGGCAGAGGGTGAAGATTCGGCGGAGGAGATCGCCTCCAATGATGAAGGTGAAGACGAAGAAGGGGAGGAGGGCGAAGACGTCGAGCCGGCCGGTGAAGCAAGCAGCCCGCCTCAGCATGACCGTGCCTCCAGCAACGAGGCGCGTGATAGCACGCCCTCTGCGGGAGGCGGTGATCATGCCGAGGTTCACCAGCCGGACACTCCTCCAGCCGGCGCTACTATCTCCATCGACCTGCCCGACTCGCCAGTCGTTCCCTTGGCTTGATCTGCCGTCTTTGCTTTTCCTGCTTGTTACTCTTTGAACAATTTTATTAAGCTTGCACAGTTCCACCCACTGGGGGTGTATTCAAACTATGTTGAATGTTGGCCATTTCAAGGCCTTTTGTGTAAATATAATCATGCATGTGTTTGGCTTCCATTCTCGTATGCTTTTTATCCTTAGGCTGTTTCCTTTGCCGCCTTCCCCTGATTGCTGCCTTCCCAGCCGGCAGCTGCTCTGCAGTCTGTGGCTAAGGAAGAGCTCGGCTATCTTTTTTGGGGAAGGCAAGTACTCGAGCTTTCTTAGATTGTAGAGAAGTGAATGGAAACCGGCCGGCCGGCTACTCTTGTAGTCGGTCGGCAGTAGGAAAGAACCAGTCTTTTGTTATATTAGTCCGTTAGTCCCTAGCCGTTTTTCATGTGGGCGTCCTTTCCTGCCTTTGGCTCTTGCCAGCCGGACAGCCGATTCTTCGAACTGCGACTTTTAGCAAGAGAGGGCTTTGGAGCCGGCACACTACTTGTCTGACCACGGGTAGGACTTCTAATATAACTTAAGGCAGCCAGTCCCCGGGCCGACTAGTCGAACCCGGTGCCGGACGAGAGAAGTGAATGTAATGACACAATCATAAGCATGCTACTCTTCATTCATAAATGAAAGATGGCAGTCCCCGAGTTCTCCTCGGGGGGCCTATTGTCTCGTACTTAGTACAAAAGTTAGCATGATACATACTGCATTTTAACTGTAAAATCTTCGGAGGAGGTTGGCGTTCCATGGTCATTCCGACTCCTTGCCGGAGTCGTCTCTCTTTCGTGCCTTCGGCTTCTGTGCATCGATCAGGTAGTAGGAGTCGTTTCCTAGCGCTCTGCTGAAGACGAAGGGGCCTTCCCAAGGGGCCGAGAGCTTGTGCTGGCCGGCTGTTCACTGGATCAGCCGGAGCACAAGGTCGCCCTCTTGGAAGGATCTTGGCTTGACCTTCCGGCTGTGGTAGCGACGCAGACCCTGCTGGTAGATGGTGGACCGGCTGAGGGCTAACAGCCGGCTTTCTTCCAGCAGGTCGACGCCGTCTTCTCGTGCTTCCTTGGCCTCCGCCTCCGTGTACATGGTCACCCGAGGCGAGTCGAACTCGATGTCTGTTGGGATGACCGCCTCGGCACCATATACGAGGAAGAAAGGGGTGAAGCCGGTTGACCTGTTCGGGGTAGTGCACAGACTCTAGAGGACGGCCAGCAGCTCATCGAGCCAGCAGCCGGCCGAATACTCCAGTGGCACGACCAGTCGGGGCTTGATGCCGAAAAGGATGAGGCCGTTGGCTCGTTCGACTTGGCCGTTTGACTGCGGGTGGGCAACGGACGCTAAGTCTAGTCGGATGCCCTGCGTCGCGCAAAAATGTGCCAATGCTCCCTTGGCAAAATTTGTGCCGTTGTCGGTGTTGATGCTGTGCGGCAAGCCGTACCGAGTTGTTATGTCTGCAATGAATGTTACGGCAGTCGGCCCATTCAGCTTCTTGATCGGCTTTGCTTCAATCCACTTGGTGAACTTGTCCACGGCGACGAGCAGATGTGTCATGCCGCCGCGCGCCGTCTTGAATGGGCCCACCATGTCCAGACCCCAAACGGCAAAGGGCCAAGTGAGGGGAATGGTCTTGAGTGCCGAAGCCGGCAGGTGTTGCTTGGAGCTGAAGACTTGGCACCCTTTGCAATGCTTGACTAATTCCTTGGCGTTGTCCAAAGCAGTCGGCCAAAAGAATCCATGGCAGAAAGCTTTGGCGACTAATGATCTTGAAGCTGCGTGGTCACCGCATTCACCTTGGTGGATGTCTCTGACGATTGCTATGCCCTTCTCTTGTTCGACGCATCGCTGGAAGACTCCAGTAACGCTGCGCCTGATGAGCTCTCTGTTGACGATTGTGTATGCTCCGGCTCGGCGCTGGACTTGTCTTGCCTCTGTCTCGTCAGCCGGCAGTTCTTGGTTTGTCAGGAAGTTGAGGATGAGCTGGGCCCATGATGGAGCTGTGACTTCTTCTATTGCCAACGCGGCTACTGCAACCAGGGTGGGTGGGCTGGGTTGTGAGATGCTGGAGTCAGCCGCCGCCTGTGGTGCTGGTGCAGTCCCCGGGCCGACTACCGCAGTCCTCGAGCCGGGTTCAGAAGTCCCCGGGTTGGGTGCGACTACGGAAGTCCCCGAGCCGCCTGCTGAAGTCCTCGCGCCGCCTATCGAAGTCCCCGGGCCGCCTGCGTGGCTCTTCAAGCCGGATCCGGCTGCATCGGGGCTAGGCGGCATGAAGATGGAATCAGACTCTGGAGACGGCTTGATAGACGGCTTGAGGAGGCGTTGCAAAGAGACGCCGGTTGGTATTGCTTGTCGAGTGGAGCCTAATCGAGCCAGGGCATCTGCTGGCCCGTTGTCGGCTCGTGGTACATGAAGGAACTCGCATCCTTCGAAGTACCCGCTGATCTGCTGGACGAGGAAGCGGTAGCTCGCCATGTTTGCGTCCTTGGCGTCCCAATAGCCGGATGACTGCTAGACTATCAAGTCTGAGTCGCCGTAACACAGGATCCGGCGTATACCGAGCTCTTTGGCAAGCCGGAGCCCGTGTACGAGCGCCTCATACTCGGCCACGTTGTTGGAGGAGGCGAAGTGAATTTGCAGCGTGTATCTGAGCTTGTCGCCTTTGGGAGAGGTGAGGATGACGCCGGCTCCCAAGCTGGTGAGCATCTTGGACCCGTCGAAGAGCAGGCGCCAGTTAGTGGAGTCGGGAGCCGGCGGCAGGTACTGGGTCTCGGCCCGGTCGACGAGGAAGTCGGCCAATGCTTGGGATTTGATGGCGGTGCGAGGCTGGTAGTAGATCGTGTAAGGGGCCAGCTTGATGGCCCATTTCGCCACCCGGCCGGATGCATCCCGGCTGCCTATGATCTCGGCGAGCGGGGCGGTGCATACGACCGTGACGGGATGCTCTTGGAAGTAGGGCTTCAGTTTCTTGGCGGCAAAGTACACGCCGTAGCACATCTTCTGGTAGTGCGGGTAGTTCTGCTTCGACGTAGATAGCACCTCGCTCAAATAGTACACCGGCCTCTGGACCGGCTGAGCTCGGCCCTCTTCTGGGCGCTGGACTACGATGACGGTGCTGACCACCCGGCTAGTTGCAGCGATTTAAAGGAGCATGGGCTCTTTCTCAGTCGGCGCCGCCAAGATAGGCGGCGTGGTCAGCATCTTCTTCAGCTCATGAAAAGCTTGGTCGGCTTGGTCGTTCCACTCGAAGTGAGTGGTCTTCTTCATGAGGCGGTAGAGGGGGAGAGCCTTCTCTCCGAGCCGGCTGAGGAAGCGGTTCAGGGAAGCCAAGCATCCGGTGAACTTCTGGACGTCTCGCAGCTTGGTGGGAATCTCCATTCTCTCAATGGCCTTGATCTTCACTGGGTTGCATTTGATGCCGCGTTCGGAGACCAGGAAGCCTAGGAGCTGGCCGGCTGGTACTCCGAACACGCATTTCTTGGGGTTGAGCTTGATCCGGAATCGGCACAGGTTCTCGAATGTTTCCTTGAGGTCTTATAGCAAGGTGTTGCGCTTCTCCGTCTTCACCACAATGTCGTCCACATAGACGTGGGCATTTCTGCCGAGTTGCTTGAGGAGGCACTTCTGCATGCAACGCTGGAAAGTGGCACCGGCATTTCTCAAGCCGAATGTCATAGTCAGGTAGCAGAAGGCTCCGAATGGCGTGATGAAGGCGGTCTTCAGGCGGTCGGCCGGGTCCAACTTTATCTGATGGTACCTGGAGTAAGCATCCAAAAAACTCAGCAGCTCGCATCCGGCTGTGGAGTCTATCACTTGATCTATCCTTGGCAGGGCAAAAGGATCTTTGGGGCAGGCCTTGTTGAGGCTCGTGTAGTCTATACACATGCGCCACTTGTTGTTCTTCTTCAGCACGAGGACCGGGTTGGCGAGCCACTCCGGAAAGAACACCTCCATGATGAAGCCGGCAGCCAGAAGCTGGGCTATCTCTTCTCCTACAATCCTTCTCTTTTCCTCCGACAGTCGGCGGAGGGGTTGCTTGACTGGTTTTGCACCTTCTCGGACATGTAATTTGTGCTCGGCGAAATCCTTCGGAACACCCGGCATGTCCTTGGGGGACCATGCAAAGATGTCTCGATTCTCACGGAGGAAATCGGCGAGCTCGCCTTCCTATTTGCTGTTTAGGTTTGCCCCAATGACGGCAAACCTTTCCGGGTGCTCGGGGTCAAGAGGTATCTTCTTTGTTTCCTTGGACGGCTGGAAGGAACCTTGGGCATCACACTCTTTGGGATCGGGGGACAGGGCCGGCTGCTTGCCAGCCATGGCCACGACCCGGTCCAACTTCTTCTTCTCTTCGGCAATCACTAGGGACTCGGCCAGCCGGCTGCTGGCCGCCGCGCACTCGGCCGATTTCTTGTAGTCGCCGACTATTGTGATGATGCCCTTGGTGCTCAGCATCTTCATCTTCAGGTAAGCATAGTGGGGAACAACCATGAACTTGGCCAAGGCAGGTCGGCCAAGCAGTGCGTGGTAAGAGCTCTCAAGGTCCACCACTTCAAACCAGATGGCCTCCCTGCGGAAATGATCCTTGTCCCCAAAGAGGACATCAATCTTGATCTTGCCAATGGGGGAGCAGGACAGGCCGGGTACGATGCCGTGGAACACAGTCCGGGTGGGCGTGAGTTGCTTCGTCCTGACGTTGAGCTTCTTCAGGGTGTCAAGGTACAGGATGTTGATGCTGCTCCCGCCGTCTATCAACACGCGGGTGAAATGGGCTGTGCGTATGTCTGTTGCAAGGGTGGCATCCAGGACCAGTGCATAAGAGCCGGGAGATGGCATTACCTCTGGGTGGTCAGCCCGGCTCCAGCTGATGGGTTTCTCAGACCAGTGCATGTGCTCGGAGGGGTTGGCGGCAACCGCGTTGTCTTCCTGGTGCTCTCGGCGCCTGCTGCGCCGGTCTTCAGGCTGGCTGGTGAAGACGACATAGGCGGCGTGCTCGTCGGGGAACTCGTCGTGCACGGCTCCAACTGCTGGCCGAGCGGCCGGCTGCTACGGAGCCGGAGGCGGCGGACCAGCAGGTGGAGGCGGCGCGAGCCCTTCGCCTTTGGATATTCGGGTGAGCCAGTGGCACTTCCGGGTTGTGTGGTTGGACGGCTTCGCGCTGCTGCGGAACTTGCATGGGGCGTCGAGGGTTTGCTCGTAGGAGAAGGCCAGCTGCCAAGCCGGCCGGCCGCCTTTCTGCTTCTTGGGTGCGGGCCGCCCTTCGGGCTGCTCGCCATCGACCGTGGCCACCTGCCGACTGGTGGAAGGCGGCATGGGGCCCTTGCACTTGTGGTCGTTTTGGTACGGGCGTCGGCCGGAGTCCCCAGCCGGCGTCTTGGGCGCCGGGTTGAGTACCTTCCCGGACGCATCTACCTGGAGCTCAGTCTTCATTGAGGAGTCGACGGTGGCGTACTTGTCCACTATGACCAGAAGCTCTTCGAGGGTAGTCGGCTCGTCACAGAGGAGCTTGTGCTTGAGGAGGGTGCCCTCTCGGCACCCGGCTGTGAAGTACTCGATGGCTTGCACCTCGTGCACTCCCTCGCAAGAGTTGCGAAGCTCGGCCCAACGCGTGAGGTAGTCGCGGGTGGACTCGACGGGGCCTTGTACGCACAAGGAGAGCTGTCTGGGCTTGGGAGCCCGCTTGTAGGTGCTGGTGAAGTTGCGGACGAAGGCTTACGTGAAGTCTAGCCAGCTATTGACGCTGTATGGCTTGAGGCTGTTGAGCCAGGTCCGCGCCGTGCCTTGGAGCATGAGGGGCACGTACTGCACGGCAGCGCGCCTGTTGCCGTTCGCGATGCGTACTGCGATGGAGTAGTCGATCAACCAATCTTCCGGCTTCACGGAGCCGTTGTACTTGGGCGTGTCTCTTGGGAGCGAGAACCCTTTGGGGAAGGGCCCGTCGCGGATGCGGGGGCCGAAGCAAGGCGGGCTGACATCATCTTCTTCTTCTAGCGCTAGGGATCGCGCTAGGCGGTCGATCCGATGGCGGGCGTCGTTCTCGCCGATTCCTTCGCGGCGACCTAGTCGGCCGCTGAGAGTCGGATGCGTGACAGGCGGTGGGGTGGGATACCTTTCCCCACGAGGCAGAGGCGGAGGCGGGTTGCCCCGCCGCTCCATGGCTCGAGGGTGGCCTTCTGCGTCTCGCTCGATGGAGATCCGGGTTCGGCTCCGGCTGGCAGCCGGCTCTTTCTCGTGTCGCGCGCGGGTTTTACCCGCAGTCGGCGTCCGAAACGTCGCGCCGTGCTCTCGGCGCGGTGGAGGGCTTTCCTCGCGGGCGTCGGCTTCGTGCCATTGCGCGGCTGCATTGATCAGCTGCTGGATGTGTCTAGTCATGTAGGGGAGCTCTTCGGCCTCCAGTCCATCCAGCTCGTCTACAGCCGCCTGGGCGGCGCGCAGGTTCTCGAGTGGGGTGGCATAGACTGGGCGGTCGACTCCAAGCAAGTCGGCGATGACAGCGCCGCGCTATTTGACGACGTTGACTCAGCTTGGCCCGCTAGGAGGTGGCGTGCCGAAGGTGGCGCAGTCGACTTCGCGCTGGTGGGCCTCGGTGAGGCGTCCCACGGAAGCTAGCTTCCGGCCCTCCGCAAGGAGGGCGAGGCGGCGAGCCTCCAGTGCTTCGGCGTCGGCATCGGCCTGGAGGGGGACGGACAGATCGTGGATCGCCGCTTGCGGGGCGTCATGGGTGTTCTCGCCAGAAGTGCCGCCGTGGCTGATGACCATCACCTCGGTGGTGGCAACGTCACAGCCATCGGCTCGGGGAAGCGGGTCGTCGTAGATCACGACGTTGGTGGGGAAGGCGTCGGGCGAGGCAGTGTCGGAGTCGACATGCATCGGATCGGTGGAGCCAACGGACTCCCGGTCCACAGCAGGCTCGCTGGAGACGTGGAGCTGGCCGAGGAGGTCAACGAGGCGGTCGGTGCCCGCGTCGGAAGCGGGCTCGTCGGAGATGAGGGCCTCGCCAAGGGGATCGGCAAGGTCGCACGCTGCGCAAGCGTTGGTGACGCTTTGCAGCGCGTCGTGGCAAGCGCCATCGGGCGTGCCGGGCTGGCCACGCTCGCTGGGGAGGAAGGAGGTTCCCGTCCAGAACAGGTCTATGGACGACGGTGCACCTGGCCCCATGGTGGGCGCCAAATGTCGGGTGGTTAGTGTGACATATGCCAACGGGTGGCTTATCTGTGTGGGAGCCAGTAAGACGTCGCCGGTGCCTGGAAGCGGGATAAGGCGAAGACATGCACGCCGGCGAATCTTACCCAGCTTCGGGGCTTTCCGTGGAGATAACACCCCTACTGCTGCTCTGCGGGGTCTCCGCATGATCACTCGATGGACAGGCAACTACAAGGTGCTCCTCGAGCTGTTTGGCGAGAGGAAGAAGAAGGGCAAGGCTAGCTCTACTCTTCTCTCTATGTGTGTTGTAACCTAGATGAGATCAACCCTTTGCATGGGTGCCCCGGGGGGTTTATATAGGCCTACCCCCCGGGGGTACAATGGTAATCCGGCTGGGAGCGGGTCCCAGCCGTCAGTGTCTACGCTCGCCGGCTTCTGCGCCGGCTGCTGGGGCCCGCCGGCTGCTGGCATCTTGGTCGACAGGCAGGCCCTACTGCCTAGGGCCCTGTCGGCGGCCGATTACTGTTGCCTCAATCCTGATGATGAGGGCTTTATCGAGGTAAGCGTGGCTACAGCGCCGCCGCCTGGCGGGCGATCGCTGTAGCCTCACGTCGTCTTGTCTTCTTAATGGGGCGCCTCCTTCGAGGGAAGGAGCAAGCCGGCTTTGGGAAACCCGGCCATGTCTTGGGCCAACTGGGGGAGGCCTGGCCGCCTTCGGGTGTCTCTCTGTCCAAAGGGGGCCCACCGCCCGTGGGCTGCGCTGACAGCCCGCCGTGGATGGCGCCATAGTCATCATGGCAACAGTGCCGCGCCGGACGGGTCAGGGCTACCCCGTACGGCACGCTGTGCCAGGCGTGCTCCGGGTTTCGGTGGTGGCAGGCTTTACTGTAGCCACGCCCCGTCCCATCGCCATTATGTGGTTGCGGGCCTCGAGGGCACGATCTTGACCGCGTCGTGGGAGCCGGCCTCTTGGAGTCGGCCTTCTCGTGGCCGGCTTCCGGGAGCCGGCCCTCCCGCGGCTTTCTTCATGAAGGTTAAGGCCGGGCCGCCTTCCGACAGTCGGCCTGAGAGGCAGCCGGCAGGGGGAAGGCGGCCCCGCGTCTTGGTTTCTTGGAGACCGAATTGGCTTGTAATTTTATCTGAAGTGCCAAGGGGAGCCAGTTAGGCTACCCGTGGTCATTTACCCCGACACGAGATCCGCCGGTTTTGACACTGACATTGGTGCTTTCATTGAGAGTTCCACTGTGTCGTCGCCATAAGGAAGGATGTCTCGTCTCGTCTTTAAAGATGTCACTACCGCTGGGGGAGCTTTGGCTGTCGGCCAAACTCTCCGGCTAGGTGGTTTCATCATGACCGCCTGTTCGGCTGCTGCGCCAACAATGACTTCTCGGGTCATCAAAAATAGCCTCCACGTCAACTCAGAACTCGCCGAGCAGATGGATCCAATGGAGCTCTCTTCCCTAAACGAGCTCTTGGATCGCATCGCCGCCTTGGGAGTCGCTACGGACTATGATCGGATTGGGCTCAAACCCGATCAAAGGGAGATTAACTCTCCACCGGTCACCCATCACATTGCGGTGGTATAGGAACAATGCGGCGACCTTTCCTCTATCTTGAGGACTAACTATGTCCGGATTCCTGAGCCCTCCGAGCCGGATACCCGTTTACGGGGGGACACCACCCAAGCTCTGAACCTAAAGTCAGGTAGCGGGCCAGACTTATCGGGCAACATCCCAGAACCCGAGCTTTCAAGATTGGAAACTCCTCGGCCCCTGGGTGAGGTTTCGGATTCAATTCCACCCACCCACCCAAACATAAGTGATCTTTCCCACATCAGGCAAGAGCCCCAGGAAACAGTACATCATTATTGGGCCAGATTCCTCCTTGTAATGAACAAGGTTAAGGACTGTCATGAGGAAGACGCAATCTCATTCTTCTGCAATAATTGCACGGACAAAGGAATCCTTAACACCATAAGTCGTCGTGAAATTACATGTTTTGCCGACTTGGCGTCCATAGTACGAAAATACTGTGCGAAGTGCCTTGAAAACCGAAATGGGAATAGACTGGAACCGCATCGAGCGAAGCAGCACAACCTTTAGAGGAATAATCCCCAGTCGGTAAGCGTGCTGTACAGGCAAAATCACACTAGATGTGGTGTTCGGCACGTCGGATAACTACAGGTCCGAAGAGATCACGTTCCAAGTGGCCTTGTTCAGTAGCGGATAGCACACCCTTTTAGGGCAGGAGGCATTCACGATCTTCCAAGCCATACCCCATTACGGGTACATGAAGCTCAAAATGCCCAGGCCCAATGGAATCATCACTCTCGCTAGTGATCCGGACACAGCACTCCGCGCCGAAAACAAGACAGCCGCACTGGCCCTTGAGGCATTATCCGAAGCTCTTGCGGACGAGGAACTGACTGCATTGCGCTCCACGGTGGACAGGGACGATGTGATACTTGATAAGAGATCCAAGTCCACCTCCTTTAAACCAGCAGATGAAATGGTCAAATTCCAAGTCCATCCAACGAACCCTACAAAAACAGCCTCCATCAGGGCACAGTTAAACCCCGCCTTAGACGCCGCACTACGAGAGTTCCTGCGCGAGAACTGGGACATTTTTTCCTGGCATCCTTCAGATATGCCAGGAATCCCACGCAGGCTGGCCGAGCACAATCTCAATATTCTAAAGGGATTCAAGCCTGTCAAGCAGGCTCTTCGGCGTTTCTCTGAACCTAAGAGACAAGCTATGGGAGAGGAACTGGCCAAGTTATTGGAGGCCGGATTCATTAGAGAAATAAAACACCCGGACTGGCTAGCAAAACTGGTGATGGTACCAAAGAAGGACAAATCCTGGCGCCTGTGCGTCGATTTCAAGGACCTCAACAAGGCTTGCCCAAAGGATCCCTTCCCCCTCCCCCGCATCGATCAAATTATCGATGCTACCGCAGGACACGACTCATTGTGTTTCCTCGACGAATACTCCGGCTACCACCAAATTAAGATGGCGGAGCCCGACCAAGCCGCAACGGCATTCATCACACCATACGGCCCCTTCTGCTTCAACACAATGCCTTTTGGGCTCACAAACGCCGGCGCAACATATCAGCGCATGATTCAGACATGTCTGGCAAACCAGATCGGCAAAACAGTGGAGGCATACATAGATGATGTGGTCGTCAAAACCAGACACGTCGACTCTCTAATAGACGACTTGAGGCTCACATTCGACAACCTCCGAACATACGACATCAAGCTCAACCCGGAAAAATGCGTTTTCGGTGTGCCAGCCGGAAAGCTCCTGGGCTTCATTGTATCCAGCAGAGGAATTGAAGCAAATCCGGCCAAGATCCAAGCTCTATCACAGTTGGATATCCCAACGGACCTCAAACAAATCCAGAAATTAACCGGATGGGTGGCGGCTCTAAGCTGCTTTATCTCCCGCCTGGGAGAAAAGGCATTACCCCTTTATCGCCTCATACGACGCACCGAACACTTCGAGTGGACAGATGCCGCCACAACTGGATTGGAAGAAATAAAAGCCATACTGGCAACCAACCCAATCCTGGCCGCCCCAAACATTGGCGAACCAATGTTGTTATACATTGCGGCAACTCATCAAGTTGTAAGCGCAATGCTCGTCGTCGAACGAGAAACGGACGAACATAAATTCCCCCTTCAAAAGTCGGTATATTATATATCCAATGTCCTTACTCCATGCAAGTCACGGTACCCGCATTATCAAAAGATAGCATACGCGGTATTCATGGCATCCAGGAAGCCGCGACACTACTTTCAAGAGGGTTCAATAACAGTAGCCTCGGAAGTGCCACTTAATGATATTATAAACAACCGCGACGCCACGGGCCGGATTGCCAAATGGGCCATTTAGCTCCTCCCGCTCGACATAACGTACATACCACGGCGAGCCATTAAGTCGCAAGTATTGGCCGACTTCGTCGCCGAGTGGACGGAAGCCGAACTCCCAAAAGAGTACGGCGCATACTCCAATTGGATCATGCACTTCGACGGCTCCAAAATGCTGGCTGGTCTGGGGGCCGGCGTCGTTCTGACGTCCCCAACCAGAGATACAATTCAATACGTACTCCATATAATGTATACAGACTCCAACAACGCAGCCGAATACGAGGCCCTTTTACATGGTCTCCGGATGGCAGTATCCATGGGTATTCAACGCCTGGAGGTGCGGGGGGGTTCGAACCTTGCAATATCCCAAATAAACGGAGACCTTGATGCCAAGGATCCAAAAATGGCGGCCTATCGTAACGCCGTCCTTAAGATGTCAGCTCGGTTCGAGGGGCTCGAATTTCACCATGTGGCCCGGGAAAACAATCAGGCGGCAGACGTCCTCGCACGCATCGGCGCAAAACGCGATGCGGTCCCCCCAAACATCTTTTTGGAAAGGCTGTTTAAGCCATCCGTGGTATGTGAAGGAGACACCGGTAACAATAGTCCGGACCCGGCCACAACGCCCGATACCGAACACTTGGACATAATCGGAGGCTTTGCCACCGAAATAACACCTTCAGCCCACGTAAATAATGGCCATCATCTCCCCGTGGATAGAACCATTCCTGGCCTGCTTAACTAGGCAGAAACTCCCCGAGGACCAAAATGAGGCACGCTGCATAGTGCGGCGATCTAAAGCCTATAGGGTCCATGAGGGAGAGCTTTATAAGAAAAGCACCACCGGAGTCCTTCAAAGGTGCATCTCCGAAGAGGAAGGGCAGAAGCTTCTGGCAGAAATTCATGCCAGACTCGGTGGCCACCATGCCGCAGCCCGGGCACTTGTAAGCAAGGCCTTCTGTACAGGGTTTTACTTGCCAACGGCCTGGGCAGATGCACAAGACTTGGTCCAACGTTGCGTCGGTTGTCAGCTCTTTGCAAACCAAAGCCATATGCCACCCACCGCCCTCCACACAATCTTCATTACCTGGCCCTTTGCGGTCTGGGGGCTTGACATGGTTGGACCCCTTAAAGGAGGAACCCACAAGAAAAAAATACTTGCTGATCATGGTGGATAAATTCACCAATTGGATAGAAGCCAAACCTGTTAAAACGGCCGAATCCGAACCGGTGATAGACTTCATATCCGGGGTCGTACACCGTTATGGCGTCCCCCACAGCATCATCACTGGTAACGGCACGAACTTCACTGCCGAGGAGGTAAAACTCTGGTGCAAAAACATTTGCATTAAGCTCGATTATGCTTCCGTCTATCACCCACAAACTAACGGTCAAGTCGAGGCGAGCAAATGGTCTTATCATGAGCGGCATCAAACCCATATTAGTGTGGTCCCTAAAGGAATCTAACACACACTGGGTAGAGGAGCTCGACTCCGTACTCTAGGGGCGGCGGACCACACCGAATCGTACTACCGGATACACACCCTTTTTATGGTGTACGGCGCAAAGGCGGTTCTGCCCTGCGACATAATTCATGACTCACCTCGAGTGTGCATGTACGAAGAAAGAGAAGCCGAACTCGATCGGCAGGACAATCTAGACACCCTGGAGGAGGAGCGCGACGTGGCAAAAGCCCGTTCCACATTCTATCAGCAACAGACTCGAAGATACCAAAGCAGAGAAGTACGGGCCAAAACTTATAACGTTGGGGAACTAGTTCTACGCTTGCCGGAGAAGAAAAATACCAAGCTCGAGCCCAAATGGGAGGGTCCCTTCATCATTGACCAAGTTCTAACCGGCGAAGCGTACCATCTGCGGGGTGCATCGGATAATCGACTTGAGCCGAACCCATGGAACGCGGCAAGGCTCCGAAGATTCTACGCCTAGCGCCGGACTTGGTGTTCGTCTCCTTCCTCTGTTCATTTTTTGCATATACATTATCTGTCCTTTTCTCTCCTTCCTCTTTCATTTTTCCCAATGCCTTCAAGGGCAACTTGTGCCTTGCCTGCACACCATTGACGCGCTAGCCGCGCTCACTATACCTGGGGGCTTCTTACACAGAAGCTTACTTATTTATCCGGGCTTCATGCCCAGCACATGTGTCATGCTTCCGCATGTACCTTTTCTTTGCCATTATATGCATCGATATGACTTAAGTTTTGGCCAAGCTGGGTTGCATGGCTCTTGTATTTATGCCCTACGTTCCCGTTAATTCGGCTAGGGCATAAGGGGAGCACCTTGTGATTGTTACTGCCGGGTCAGCCAGATGTGTACCTCAGACTGGGTGAAGCCGAAAGCTAGCGTTCTTAAGGGAATATTTGGTCGATGAACAAAAGATGATGTTTTACTTATTTATTTTCCATATGTGCCCCCAGATGTTTTTTCCTGCGACTCTTTTCGCAGTCCGGACATGCACTTTAGGGCATGCGTACCCAGGGAAAGGAACCCCTAACAGAACTATTCTCCATGGAAGATGTTTCTTACTAACCATGTAATATAACATAACTAGTTGAGCACTTGTCTGTTCAAGCACTAATGACCCCTACGTCTAGTTTCCACGCATGCCTCGGTTCTTACATAACCGAGAGGGTATTCGGATACACTTCGGACTATCGGGTCCAGAGGTTGAAGCGAAAAGGTCTGCCATGACAAATGATCTACAATCCAGCTAGAAGGCATTATACATGTCACTTTAATTACATGGTCAATTTGACTGACTAAATTCCTCTTCTATACCATCCAACAGGCTATTAGCCTACAATCCTGTTGGGAATACTTTGCGGCCAATTCTACTTGCCCATACACTAAGCTAACGGGGATCTCTTTCCCATCGGGCCCCACAGGTCCGACCTCGGCCATGTGGTTTAGGTCAGCCTTGGTATACCGCGTCTTCACCATGGCCCAGGCTTCCCTGGCATCTTGACGGTAGGCCGATATCTTCCATAATCGGAAGCGCCACCGCGCTCCCTTAAGCTTCTCCGCAAACTCTCCAAGGCCTTCGGGCAGGGAGACGGATGGCCATAAGGCCTGGGCAATGCCTTGCATCACCTGCCAAGCTCATGGGGCAATTGGGTATACTTTTCTGTAAGAACCTACATAACAAATGATCCTTAAATCAGTTATTCTAACTGTTTCAAATCTCAGGGGCTACTGCTATATATAATCATCAAATTTTCTCACACGTATATCCTTTACATACTGGTCCGTAGCTCTGGCTAGACCATTTTGAGCAGCACGGAGGTACGCGTCTCCTGAGTTGAACGCATCAAATGCCTCTTGGGAGAAACAAGCGTCACGGAGAATGGCTCGGCGACGCCTGTGGTTCATGGCGCTCTCCACCTCGGAATTTGTGGCGGATACTTTATCTGCATCCTCTGTCGGAGGAGCATCCGGCGCGCGCCTTGTATTCGCTTCCGCTTTCGTGTCCGGCCCTGGAGCCCGGATGGTTGAGGCGCGATTGGCGACCTCTTCGGATATAGTCCGGCGAGCGTTCTTCTTTTTGGGGAACGCAGACGTTATTATGTCTTTAAAGACAACAATCAGGGGGTGAGGTGTTGCATCATACCTTGGCGCCAGCGTCTCCGTCCGGACAGCTTTCCTTTTTAGCCTGTCCGGCCTCGGAGCCCCTTGTAGGCTAGTCGCCACGGGCTCGGCACGGCGTCTCGAGGGCCTTCCCTGTAAAACACCGTTTGTATACGGTAAGCGAAATGCGCAAATACGAATCCTTTTTAAAAAAGGTTGGGACTTTAATATCACTCACTTGCGAAGCTGGGAGTAGCCGAGGGTAGTCGGCCGTAATAGCCACCAAGGCGCCATCGCTGCTTAATTGGTAAAATACCCTGTCAATCAGCTCCACGGATATGTCCGGATCCTCTTTGAAGGCCAGGTCGAGGGACCGCTCAGGATCCTCTGGTTGTGGAGGTGGGCTGTTGATCTCCCTTACAGGCTTACGCAGTTCCTGCGAGGAATTTGTAAGATAAAATATTTAACTATGGGAATATGGAATGGATGGGCATAAAAAATGGCGCCCTACCCAGCTCGGAGGATTGTACATGGAAAACCCATTCGGTGGCTTGATACGGAGGAATTCCTCTTCCTCTCCCTTGTACAAACCAGACAAGATTTTTGCTAGAGCAGCGGCCGAGTCCGGCCCCTTGCGGCCGCAGCGGGTGGCGTCATCTTCCCTGTTGAAATCCCACACGGGATGGCCTCGATATTGAAGTGGCTGCACCCCCCGCATAATGCATATTGCCATGACTTCGGTCATGGTCAGTCCTGATTGAGCCAATACCTTTATCCGGCCCATCAGGTAAAGAACGTCTCTGTCATCTTCCTCCTGGGGGCTCCGTGGCCGCCAGCTCAGACGCTTCTTGTGACATCCCAAATTTTGGAATGTTATATTAAATAGATAGTTTTGATTGATTGTTTGATTGATTGACTGAAATTGAGTGAATTCGAAACTTTTGAAAGTTAAATGAGAGGGAATAAAAGGACTTTCCCAAACTTTCATTTTGCATTTTATGATCTCTGTGAATTCAATTTTTTTCAAATACAAAACCCTTGAGCGAAGATGATATGACTTCTTCCATTTAAATTAAATGAAAGGGAAAATAATTGAATTTCATTTGGAAATATTTCAATTCATAAACTTCATGCAGCTCAATGATTTTCATAAGAGAAGATAAAATGACTTCTTCAAATTATATGAAATACGAGTTGGGAGTTTCAAAGAATTAAATTCAAAGTTCTTTTGAATTTATTTTCAATTTGGAGTTATTTGTGTTTTATTCAAATTATTTTCTCCAAAAATAAAATACATGGAAATTAGGGTAACATGATTCCCTACATCAAAAAATTGGAGAAAAATTAATTTGAAATCATTTTGGTATTTTAAAAATGTATTTTATTGGATTTTAGTAGGGCAGTAGCACTCTTTGAATTATTTGAAATTGCGTGGATATTATTTGCCTCTATAAAAATGTTCACGTTGTAGAAAATCTTTTTATGAAAATTTTGATATATAATATGCCTATATATAAATGTACGATTATTTCGTTATTGTGCTTTTCCTTCTGTTTCTATTTAAAATAACTGTACGTGCAGCCCATATTTATTTATCGCCTACATGCACAGTATAGTAGCTTCTGGCGCCCATTGTTTTTTTCTCTCTTAAATGGGCCAAGCCCAGCCAGCCTTTTTATTTTTTTTTCATAGGCCGATTTTCTTATAAAAAAAACTGCAGCCGCAGCGTGAGCGCGGCCGGCCGAACGCCTTTAGGCCCATCCGTCTTTTTTTCCCTCTGTTTCGTTTAATTACGTCTACGTTTAGTCCCACATTGTCTAGTCTTTGACCCCTGTGCATCTTTTCCATCAATAAATATAGATCCATAGAGCCTCCAAAAATCATCCGATTCGGATTAAATCAATATTTTGGTTTGACTAGATTCTTTAAATAAAAATATTTTTCTCCTCTCCGGCGCGACTTTTGGGAATTGTCTTCTCTTTCTGAAGTCATCTTTTCTCTGCCTTATAAAGGTATATTTATTTGTTTTTTTTAACCTCCGTAGTTTATTATTTTCTAGACTAATACGGTAGAATAATTAGATTATCAATTAGTCTACGTATTTATACATTGGAATTAGCCGTAGCTATTTTTCTTCCGTAAAACAGCTTGGCCCTGATTTTTCAAATAGCCATAACTTTTTACTCGTTCATCCAAATTAGACGAAACCAACGCCCACTTCTTCGTTATGATCTCCTCTATCCAG
The DNA here is from genome assembly GCA_032464435.1 of Aegilops umbellulata. Taxonomy (NCBI): domain Eukaryota; kingdom Viridiplantae; phylum Streptophyta; class Magnoliopsida; order Poales; family Poaceae; genus Aegilops; species Aegilops umbellulata. Next base: position 476,287,939 of record CP136054.1, read on the forward strand.
TAAAACAACTTAAACATGTTTTTGAAAATTTAAAATATGATTTCAAACAGATTTGAATTTGAATCTTCTTTTGTTCATAACTTGAGTTTTACAACTCCGTTTTAGTTGATTCTTTTTGCTAATCGAAGCTCTTGACCTAAACTTTCTGATAAGGCCAAATTCACATAATTTTGGTACTGTTGGAAATTGTTTTATGTTGGAAGAGTTATTTGCTTGGTTTTGATGTTTTCCGAATCGTTTTCTTCGATCTTTCTGATCTTTTGAGTGATTGCTTATGTGCGGTTACCATTGCTTGATTACGATAGATTGACCGGAGTGTGACGAGTAGAGTTATCAAGAGTTTCGAGTGCGAATCATCTTCATCAACATTGCAGGCAAGTTCAAATTTTGATCATAACCCTTTCATACCCAGTTTTTATTGCATTAGATCAATCCTCAAACATTGCATGATTAGGATCTAATTAAAAATGTGGGTATTGGGAAGTAGTTGATGAGGTAGGAACCTATTGCCCTGTTACTATCAAACCCTTGGGAGTTACTTCTGCGCGTTGCTTATATTGCTATGCTATGCTCGTAGACGTGGTTTGGGTATGAGTGAAATCCATGACAGATGTGAGATTGTTATTTAATGGTTCAACTTAAGGTGGCAACTTAAATACACATCTGGGTGGATTGCTAGGGGCACCCTGGGGATAGACCAGTGGACTTGTCCGGACACCTGGGGATGTACCAGTGTTGTCCTAGGAGATCCCGGGGATATACCGTGTGATCATCCTACGGTCCGCCACCCAGGCTCAAAGGGATCATGAGATTATTCATACTAGAAACTTCCGTGTGCAGCCACAAGCCATTATGGGCTCTGGCATAGTTGACTAAGTTGTGCGAACTCTTACAGTGGTAGACTAGCAGATGTAGGGGATGTAGGTTGGTACGGTCTATCACAACGTAAGGTGTGAGCGCTTCTGAAAGACTATGTCTCGGTCATCCGTCTCTCAAACATCATGCAGTGCGAGAAACCAACGGAGGCGATCGAGTCTTGTGTGGAAAAGTGCCCAAACCTCTGCAGAGTGTACAATCTAATCATGGTTAGCCGTGTCCCCGGTTATGGACATCTTGAGTATCTAGTTCCTGGATTATCCTGTTGATCTCATCATGCTACTTTAATTAATATTGTTGGGTTATTGATGATTACTTTTAATTGGGATTGAGGATGCTGTCAACCATTCTCAATGTTTAACAACCACCATGATAGTTAAATAAATTTATTCCTTTGCAGTAGGGAAAAATTGGCTTTTCGCAAAAACCTTATAACCATAGAGCTTTTCCACCAGCCATATATGCATGTAGTGATAGCCATTGTTCATCATTTTCTCTATGGTGTGAATTTGCCAGTACATTCAATGTACTGACCCGTTTCGGGCTGCAACGTCTCATGTTGCAGGTTTTCTTACGACGAGTAAGTGATACGTTAGGGTTACGATTTCTACACTCAACTTTGCCGTTGGTGTTGATGGGAATCCACAACCTTGTTGCTTCCGCTATATTGGATTGAGGTAATAGTATTTACGTTACTTTATACATGTGATTTACCTCTGTTATAAATCCTTCGAGTACTGTGTGTGTCAGCATACCGATTCAGGGATGACACATAAGCACATAGACTTGTCCCATTCGGGTCGGGTCGCTACAAGATGGTATCAGAGCACATTTTGACTGTAGGACGTGACCCTAGAAACTGGCAAGCCATAGGAAAGATTTTTCTCTACTACTTCATTTTCAAAAAAAAAAGGATCTTTTACCTCTCTTCTCTTTTGAGCTTATTCAAATATTCCCTTTTAGTGAGACCATACCCTATCCCCTTTTGATCATTCGAAGATTCGACTGATGAGACCACTTCAAGGAGTACAAAATATCGGACAACCACGACCACTACGGAATGAAGGAGATATTACTGTGCATTTGAATAATGGAAACTACAACGCCTGAAGACTCCGAAGACTAGGAGAACTTGGAGGCTCGGAAGAATTTCCGGATTTGTATGACCTAGGAAGGCTACCCATATGGAACTTTGCAGACTAAGAAAGCTTTCAATACCCGAGATCAAGGTGTATCGGAGAAAGACCGGAGCATGGAGAGTTAAAAACTCAAAGTTCTGTCAAGGAAAACCATAAGGCAGGAGATATCAACTATGGAGAGATAGCTCATGGAAATAACAAGGGCAGAAACACGGCTATGCAATATGTTATCGCCGCTTATGCTATTGCCATCGTGCCGAGTTAAGCATGCATATGCATGGAAGGATTAGATGGTAGAAGGCTGATGGAGCACCTATCAGCAAGATGAAGTTTTAACTCTAGCCAGTGTATCACCAGGATCTGGAATGTTACATCAAGAAGTTAAGGTGGACTTACAGGAAGTCGTATTTTGACAAGGAAGTATTTTGAGAAGAACTCCGGACCCAGAAGCTGAGAGTAGCCAAGCTGAAGGAGCAAAACCTCGAGATATAGGAAATTCGTCAGTAACTGAAAGACAGTAGGACCGTGGTTCATACCAAGATTTTGAAACCCAGAAGTTTGGAATGCAACTCCAGAAATATTGAAGGACGCCACGAGAGACTTTGCGTTAACAGAGATGATCTGGCAAAAGAACTTGAGAAGGTCAAGCACGGTCGAAAGAAGCCATCGGAGACATGAACAGGACTTGAAGAGTTTGAAGACTTTGAAGATATATTGACCTTTAGAAGACCAAACCCCTGTTCTATACCCACGTTAGATGCGACGATTGTGAGCTGTCATTTGTTTGATGTTTTTCCGACAGCCACAATAAAATCTGTCTTTTAAAAACCTTTGTTTGTATTGTGTGCATCCCTCTCGACCTCTCCTATCCCACCCAAAACCCATGGACCCAATAGAGGATGAATGGAGATGAGCTCGTATTTTTCTGGACCAATAAGTCAATTGGAGACAGACCGATGGATTCAGAATATGGAGGATCATATGGAGAACAACCCTATAGCCGGAAAGGATATGTCCCAGCATGCTCTTCCGTGCTTTGAAAGAGGTGCTGCTACTTGGTGGAGGATGTACCAAACCATCAATGGATGGCAAGGAGTAACCACTTGGGAGAATTTAAGTTGACTTTGCTAAATATCTCGGTTTGTGTCCCAGAAATTGAAGCCTTCGGGAAAGGATATGAAGAAAACTTGTGCATGCAAGCTCTGTGGAGAAATAGGACACACCCATAAGGAACACAGGGATGAATGCCCTAATTGTGAAGGAAGTCACCCAGCTGAAGAATGCCCAACTAGGCAGGTTACTTGTTTCTTGTGTGAAGGAACTACCCACTACCCTGCTCAGTGTCACTTTTACCCGATGGTACAAAGAACCATCCAGCAGAAGAAAGAAGCAATGAAAGGAGCCCTTATGGTAAGTTTAGAAGAACCTGTGATGAAGGAAGAGGTGGAGGACACACCCAAAGAGGAACCAATTAAACCCTGCACCAAGTCTTGCTATTCATGTGGAGAAGAAGGACACATCTCCCAGAATTGTATGAATGGGGATCTAGTAGAATTCCCGACGGAGGAAGTAGAGTATGACCCACAGGAAATAGAAGCTCTGATTGGAATAGAAAAGTCCAGAAAAAGAAGTAGATTGGATTCCAGGAAGGATCTGAGTCATGTTACCTATTATAGGTGCAAGGAGTCAGGGCACTACCTCAGCAATTGCCCAAAAAGGAAGCCAAGGACCCAAGTAGGCTATATAATCACAAGGAAACCTCGAAACTTGCCAGAAGTAATATGTTTCCGTTGTAATGAAGCAGGGCACTTTGCCAGAGATTGTCCGAAGGAGAAGGAGACTTGTGATAAATAGTTGAGTTTGTAACAGAAGAAATATAGTAGTAGTGAGAACATTTTCCTTTATATTGAGGTGTTGAGTTAAGGCATGAAATGGAAAAACAGGGGATTGTAATAATTTGGGAATCAATAAAGTTAGTAGTGTTGGTACTGATTTGGATTTTATGAGTTACTCTATGAGGAAAGATGTTGACCATTTTCGAGGATATGAGAAATATGGTCTATGGAATATTGGAGCATTTTAAGGGTGGTAGTACCCTGTAAGAACCGTTGACCCTGGAAATGATAAGGATACTCCCCTGAGTGGATTTCGGACAAAATGAATACGAGTTTTGTCTCGATATGTTTGATACCCCAAGAGTGTGTGGGATGAAGTTAGAGACCGTCAGTTGTTTGGACCAAATGTGTTCAAGGTGTCAGAAGAGAATGTTAAGTTGATTCGAGATAGACTGAAGGTAGCTCAGTCCAGGCAGAAGAGCTATGCAGACTCAAAAACGCAAGGAGGTAGTCTATGAAATTGGAGACAGAGCATGTCTTCATGTGTCCCCTCTGCAAGGAGTTAAACGAATTGGAGTTAAGGGAAAGTTAGCCCCGAGATTTGTAGGACCATACCGAGTTTTGGAGCGTATGGGAGAAGTGGCCAACAAGTTGGAGTTACCCAAAGGACTGTCAGGAGCTCATGATGTGTTTCATTTTACACAGTTGAAGAAGTGCCATGCAGAGATGGCCAATATTCCCCTGTAAGGACGTTTGACCCTGGAAAGGATAAAGATGTTCCACGAAAGGGAGTATGGAATTCATAAGTATAAGTTTTTATCTGGATATGTGAGGTATCCCAAGAGTATGGATGGATGAAGTATTAAAGGAGGTAGAATGTTGGTAATATGGAGCAATTGTAACCCCGCGATGAGTTTGAGTAATCACGTTTTAGTTTGGTGCCAAAAGAAGGAAGAAGAGATTACAATTGAATGGATTTTAAGTATGCTAAAAGGCTGAAAGTTGGATGTTGGAATAATGATCAGTTGCCCAGATGATGAGTTCAAGGTTGACAAGTGATGAGATGGGCCATAACCCACAGGCCCCAGGACCTGCCAAGAAGCAAACACACTCTCGCTGAAGGAAAAACCCTGGTGGAAGCTACGATTTTATCGATAGACGATCTTATAGGAGTTTACGCAAAACCTGAGGGTTGGGAAGGAACGATAGATGTTTGTTTGGCTTGCAGAATCTATGGATTTATCCGAACTTGGTTCGTCGACAAGAGAAATTCTGCAATGCTTGTGAGGATGATTGAGTGTTAGAATGCGAGATTCGCTAAACCGTATACAAGGTAATGATTTGGATGCGGGATGGATTGATCACCATACCGACTTACTCTTATTATTCGCCTTGCTATGTGGGATGGTAAATCTGAGTGACTTACCTATTGTAGAGAGACGACGATATTAAACCTTGTTTGAACCTTAGATTGGTATAGCAATTTTCCCCTTGTACAAGGCAGCTTTTGCCAACCGTAGGTTATACGGTGAGGATCAATCAGACCCATTTCCTGCAGGAGAAACCATAAATTGTTGACCACCATGAGATATCGATAGTTGTTTAGTATTGGCGCCAGACCCGTCAGCTAAGAAGACCCAATATCGGAATAACCTTACCAAGAGGAAAGGACAAAAGAATTCAGGAAAAGGTTATGCCACTATCGGAAGAGCCCAGAGAAGGAATTACCCTTACGATCTGAGAAGACCGACACCCTCAATAATAAGGATGGAGTATATGAGTTTTGATGGAACCGTAACCATGTTTCTAAGGGTGGTAGCACCCAGACCCTTTGTGATGATCGGTGGATTTCAAGAAGACCCCCAAACCCTAACCTTTTCTTTCTAGCCTCTCCGAATCTCGAGGACGAGATTTATTTTAAGGGTGGTAGGTTTGTAACATCCCAAAATTCTAAATTTTGGAATGTTATATTAAATAGATAGTTTTGATTGATTGTTTGATTGATTGACTGAAATTGAGTGAATTCGAAACTTTTGGAAGTTAAATGAGAGGGAATAAAAGGACTTTCCCAAACTTTCATTTTGCATTTTATGATCTCTGTGAATCAATTTTTTTTTCAAATACAAAACCCTTGAGCGAAGATGATATGACTTCTTCCATTTAAATTAAATGAAAGGCTATTTGAAAATAATTGAATTTCATTTGGAAATATTTCAATTCATAAACTTCATGCAGCTCAATGATTTTTATGAGAGAAGATAAAATGACTTCTTCAAATTATATGAAATACGAGTTGGGAGTTTCAAAGAATTAAATTCAAAGTTCTTCTGAATTTATTTTCAATTTGGAGTTATTTGAGTTTTATTCAAATTATTTTCTCCAAAAATAAAATACATGGAAATTAGGGTAACATGATTCCCTACATCGGAAAATTGGAGAAAAATTAATTTGAAATCATTTTGGTATTTTAAAAATGTTTTTTATTGGATTTTAGTAGGGCAGTAGCACTCTTTGAATTATTTGAATTTGCGTGGATTTTATTTGACTCTACAAAAATGTTCACGTTGTAGAAAATCGTTTTCTGAAAAATTTGATATATAATATGCCTATATATAATTGTACGATTATTTCGTTATTTTGCTTTTCCTTCTGTTTCTATTTAGAAAAACTGTACGTGCAGCCCATATTTATTTATCGCCTACATGCACAGTATAGTAGCTTCTGGCGCCCATTGTTTTTTTTCTCTCTTAAATGGAGCAGGCCCAGCCAGCCTTTTTTTTTACTTAGGCCGATTTTGTTAAAGAAAAAACTGCAGCCGCAGTGTGCGCGCGGCCGGCCGAAGGCCTTTAGGCACATCCGTCTTTTTTCTCCTCTGTTTCGTTTAATTACGTCTATGTTTAGTCCCACATTGCTTAGCCTTTGACCTCTAAGGCTCTTTTCCATCAATAAATATAGATGCATAGAGCCTTCAAAAATCATCCGATTCGGATTAAATCAATATTTTGGTTTGACTAGATTCTTTAAAGAAAAATATTTTTCTCCTCTCCGGCGCGACTTTTGGGAATTGTCTTCTCTCCCTGAAGTCATCTTTTCTCTGCCTTATAAAGGTATATTTCTTTGTTTTTTTACCTCCATAGTTTATTATTTTCTAGACTAATACAATAGAATAATTAGATTATCAATTAGTCTACGTATTTATACATTGGACTTAGCCGTAGCTATTTTTTTCCGTAAAACAGCTTGGCCCTGATTTTTCAAATAGCCATAACTTTTTACTCGTTCATCCAAATTAGACGAAACCAACGCCCACTTCTTCGTTATGATCTCCTCTATCCAGTAAAACAACTTAAACATGTTTTTGAAAATTTAAAATATGATTTCAAACAGATTTGAATTTGAATCCTCTTTTGTTCATAACTTGAGTTTTACAACTCCGTTTTAGTTTATTCTTTTTGCTAATCGAAGCTCTTGACCTAAACTTTCTGATAAGGCCAAATTCACATAATTTTGGTACTGTTAGAAATTGTTTTATGTTGCAAGAGTTATTTGCTTGGTTTTGATGTTTTCCGAATCGTTTTCTTCGATCTTTCTGATCTTTTGAGTGATTGCTTATGTGCGGTTACCATTGCTTGATTACGATAGATTGACCGGAGTGTGACGAGTAGAGCTATCAAGAGTTTCGAGTGCGAATCATCTTCATCAACATTGCAGGCAAGTTCACACTTTGATCATAACCCTTTCATACCCAGTTTTTATTGCATTAGATCAATCCTCAAACATTGCATGATTAGGATCTAATTAAAAATGTAGGTATTGGGAAGTAGTTGATGAGGTAAGAACCTATTGCCCTGTTACTATCAAACCCTTGGGAGTTACTTCTGCGCGTTGCTTATATTGCTATGCTATGCTCGTAGACGTGGTTTGGGTATGAGTGAAATCCATGACAGATGTGAGATTGTTATTTAATGGTTCAACTTAAGGTGGCAACTTAAATACACATCTGGGTGGATTGCTATGGGCACCCTGGGGATAGACCAGTGGACTTGCCCGGACACCTGGGGATGTACCAGTGTTGTCCTAGGAGATCCCGGGGATATACCGTGTGATCATCCTACGGTCCGCCACCCAGGCTCAAAGCGATCATGAGATTATTCATACTAGAAACTTCCGTGTGCAGCCACAAGCCATTATGGGCTCTGGCATAGTTGACTAAGTCGTGCGAACTCTTACAGTGGTAGACTAGCAGATGTAGGGGATGTGGGTTGGTACGGTCTATCACAACGTAAGGTGTGAGCGCTTCTGAAAGACTATGTCTCGGTCATCCGTCTGTCAAACATCATGCAGTGCGAGAAACCAACGGAGGCGATCGAGTCTTGTGTGGAAAAGTGCGCAAAACCTCTGCAGAGTGTACAATCTAATCATGGTTAGCCGTGTCCCCGGTTATGGACATCTTGAGTATCTAGTTCTGGGATTATCCTGTTGACCTCATCACGTTACTTTAATTAATATTGTTGGCTTATTGATGATTACTTTTAATTGGGATTGAGGATACTGTCAACCATTCTCAATGTTTAACAACCACCATGATAGTTAAATAAATTTATTCCTTTGAAGTAGGGAAAAATTGGCTTTTCGCAAAACCCTTATAACCACAGAGCTTTTCCACCAGCCATATATGCATGTAGTGATAGCCATTGTTCATCATTTTCTCTATGGTGTGAATTTGCCAGTACATTCAATGTACTGACCCGTTTCGGGCTGCAACGTCTCATGTTGCAGGTTTTCTTACGACGAGTAAGTGATACGTTACGGTTACGATTTCTACACTCAACTTTGCCGTTGGTGTTGATGGGAATCCACAACCTTGTTGCTTCCGCTATATTGGATTGAGGTAATAGTATTTACGTTACTTTATACATGTGATTTACCTCTGTTATAAATCCTTCGAGTACTGTGTGTGTCAGCATACCAATCCAGGGATGACACATAAGCACAGAGACTTGTCCCATTTGGGTCGGGTCGCTACAAGATGGTATCAGAGCACATGTTGACTGTAGGACGTGACCCTAGAAACTGGCAAGCCATAGGAAAGATTTTTCTCTACTACTTCATTTAAAAAAAGGATCTTTTACCTCTCTTCTCTTCTGAGCTTATTCAAATATTCCCTTTTAGTGAGACCATACCCTTTCCCCTTTTGATCATTCGAAGATTCGACTGATGAGACCACTTCAAGGAGTACAAAATATCGGACAACCACGACCATTACGGAATGAAGGAGATATTACTGTGCATTTGAATAATGGAAACTACAACGGCTGAAGACTCCGAAGACTAGGAGAACTTGGAGGCTCGGAAGAATTTCCGGAATTGTATGACCTAGGAAGGCTACCCATATGGAACTTTGCAGACTAAGGAAGCTTTCAATACCCGAGATCAAGGTGTATCGGAGAAAGACCGGAGCATGGAGAGTTAAAAACTCAAAGTTCTGTCAAGGAAAACCATAAGGCAGGAGATATCAACTATGGAGAGATAGCTCATGGAAATAACAAGGGCAGAAACACGGCTATGCAAGATGTTATCGCCCGCTTATGCTATTGCCATCGTGCTGAGTTAAGCATGCATATGCATGGAAGGATTGGATGGTAGAAGGCTGATGGAGCACCTATCAGCAAGATGAAGTTTTAACTCTAGCCAGTGTATCACCAGGATCTGGAATGTTACATCAAGAAGTTAAGGTGGACTTACAGGAAGTCGTATTTTGACAAGGAAGTATTTTGAGAAGAACTCCGGACCCAGAAGCTGAGAGTAGCCAAGCTGAAGGAGCAAAACCTCGAGATATAGGAGATTCGTCAGTAACTGAAAGACAGTAGGACCGTGGTTCATACCAAGATTTTGAAACCCAAAAGTTTGGAATGCAACTCCAGAAATATTGAAGGACGCCACGAGAGACTTTGCGTTAACAGAGATGATCTGGCAAAAGAACTTGAGAAGGTCAAGCACGGTCGAAAGAAGCCATCGGAGACATGAACAGGACTTGAAGAGTTTGAAGACTTTGAAGATATATTGACCTTTAGAAGACCAAACCCCTGTTCTATACCCACGTTAGATGCGACGATTGTGAGTTGTCATTTGTTTGATGTTTTTCCGACAGCCACAATAAAATCTGTCTTTTAAAAACCTTTGTTTGTATTGTGTGCATCCCTCTCGACCTCTCCTATCCCACCCAAAACCCATGGACCCAATAGAGGATGAATGGAGATGAGCTCGTATTTTTCTGGACCAATAAGTCAATTGGAGACAGACCGATGGATTCAGAATATGGAGGATCATATGGAGAACAACCCTATAGCCGGAAAGGATATGGCCCAGCATGCTCTTCCGTGCTTTGAAAGAGGTGCTGCTACTTGGTGGAGGATGTACCAAACCATCAATGGATGGCAAGGAGTAACCACTTGGGAGAATTTAAGTTGACTTTGCTAAATATCTCGGTTTGTGTCCCAGAAATTGAAGCCTTCGGGAAAGGATATGAAGAAAACTTGTGCATGCAAGCTCTGTGGAGAAATAGGACACACCCATAAGGAACACAAGGATGAATGCCCTAATTGTGAAGGAAGTCACCCAGCTGAAGAATGCCCAACTAGGCAGGTTACTTGTTTCTTGTGTGAAGGAACTACCCACTACCCTGCTCAGTGTCACTTTTACCCGATGGTACAAAGAACCATCCAGCAGAAGAAAGAAGCAATGAAAGGAGCCCTTATGGTAAGTTTAGAAGAACCTGTGATGAAGGAAGAGGTGGAGGACACACCCAAAGAGGAACCAATTAAACCCTGCACCAAGTCTTGCTATTCATGTGGAGAAGAAGGACACATCTCCCAGAATTGTATGAATGGGGATCTAGTAGAATTCCCGACGGAGGAAGTAGAGTATGACCCACAAGAAATAGAAGCTCTGATTGGAATAGAAAAGTCCAGAAAGAGAAGTAGATTGGATTCCAGGAAGGATCTGAGTCATGTTACCTGTTATAGGTGCAAGGAGTCAGGGAACTACCTCAGCAATTGCCCAAAAAGGAAGCCAAGGACCCAAGTAGGCTATATAATCACAAGGAAACCTCGAAACTTGCCAGAAGTAATATGTTTCCGTTGTAATGAAGCAGGGCACTTTGCCAGAGATTGTCCGAAGGAGAAGGAGACTTGTGATAAATAGTTGAGTTTGTAACAGAAGAAATATAGTAGTAGTGAGAACATTTTCCTTTATATTGAGGTATTGAGTTGAGGCATGAAATGGAAAAACAGGAGATTGTAATAATTTGGGAATCAATAAAGTTAGTAGTGTTGGTACTGATTTGGATTTTATGAGTTACTCTATGAGGAAAGATGTTGACCATTTTCGAGGATATGAGAAATATGGTCTATGGAATATTGGAGCATTTTAAGGGTGGTAGTACCCTGTAAGAACCGTTGACCCTGGAAATGATAAGGATACTCCCGTGAGTGGATTTCGGACGAAATGAATACGAGTTTTGTCTCGATATGTTTGATACCCCAAGAGTGTGTGGGATGAAGTTAGAGACCGTCAGTTGTTTGGACCAAATGTGTTCAAGGTGTCAGAAGAGAATGTTAAGTTGATTCGAGATAGACTGAAGGTAGCTCAGTCCAGGCAGAATAGCTATGCAGACTCAAAAACGCAAGGAGGTAGTCTATGAAAATGGGGACAGAGCATGTCTTCATGTGTCCCCTCTGCAAGGAGTTAAACGAATTGGAGTTAAGGGAAAGTTAGCCCCGAGATTTGTAGGACCATACCGAGTTTTGGAGCGTATGGGAGAAGTGGCCAACAAGTTGGAGTTACCCAAAGGACTGTCAGGAGCTGATGATGTGTTTCATGTTACACAGTTGAAGAAGTGCTATGCAGAGATGGCCAATATTCCCCTGTAAGGACGTTTGACCGTGGAAAGGATAAAGATGTTCCACGAAAGGGAGTATGGAATTCATAAGTATAAGTTTTTATCTCGATATGTGAGGTATCCCAAGAGTATGGATGGATGAAGTATTAAAGGAGGTAGAATGTTGGTAATATGGAGCAATTGTAACCCCGCGATGAGTTTGAGTAATCATGTTTTAGTTTGGTGCCAAAAGAAGGAAGAAGACATTACAATTGAATGGATTTTAAGTATGCTAAAAGGCTGGAAGCTGGATGTTGGAATAATGATCAGTTGCCCAGATGATGAGTTCAAGGTTGACAAGTGATGAGATGGGCCATAACCCACAGGCCCTAGGACCTGCCAAGAAGCAAACACACTCTCGCTGAAGGAAAAACCCTGGAGGAAGCTACGATTTTATCGATAGACGATCTTATAGGAGTTTACGCAAAACCTGAGGGTTGGTAAGGAACGATAGATGTTTGTTTGGCTTGCAGAATCTATGGATTTATCCGAACTTGGTTCGTCGACAAGAGAAATTCTGCAATGCTTGTGAGGATGACTGAGTGTTAGAATGCGAGATTCGCTAAACCGTATACAAGGTAATGATTTGGATGCGGGATGGATTGATCACCATACCGACTTACTCTTATTATTCGCCTTGCTATGTGGGATGGTAAATCTGAGTGACCTACCTATAGTAGAGAGACGACGATATTAAACCTTGTTTGAACCTTAGATTGGTATAGCAATTTTCCCCTTGTACAAGGCAGCTTTTGCCAACTGTAGGTTATACGGTGAGGATCAAACAGACCCATTTCCTGCAGGAGAAACCATAAATTGTTGACCACCATGAGATATCGATAGTTGTTTAGTATTGGCGCCAGACCCGTCAGCTAAGAAGACCCAATATCGGAATAACCTTACCAAGAGGAAAGGACAAAAGAATTCAGGAAAAGGTTATGCCACTATCGGAAGAGCCCAGAGAAGGAATTACCCATACGATCTGAGAAGACCGACACCGTCAATAATAAGGATGGAGTATATGAGTTTTGATGGAACCGTAACCATGTTTCTAAGGGTGGTAGCACCCCAGACCCTTTGTGATGATCGGTGGATTTCAAGAAGACCCCCAAACCCTAACCTTTTCTTTCTAGCCTCTCCGAATCTCGAGGACGAGATTCATTTTAAGGGTGGTAGGTTTGTAACATCCCAGAATTCTAAATTTTGGAATGTTATATTAAATAGATAGTTTTGATTGATTGTTTGATTGATTGACTGAAATTGAGTGAATTCGAAACTTTTGAAAGTTAAATGAGAGGGAATAAAAGGACTTTCCCAAACTTTCATTTTGCATTTTATGATCTCTGTGGATTCAATTTTTTTTCAAATACAAAACCCTTGAGCGAAGATGATATGACTTCTTCCATTTAAATTAAATGAAAGGGTATTTGAAAATAATTGAATTTCATTTGGAAATATTTCAATTCATAAACTTCATGCAGCTCAATGATTTTCATGAGAGAAGATAAAATGACTTCTTCAAATTATATGAAATACGAGTTGGGAGTTTCAAAAAATTAAATTCAAAGTTCTTTTGAATTTATTTTCAATTTGGAGTTATCTGAGTTTTATTCAAATTATTTTAACCAAAAATAAAATACATGTAAATTAGGGTAACATGATTCCCTACATCGGAAAATTGGAGAAAAATTAATTTGAAATCATTTTGGTATTTTAAAAATGTTTTTTATTGGATTTTAGTAGGGCAGTAGCACTCTTTGAATTATTTGAATTTGCGCGGATTTTATTTGACTCTACCAAAATGTTCATGTTGTAGAAAAACTTTTTCTGAAATTTTGATATGTAATATGCCTATATATAATTGTACGATTATTTCGTTATTTCGCTTTTCCTTCTGTTTCTATTTAAAAAAAACTGTACGTGCAGCCCATATTTATTTATCGCCTACATGCGCAGTATAGTAGCTTCTGGCGCCCTTTGTTTTTTTTCTCTCTTAAATGGAGCAGGCCCAGCCAGCCTTTTTTTTTTCTTAGGCCGATTTTGTTAAAAAAAAACTGCAGCCGCAGCGTGCGCGGGGCCGGCCGAAGGCCTTTAGGCCCATCCGTCTTTTTTCTCCTCTGTTTCGTTTAATTACGTCTACGTTTACGTTTAGTTCCACATTGCCTAGCCTTTGACCTCTAAGCCTCTTTTCCATCAATAAATATAGATCCATAGAGCCTCCAAAAATCATCCGATTTGGGTTAAATCAATATTTTGGTTTGACTAGATTATTTAAAGAAAAATATTTTTCTCCTCTCTGGCGCGACTTTTAGGAATTGTCTTCTCTCCCCGAAGTCATCTTTTCTCTGCCTTATAAAGGTATATTTCTTTGTTTTTTTACCTCCGTAGTTTATTATTTTCTAGACTAATACGATAGAATAATTAGATTATCAATTAGTCTACGTATTTATACATTGGAATTAGCCGTAGCTATTTTTCTTCCGTAAAACAGTTTGGCCTTGATTTTTCAAATAGCCATAACTTTTTACTCGTTCATCCAAATTAGACGAAACCAACGCCCACTTCTTCGTTATGATCTCCTCTATCCAGTAAGACAACTTAAACATGTTTTTGAAAATTTAAAATATGATTTCAAACAGATTTGAATTTGAATCTTCTTTTGTTCATAACTTGAGTTTTACAACTCCGTTTTAGTTGATTCTTTTTGCTAATCGAAGCTCTTGACCTAAACTTTCTGATAAGGACAAATTCACATAATTTTGGTACTGTTGGAAATTGTTTTATGTTGCAAGAGTTATTTTCTTGGTTTTGATGTTTTCTGAATCGTTTTCTTCGATCTTTCTGATCTTTTGAGTGATTGCTTATGTGCGGTTACCATTGCTTGATTACGATAGATTGACCGGAGTGTGACGAGTAGAGCTATCAAGAGTTTTGAGTGCGAATCATCTTCATCAACATTGCAGGCAAGTTCACACTTTGATCATAACCCTTTCATACCCAGTTTTTATTGCATTAGATCAATCCTCAAACATTGCATGATTAGGATCTAATTAAAAATGTGGGTATTGGGAAGTAGTTGATGAGGTAGGAACCTATTGCCCTGTTACTATCAAACCCTTGGGAGTTACTTCTACGCGTTGCTTATATTGCTATGCTATGCTCGTAGACGTGGTTTGGGTATGAGTGAAATCCATGACAGATGTGAGATTGTTATTTAATGGTTCAACTTAAGGTGGCAACTTAAATATACATCTGGGTG
Organism: Aegilops umbellulata; assembly: GCA_032464435.1. Taxonomy (NCBI): domain Eukaryota; kingdom Viridiplantae; phylum Streptophyta; class Magnoliopsida; order Poales; family Poaceae; genus Aegilops; species Aegilops umbellulata. The sequence goes on from CP136054.1 coordinate 476,302,987, forward strand.
GATTGCTAGGGGCACCCTGGGGATAGACCAGTGGACTTGCCCGGACACCTGGGGATGTACCAGTGTTGTCCTAGGAGATCCTGGGGATATACCGTGTGATCATCCTACGGTCCGCCACCCAGGCTCAAAGGGATCATGAGATTATTCATACTAGAAACTTCCGTGTGCAGCCACAAGCCATTATGGGCTCTGGCATAGTTGACTAAGTCATGCGAACTCTTACAGTGGTAGACTAGCAGATGTAGGGGATGTAGGTTGGTACGGTCTATCACAACATAAGGTGTGAGCGCTTCTGAAAGACTATGTCTCGGTCATCCGTCTCTCAAACATCATGCAGTGTGAGAAACCAACGGAGGCGATCGAGTCTTGTGTGGAAAAGTGCACAAACCTCTGCAGAGTGTACAATCTAATCATGGTTAGCTGTGTCCCCGGTTATGGACATCTTGAGTATCTAGTTCTTGGATTATCCTGTTGATCTCATCACGTTACTTTAATTAATATTGTTGGGTTATTGATGATTACTTTTAATTGGGATTGAGGATGCTGTCAACCATTCTCAATGTTTAACAACCACCATGATAGTTAAATAAATTTATTCCTTTGCAGTAGGGAAAAATTGGCATTTCGCAAAAACCTTATAACCATAGAGCTTTTCCACCAGCCATATATGCATGTAGTGATAGCCATTGTTCATCATTTTCTCTATGGTGTGAATTTGCCTGTACATTCAATGTACTGACCCGTTTCGGGCTGCAACGTCTCATGTTGCAGGTTTTCTTACGACGAGTAAGTGATACGTTAGGGTTACGATTTCTACACTCAACTTTGCCATTGGTGTTGATGGGAATCCACAACCTTGTTGCTTCCGCTATATTGGATTGAGGTAATAGTATTTACGTTACTTTATACATGTGATTTACCTCTGTTATAAATCCTTCGAGTACTGTGTGTGTCAGCATACCGATTCAGGGATGACACGTAAGCACAGAGACTTGTCCCATTCGGGTTGGGTCGCTACACTTCTTCAAAGGAGCATTATCAAACTCGGGAAGGCCGATCCAAATAGGATCCGGGAGAGGGACGTCTTCCATATAAAACCACTCTGAAGGCCAGTCTTCGGACGCCTTCTTCGGGGTTCCGGATAGGTATCCGGTCCCGGCGATGCACCATACTTCGACTCCGCCCACTTGATATATTGACCCCCTCTGTGAACGGGGCACGAGGCAGAACAACTTCTTCCACAGTGCGAAATGAGCTTCGCAGCCCAAGAACAGCTCGCAAAGGGCTATGTAGCCAGCGATATGTAGTATGGAGGCAGGGGTAAGGTTGTGCATCTGGAGGCCGTAGAACTCCAGGAGCCCTCAGAGAAACGGATGGATTGGAAATCCGAGTCCCCTTAACAAATAGGGGACAAGGCATACCCGCCCTCCCTTAGATGGGGTTGGGGAAGCTCTCCGCTTGCTCTCCGCCATTATAGGTGGCGAGCCCGGCTCGAACCGGGACCATATACGCTGGGGGGAGAAATCCATGGGTCTGAAGCTTCACTAATTGGCTGTGCGGGACGGAACACCTCTCCCAATCTCCGGGCTTGGGGCTGGGGGAACGAGAGAAGGAGCTGCGCTGACCGGCCATGATGCGATGGATTTTTTCGGGCGCGCTCCGATGAATGCTCTCTAAGGGAGGATGGTGTGGTTTGGATATGAGAATCCTCGTCTCTTTAATAGACATCTCATTTGCATTGCTAGGGGGTAAATGTAAAAACACCCTGGCTCCTCACATTCGCTTGACCGTGGAAGGTGGCCATTATTTGACGCGGAAGCCAAGGAGCGCATCATTTACAAGAAGCTGGACAATATTTAACAGGTACTCGGAATTTGGAGAAGAGCCCGCCTTGCAATGTCGAAGACTATCTGCGCGCCGGACTCGTTGTCATTGAAGCCTGGTTCGGGGGCTACTGATGGAGTTCTGGATTAGGGGGTATCCGGACAGCCGAACTATATCCTTTGGCCGGACTGTTGGACTATGAAGATACAAGATTGAAGACTTCGTCCCGTGTCCGGATGGGACTCTCCTGCCCACTGTTTCACAGGTTAGGCTCGGTGCGAGTGGAGATTGGCTTGCATATGTATGGGAGGGTACCAACATCAATTTGCACAACATTTACAACGGTGACACCGTTCCCGTAGAACCTTTGTCCAACATTGGGATCAGCCATGCAACGGGCCACCGCATGAATTGGTACGATGGAACCACGGTGAGATTGAATAAGATAGCACAAACCTTGCACATGGCGGTCAAAGGCGGACCATGCTGTCTGCGGCCGATTTGTTGCCGTACGAGTAGGAAGACGCTATGCTCCTTTCTAACCGCATCTTCGCAGTGACAAACCAGGGGACTTATTTTGTATGGGACACATCCTAAAATATACTCCCCCTCTCCCAGTTTATTTGTTTTGAATCTTTTTGTTTTATAAGTTTCAAATTAAAATTTAGAGCTCCCCATCACATGTTGAGATTACAATGTCCATTAAATCATTGCGTGCATGTATAGTAAAGAAACAAATCTCGAGTTTGGCATGAGTTCGTGCTGCGGGAGCACCACAACCCCTGGCGCAACAGTTACATTTCCTTCTCAGGGCCGTCGGGACTGAGCTTCAGCGCCTTACTACACCTACCTTTGAGTCAATAACATGTGGACTCGATAGGTGACTGGTGCCCATGTAATGCTCCCGTAGGCAGAGGGGCAGTGGGGCCAAGAGGGGTGAGCCGCAGGTAAGGGGTCGTGTGGTTTCATGGGTTCGAGCAGCATCGTAGGAATCGCGGGTGGCTGTGGTAGAAACTTGATGCTCGCCGCATTTTAGGTGGCCCACATGTCATGCACACAAAGGCAGAGGGGTGGTGCGGCCGAGAGGGGTGAGGCGCACGTCGGGGGCGTGGTGCCATGGGTTGGAGAGGCGTCGTGGGAATCGCGAGATGAAACGTGATGGTCACCGTAGTTGAACTTCCATGGACAAGCTGTCATGTCTACGGACACATGCACTGCATACCGATCACTGGAAGGAGTAGCAGAGAAATCTATATATGCGGATAAATAGTTCCTTATAGTCAAGCGGACCCATGCTACTACTCTGTTCCAAAGACATGCACACCATCGAAAATAGTCCATCTATATTAATATACACCGAGAGGGAATAATTTTTTTTACAAGAGAGGAAATAGTTCATCCATCCATAATTCCCTCCTGCTGGTGTAGCCTCTTCTTCTTCTTCTTCTTCTTCTTCTTCTTCTTCTTCTTCTTCTTCTTCTTCTTCTTCTTCTTCTTCTTCTTCTTCTTCTTCTTCTTCTTCTTCTTCTTCTTCTTCTTCTTCTTCTTCTTCTTCTTCTTCTTCTTCTTCTTCTTCTTCTTCTTCTTCTTCTTCTTCTTCTTCTTCTTCTTCTTCTTCTTCTTCTTCTTCTTCTTCTTCTTCTTCTTCTTCTTCTTCTTCTTCTTCTTCTTCTTCTTCTTCTTCTTCTTCTTCTTCTTCTTCTTCTTCTTCTTCTTCTTCTTCTTCTTCTTCTTCTTCTCTCTTCTTCTTCTTCTTCTTCTTCTTCTTCTTCTTCTTCTTCTCTTCTTCTTCTTCTTCTTCTTCTTCTTCTTCTTCTTCTTCTTCTTCTTCTTCTTCTTCTTCTTCTTCTTCTTCTTCTTCTTCTTCTTCTTCTTCTTCTTCTTCTTCTTCTTCTTCTTCTTCTTCTTCTTCTTCTTCTTCTTCTTCTTCTTCTTCTTCTTCTTCTTCTTCTTCTTCTTCTTCTTCTTCTTCTTCTTCTTCTTCTTCTTCTTCTTCTTCTTCTTCTTCTTCTTCTTCTTCTTCTTCTTCTTCTTCTTCTTCTTCTTCTTCTTCTTCTTCTTCTTCTTCTTCTTCTTCTTCTTCTTCTTCTTCTTCTTCTTCTTCTCATTCTATGTGGGAGACGGCTTCGCTACAAGCTCTTTGGACCTTGCAGCTATCTCGAAACTCACACGGGCATCGAGGGCAGCATATTTTATCCGCTCGTACGTCAAGGGATAATTCTCCCATCCAAACGACCTTAATGCCACCGTCTCGTCACCCTTCTGAAGATTTGTACCGAGCACAAAATTTGCTACATCGAATAGGGATGGTGTCTGTTTATCACAATCTTCTACAGGAATTTTGATTCTGGTTTGTAGGTCAGCGATGCTTTTCAAATCAAGGTTGTACGGCTCCAGATTCTGTTTGTCCCTTCGATGGCTGCCCCACAGAAGTATACGTCCTCCAGAGACAAGAAATCATGAAGCTCACCTGGTATGGAGGGCGAGTGTATGATGTGGTACACCAAAACATCATCTTCGAGGCACAGCTGAAGGACGGCGGCGCGCTGGATCTTCCCAGGGGCATGCTCCATGTACTCTCCGTCGAGACCGATGACCCTCGTCTCTACCTTTTCGAGGGAGTTGGATACATTGTTGATCTACTGGCGAACATGTTGGAAATATGCCCTAGAGGCAATAATAAAATGATTATTATATTTCCTTGTTCATGATAATTCTCTATTATTCATGCTATAATTGTGTTATCAGGAAATCGTAATACATGTGTGAATACAGAGACCACAACGTGTCCCTAGTGAGCCTCTAGTTGACTAGCTCGTTGATCAACAGATAGTCATGGTTTCCTGGCTATGGACATTGGATGTCATTGATAACGGGATCACATCATTAGGAGAATGATGTGATGGACAAGACCCAATCCTAAGCATAGCACAAAAGATCATGTAGTTCGTTTGCTAGAGCTTTTCCAATGTCAAGTATCATTTCCTTAGACTATGAGATTGTGCAACTCCTGGATACCGTAGGAGTGCTTTGGGTGTGCCAAACATCACAATGTAACTGGGTGGCCATAAAGGTGCACTACGGGTATCTCCGAAAGTGTCTGTTGGTTTGGCACAAATCGAGACTGGGATTTGTCACTCTGTATGACGGAGAGGTATCTCTGGGCCCACTCGGTAATGCAACATCATAATGAGCTCAGCGTAATCAAGGAGTTGGTCACGGGATCATGCATTACGGTACGTGTAAAGTGACTTGCCGGTAACGAGATTGAACAAGGTATTGGGATACCGACGATCGAGTCTCGGGCAAGTAATGTACCGATTGACAAAGGGAATTGTATACGGGATTGATTGAATCCTCGACATCGTGGTTCATCCGATGAGATCATCATGGAGCATGTGGGAGCCAACATGGGTATCCAGATCCCGCTGTTGGTTATTGACCTGAGAGTCGTCTCGGTCATGTCTGCATGTCTCCCGAACCCGCAGGGTCTACACACTTAAGGTTTGGTGACGCTACGGTTGTAGAGATATTAGTATGCAGTAACCCGAAAATTGTTCGGAGTCCCAAATGAGATCCCGGATGTCACGAGGAGTTCCGGAATGGTCCGGAGGTAAAGATTTATATATAGGAAGTCCAGTTTCGGCCATCGGGAATGTTTTGGGGGTTACCGATATTGTATCGGGGCCACCAGAAGGGTCCCGGGGGTCCACCGGGTGGGGCCACCTATCCCGGAAGGCCCCATGGGCTGAAGTGGGAGGGGAACCAGCCCCAGGTGGGCTAGTGCGCCCCCCTTGGGCCTACCCTGCGCCTAGGGTTGGGGAACCCTAGGGGTGGGGGCGCCTCACTTGGCTTGGGGGGCAAGCCACCCCCCTTGGCCGCCGCCCCCCTCTAGATGGGATCTAGAGGGGTCGGCGCCCCCAGGGCCCCTATATAAAGAGGGGGGAGGGAGGGCTGCGCACCCCAGCCCCTGGCGCCTCCCTCTCCCTCCCGTAACACCTCTCCCTCTCGTTGGTGCTTGGCGAAGCCCTGCCGAGACCCTGTTGCATCCACCACTACGCCGTCGTGCTGCTGGATCTCCATCAACCTCTCCTTCCCCCTTGCTGGATCAAGAAGGAGGAGACGTCTTCCCAACCGTACGTGTGTTGAACGCGGAGGTGCCGTCCGTTCGGCGCTAGGATCATCGGTGATTTGGATCACGACGAGTACGACTCCATAACCCCGTTCACTTGAACGCTTCCGCTCGTGATCTACAAGGGTATGTAGATGCACTCCTATTCCCCTCGTTGCCAGAATACTCCATAGATTGATATTGGTGATGCGTAGAAAATTTTAAATTCTGCTACGATCCCCAACAGTGGCATCATGAGCTAGGTCTATGCGTAGTTTCTATGCACGAGTAGAACACAAAGCAGTTGTGGGCGTTGATATTGTCAATTATCTTGCCGTTACTAGTCTTATCTTGATTCGGCGGCATTGTGGGATGAAGCGGCCCGGACCGACCTTACATGTACGCTTACGTGAGACTGGTTCCACCGACTGACATGCACTAGTTGCATAAGGTGGCAAGCGGGTGTCTGACTCTCCCACTTTAGTCGGATCGGATTCGATGAACAGGGTCCTTATGAAGGGTAAATAGAAATTGGCAATTCACGTTGTGGTTTTGGCGTAGGTAAGAAACGTTCTTGCTAGAAACCTATAGCAGCCACGTAAAAACTTGCAACAACAATTAGAGGACGTCTAACTTGTTTTTGCAGCAAGTGTTTTGTGATGTGATATGGCCAAAGGATGTGATGAATGACATATGTGATGTATGAGATGATCATGTTCTTGTAATAGGAATCACGACTTGCATGTCGATGAGTATGACAACTGGCACGAGCCATAGGAGTTGTCTTAATTTATTTATGACCTGCGTGTCAACATATAACGTCATGTAATTACTTTACTTTATTGCTAAACCGTTAGCCATAGTAGTAGAAGTAATAGATGACGAGACAACTTCATGAAGACACGATGATGGAGATCATGATGATGGAGATCATGGTGTCATGCCGGTGACGACGATGATCATGGCGCCCCAAAGATGGAGATCAAAGGAGCAAAATGATATTGGCAATATCATATCACTATTTGATTGCATGTGATGTTTATCATGTTTTACATCTTATTTGCTTAGAACGACGGTAGCTTAAATAAGATGATCCCTCGCAATAATTTTAAGAAAGTGTTCCCCCTAACTGTGCACCGTTGCGAAGGTTCGTTGTTTCGAAGCACCACATGATAATCGAGTGTGATAGATTCTAATGTCCGAATACAACGGGTGTAAGCCAGATTTACACACGCAATACACTTAGGTTGACTTGACGAGCCTAGCATGTACAGACATGGCCTCGGAACACGGAGGACCGAAAGGTCGAGCATGAGTCGTATAGAAGATACGATCAACATGTAGATGTTCACCGATGTTGACTAGTCCGTCTCACGTGATGATCGGACACGGCCTAGTTGCCTCGGATCATGTTTCACTTAGATGACTAGAGGGATGTCTATCTGAGTGGGAGTTCATTGAATAATTTGATTAGATGAACTTAATAATCATGAACTTAGTCTAAAATCTTTACAATATGTCTTGTAGATCAAATGGCCCACGCAAATGTTGCCCTCAACTTCAACGCGTTCCTAGAGAAAACCTAGCGGAAAGATGATGGCAGCAACTATACGGACTGGGTCCGGAACCTGAGGATCATCCTCATAGCTGCCAAGAAAGATTATGTCCCAGAAGCACCACTAGGTGAAGCACCATTCCCAGCAAACCAAGACGTTATGAACGCTTATCAGTCATGTGCTGATGATTACTCCCTCGTTCAGTGCGGCATGCTTTACAGCTTAGAATCGGGGCTCCAAAAGCGTTTTGAGCAACACGGAGCATATGAGATGTTCGAGGAGCTGAAAATGGTTTTCCAAGCCCATGCCCGGGTCGAGAGATATGAAGTCTCCGACAAGTTCTTTAGTTGTAAGATGGAGGAAAATAGTTCTGTAAGTGAGCACGTACTCAAAATGTCTGGGTTGCACAACCGCCTGACTCAGCTGGGAGTTAATCTCCCAAATGACGCGGTCATTGTCAGACTCCTTCAGTCGCTTCCACCGAGCTACAAGAGCTTTGTGATGAACTTCAATATGCAGGGGATGGAAAAGACCATTCCTGAGGTATATTCAATGCTGAAATCAGCGGAGGTGGAGATCAAAAAGGAACATCAAGTGTTGATGGTGAATAAAACCACTAAGTTCAAGAAAGGCAAGGGTAAGAAGAACTTCAAGAAGGACGGCAAGGGAGTTGCCGTGCCCGGTAAGCCAGTTGCCGGGAAGAAGCCAAAGAATGGACCCAAGCCTGAGACTGAGTGCTTTTATTGCAAGGGAAGTGGTCACTAGAAGCGGAACTGCCCCAAGTACTTAGCGGACAAGAAGGCCGGCAATACTAAAGGTATATGTGATATACATGTAATTGATGTGTACCTTACCAGTACTCGTAGTAGCTCCTGGGTATTTGATACCGGTGCGGTTGCTCATGTTTGTAACTCAAAGCAGGAGCTGCGGAATAAGCGGAGACTGGCGAAGGACGAGGTGACGATGCGCGTCGGGAATGGTTCCAAGGTCGATGTGATCGCCGTCGGCAAGCTACCTCTACATTTACCTACGGGATTAGTTTTAAACCTCAATAATTGTTATTTAGTTCCAGCTTTGAGCATGAACATTGTATCAGGATCTCGTTTAATTCGAGATGGCCACTCATTTAAATCCAAGAATAATGGTTGTTCTATTTATATGAGAGATATGTTTTATGGTCATGCCCCGCTGGTGAATGGTTTATTCTTAATGAATCTCGAGCGTAATGTTACACATGTTCATAGTGTGAATAACAAAAGATGTAAGGTTGATAATGATAGTCCCACATACTTGTGGCACTGCCGCCTTGGTCACATAGGTGTCAAACGCATGAAGAAGCTCCATGCAGATGGACTTTTAGAGTCTCTTGATTACGAATCATTTGACACGTGCGAACCATGCCTCATGGGTAAAATGACCAAGACTCCGTTCTCCGGAACAATGGAGCGAGCAACCAACTTATTAGAAATCATACATACTGATGTGTGCGGTCCAATGAGTGTTGAGGCTCGCGGTGGCTATCGTTGTGTTCTCACCCTCACTGATGACTTGAGTAGATATGGGTATGTCTACTTAATGAAACACAAGTCTGAGACCTTTGAAAAGTTCAAGGAATTTTGAAGTGAGGTTGAGAATCAACGTGACAGAAAAATAAAGTTCTTATGATCAGATCGTGGGGGGGAATATTTGAGTCACGAATTTGGCACACACTTAAGGAAATGTGGAATCGTTTCACAACTCACGCCGCCTGGAACACCTCAGCGTAACGGTGTGTCCGAACGTCGTAATCGCACTCTATTGGATATGGTGCGATCTATGATGTCTCTTACCGATCTACCGCTCTCATTTTGGGGCTATGCTTTAGAGACTGCCGCATTCACTTTAAATAGGGCTCCGTCAAAATCCGTTGAGACACACCGTATGAATTATGGTTTGGGAAGAAACCTAAGCTGTCGTTTCTAAAAGTTTGGGGATGCGATGCTTATGTCAAGAAAGTTCAACCTAAAAAGCTCGAACCCAAGTCGGAAAAATGGGTCTTCATAGGATACCCCTAAGGAAACCATTGGGTATACCTTCTACCTCAGATCCGAAGGCAAGATCTTTGTTGCCAAGAATGGATCCTTTCTAGAGAAAGAGTTTCTCTCGAAAGAAGTAAGTGGGAGGAAAGTAGAGCTTGATGAAGTACTGCCTCTTGGGGCGGAGAGTAGCGCAGCTCAGGAAAATGTTCCTGTGGTGCCTGCACCGATTAGAGAGGAAGTTAATGATGATGATCAAGATACCTCGGATCAAGCCCCTACTGAACTTCGTAGGTCCACAAGGACATGTTCCGCGCCAGAGTGGTACGGCAACCCTGTCCTGGAAATCATGTTGTTGGACAACGGTGAACCTTCAAATTATGAAGAAGCGATGGCGGGCCCAGATTCCGACAAATGGCTAGAAGCCATGAAATCCGAGATAGAATCCATGTATGAAAATGAAGTATGGACTTTGACTGACTTGCCCGATGATCGGCGAGCCATAGAAAATAAATGGATCTTTAAGAAGAAGACAGACGCGGATGGTAATGTGACCATCTATAAGGCTCGACTTGTCGCTAAGGGTTATCGACAAGTTCAAGGGGTTGACTATGATGAGACTTTCTCACCCGTAGCAAAGCTGAAGTCCGTCCGAATCATGTTAGCAATTGCCGCATTCTATGATTATGAGATATGGCAAATGGACGTCAAAACGGCATTCCTTAACGGCTTTCTTAAGGAAGAATTGTATATGACGCAGCCGGAGGGTTTTGTTGATCCTAAGAATGCTAACAAGGTGTGCAAGCTCCAACGCTCAATCTATGGGCTGGTGCAAGCATCTCGGAGTTGGAACATTCGCTTTGATGAGATGATCAAAGCGTTTGGGTTTATGCAGACTTATGGAGAAGCCTACGTTTACAAGAAAGTGAGTGGGAGCTCTGTAGCATTTCTCATATTATATGTGGATGACATACTATTGATGGGAAATGATATAGAATTCTTGGAAAGCATAAAGGCCTACTTGAACAAGTGTTTTTCAATGAAGGACCTTGGAGAAGCTGCTTATATACTAGGCATCAAGATCTATAGAGATAGATCGAGACACCTCATCGGTCTTTCACAAAGTAAGTACCTTGACAAGATATTGAAGAAGTTCAATATGGATGAGTCCAAGAAGGGGTTCTTGCCTGTATTGCAAGGTGTGCGATTGAGCACGGCTCAATGCCCGACCACGGCAGAAGATATAGAAGAGATGAGTGTCATCCCCTATGCCTCAGCCATAGGGTCTATTATGTATGCCATGCTGTGTACCAGACCTGATGTAAACCTTGCCGTAAGTTTGGTAGGTAGGTACCAAAGTAATCCCGGCAAGGAACACTGGTCAGCGGTCAAAAACATCCTGAAGTACCTGAAAAGGACCAAGGATATGTTTCTCGTTTATGGAGGTGGCGAAGAGCTCGTCGTAAAGGGTTACGTCGATGCTAGCTTCGACACAGATATGGATGACTCTAAGTCACAAACCGGATACATGTATATTTTGAATGGTGGGGCAGTAAGCTGGTGCAGTTGCAAGCAAAGCGTCGTGGCGGGATCTACATGTGAAGCAGAGTACATGGTAGCCTCGGAGGCAGCACAAGAAGCAGTCTGGGTGAAGGAGTTCATTACCGACCTAGGAGTCATACCCAATGCGTTGGGCCCAATGACTCTCTTCTGTGATAACACTGGAGCTATTGCCCTTGCCAAGGAGCCCAAGTTTCACAGGAAGACCAGGCATATCAAGAGTCGCTTCAACTCCATTCGTGAAAGTGTTCAAAATGGAGACATAGAGATTTGTAAAGTACATACGGACCTGAATATAGCAGATCCGTTGACTAAACCTCTCCCTAGAGCAAAACATGATCAACACCAGAATTCCATGGGTGTTCGATTCATCACAATGTAACTAGATGATTGACTCTAGTGCAAGTGGGAGGCTGTTGGAAATATGCCCTAGAGGCAATAATAAAATGATTATTATATTTCCTTGTTCATGATAATTGTCTATTATTCATGCTATAATTGTGTTATCAGGAAATCGTAACACATGTGTGAATACATAGATCACAACGTGTCCCTAGTGAGCCTCTAGTTGACTAGCTCGTTGATCAACAGATAGTCATGGTTTCCTGGCTATGGACATTGGATGTCATTGATAATGGGATCACATCATTAGGAGAATGATGTGATGGACAAGACCCAATCCTAAGCATAGCACAAAAGATCGTGTAGTTCGTTTGCTAGAGCTTTTCCAATGTCAAGTATCATTTCCTTAGACCATGAGATTGTGCATCTCCCGGATACCGTAGGAGTGCTTTGGGTGTGCCAAACGTCACAACGTAACTGGGTGGCTATAAAGGTGCACTACGGGTATCTCTGAAAGTGTCTGTTGGGTTGGCACGAATCGAGGCTGGGATTTGTCACTCCGTATGACGGAGAGGTATCTCTGGGCCCACTCGGTAATGCATCATCATAATGAGCTCAGTGTGATCAAGGAGTTGGTCACGGGATCATGCATTACGGTACAAGTAAAGTGACTTGCCGGTAACGAGATTGAACAAGGTATTGGGATACCGACGATCGAGTCTCGGGCAAGTAACGTACCGATTGACAAAGGGAATTGTATACAGGATTGACTGAATCCTCGACATCGTGGTTCATCCGATGAGATCATCGTGGAGCATGTGGGAGCCAATATGGGTATCCAGATCCCGCTGTTGGTTATTGACCTGAGGGTCGTCTCGATCATGTTTGCATGTCTCCCGAACTCGTAGGGTCTACACACTTAAGGTTCGGTGATGCTAGGGTTGTAGAGATATCAGTATGCAGCAACCCGAAAGTTGTTCAGAGTCCCGGATGAGATCCCGGACGTCACGAGGAGTTCTGGGATGGTCCGGAGGTAAAGATTTATACTCCCTCCGTTCCTTGATATAAGGTGTATAGATTTTTGAGAAAAAGTCCGAAATATAAGGTGTATTGCGTTGCACCACTCGTTTGAATAATTTTTTTTAGGGATTTGATTACATTTCCTTATATCATGTAAGCTCCTCTATTTTCTCTTGTCAATTAGTCATCTGTAATCTCACTCAAAACTTGTGAAATTTTCCCTTCACGTGCGTTCTTTAATTTTCGTGCGAAAAACTATACACCCTATATCTAGGAACGGAGGGAGTATATAGGAAGTCCAGTTTCGACCATCGGGAATGTTTTGGGGGTCACCGGTATTGTACCGGGACCACCAGAAGGGTCCCGGGGGTCCACTGGGTGGGGCCACCTATCCCGGAGGGCCCCATGGGATGAAGTGGGAGGGGAACCAGCCCCAGGTGGGCTGGTGAGCCCCCTTGGGCCTACCCTGCGCCTAGGGTTGGGGAACCCTAGGGGTGGGGGCGCCCCACTTGTCTTGGGGGGCAAGCCACCCCCCTTGGCCGCCGCCCCCCCCCCCTGTAGATGGGGTCTAGAGGGGCCGGCGCCCCCCAGGGCCCCTATATAAAGAGGGGGGAGGGAGGGCTGCGCGCCCTAGCCCCTGGCGCCTCCCTCTCCCTCCCGTAACACCTCTCCCTCTCGTTGGTGCTTGGCGAAGCCCTGCCGAGACCCTGCTTCATCCACCACCATGCCGTCGTGCTGCTGGATCTCCATCAACCTCTCCTTCCCCCTTGCTGGATCAAGAAGGAGGAGACGTCTTCCCAACCGTACGTGTGTTGAACGCGGAGGTGCCGTCCGTTCGGCGCTAGGATCATCGGTGATTTGGATCACGACGAGTACGACTCCATCAACCCCGTTCACTTGAACGCTTCCGCTCGCGATCTACAAGGGTATGTAGATGCACTCCTATTCCCCTCGTTGCTAGAATACTCCTGAGGGAGTCCTGGATTAGGGGGTGTTCGGGTAGCCGGACTATACCTTCGCCAGACTCCTAGACTATGAAGATACGACATTGAAGACTTCGTCCCGTGTCCGGATGGGACTTTTCCTTGGCGTGGAAGGCAAGCTAGGCGATGCGGATACTCAAGATCTCCTACTATTGTAACCGACTCCGTGTAACCCTAACCCTATCCGGTGTCTATATAAACCGGAGGGTTGTACTCCATAGGACAAGAACAATCATACCATAGGCTAGCTTCTAGGGTTTATCCTCCTTGATCTCGTGGTAGATCTACTCTTGTACTACCCATATCATCAATATTAATCAAGCAGGAGTAGGGTTTTACCTCCATCGAGAGGGCCCGAACCTGGGTAAACATCGTGTCCCTTGTCTCCTGTTACCATCCAGCCTTGACGCACAGTTCGGGACCCCTTACCCGAGATCCGCCGGTTCTGACACCGCCATTGGTGCTTTCATTGAGAGTTCCTCTGTGTCGTCGCCTTTAGGCCCGATGGCTCCTCTGATCATCAATAATGACAAGGTCCAGGGTGAGAATTTTCTCCCCGGGCAGATCTTCGTCCCCGGCGGCTTCGCTCTGCGGGCCAATTCGCTTGGTCATCTGGAGTAGATCGAAAGCTACGCCCCTGGCCATCAAGCCAGGTTTGGAAGCTTAAACTACACGACTGATATCCGCGGAGACCTGATCTTCGACGGATTCGAGCCACAGCCAAGCGCGCCGCACTACCTCGAGGGCATGATCTAGCTCTGCCTCCGAACAGTGTCCTGGAGGCCGCACACGCACCGGTTTCGACCTTAGATTTGGAGCCTATTACACCTATCGAGGATGAGCGGTTGGACGTCACCTCGGGGGCTGTGATCTCAAAGGCAATTGAGCCGAACGCCAGCCCCGCACTCCGCACGGCCTGTGACTCCGAGGGTCCGGACTCCTATCCGGACTCCGGACCCCCCATGACCCTGCCAATCGAATCCGATTGGGCACCCATAATGGAGTTCACCGCCACGGACATCTTTCAGCACTCGCCTCTTGGCGACATCTTGAACTCTCTCAAGTCGCTCTCTGTATCAGGAGAGCCCTGGCCGAATTACGGTCAGCGAGGATGGGATAGGGACGATGAGGAAATTCAAAGCCCACCCACCACCCACTTTATAGCCACCGTCGACAGCCTAAACGACGTGCTCAACTTCGACTACGCAGACATCGACAGCATGGATGACGATGCAGGAGATACCGATGAACCAACGCTCATAGGGCACTGGAAATCCACCACGTCTCATGATGTGTGCATGGTAGATACCCCTAAGGGAAGCGACAACAAGGACAAAGGGGATGGAACGGGAGATAGACCCCCTGGAAAGCAATCAAAGCATCAGCATAAACGCCGACCCAAGCCCCGCCTCGATAAAAACCCAGCCATAGAGCAGGACAAGCCGGCAGGCGACGAGCAAGCCTTGGAGCAGCCGTCCGAACAGGGCAACCCGGATAGAGAAACCGAAACTCCCTCCCCGGCGAAAACGGCATTCCGGACAACCTTACGCCGGATAGATCCATGGAGCAGAAAAGTCTCCACAAGAGGCTCGTTGCAACTGCACGAAGCCTGAAAAAGCAGAAGCGGAAGCTAAAGACAGCGGAAGATGCACTCCGTATTAGATCGAACAAAGTAATCAACACCACAGACAGATACGGCGATGGTCACCGTACTAAAAGCTATCCAAAGAGAAAGCTACTGCCAGAATTCGACGAAGAGGCCCTAGAGCCCTCGCACTCAAAAAATAAAAAAGCCATACGGTCGGATAGACGACAAAATAACGCGGCAAGTGGCATCGCACTCAAATCGGTATGCGACCCACCTAAGGAGTCGCACCATGGCCCAGCCAGGTCCATTTATGGACCAAGAAAGCAAGCTCTTGCGAGCAATGCAAAAAAGCCATCATCAGAATCCGGCACACCCAAATACAGGGGCGCCGCACACCCCCTATGCTTCACCGATGAAGTTCTGGACTATGAATTTCCAGAGGGATTCAAACCTGTCAACATAGAGGCGTATGATGGAACAACAGACCCCGGAGTCTGGATCGAGGATTATATCCTCCACATACACATGGCTAGAGGAGATGATCTCCACGCCATCAAATATTTACCCCTTAAGCTTAAAGGGCCAGCTCGGCACTGGCTTAAAAGCCTTCCCGAAAACACAATTGGAAGTTGGGAAGAGCTCGAGGATGCTTTCCAAGCAAATTTTCAAGGGACCTATGTCCGCCCTCCGGATGCAGACGATCTCAGTCACATAACTCAACAACCCGGAGAATCAGCTCGGCAGTTCAGGAACAGATTCCTTACTAAAAAGAATCAGATTGTCGATTGTCCGGACGCCGAAGCCTTAGCAGCTTTCAAGCATAATGTCCGAGACGAATGGCTTGCCAGACACCTCGGCCAGGAAAAGCCAAGAACAATGGGCGCACTCACAAGCCTCATGACCCGCTTTTGCGCAGGAGAGGACAGCTGGTTGGCAAGATGCAGCCCTAGCGACCCAAGTACATCCGAAATCAGGGATGGAAACGGAAAACCACGACGCAACAAGGATCGTCGCCGAACTAAAGAAAAAAGTCTGAAGAGCACGACAGTCAATGCCGGATTCAAAGGCTCGCGACTAAATCAGACAAAACCACCCCTCCAGGATAATAGGGATGATCCGTCCAACTTGAATAGAATCCTGGATAGGATATGTCAGATACACAGTACTCTGGGGAAGCCTGCTAACCATACCCACAGAGATTGTTGGGTTTTCAAACAATCCGGCAGACTCAATGCCGAACACAAAAGGCTCGACACACCAAGCGAAGACGAGGACGAACCCCAAAAGCAGAGCACCAGGAGACAAAAGAACTTCCCACAAGAAGTAAAAACAATGAACTTACTTCACATAACAAAATGTGTGGCACCCATAAAGGTACGCACAATACGACCTATCCCCGAGGGGTCCCACCACTGGTTATTAAAACCAATCACTTTCGATCAGCTAGACTATTCTAGAAATATCAAAAACGCAGGCTGGACTGCCCTGATACTCGACCCAATAATTGGCGAATTCCAGTTTACAAATGTCCTTATGGACGGCCGTAGTGGACTAAACCTGATATATCAGGATACAATCCATCACATGGGGATAAACCCAGCAAGAATCCGCCGCAGCAAAACCTCCTTTCAAGGGGTAGCACCTGGTCCGGACACCCATTGTATGGGTTTTCTCCGGATCGAAGTTATATTCGGCTCTGCCGATAACTTCCGTCGCGAAAAGCTGACCTTCCATGTCGTCCCATTTTCAAGTCGCTATCAAGCACTACTGGGACGCGAAGCTTTCGCTCGCTTTAATGCAATACCGCACTATGCATCTCTCACGCTTAAGATGCCCGGTCCACGAGGCATCATCTCTTTGAAGGGGACACACTAAAGTGCGCCTCCCCCAAGCAGAGGACTGTGCGGCCGCTTAGACAGCCGCACAATAAAATGGCCTCACCAGCCAAAAGACTTTTCGACATAGGTCATTAAAGGCCACAGACCCGGAATAGACGAGTTCGGCACAAGTCCATCATCAACGCAGGCTTAGAGGCCATATACCCCTGTACTAGGGGCTATACGCAGAGACAATAAAGCTCAATTTTACATTTTACTTTATATTTCATTTATTTTAAAACCTTTTGTTTGGCACGACCTGTTTTCAGTTTAGTTCCTCTCTTTTACAGATGAACGTCGTGCGATGCCCGTCCAGGATAAGGCACAACGGAGACACAGGCGCAGACGTGCAGTAGGGACCCGTCCTAAAGGATTCTTTTCAGATTAAGACCCTGCATAAACCTTTTTTACTGTCTCTTGTTGCAATACATCCCCTGGTTCTTTCCTACATAACCAAGGAGGAGGCTGGCGTCTTGGCATGTGGCCACGTCAGAATTTTTGCATGTACCTGGACACTAGGGGCTTTTTTAGCAAAGAGTGTTGTTTAGCCCACACTCATAAAGACCGAACACCTTAGGGAGTGTTCGGCGTCGCGAGTTTTGGCATTATATGCATCAGCTCCGAATCATGTTTTTGGTCAAATGTTGGGTTGCCCGGCTCCTGAGTTCGGCTACCTTACGTTCCGCTCTATCGGCTAAGGTAGCACCAGGAGAACTACTGCGATTGTGCCCCGGTTCGGCTGGGCGAGCACCTCAGTAGAGAAAGCTGAGAACTGACTGTCATGCTGTAGCGTGAGACTGGTCAGCCACTCGATGACCTATTGGAATCTATCGGATTCCTCCGCTTTAACGAAGGGCCGCTTTCCGGTCAGGCACATACGCGCCCCGAACTCGGGCGAGCACAGTCGCCACCAATGGGCTACCTAAATAGTCCCACTGTCAAGCTCCTATGGCTAAGTGAAAGTGTTAAAGCATTATAGTCCGGTTGCTTGGCCAGCTGCGCTATCACCTCCTTTGTGGGACCAAGACGTTGGGTTAAGTGTGAAAATGCGTCTTCTGCGAGCACCCCCGCACTATGTGCGAGGGGGTTGAAGCCAACGACTGCAATCTTTCAGATTTTATACATATATTTTAAACGGCCGCACAGGAGGTGTTCACAATACTTGGAGGCACAAGTATAAAAAGGCCACTACAGTTTATAAAAATATTACTTCATCATTACATATGCTATAATAACATAGCATCCTTCAAGCACTGCGACTCTATTACACGAGCGCCTTCAAGGACTTCCTGAAAATAGTGCTCGGAGGATACTCGGCTTTTCTCCAAATCTCGGGACGCAATAACGGTGGTCTCCATCTCTGCCCAGTATGTCTTGACATGGGCAAGAGCCATCCTTGCACCCTCTATGCATGCCGACCTCTTTATTGCATTAATGCGCGGCACCGCGTCAAGGAATTGTTGCACCAAACTAAAATAACTCTTCGGCTCTGACCTCCCCGGCCACAGATAACCCATGACATACTTCATGGCGAGTCCGGACAACCTATTAAGTTCGGCCCATTGAGCCAAACGATCGTCCACTACTAATGGACGCTCTGGATTGTGAAATTGCGACCAGAACAATTTTTCCACTTCACGATCATCCAGATCTCGGAAGTGTTCGGTCGCATCAGCAGCACTCGCTGCCAAATCCAGATAGGTGTCCTCCACACTCCACATCCGGTCCAACGGAGCAAACTTCGGATCACAAAATTTTCTCCGCAGCATGAAGTGCTTTCCAGCCGCAATCTGTTCGGCCTGACGCAGCTCCTCCTTCGCAGCTCTCATTGCAGAGCGCGCGTCCTTGGCATCAGCAACGGCCTTTTCTAGGACCGTCTGTCTCGCTTGGTCTTCTTTCTCAAGAAGTCTGCAACGGTCTGAAGTGCTCTTTAACTTTTCAGCCATAGTGGCCATCTCTTCCTTGCTTCGGCAATGAGCAGCCTGTTCGACTCTCAGCTCTTCAAGGGCCTTCTTGCAGCGGCATCACTTCTCCTGGCTTCATCTTTAGCTTGGGCAAGTTCTGCCCTAAGATTCTCCACGGCGGCCGCACCATCTGCGTCAAGCATACATATCGTAAGACACTGGCATAAAACTCTTCTTACCTAATGCTGCCCGAGGAATCAGATACCTTGAGCCTCATCCAACCGCTTGTTGACAAGCGCGATGTCGGCATCTACCGCGTCCAGTTGTCGCTTTAGTTCGGCAAAACCAGCAGTTCGGATTGATTCCGGACACCCTGCAGCCTACATTAAAAGGCGAAATTTTAGACTGGGGATTATGATCCTCCGCGTGCCGTCATTTCTTGACGACATGCAGAGTCTCAGGGGCTATTATCTACATAGGGCGCATCTTATTTACGCGCAACTAACAAAAAGTATACATTATCTAATGTACCTCAAAACCCGTCAATAAACTTTTGACAGCCTCATGCAGTCCGCTCTCTGCGGACGAAATCCTTTCAATCACCGTGCCTATTAATGCACGGTGCTCCTCTGAAATAGAAGCTCGCCCTAGCAGAACCTTTAGCTCCTCCGGCCGAGCACCAAAAGGTGCCGGACTCGTCCCATGGCCTCTTTCGGAGGCCGGACGCAGAGAACTTCGGGGGGCCCCATCGCTATCTTGCGCCCCTGCTGAACTCAGAGAAACCCTCCGTGACGACACCTCAGGGTCGCCCGCCTCGCTAGGCGGCCCAACAGAAGAAGGCGTCCCTCTCTCCATCATCTCCGAAAGAAGATCCCCCAAAGACGAGCTCTGCTGAGAAGGGCTGAGGTCCGTACTACAAGGTAAGAGTTCGGTTAAAATTCTCAGATATAAATCATAGATTTCTCTCATCCCTCGAAAGGAAAATCTTTCTCTACTTACGGCTCGCTGGAGGGCTGATCTCCTTGAGTACGCAGTCCGTCCGAGGAGCTCCCCGGCGCCGGACCCTCTGACGAGGATCTTTTCCCCCGCTTCGAGACCACGGTCTTTGGATCGTCAGAGGCGGCTCTCTTCTTTTCCCTAGGAGAGGAATCGTCGGTTCCTCCCTTCGAAACAGCCTCCTTCGAGGAGGCCGTAGTTTCCTTGTCCTCCCCCTTGCTTCCCTCCAAAGGCACTACCTCCAGCATCCAGACTAACACGGGATCCGTCCTGGTTTCGGGAAGGGGAGGGATCCGTCCTGGTTTCGGGAAGGGGAGCCGGACACCTGATCAGCTTCGCCTTTGCTATCCACTCCTGTTTAAAAGGAGAGCTCTGTTAAGGGCACGTTAATTATGCGGATAGAAGGTCCGTGCGCAAGGTTACTTACTTGAGTATCCGGGCGATTGCGGCTTAGGCCTGCGTCCTCGGTCAAATCCGAACACACTTCTTATGATCCGAAGAACAGTTTATACATCTCCGCGGGCGTCGCGCTCATAAAATCCCGGAGAGCTCGTGGTCCCTCTGGATTGAACTCCCACAGGCGAAGGGGGCGACGTTTGCCGGGCAGTGTCCGGCGAATCAGCATGACCTGTGTCACCTTGACCAGGTTGAGGTCTCCTTCCAAGAGATCTTTAATGCGGCCCTGCAGCGAGGGTACGTCTTTGGGCAAGCCCCAATCTAACCCTATGTTGATCCACGACGCTAGCCGTGGTGGGGGACCTGAGCGAAAGGCAGGAGGCGCCACCCATGTGGTGCCCCGAGGAGCGGTGATATAAAACCACTCTCGTTGCCACAAGCCAAGCTCCTCTTGAAAAGATCCCTCGGGCCATGGAGCATCGTCATTTATTCTTATGACAACGCCTCCGCACTCTGCGTGTCGCCCCTCGATCATCTTCGGCTCCACTTTGAAGGTCTTGAGCCATAATCCGAAGTGAGGGGTAACATGGAGGAACGCTTCACACACTACGATAAATGAGGAGATATGGAGGATGGACTCCGGAGCTAAGTCATGAAAATCCAGCCCGTAATAAAACAACAATCCCCTCACAAAGGGATCCATGGGGAAGCCTAACCCTCGGAGGAAGTGAGACATGAACACCACGCTCTCGCCGGGTTGGGGACTGGGAATAACCTGTCCTTGAGCAGGCAACCTATGCGAAATCTCACCGGTCAGGAACTTAGCCTCCCTCAACCTTAAAACGTCCTCCTCCGTGACGGAGGAAGACATCCATCGGCCTTGCAGGTCAGAACCGGACATTGTCGAATGTCCGAAGCGCCTGGAATCTGAAGCTGGGGGTGTTGAAACTCGAGGCGACAGGCGAATTCGTTTGAGATTAAGAAAAGGAGCGAGGCCTTGGTCTCTTTATAAGAGGCTGAATACCAAGAGCCCTCCCCGTAACCGTTTTGGACTCGCCTTTAATTAAGGGAACGTGCTAACGGGCACGATTGGGTTACCCACGTCCGTATTGATGAGAATCCCGTTAAAAAGGGGCACACGATCTCTGCTTTGACAAGACATGCCAAGGAAACCGCCTCGCTAAACGCGCTGAGGTGGAAAAGTGAAAACAATTTGTGTAAAGAGCTTGGCCGCAGTGTGTTGACGCACTGCGGAATACGTCAGCAGATTTGATTTGTGCTAATATTATTCTCTCTATGGCATTATGTGGAAACTTATTTTGCAGAGCCAGACACTATTTTTGGTGATTACAATCTTCTATCAAGGACTTGGAGGAGGAACCCGCCTTGCAATGCCGAAGACAATCTGCGCGCCGGACTCATCATCATTGAAGCCTGGTTCAGGGGCTACTGAGGGAGTCCTGGATTAGGGGGTGTTCGGGTAGACGGACTATACCTTCGCCGGACTCCTGGACTATGAAGATACAAGATTGAAGACTTCGTCCCGTGTCCGGATGGGACTTTCCTTGGCGTGGAAGGCAAGCTAGGCGATGCGGATACTCAAGATCTCCTACTATTGTAACCGACTCCGTGTAACCCTAACCCTATCCGGTGTCTATATAAACCGGAGGGTTGTAGTCCATAGGACAAGAACAATCATACCATAGGCTAGCTTCTAGGGTTTAGCCTCCTTGATCTCGTGGTAGATCTACTCTTGTACTACCCATATCATCAATATTAATCAAGCAGGAGTAGGGTTTTACCTCCATCGAGAGGGCCCGAACCTGGGTAAACATCATGTCCCTTGTCTCCTGTTACCATCCGGCCTTGACGCACAGTTCGAGACCCCCTACCCGAGATCCGCCGGTTTTGACACCGACAACTCCATAGATTGATCTTGGTGATGCGTAGAAAATTTTAAATTCTGCTACGATCCCCAACAGAACAACCCTTGGGTGGACGGTGACGGTGGCAACTATGCGCATCGAGCCTTCGACGAGGACATGTTGTACGCTAAAAACCTACATCTCGATCTCTTTCGCCATTTGGAACCGCTGGAACGGAGGGCTATGGTTTGGAGAATTAGGATTAGATGGCTAGTCTAACTGAAGTAGTAGATGATTATTTAAAGAGGTTAAAACAATGTGAACGCAGTGGGGTTTGGATGCAAATGAAGACGAAGGGGAGGTGAAGAAGCCGAGGAGAATCGGTTCCCGATGGAGAAGTAAATGGGAGAAGTGGCGTGCAGGCAGTTGATTAGACGGCTAGGTAGACTAAACGAAAAGTCTATGCGGGTAGACTGATGAGTTGTACCTGTTCGTGTACGTGCCCATCCTTCTTGATAGGTGGGACCTATGCAAACAGATAAAAAAATATGTCGTAGTTTTTTTAGCGCGTGAGTGGGAGACACAACATTCTCTGGTTAAGGAATACTCCCTCCTTTTAGGTGAGTATAAGTCACCTTATGAAAATCAGGTTTTCCCAAAACCTTTAGGCGTGGAGCATTAACTTCCTGCTCGATCCCCTCCCAGCCTCGTTAGCCAGCGTTCTCTTCCTCTGCTGCCGCGTTCTACCTTTCCAGTTTTCCTCTTCTCAAGTGTGGAACGATCTGCATGCCGTCTTTGATGCACCAGAACGACCACTACATGCATCGCGGCAGGGCGTTGATTGGGCATGCACGAGAATTTGGTTCTGCTCGCAATATGGATGATACCTGAACGATGAAGTGAACAGGCATGCTAGCACAGGAGACCTATTTCCGCTATACAATACTGGAGTACTCATGTTCCCACTAGTAGTAGTAGTAGTAGTGTTAGTAGTAGTAGTGGTAGTAGTAGTAGTAGTAGTACTGGTAGTAGTAGTAGTAGTAGTAGTAGTAGTAGTAGTAGTAGTAGTAGTAGTAGTAGTAGTAGTAGTAGTAGTAGTAGTAGTAGTAGTAGTAGTAGTAGTAGTAGTAGTAGTAGTAGTAGTAGTAGTAGTAGTAGTAGTAGTAATACAACTGTGGTACACTTGATGGTCAAAATACTATTCATCCGGTCCTCACAATGAAGTGACAACACCCTGCGCCTGACACTAGTCCAGGCGGCGTGTTCGGGTTACCAAAGTCAGCCTCACCCTGTGCAATGTGCAGTCTGTCACCGCCGTTGTACAACACATTGGTGCCTCGCCTCGTGTCCCTCTCCGCTCCCATAGCACCACTCCATCACCATCTCCTTCTCCGTCTCCATCTCACTGTGCCCCCGTGTACCGTCGCCTCACTCGCCTCCCCCAGTACCACTATTCCTTCGCTGGCCGCTCCAGCACCGACATCCTTCTCCCCCGTAAATCAAGCCCCCTTCCAAACTCCACCATGGCCGAACGTGAACCGCGCAGCATCCATATGAGCCGCGATTGGAGCAATCTCCCCAGTGAAATCCTCGACCTCTGTTGTTCGTGTATGGATATGTTGAGCGCCCTGCGGCTGGCTGCATGCTCGAGGGACATGCACACGCCCATCGTCGAAGTGAGGCCTAAGATTTTCAAGACACCTTGCTTGCTGCTATCTGGTCTTGCGAGATTGGCTCACCATAGTACGGAGGCGTGCATGATGCCCCTCGACTTCAATCTGATCTCCATTAGCCGAAACTTCTTTCCAGGTATGTAGTGGGTCGCTGTACATCATTTCCCTCAACATTGATCCGATCACCATCGCCCGAAACTTCTTCGCAGGTATGTACTGGGCCGGCATGAACTCCCACTGGATGGCTGCCTTCAGAGAAGACGGTAAAAAGTTGGTTCTCGTGAACTTCCAGACCTCCCAGGAGATTATCCTTCCTCCGTTGGATTATATAGAGTATTACCATCGCGGTCCAAGTCATCTAGATTACTACATCAGTTGGACGGACCTTGTTTTGCAGAAGATTGTAATCTGCCAAGTGCCCACACGACATGCGAATTACGCAGACTTCAAGCTAATTGCCTTGTTCGACCGCGGACTCGCCTATCTTTACGCCGGTGCCTTCTTTAGCTGGAGACAACTCGGCCCCTAGTGGATCGTCGTCAAAGCTGATACACACTTCTGTGATGCTATTGAACACAATGACATCATCTACGCGATCGAAAAAGTAGATGGCACCACGTAGTGCTGGGACGGCGCGTGTAAGTTGTTTCTGTCTCATGTTAATGATGACGCCATGACACTGTTTGAACTTTTTGTGATGATGGGCATATCCCTGTTTGAGCAGAATTTGAGTAGAACTACGACAATGTATTAGAGACGCCGTAAATCAGCTATATTTGGAATGAGTTAATTCATGCGATTCTGACCATGTCATTACAGCCAATTTGTACCCTAAATAATCAAACGGTTAGGAATATATGGATATTATCCTTATTTTACAGTAATCTATATACTACTGCTAAATATGAGTGTGTATCAATGGCCATGTTAGTTTCCTCATTTTCATGATGTAGAAACATGCACCACACTGTTGGTTTCATCTAACCATACATTAGGGAAGTAAATGTGCATATGGAGAACTCTATATTTGGAAGTAGTGAAATCCTGCAATGCTTACCATGTGTACATACCTATGTTCGCCCTTCAGCAATCAATGACTAGAATAATATCCTCACAAAATTTTTGCCCACGGAACACGAGTATATAACAATGCATGGTCTGTTAGTTGCCTTGAAGAATTTGTTTGTGAGGACAAAACATGATTACAGAACATGCATGACATGGTAGTTTCCTGTGAAGAATCGATTGCGAGATAACATGAGTATAACCATGCATGGCACTTCTATATTTTCGAACCCAGTATACATTTCCCTGTATTTTCCTCCCAGTTCCAACAGGGACATATCAATGTTGTTTCTTGCATTATCCTAGTCATACTCTAAACAATGCTAATCTTACATTAACAATGCCTGTCCTTTTTGATATGATGCAGTGTCCCTACAGTTACTACCCTTTGTAATCACACCACCTTTGCCAAAAACAGGGAAGCACAATTGGTTCCTCGCTCGATCAGACGACGGCAAAAGACTGATGATCATTCGGACACATGAGCCGGAAAAGTTATATTGCAAAAACCCCACTGTATACAAGAACCGTGTAATACGTGAGTATCCGGACAGTGGCTGTTACGTCTATGAGCAGGATACCATCTTGTTGGGGCCTTTAGGATTTTTTAGTTGGAGGCGGGTAAATAGCCTTGGTTCACACTCTCTGTTTCTCGGACTCAATTATCCGATTAACCAGGAGATCACCGTTGGCAAGGACCTTGATGGCAGAGAGGATCTGTTTGCTATGGGAAACTGTGTCTACACGGCGAGCCCTAGGAGTTCGGGAGCAAACTCCCCTGATTGTCAACGATACAGCCTGCAGCCAAAAGAAGGTGAGAATGACAAAGGCATCCGGATTAACTTTGATCCTTGGATGTCTCAATTACGACAGGCAGTGATGTGGTTCAAGCCTTCAGGTTGATAGGTAATTGGGTTGTTGCATCGAAAGGGTGGAGTACTGGTGTCTCCGGATCACTGGTCGCTGAAGCGGGGCTGCAAATTATGATGGTGTTGGATCATCTCTTCAAATGACTTTGTTGTCTTTGCTGCTGGTTCTGGATGGGTAGTTCTTTCTTTTGTTATGCATATTCCTTGTCATTTGGTCATCCTCGTCTATGTCACTCTTACTATGTAATATTTGCTTCTGTTTAGAATGTCATTCTCGTCTGGATAACGAGAGTCTGAGCGTTGTAGATGGGTGCGTTTTGGTGGTGTAGCAAGACTTCTTATGAACTATCATGTCTTGCTGTTTATGTCAGTAGTAGTCACTAGTCAGTGTTTGAATGTTGTATATATCATTGTTTCGAACTATTTATTGTCTCGAACTACTGCTGGGCTAAATGAGGGCATCACCATTCTCCAGTGTTCAGAGTATATCTCCTTTTTTCAAGTAATATAATTTTAGCTCAGTGTCTTTTTGATTATGTACAATTGTTTGGGCCAGTGAGGTGTCGTTGAATATGGGCCGAGTAGTAACGCAATGCCAAACATGTCAATTACGACTCTCAGGCCGGGATCTCAAAAGATCCTAAAAAAAGGCCGGTCTCTCCAAAAAAGAAAGAATAAGGACTCTTAGGCCGACATGTGGGCGCCACCGGTGTTTTCGTGCGCTTGCGCGCCGAGAGCATATTGGTGCGTGCTCGAAATTCATTCTACCTTTTCATCCCAAGTCTCCCGCCCCTCCCCCACCTCTGGAATCTCGATTCCTACTCCAGTTCCCCCAAATCCCCCTCCTGTACTCCCTGTACTCAAGCGCAATATCATGTCGCTGGTCAACGCAGATCTTCGAGCCGGAGATCCTGAGGTCCGTCCTGCCTTCGGTCGCTGCGTGGTATCGCTCAACAGTGGCATGGCGACGCTTGACGACCAGTTTGTCGGCAAAGTGCTGATGGTAACCATCAATGGCGACCGGCCTCCCGTCTCACTGGACGACCTTGTCAAAGCTCTTTGCATTGCGCACGGCATCCAAATAAGTGACTTGATCGTCGGAGTCTGTCCGCCACCGGCTGATTTCTTTGTCAGGTTCCGGACAACTTTCGACTGCAGTCCTGTGTTCGAATCTTCCCGGCGTTTGTTCTGTGATGGCGCGCTGGTGAGCTTTGATCGGTGGCACCTAGGATGGGGCTCGGTGTCCTCTGAGCTTGAGTTTTTAACAAATCTTACCTTCCATGGCATGCCCCGATGTGCTTGGAACAACGAGTCCATGAACGAGCTTATCAACGACATTGGAGGTGAGCTCGTAAGTAAGTTTGTTCATCCAGATAGGTGGGCTCTGACGGTTATTGTAGTGACCAGACCTCAAACAGTCTGATCTCTGTGCTCCGGTGTCATCCCTGGATCAGTAATGCTGACACCACACAGTACTTTGAAGGATTTATAACAGAGTAGCAATCACACACATATTACATTGAGGTCTCAAAGAGAACTTATTACAATAAATATGGCTTAAGGCCATCTAATAACGATAACAGCGGAAGGCTTGGAAGATAAGTGAGTCCATCAACTCCAACGGCATCACTGAGTATAGAACCACGACCTAAAAGGCACCTTACTCGTCGTCTGAAAAGTCTGCAACATGAAACGTTGCAGCCCGAAAACGGGTCAGCACATGGAATATGCTGGCAATGTAACACATAGAGAATAATGAATGAATAAGCCTATACTACATGCATATATGGCTGGTGGAAAAGCTCTATGGTTACAGTTTTGCGTAAAGCCAATTTTTCCCTACTGCAAAGGAATAAATTTATTTAACTATCATGGTGGTTGTTAAACATTGAGAATGGTTGACAGCATCCTCAATCCCAATTAAAAATAGTCATCAAATAACCCAACAATATTAATTTAGAAGTAACATGATGAGATTCACATGATATCCAAGTACTAGATACTCAAGACGTCCATAACCGGGGACACGGCTAACCATGATTAGTTTGTACACTCTGCAGAGGTTTGCGCACTTTTCCCCACAAGACTCGATCGCCTCCGTTAGATTTCTCGCACTACATGATGTTTGAGAAACGGATGACCGAGACATAGTCTTTCTGAAGCGCTAGCACCTTACGTTGGATAGACCGGTACACCTACTTTCCCCTACATCTGCTAGTCTACCTTGTAAGAGTTCGCACGACATAATCAACTAGCTAGAGCCCATAATGGCTTGTGGCTGCACACGGCAGTTTCTAGTTTGAATAATCTTATGATCCCTTTGAGCCTGGGTGGCGGTCCAAAAAGAAACAGGCAGTCCTGATAGAAACCAGATGCCTCAATCCACCCAGATGTGTATTCAAGTTGCCACCTTAAGTAAACCATTAAAATTAACAAACTCACATCTGTCATGGATATCACTCACCCAATCCACGTCTACTAGCATAGCATGGCATAATAAGCAAACATAGAAGTAACTCCCCAAAGGTTTCATAATAATACAGGTAATAGGTACTACCTCATCTACTTCCCATCGCTCAATTTAATTAGATCCTAATCATGCATTGTTTGAGGATAGATCTAATGCAATAAAACTGGGTAGTAGAAAGGTATGATCAAAGTGGTACTTGCCTTGCTGATGATCTGCAAAACCTAGAGATTCGAAGTAACAGGCGGCGCACTCCGGGTATTCTATCGCAGACAAACAAACAAGCATACAATAAGTACTCATCTAATGCACATGTAAAACTCAAATAAAAGAGATCTAACCAGAAAGTTCAACTTAAGAACTCCGGTATGCAAAAAGAATCAAATCGAACGAAGCAAAAGAAATCAAACGGTGAAAGAAATCAACTTCGTTCTAGTAATCAGGATCTAAGTCAAATTTTACAGTAGCAAAAACTTGTTTAAGTTGATTGTTCGGAAAGAGGGTTTCGAGACGAAACTCCAAGCGCTTGAATCGCCTGATTCCGATAAACGAGCGAAAAGTTATACTAAAACGAAAATCGGATCAGAAATCGCGATTAGAAAATAACCGCGGAAAATTCGACGAAAAAGAAAGACGACGAACAGATTAATCCTTAACTAACCTAATCCGAAAATAATTAAAATAATAAAATAATATTAAAATAATAAAAAAATCGAAAATAAAACCGATGAATATTTTTTTTGAAAAAATTCGGCACGGAAATCGAGGCGGCGGCGAACCTCGGGCAGCGTGCAACTCCGGCGAGTCGGCGGCGGCGGGCTAGGGTTTCGGGCGCGGGTGCGGTTATGGGCTGGGGCGTCGGGTGCCTCACTATTTAAAGGCGCCCCCGGGCGGAGTCCCGCTCGGGTACGGCCCATAGTCGGTTTCGTTTTTTTTTAATAATTACGCTCAGAAGAAAAATAAAAATAAATGCTAAACGGACTCCAAAAATCATGAAATAAATTTTCCTGGGTTTCTAAAATCAAGCGCGAAAAAGTGAACATTTATTTGGGCCAAAAATACAATTCTCAAAAACACGTATTTTTCCTAAATCCAATTAAAAATACCGAAAAACTCCGAAATAAATCTTACTTGATTTTTTTATTAAATCCTCAATATTCCTATATTTTGGGAAAGTCATTTTATTCCCTCTCTCATATCTTTGTAATAGAAATAATTAACGATAAAATAAATATAATCAAATGATCCTGTTTACACAATTTGAGAAAACTCAAATATGTAAATAACGAAATCCCCAACTCTCTCCATGGTCCTTGAGTTGCTTAGGAATTTCTAGGATCAAAACCAAAAGCAAAGTAAAATATGATATGCATGATGATCTAATGTATAACATTTCAAATTGAAAATTTGGGATGTTACAAACCTACCCCCCTTAAGATGAATCTCGCCTTCGAGATTCGGGTTGGCTAGAAAATAGGTGAGGGTGGTCCTTGAGCAAATCTTCCTCTCGCTCCCAGGTGGCTTCATCCTCCGTGTGGTGGCTCCACTGAACTTTGCAAAACTTGATAACCTTGCTGCGGGTGACTCGGCTGGCAAACTCGAGAATCTTAACTGGTTTCTCCTCATAGGTCAAATTGTTATCGAACTGAATTGCTTCCAATGGAACTATGTCTCTCAAAGGTATGTCAGCCATCTCCGCGTGACACTTCTTCAACTGAGAAACGTGGAATACATCATGAACTCCTAGCAATCCTTCTGGCAATTCCAACTTGTAGGCCATTTCTCCCATACGCTCCAAAACTCGATATGGCCCTACAAATCGTGGCACTAACTTCCCCTTAACTCCAAAGCGCTTAATCCCTTGAAGTGGGGATACTCGAAGATAAACTCTGTCTCCGACTTTGTAAACTGTCTCCTTGCGTTTAGAATCTGCGTAGCTCTTTTGCCTGGACTGGGCTACCTTGAGCCTATCGCGAATCAATTTCACCTTCTGTTCAGACTCTTTAATCAGATCTGGTCCAAACAACTGGCGGTCTCCAACTTCGTCCCATGACAACGGTGTCCTGCACCTCCTTCCGTACAAAGCTTCGAAAGGGGCCATCTTCAAACTGGTCTGATAGCTATTATTGTAAGAGAACTCTGCATATGGCAAATTGTCGTCCCAACTAGATCCATAATCTAGCGCACAAGCTCTCAGCATATCCTCCAAAATCTGATTGACTCTCTCGGTCTGTCCATCTGTCTGCGGATAAAAAGTTGTACTAAATTCTAGCCTAGTACCCAAAGTCTCATGCAACTGCTTCCAGAACTTTGAGGTAAACTGGGTTCCTCTATCTGATACGATACTCCTCGGAACTCCATGCAGACATACGATTCTGGCCATATATATCTTTGCCAACTTAGCACTGGTGTTAGTGGTCTTTACTGGGATGAAATGAGCTACCTTCGTCAATCGATCAACTACAACCCAAATCGAGTCATAGCCTGAACGAGTCCTTGGTAATCCCGTGATAAAATCCATGTCTAGCTTATCCCACTTCCATTCGGGTATCGGCAATGGTTGCAACAATCCTGCTGGCTTCTGATGCTCTGCCTTTACTCTCTGACATACATCACAAACTGCTACATACTCCGCAATATCCTTCTTCATTTCGGTCCACCAGAAAATATCCTTCAAATCTGAATACATCTTGGTATTTCCTGGGTGAATCGAATACGGTGAATCATGTGCCTCTTGCAGAATCAACTTCCTGATCTCCGGGTCATTGGGTACATAAACACGGTCTTCAAACCATAGGGTGTCGTGCTCATCCTCACGAAATCCCTTATCTTTTCCTTGGCTCATTTTCTTCTTTATAGAGGCAATCTCCTTGTCAGATTTCTGAGCCTCTCTGATTTTATCCATCAATGTTGACTGAATCTCCAATGCTGCTACATAGCCTCTCGGAACTATCTCCAAACATAGCTCATGAAGATCTTCTGCTAACTCCTTTGGTATTTCTCCCGTCATTAGTGTATTGACATGGCTCTTACGGCTCAATGCGTCAGCTACTACATTAGCTTTTCCGGGATGGTAATGCAATCTCATATCATAATCCTTGATGAGCTCCAACCATCTCCTTTGTCTGAGGTTCAACTCCTTCTGCGTGAAAATGTACTTCAAACTATTGTGATCCATGTACACCTCACAATGATTTCCAATGAGGAAATGTCTCCATGTCTTCAATGCATGCACTACGGCTGCTAACTCCAAATCATGCGTGGCATAATTCAATTCATGAGGCTTCAGTGGTCGTGAAGCATACGAAACAACTCTTCCCTCCTGCATAAGCACTGCTCCAAGTCCTCGATGTGAAGCGTCGCAATACACCTCATAATCCTTGGTTTGATCGGGCAAAATCAACACTGGTGAGGTAACCAAACGTTTCTTCAATTCCTGGAAACTAGCCTCACACTCCTCAGTCCATTTGAACTTAGTATCCTTCTTCAGCAACTCCGTCATAGGCTTTGCAATCTTTGAGAAGTTCTCAATAAATCTTCGGTAGTATCCTGCGAGTCCCAGAAAACTACGGATCTCTCCAACTGTTGTTGGTGCTTCCCAATTGGTCACAGTGATAACTTTTGTGGGATCAACTGCTATTCCTTCTCTGGATATAACATGTCCGAGGAATCCTACTTCCTTCAACCAAAACTCACATTTGATGAACTTGGCATATAACTGATGTTCTCTGAGCTTCTCAAGTACCAATCGCAAATGTTCTTTATGCTCCTCTTCATTCTTCGAAAATACCAGAATATCATCGATGAAAACCACGACGAACTTATCCAAAAACTCCATAAACACTTTGTTCATCATGTTCATAAAATAGGCAGGTGCGTTAGTCAGTCCAAATGACATAACGGTATACTCATACAGTCCATATCTTGTGGTGAATGCTGTCTTAGGTATGTCCTGCTCTCGAATCTTCAACTGATGGTACCCTGATCGCAAATCGATCTTGGAAAACACTTTAGCCCCTTGCAATCGATCAAACAGATCATTGATCATTGGTAGCGGGTACTTGTTTTTGATTGTTACTTCGTTCAATCCTCGATAATCAACAACCATTCTTAACGATCCATCCTTCTTCTCCAATAGAAGTACTGGTGATCCCCAAGGCGAAGAACTTGGGCGAATGTAACCTTTATCCAGTAACTCCTTAATCTGTTTCTTAATTTCCACCAAATCCTGTGCGGGCATCCTGTACGGTCTCTTCGATATTGGCCCAGTGCCTGGCAAAAGCTCAATCAAAAACTCAATGTCTCTATCTAGTGGCATGCCTGGCAACTCTTCTGGAAATACATCAGGAAAATCCTTTACCACTGGTACTTCCTCCTGTACAACTCCTAATAAGGAATTTAATTGTGTCCTGTTCGGCGCATGCCGGGATACATACTTGATCCTTCTTCCTTCTGGCGTTGTGAGCAAAATTGTCTTACCGGCGCAATCGATGTTTCCACCATACATCGACAGCCAATCCATACCGAGAATTACATCCAAACCTTGGGATTCCAAAATGGTTAAATCCATTGGGAAAACATGCCTTCGGAGGCATCTGAGGGTTTAGAAAAGACGAGAATTAAGAATAGAATGAGGTCTAAAGAGAAAACACTACCCAAATGCACATGAGACAAATGCACACAAAATCACTTCATTCAATCAAACAAGAGCATACAATCGGTCTAGAACTATCGCAAAAGTGCGTGGACTATAATATGTACATGGTGGAACACTACTACTATTATGGCAGTCAACTAGAAAAACTGCTCCGATGAAGACTCCATGATATCTGCTCCAGCTTCGTCTTCGAAATCATCATCACTTGGATCGGAATCGATGTCGTCGATGATGATGTAGTTATCTGGATAGGTGCAATCTTCATCTTCTCCTCTGGGTGCTGAATTCCCCATGAGTTCTTCAATCTTCTCCTTAAGATCGCCGTTTTGTCTCACTAGAGCTACAATCTCATCCATGTAGTCCTTGCGAGTGGCCTTCAGTTCTCCTTCTAGCTCAATAATCTTGGCCTTTGCTTTCTTTAACTCCATCATGTCTGCACACATCTGGTTCTCCTGGCGTCGAATGTGCTGGTTTAACTCCTGGATGAAAGCTGCAATGGACCTATCCTTCTTGGTGCTAACTATCTCCCATTGTTCATCTCGGTGTCCGCAAATCTGGTAAATAGTATCCTTGAAATCTTCTTGGTAAACTTCTCCAATGCGTCCCATGGTGATGTGAGCTGCCATGCTCTTTCCCAGACTCCATGTTGGTGCATTGAAAACACACTCTATGGGCTCCGTGATTGGTGCGAACGTCCTTCCTGTAACTATAGCTTGAATCTTCCAACGCTCCTCTTCGGGTAAAGTGGCGTTGTAGGTCCCGGTGAAGCTTGGTATTCCAATGTTGAGGTACCGAGTGACTTCCTTCAGGTGTCGTCCAAAAGGTGTATATTCATCCGGCTGGGTGAACTTGATCCTCGCTTCTGTCATCTTAAAAGAGAAGAAAAGATGAGGAGTCAGAAATGAGAAGAGAGTAGTGAACTACGGCTTTAGCTTAGTGGTCGTGTCCTACAGTCAGCGTGTGCTCTGATACCATCTCTGTAGCGACCAGAGCTCAAACAGTCTGATCTCTGTTCTCCGGTGTCATCCCTGGATCAGTAATGCTGACACCACATAGTACTTTGAAGGATTTATAACAGAGTAGCAATCACACACATATTACATCGAGGTCTCAAAGAGAACTTATTACAATAAATATGGCTTAAGGCCATCTAATAACGATAACAGCGGAAGGCTTGGAAGATACGTGAGTCCATCAACTCCAACGGTATCACTGAGTATAGAACCACGACCTAAAAGGCACCTTACTCGTCGTCTGAAAAGTCTGCAACATGAAACGTTGCAGCCCGAAAACGGGTCAGCACATGGAATATGCTGGCAATGTAACACATAGAGAATAATGAATGAATAAGCCTATACTGCATGCATATATGGTTGGTGGAAAATCTCTGTGGTTACAGTTTTGCGTAAAGCCAATTTTTCCCTACTACAAAGGAATACATTTATTAAACTATCATCGTGGTTGTTAAACATTGAGAATGGTTGACAGCATCCTCAATCCCAATTAAAAATAGTCATCAAATAACCCAACAATATTAATTTAGAAGTAACATGATGAGATTCACATGATATCCAAGTACTAGATACTCAAGACGTCCATAACCGGGGACACGGCTAACCATGATTAGTTTGTACACTCTGCAGAGGTTTGCGCACTTTTCCCCACAAGACTCGATCGCCTCCGTTAGATTTCTTGCACTACATGATGTTTGAGAAACGGATGACCAAGACATAGTCTTTCTGAAGCGCTAGCACCTTACGTTGGATACACCGGTACACCTACTTTCCCCTACATCTGCTAGTCTACCCTGTAAGAGTTCGCACAACATAATCAACTATGCCAGAGCCCATAATGGCTTGTGGCTGCACACGGAACTTTCTAGTTTGAATAATCTTATGATCCCTTTGAGCCTGGGTGGCGGTCCAAAAAGAAACAGGCAGTCCTGATAGAAACCAGGTGCCTCAATCCACCCAGATGTGTATTCAAGTTGCCACCTTAAGTAAACCATTAAAATTAACAAACTCACATCTGTCATGGATATCACTCACCCAATCCACGTCTACTAGCATAGCATGGCATAATAAGCAAACGTAGAAGTAACTCCCCAAAGGTTTCATAATAATACAGGTAATAGGTACTACCTCATCTACTTCCCATCCCTCAATTTAATTAGATCCTAATCATGCAGTGTTTGAGGATAGATCTAATGCAATAAAACTGGGTAGTAGAAAAGGTATGATCAAAGTGTTACGTGCCTTGCTGATGATCCGCGAAACCTAAAGATTCGAAGTAACAGGCGGCGCACTCCGGGTATTCTATCGCGGACAAACAAACAAGCATACAATAAGTACTCATCTAATGCACAGGTAAAACTCAAATAAAAGATATCTAACCAGAAAGTTCAACTTAAGAACTCCGGTATGCAAAAAGAATCAAATCGAACGAAGCAAAAGAAATCAAACGGCGAAAGAAATCAACTTCGTTCTAGTAATCTGGATCTAAGTCAAATTTTACAGTAGCAAAAACTTGTTTAAGTTGATTATTTGGAAAGAGGGTTTCGAGACTAAACTCCAGGCGCTTGAATCGCCTGATTCCGATAAACGAGCGAAAAGTTATACTAAAATGAAAATCGGATCAGAAATCGCGATCAGAAAATAACCGCGGAAAATTCGACGAAAAAGAAAGACGACGAACAGATTAATCGTTAATTAACCTAATCCGAAAATAATTAAAATAATAAAATAATATTAAAATAATAAAAAAAATAAAAATAAAACCGACGATTTTTTTTTGAAAAAATTCGGCACGGAAATCGAGGCGGCGGCGAACCTCGGGCGGTGTGCAACTCCGGCAAGTCGGCGGCGGGTCCGGCGGCGGCGGCGGCGGCGGGCTAGGGTTTCAGGCGCGGGTGCGGTTATGGGCTGGGGCGTCGGGTGCGTCGCTATTTAAAGGCGCCCCCGGGCGGAATCCCGCTCGGGTACGGCACATAGTCGGTTTCGTTTTTTTTAAATAGTTACGCTCGGAATAAAAATAAAAAAAATACTAAACGGACTTCAAAAATAATGAAATAAATTTTCTCGGGTTTCTAAAATCAAGCCCGATAAAGTGAACATTTATTTGGGCCCAAAATACAATTTTGAGAAACGCGTATTTTTCCTAAATCCAATTAAAAATACCTAAAAACTCCGAAATAAATCTTTCTTGATTTTTTTATTAAATCCTCAATATTCCTATATTTTGGGAAATTCAATTTATTCCCTCTCTCATATCTTTGTAATAGAAATAATTGACGGTAAAATAAATTAAATCAAATGATCCTGTTTACACAATTTGAGAAAACTCAAATATGTAAATAACGAAATCCCCAACTCTCTCCATGGTCCTTGAGTTGCTTAGGATTTTGTAGGATCAACACCAAAAGCAAAGTAAAATATTATATGCATGATGATCTAATTTATAACATTCCAAATTGAAAATTTGGGATGTTACAGTTATGGCATGGATGAAGAAGCCGTCCACCATACCGAAGGTGATTGGTGTTGAGATACCGGTGCAGGAACCGGGGTTGTACTATTCTTTGCCACCAAGGCCGCCACGGACCACGTTAGGGATGTACATGTATCGAGTGTTCGTGCATGTCGAAGAAGTGGTCAATCCATCAATCGAAGTCCTGTCGCTGCCGCTGGTGCCAGGGTCCGTCGACGACGTCCATTACAGGAGTCAATGTCAGACTTTCCCCGTGTTGCTCGGAACAATGGATGGCACAGGGCCTACTCCATCGCGCGGCGGAGGCCACTGCTTCTTTGGGAGAAGAGGCATGGCTGGCTGCCTGGATGTGCTCTAATTTGAGGTAACAACTGGATCTTGCCAGATGCTAGTTAAATCCGAGCTATGGGTGTGAAGCACTGATATTCCAGTACATTTGATTGTGACCTGTTCTAATTTTGTACCTGAACTTTTTTTAGAAAGGGTTGTACGTCAACTTAATGTGTTAGCAGAACTTATTGTGTTGTCTGTCTGTTTTCTTTGCACAACATTCAAGATATTTTCCCGTCATTGATAAAGACGATGAACCGTTATGTACGACTTCGTTGGTTTCAACATAGCCCTTCCCGTAGCGATCCACTGCTTCCATCCTGATTGTGCCGCCTACGTGAAATTTTTGTATGCAAGTTCAGTGTGCTATGATGTTCTATATGATTGTGTCAACTATATAAGTTTTTACTGAGCATTAGCAATGCATATGGCTGAAAGATGTATTTACGAGCACCGACCAATGGGTCTCTCTCTCTCTCTCTCACACACACACACGCACAAGTGGGACCCATTGAATTATTTATTTGCTCATGACAGCTTTTAATTAAGTTCCACTATAATCTAACTTTTTTCTTAAGTTATTAATTGAGCTCAGTGACTTCAAAAAGTTGTACAGAAGCCTTGTTTCGTCCTTTCCGGCGTCGCTAAATGTGGGTTGAGTAACCATGTTAGGTTGTACTGTACTACACAGGCCTTTTTTTCAACATCAGCAATGCAGGCCGACAATTGTACACAATATACGGGTCAACTTGTTATTCTCCGCCCCGCCGGGCTGCAAACTTTCCTAGGAGGTATGCATTAGGCTTAAGAAAATGGACTTTAAGAAATAATAAATGGGATGTAATTATAATAACTGGACAGTTACTATGCACCAAACACGTAATTAGTTTGAAAAATATATTATTTTTTGAATTTGAAAATTTTAATTTCATTACTTGTTGCGCGCGCAATATTTCGTTGGATTTTAACGTAATACAACTTTATTTTGAAATTATATTTAACCTGACTAGAAATTTCGGATAAAAATATTTCGGATCCCATCAAAATGTTGGAATTTTTTGAATTCTGTTTTGAGCGATTGTTTGAAATTATTAATCGTTGTCCTAGCTAGAAGTTGGGTTGTACTTTTAACAAATTGTAAATGGGCTGTAGTAAATTCCATTAGAATTAAAAAATGGGTTGTACATTCTTACAAATCGCAAATGGGCTATATGTTCTCTGCCAAATCCGAGCCGTGGGCCTACTAAGTTGACACGTACCAAGGGCTTTGTCAACTTAGTCAATATAAACGATTCTAGCTGCAGTGATCGCACGATGTCCATCCAACAGCCGTAGTGTTTCTTCAACCTCTGGTCTTCTTGATCCAGCCGCCCAAAGCAGCGCCGGTCGTGTCGCGTGCTCCTGCCTCCCGTGGCCGGCTGTGATGCCGCGGAGGCCTCACCGCCCCATACTACTCCCACCGCTGGCCAGGCCATCCCTCTACTCACCTACACCCCCTGTTATTCTGCGGTGACGGCAGCCTCACACCGCAGCCAAACCAGTGAACCCTCGTACTCCTCTCCGCGCGGGCTTCCACTGCTGTGTCTTCCCCGGCTCCGCGTCGTCCCCTTCCTAGGCCTCGCCGTCGTGCAGACCACCGCCCTGGTGCTCTCGGCGCGGCGTGGTCAACGTGGTCAACGACCGACTTCCATCAGAAGAGTACTGTACGTGTAGAGGCTGACAGCTGGGTCCAGGCGGCCGCAAGGAAGTGCCTCCTTATTACGCAGAAAATAATGATTCCTCCACCTGACAGCTGGGACCCACCGGACGGGCCACTCTATTTCGCGAAAAAACGTTTCCCCCTGACTGCTGGGACCCACCAGGTACATCTTCGCACGCAAGGAAGTGCGTCCAGGCAAAAAAAAAACAATTCGCCCCCTGACTGTTGGGACCCACCAGCTATATCTTCGCAGGCAAGGAAGTGCCTGACAGTCTGGACCCACCTGGTCGAAGCGTACGTAGCATTGTCATTCTGGTCGCGAACGTGTATGTACATTCTGGTGGATGTGGAGGCGCGCACATGTCGTAGTAGAGGCGCGTACGTGTCGTAGTAGAGGCGCGCACATAGCATGTACACGTACGTACAGCGGCCAGGGTGCAAGAAAGAAAATACGGCCACGTATGTGTACATACGGGCGGGGTCTCGAACGCCTATTCACGCATACGTACGGCCAGGGCTCGTGTACATGGCTGGGTCGGAACGGAGAAACAACGTCGTCGTCGTGTTCATGGGGAGGCAACGGAACGCGTCGTGTTCATGGGGAGGCAACGGAATGCGTCGTGTTCATGGGGAGGCAACGGAATGCGTCGTGTTCATCGGGAGGCAACGGAACGCGTGGGAGCCAACCGACTGGGTCGGAACGGAATGCATCGCCGTGTTCATCTGGAGGGCTTGGACGGAACAGGCGAGGGAAACGAGGCCTGGCGTACCGCAAAACGGAGGAAACGGACCTCCTACGTTCGGAACGGGATCCTGTTGATCGGGAGGGGTGTGGCGTACCGCAAAACAGAGGAAACGGACCTCCTACGGTCGAAACGGGGGTCCTGTTGATCAAGAGGGGTGTGGCGTACCGCAAAACGGACGAAACGGATCTCCTACGGTCGAAACGGGGGTCCTGTTGATCGGCAGGGGTGTGGCGTACCGCAAAACAGACGAAATGGACCTCCTACGGTCGAAACGGGGGTCCTGTTCATCGGGTGTGGCGTACCACAAAACGGACGAAACGGACCTCCTACGGTCGAAACGGGGGTCCTGTTCATCGGGAGGGGTGTGGCGTACCGCAAAACGGGACTCCACGGGATATTGTTCATCTCCATCGTCGACCTCCTCCAGCCTCCACGGGCTCCTGTTCATCCAGCCTCCACCGCGCGCTACTCCACCGGCTACTGTTCAACCACCCCTCCACCGTCTATTGTTCATCCAGCCCTCCACACCACGGGTTCCTGTTCAACCACCCCTCCACGGGCACCCCTCCACCGGCTGCTGTTCATCCAGCCCTCCACCACACCACGGGGTCCTGTTCATCCAGAGGCGACGCCACTGCTCACTATTCATCCACCCCCCCCCCCCCGCAACACTCACTGTTCATCCAATCGTTCGGCTTTAGTTAGCAGTAGTAGCGAAGGAATCGCTCGACGGGGTTCAGTTAACAGCCATCGATTGATCGCTCGGGTTCAGTAACGCGTAGCCTGAAGTGCAATCGCTCTCGCTCGGGTTTAGTTAGAGCCAACGCCTCGCACACACGCGCGTACGTGTATGAGAGAAACGCACATCGCTCGGCCCCCGACCTCCCACCGTAACCGGGAACTCCCCGAAATTTTCCTCCCCCTCGTTCTACCACGGTTTTTTCCGTCATGGACGGCCCAAAGAATGTCATGCAGCTGCGTCTCCGTCCCGCCCAGGACGAAAAGCCCATTTTATGTCATGATTTTTTGTCATAGAAGTAGGAGCCCACCACATCTATGATGATACCGGGTTTTTTCACAATTATCGTCATAGAAGTGTCATATGTATGACAGAAAAAAAATTCGTTCGGCCCAAAATGTCACGGATGTGTCTTTTTTTTTGTAGTGAATCCTCTTATGATAAGATTTATAGTTCTAAGATTGTGAATCATGTCAAGATCCTCTTCAGGTGTGGGATGGAAAGGATCAATATGAGGTGCACAAGGGCTAGCAATATACTTGTTCAAATGATATTCATTGAAAATCACAAGCATCTCATTTTTCCACTCATGAAAATACTCTCCATCAAGTATGGGCACTTTATGTCTAAGACTCCCCAAAGTAGACACTTCCATCTTCCTCCAATGGTGATTAAACCAAGGCAATGGAGACCAAAGCTCTGATACCAATTGAAAGGATCGAGAAGAGGTATCTAGAAGGGGTGATTAGACACTAAGTACAAAAAGTTCCAGTTTTTAATTTCTTTAAGTTGAAGTGGAGTTTTGGCACAAGTTTAACAAACACAATACATATCGAGCAAGCATGCAACGAGTATATGAGCAGCGAAAAGTAAATCATGCAACTTGCAAGAATGTAAAGGGAAGGGTTTGGAGAATTCAAACGCAATTTGGAGACACGAAGATTTTTGAGACGTGGTTCCGATAGGTGGTGCTATCGTACATCCATGTTGATGGAGACTTCAATCCACGAAGGGTAACGGTTGCGCGAGTCCATGGAGGGCTCCACCCACGAAGGGTCCACGAAGAAGCAACCTTGTCTATCCCACCATGGACGTCGCCCACGAAGGACTTGCCTCACTAGCGGTAGATCTTCACGAAGTAGGTGATCTCCTTGCCCTTACAAACTCCTTGGTTCAACTCCACAATCTTGTTGGAGGCTCCCAAGTTACACCTAGCCAATCTAGGAGACACCACTCTCCAAGAAGTAACAAATGGTGTGTTGATGATGAACTCCTTGCTCTTGTGCTTCAAATGATAGTCTCCCCTGTTGGGGAACGTAGCAGAAATTCAAAATTTTCCTACGTGTCACCAAGATCTATCTATGGAGAGACTAGCAACGAGGGGAAGGAGAGTGCATCTACATAACCTTGTAGATCGCTAAGCAGAAGCGTTCAAGTGAACAGGGTTGATGGAGTCGTACTCGTCGTGATCCAAATCACTGATGACCAAGTGCCGAACGGACGACACCTCCGCGTTCAACACACGTACAGCCCGGTGACGTCTCCCATGCCTTAATCCAGCAAGGAGAGAGGGAGAGGTTGAGGAAGAATCCATCCAGCAGCAGCACAATGGCGTGGTGATGGTGGAGGAGCGTTGTGATCCAGCAGGGCTTCGCCAAGCACTACGAGATATGAGGAGGAGAGAGGTAGGGCTGCACCAACAGGGGAAGATCAGATCGCGTGTTATGGGCAGCCCCAGGCCTCACTATATCTAGGGGAGAGGGAGGAGGGTGCGCCCCCTCTAGGGTTCCCACCCCTAGGGGGGCGGCAGCCCTAGATGGGAAAGGGGAGGCGGCCAAGAGGGGGAGAGAGGGGGCGCCCCCTAGGGTGGGCCTTAGGCCCATCTAAGCCTAGGGTTTCCCCTTTCTCATCCTTTGATGCGCCTTGGGCCTTGTGGGGGGGCGCACCAGCCCACCTGGGGCTGGTCCCCTCCCACACTTAGCCCAAGTAGCCCTCCAGGGATGGTGGCCCCACTTGGTGGACCCCCGGACACCTCCGGTGGTCCCGGTACACTACCGGTGATGCCCAGAACACTTCCGGTGGCCAAAACCATACTTCCTATATATAAATCTTTACCTCTGGACCATTCCGGAACTCCTCGTGACGTCCGGGATCTCATCCGGGACTCCGAACAACATTCGGTAACCACATACAAGCTTCCTTTATAACCCTAGCGTCATCGAACCTTAAGTGTGTAGACCCTACGGGTTCGGGAGACATGCAGACATGACCGAGACGTTCTCCAGTCAATAACCAACAGCGGGATCTGGATACCCATGTTGGCTCCCACATGTTCCACGATGATCTCATCGGATGAACCACGATGTCAAGGATTTAATCAATCCCGTATACAATTCCCTTTGTCTATCGGTATGATACTTGCCCGAGATTTGATCATCGGTATCCCGATACCTTGTTCAATCTCGTTACCGGCAAGTCTCTTTTACTCGTTCCGTAGTACATCATCCCGCGATCAACTCCTTGATCACATTGTGCACATTATGATGATGTCCTACCGAGTGGGCCCAGAGATACCTCTCCGTCACACGGAGTGACAAATCCCAGTCTCGATTCGTGCCAACCCAACAGACACTTTCGAAGATACCTGTAGTGTACCTTTATAGCCACCCAGTTACGTTGTGGCGTTTGGCACACCCAAAGCACTCCTACGGTATCCGGGAGTTGCACAATCTCATGGTCTAAGGAAATGATACTTGACATTAGAAAAGCTTTAGCATACGAACTACATGATCTTGTGCTAGGCTTAGGATTGGGTCTTGTCCATCACATCATTATTCTAATGATGTGATCCCATTATCAATGACATCCAATGTCCATGGTCAGGAAACCGTAACCATCTATTGATCAACGAGCTAGTCAACTAGAGGCTTACTAGGGACATGGTGTTGTCTATGTATCCACACATGTATCTGAGTTTCCTATCAATACAATTCTAGCATGGATAATAAACGATTATCATGAACAAGGAAATATAATAATAATCAATTTATTATTGCCTCTAGGGCATATTTCCAACAGTCTCCCACTTGCACTAGAGTCAATAATCCAGTTCACATCGCTATGTGATTAACACTCAAGGTTACATCCCCATGTGACTAACACCCAAAGAGTTCTGGGTTTGATCATGTTATGCTTGTGAGAGATGTTATAGTCAACGGGTCTGAACCTTTCAGATCCATGTGTGCTTTACAAATCTCTATGTCATCTTGCAGATGCAGCTACCACGCTCTATTTGGAACTATTCCAAATAACTGTTCTACTATACGAATCCGGTTTACTACTCAGAATCATCCAGATTGGTGTCAAAGATTGCATCGGCATAACCCTTTACGACGAACTCTTTTACCACCTCCATAATCGAGAAAATTTCTTAGTCCACTAGTTACTAAGGATAACCTTGACCGTTGTCCTATGATCCATTCCTAGATCACACTTGTACCCCTTGACTGACTCATGGCTTGGCACACTTCAGGTGCGGTACACAACATAGCATACTTTGAGAGCCTATGTCTGAAGCATAGGGGACGACCTTCGTCCTTTCTCTCTATTCTGCCGTGGTCAGGTCTTGAGTCTTACTCAACACTCATACCTTATAACACAGCCAAGAACTCCTTCTTTGCTGATCTATTTTGAACTCCTTCAAAATCTTGTCATGGTATGTGTTCGTTTGAAAGTACTATTAAGCGATTTTGATCTATCCTTATAGATCTTGATGCTCAATGTTCAAGTAGCTTAATCCAGGTTTTTCATTGAAAAACACTTTTCAAATAACCCTATATGCTTTCCAGAAATTCTACATCATTTCTGATCAACCATATGTTCACAACATATACTCATCAAAAATTATATATTGCTCCCACTCACTTCTTTGGAAATACAAGTTTCTCATAAACTTTGTATAAACCCAAATCTTTGATCATCTCATCAAAGCGTACATTCCAACTCCGAGATGCTTACTCCAGTCCTTAGAAGGATTGCTGGAGCTTTGCATAC
Organism: Aegilops umbellulata; assembly: GCA_032464435.1. Lineage (NCBI taxonomy): Eukaryota > Viridiplantae > Streptophyta > Magnoliopsida > Poales > Poaceae > Aegilops > Aegilops umbellulata. The sequence continues at coordinate 476,346,808 of CP136054.1, forward strand.
TTGTTAGCATCTTTCAGGATTGACAAAAATCTTCTGGTTGTATCACATACAACCTTTCCTCAAGAAAATCGTCGAGGAAACAATGTTTTGACATCCTATCTGCACAATTTCATAAATAATGCAGTAATCGCTAACATAATTCCAACAGACTCTTAGCATCGCTACGAGTGGGAAAGTCTCATCGCAGTCAACTCCTTGAACTTGTCGGAAAACATCTTAATGACAAGTCGAGCTTTCTTAATGGTGACATTTACCATCGTTGTCCGTCTTCCTTTTAAAATCCATCTGTACTCAACAGCCTTACGACCATCGAGCCGTTCTGCCAAAGTCTACAATTTGTTTTCATACATGGATCCTCTCTCGGATTTTATGGCCTCGAGCCATTCATCGGAATCCGGGCCCACCATCGCTTCTCCATAGCTCATAGGTTCATTGTTGTCTATCAACATGACTTCCAAGACAGGATTACGTACCACTCTGAAGCAGTACGCATCCTTGTCGTCCTACGAGGTTTGGGAGTGACTTGATCCGAAGTCTCATGATCACTATCATAAGCTTCCACTTCAATTGGTGTAGGTGCCATAGGAACAACTCCTGTGCCCTGCTACTCACTAGTTGAAGTGACGGTTCCATAACCTCATCAAGTCTCCACCATCCTCCCACTCAATTCTTCCGAGAGAAACTTTTCCTCGAGAAAGGACCCGATTCTAGAAACAATCCCTATTGCTTTTGGATCTGAGACAGGAGGTATACCCAACTGTTTTGGGTGTCCTATGAAGATGCATTTATCCGCTTTGGGTTCATGCTTATCAGCCTGAAACTTTTCACATAAGCGTCGCAGCCCCAAACTTATAAGAAATGACAGCTTAGGTTTCTCTAAACCATAGTTCATACGGTGTCATCTTATCGGAATTACGTGGTGCCCTATTTAAAGTGAGTGCGGTTGTCTCTAATGCCTAACCCATGAACGATAGTGGTAATTCGATAAGAGACATCATGGTATGCATCATATCCAATAGGGTGCAGTTATGATGTTCGGACACACCATCACTCTATGGTGTTCCAGGCGGTACTAGTCGTGAAACAATTTCCACAGTGCCAAACTCGTAACTCAGATATTCATTTCTGTGATCATATCATAGAAATTTTATCCTCTTGTCACGAAGATCTTCAACTTCATTGTGAAATTACTTGAACCATTCAATAATTCAGACTTGTGTTTCATCAAGCAAATATACTCAGTATCTACTCAAATCATCTGTGAAGTAAGAGCATAACGATATCCACTGCGTGCCTCAGCACTCATTGGACTGCACACATCAAAATGTGTTACTTCCAACAAGTTGCTTTCTTGTTCCATTTTACTGAAACCGAAGCTTTCAGTCATCTTGCCCATGTGGTACGATTTGCATGTATCAAGTGATTCAAAATCAAGTGAGTCCAAACGGTCCATCTGCATGGAGTTTCTTCATGCGTACATACCAACAGACACGGTTCACATGTCTCAATCTTTTCAGAAATGAGTGAGTCCAAAGATCCATCAACATGGAGCTTCTTCATGCGTTTTATACCAATATGACTTACATGGCAGTGCCACAAGTAGGTGGTACTATCATTACTATCTTATATCTTTTGGCATGTACATGTGTATCACTATGATCGAGATTCAATAAACCATTCATTTTAGGTGCAAGACCATTGAAGGAATTATTCTAATAAATAGAGTAACCATTATTCTCTTTAAATGAATAACCGTATTGCGATAGACATAATCCAATCATGTCTACGCTCAACGCAAACACCAAATAACAATTATTTAGGTTTAACACCAATCTCGATGGTAGAGGGAGCGTGCGATGCTTGATCATATCAACCTTGGAAGCACTTCCAACACATCTCGTCAGCTCACCTTTAGCTAGTCTCCGTTTATTCCGTAGCTTTTATTTCGAGTTACTAACACTTAGCAACCGAACCGGTATCTAATACCCTAATGCTACTAGGAGTACTAGTAAAGTACACATTCACATAATGTATATCCAATATACTTCTATCGACTGCCTTCTCATCTACCAAGTATCTAGGGTAATTCTGCTCTAGTGATTGTTCCCCTTATTACAGAAGCACTCAGTCTCGGGTTTGGGTTCAACCTTGGGTTTCTCCACTAGAGCAGCAGCTGATTTGCAATTTCATGAAGTATCCCTTCTTGCCCTTGCCCTTCTTGAAACTAGTGGTTTCACTAACCATCAACAATTGATGCTCCTTCTTGATTTCTACTTTCGTGGTGTCAAACATTGCGAATATATTTCAAGGATCATCATATCTATCCCTGATATGTTATAGTTCATTACGAAGCTCTAGCAGCTTGGTGGCAATGACTTTGGAGAAACATCACTATCTTATCTGGAAGATCAACTCCCACTCGATTCAAGTGATTGTTGTACTCGGACAGTCTGAGCACAAGCTCAACGATTGAGCTTTTCTCCCTTACTTTGCAGGCTAAGAAAATCGTCGGAGGTCTTATACCTCTTGACGTGGGCACGAGCCTGAAATCCCAATTTCAGCCGTCGAAACATCTCATATGTTCCGCGACATTTCAAAAATGTCTTCGGTGCCTCAATTCTAAACCATTTAACATTACCGAACTATCACGTAGTTATCTAAACGTGTATGTTCGATGTTCGCAACATCCACAAACGACGTTTGGGGTTCAGCACACTGAGCGGTGCATTAAGGACATAAGCCTTCTACTGTCCGCATAATTGCTACTGTCAACTTTCAACTATATTTTCTCTAGGAACGTATCTAACTCAGTAGAACTAAAGCGCGAGCTTACGACATAATTTGCAAAGATCTTTTGACTATGTTCAGGATAATTAAGTTCATCTTATGAACTCCCACTCAGATAGACATCCCTCTAGTCATCTAAGTGATTACATGATCCGAGTCAACTAGGCCGTGTCCGATCATCACGTGAGACGGACTAGTCATCATCGGTGAACATCTTCATGTTGATCGTATCTACCATAGCAACTCATGCTCGACCTTTCGGTCTCTTGTGTTCCGAGGCCATGTCTGTACATGCTAGGCTCGTCAAGTCAACCTAAGTGTTTCGCGTGTGTAAATCTGTCTTACACCCGTTGTATGTGAACGTAAGAATCTATCACACCCGATCATCACGTGGTGCTTCGAAACAACGAACTTTCGCAACGGTGCACGGTTAGGGGGAACACTTTCTTGAAATTTTAATGAGGGATCATCTTATTTACTACCGTCGTTCTAAGCAAATAAGATGTAATAACATGATAAACATCACATGCAATCAAATAGTGACATGATATGGCCATCATCACTTTGATCCTTTCAATCTCCATCTTCGGGGCTCCATGATCATCATCGTCACCGGCATGACACCATGATCTCCATCATCGTGTCTTCGTGAAGTTGTCTCGCCAACTATTACTTCTACTACTATGGCTAACGGTTAGCAATAAAGTAAAGTAATTACATGACGTTTATGTTGACACGCAGGTCATAAATAAATTAAAGACAACTCCTATGGCTCCTGAAATCCCAATTTCAGCCCTCGAAACATCTCATATGTTCCGCGACATTTCAAAAATGTCTTCGGTGCCTCAATTCTAAACCATTTATCATTACCGAACTATCATGTAGTCATCAAAACGTGTATGTCAGATGTTCGCAACATCCACAGACCACGTTCGAGGTCCAGCACACCGAGCAGTGCATTAAGGACATAAGACTTGTACTGTCCGCATAAATGCTACTATCAACTTTCAACTATATTTTCTCTAGGAACATATCTAAAACAGTAGAACTAAAGCGCGAGCTTACGGCATAATTTGCAAAGATCTTTTGACTATGTTCAGGATAATTAAGTTCATCTTATGAACTCCCACTCAGATAGACATCCCTCTAGTCATCCAAGTGATTACATGATCCGAGTCAACTAGGCCGTGTCCGATCATCACGTGAGACGGACTAGTCAACGTCGGTGAACATCTTCATGTTGATCGTATCTACCATACGACTCATGCTCGACCTTTCGGTCTTCTGTGTTCCGAGGCCATGTCTGTACATGCTAGGCTCGTCAAGTCAACCTAAGTGTTTGCGTGTGTTCCGAGGCCATGTCTGTACATGCTAGGCTCGTCAACACCCGTTGTATTCGAACGTAAGAATCTATCACACCCGATCATCACGTGGTGCTTCGAAACGACAAACTTTCGCAACGGTGCACAGTTAGGGGGAACACTTTCTTGAAATTTTAATGAGGGATCATCTTATTTACTATCGTCGTTCTAAGCAAATAAGATGTATAAACATGATAAACATCACATGCAATCAAATAGTGACATGATATGGCCATCATCACTTTGCTCCTTTTGATCTCCATCTTCGGGGCTCCATGATCATCGTCGTCACCGGCATGACACCATGATCTCCATCATCATGATCTCCATCATCATGTCTTCATGAAGTTGTCACGTCAACTATTACTTCTACTACTATGGCTAACGCATTAGCAATAAAGTAAAGTAATTACATGACGTTTATGTTGACACGCAGGTCATAAATAAATTAAAGACAACTCCTATGGCTCCTGCCGGTTGTCATACTCATCGACATGCAAGTCGTGATTCCTATTACAAGAACATGATCAATCTCATACATCACATATATCATTCATCACATCCTTTTGGCCATATCACATCACATGGCATACCCTGCAAAAACAAGTTAGACGTCCTCTAATTGTTGTTTGCATGTTTTACGTGGCTGCTATGGGTTTCTAGCAAGAACGTTTCTTACCTACGCAAAACCACAACGTGATATGTCAATTGCTATTTACCCTTCATAAGGACCCTTTTCATCGAATCCGATCCGAGTAAAGTGGGAGAGACTGGCACCCGCTAGCCACCTTATGCAACTAGTGCATGTCAGTCGGTGGAACCTGTCTCACGTAAGTGTACGTGTAAGGTCGGTCCGGGCCGCTTCATCCCACAATGCCGCCGAATCAAGATTGACTAGTAACGGTAAGCATATTGAACAAAATCAACGCCCACAACTACTTTGTGTTCTACTCGTGCAAAGGATCTACACAATAGACCTAGCTCATGATGCCATTGTTGGGGAACGTAGCAGAAATTCAAAATTTTCCTACGTGTCACCAAGATCTATCTATGGAGAGACTAGCAACGAGGGGAAGGAGAGTGCATCTACATACCCTTGTAGATCGCTAAGCGGAAGCATTCAAGTGAACGGGGTTGATGGAGTCGTACTCGTCATGATCCAAATCACTGATGACCAAGTGCCGAACGGACGGCACCTCCGCGTTCAACACACGTACAGCCCGGTGACGTCTCCCATGCCTTGATCCAGCAAGGAGAGAGGGAGAGGTTGAGGAAGACTCCATCCAGCAGCAGCACAATGGCGTGGTGATGGTGGAGGAGCGTTGTGATCCAGCAGGGCTTCGCCAAGCACTACGAGATATGAGGAGGAGAGAGGTAGGGCTGCACCAACAGGGGAAGATCAGATCGCGTGTTATGGGCAGCCCCAGGCCTCACTGAAGGAAATATGCCCTAGAGGCAATAATAAAGTTATTATTTATTTCCTTATATCATGATAAATGTTTATTATTCATGCTAGAATTGTATTAACCGGAAACATAATACATGTGTGAATACATAGACAAACAGAGTGTCACTAGTATGCCTCTACTTGACTAGCTCGTTAATCAAAGATGCTTATGTTTCCTAACCATGAACAAAGAGTTGTTATTTGATTAACGGGATCACATCATTAGTTGAATGATCTGATTGACATGACCCATTCCATTAGCTTAGCACCCGATCATTTAGTATGTTGTTATTGCTTTTATCCATGACTTATACATGTTCCTATGACTATGAGATTATGCAACTCCCGTTTACCGTAGGAACACTTTGTGTGCTACCAAACGTCACAACGTAACTGGGTGATTATAAAGGTGCTCTACAGGTGTCTCCGAAAGTATTTGTTGGGTTGGCGTATTTCAAGATTAGGATTTGTCACTCCGAATGTCCGAGAGGTATCTCAGGGCCTTCTCGGTAATGCACATCACATAAGCCTTGCAAGCATTGCAACTAATGAGTTAGTTGTGGGATGATGTATTACGGAACGAGTAAAGAGACTTGCCGGTAACGAGATTGAACTAGGTATTGGATACCGACGATCGAATCTCGGGCAAGTAACTTACCGATGGACAAAGGGAACAACGTATGTTGTTATGCGGTCTGACCGATAAAGATCTTCATAGAATATGTAGGAGCCAATATGGGCATCCAGGTCCCGCTATTGGTTATTGACCGGAGACGTGTCTCGGTCATGTCTACATTGTTCTCGAACCGTAGGGTCCGCACGCTTAAGGTTTCGATGACAGTTATTTAATGAGTTTATGAGTTTTGATGTACCGAAGGAGTTCGGAGTCCCGGATGAGATCGGGGACATGACGAGGAGTCTCGAAATGGTCGAGACGTAAAGATCGATATATTGGACGACTATATTCGGACATCGGAAGGGTTCTGAGTGGTTCGGGTATTTTCGGAGGTACCGGGGAGTTACGGGAATACGAGGAAGAAGCAATGGGCCTTGATGGGCCTTAGTGGGAAGGACCAGGAGGTGGCGCGCGCCCCTCCCAAGCCCAGTCCGAATTGGACAAGGGGTTTGGGGCGCGGCCCCTCTCTCTCTTCCTTCCCCTCTTCCCCTCTTTCCCCCCTTGACCTAGTTGGACTAGGAAAGGTGGAATCCTACTCCCGGTGGGAGTAGGACTCCCCTTGGCGCGCCAAACCTAGGGCCGGCCTCCTCCCTCCCTTGCTCCTTTATATACGGGGGCAGGGGGCACCCCATGGACACATAAGTTGATCTTCGTGATCGTTCCTTAACCGTGTGCGGTGCCCCCCTCCACCATATTCCACCTCGAATATATCGTTGCAGTGCTTAGGCGAAGCCCTGCGCCGGTAGAACATCAAGATTGTCACCACGCCGTCGTGCTGACGGAACTCCTCCCCGAAGCTTTGCTGGATCGGAGCTAGGGGTGCGTCATCGAGCTGAACGTGTGCCAAGAACTCGGAGGTGCCGGAGTAACGGTGCTTGGATCGGTCGGATCGGAAAGACGTACGACTACTTCCTCTATGTTGCGTCAACGCTTCCGCTTCGGTCTACGAGGGTACGTAGACAACACTCTCCCCTCTCGTTGCTATGCATCACCATGATCTTGCGTGTGCGTAGGAAATTTTTTGAAATTACTACGTTCCCCAACAGTGGTATCAGAGCCTAGGTTTTTATGGTTTGATGTTATTTGCACGAGTAGAACACAAGTGAGTTGTGGACGATACAAGTCATACTGCCTACCAGCATGTCATACTTTGGGTCAGCGGTATTGTTGGATGAGACGACCCGGACCAACCTTACGCGTACGCTTACGCGAGACCGGTTCCCTCGACGTGCTTTGCACACAGATGGCTTGCGGGAGACTGTCTCACCAACTTTAGTTGAACCGAGTATGGCTACGCCCGGTCCTTGAGAAGGTTAAAACGGAGTCTATTTGACGAAGTATCGTTGTGGTTTTGATGCGTAGGTGAGATTGGTTCTTGCTTCAGCCCGTAGCAGCCACGTAAAATTTGCAACAAACAAAGTAGAGGACGTCTAACTTTTTTTTGCAGGGCATGTTGTGATGTGATATGGTCAAGACATGATGCTAAATTTTATTGTATGAGATGATCATGTTTTGTAACCGAGCTATCGGCAACCGGCAGGAGCCGTATGGTTGTCGCTTTATTGTATGCAATGGAATCGCCCTGTAATGCTTTACTTTATCACTAAGCGGTAGCGATAGTCGTAGAAGCATAAGATTGGCGAGACGACAACGATGCTACGATGGAGATCAAGGTGTCGCGCCGGTGACGATGGTGATCATGACAGTGCTGCGGAGATGGAGATCACAAGCACAAGATGATGATGGCCATATCATATCACTTATATTGATTGCATGTGATGTTTATCTTTTATGCATCTTATCATGCTTTGATTGACGGTAGCATTATAAGATGATCTCTCACTAATTATTAAGAAGTGTTCTCCCTGAGTATGCACCGTTGCGAAAGTTCTTCGTGCTGAGACACCACGTGATGATCGGGTGTGATAGGCTATACGTTCAAATACAAAGGGTGCAAAACAGTTGCACACGCGGAATACTCAGGTTATACTTGACGAGCTATGCATATAAGATATGACCTCGGAACACGGAGACCGAAAGGTCGAGCGTGAATCATATAGTAGATATGATCAACATAATGATGTTCACCATTGAAACTACTCCATCTCACGTGATGATCGGACATGGTTTAGTTGATTTGGATCACGTGATCACTTAGAGGATTAGAGAGTTGTCTATCTAAGTGGGAGTTCTTAAGTAATATGATTAATTGAACTTTAATTTATCATGAACTTAGTCCTGGTAGTATTTTGCAAATTATGTTGTAAATCAATAGCTCACGTTATTGCTCCCCTATGTTTATTTTGATATGTTCCTAGAGAAAATTGTGTTGAATGATGTTAGTAGCAATGATGCGGATTGGATCCATGATCTGAGGTTTATCCTCATTGCTGCACAGAAGAATTATGTCCTTGATGCACCGCTAGGTGACGGACCTATTGCAGGAGCAGATGCAGACGTTATGAACGTTTTGCTAGCTCAATATGATGACTACTTAATAGTTTAGTGCACCATGCTTAACGGCTTAGAATCGGGACTTCAAGGACGTTTTGAACGTCATGGACCATATGAGATGTTCCAGGAGTTGAAGTTAATATTTCAAGCAAATACCCGAGTTGAGAGATATGAAGTCTCCAACAAGTTCTATAGCTAAAAGATGGAGGAGAATCAATCAACTAGTGAGCATGTGCTCAGATTGTCTGGGTACTACAATCGCTTGAATCAAGTGGGAGTTAATCTTCCAGATAAGATAGTGATTGACAGAATTCTCTAGTCACCATCACCAAGTTAGTAGAACTTCGTGATGAACTATAATATGCAAGGAATGACGAAAGTAATTCCCAAGCTCTTCGTGATGCTGAAATCGACGAAGGTAGAAATCAAGAAAAACATCAAGTGTTGATGGTTAACAAGACCACTAGTTTCAAGAAAAGGGCAAAGGGATAGAAGGGAACTTCAAGAAGAACAGCAAGCAAGTTGCTGCTCAAGTGAAGAAGCCCAAGTCTGGTCCTAAGCCTGAGACTAAGTGCTTCTACTGCAAAAGGGACTGGTCACTGGAAGCGGAATTACCCCAAGTGATTGGCGAATAAGAAGGATGGCAAAGTGAACATAAGTATATTTTATACATGTTATTGATGTGGACTTTACTAGTGTTTATAGCAACCCCTCAGTATTTGATACTAGTTCAGTTGCTAAGATTAGTAACTCGAAACGGGAGTTGCAGAATAAACAGAGACTAGTTGAGGGTGAAGTGACGATGTGTGTTGGAAGTGGTTCCAAGATTGATATGATCATCATCGTACACTCCCTATACTTTCGGGATTAGTGATGAACCTAAATAAGTGTTATTTGGTATTTGCGTTGAGCATAAATATGATTTGATCATGTTTATTGCAAACCGATTATTCATTTAAGTTAGAGAACAATTGTTGTTCTGTTTACATGAATAGAACCTTTTATGGTCATACACACCCAATGAAAATAGTTCATTGGATCTCGATCGTAGTGATACACATATTCATAATATTGAAACCAAAAGATGCGAAGTTAATAATGATAGTGCAACCTATTTGTGGCACTGCCGTTTAGGTCATATTGGTGTAAAGCGCATGAAGAAACTCCATGCTGATGGGATTTTGGAATCACTTGATTATGAATCACTTGATGCTTGCGAACCATGCCTCTTGGGCAAGATGACTAAAACGCCGTTCTCCGGAACAATGGAGCAAGCAACAGATTTGTTGGAAATCATACATACTGATGTATGTGGTCCGATGAATATTAAGGCTCGCGACAAGTATCATTATTTTCTAACCTTCACAGATGATTTGAGCAGATATGGGTATATCTACTTGATGAAACATAAGTCTGAAACGTTTGAAAAGTTCAAAGAATTTCAGAGTGAAGTAGAGAATCATCGTAACAAGAAAATAAAAGTTTCTACGATATGATCGCAGAGGTAAAATATTTGAGTTACGAGTTTGGCCTTCAGTTAAACAATGTGAAATAGTTTCACTACTCACGCCACCTGGAACACCACAGCATAATGGTGTGTCCAAACGTCATAACCGTACTTTATTGGATATAGTGCAATCTATGATGTTTCTTACCGATTTACCACTATAGTTTTGGGATCATGCATTAGAGACAGCTGCATTCACATTAAATAGGGCACCATCAAAATCCATTGAGACGACACCGTATGAACTATGGTTTGGCAAGAAACCAAAGTTGTCTTGTCTTAAAGTTTGGGGTTGTGATGCTTATATGAAAAAGTTTCATCCTGATAAGCTCAAACCCAAATCGGAGAAATATGTCTTCATAGGATACCCAAAGAAGACAGTTGGGTACACCTTCTATCACAGATCCAAAGGCAAGATATTCGTTGCTGAGAATGGATCCTTTCCAGAGAAGGAGTTTCTCTCGAAAGAAGTGAGTGGGAGGAAAGTAGAAAACTTGATAAGGTAATTGTACCTTCTCCCTTATTGGAAAGTAGTTCATCATAGAAATCTGTTCTTGTGACTACTACACCAATTAGTAAGGAAGCTAATGATAATGATCATATAACTTCAAGATCAAGTTACTACCGAATCTCGTAAGTAAACCAGAGTGAGATCCGCACCATAGTGGTACAGTAATCCTGTTCTGAAAGTCATGTTACTAGACCATGATGAACTTGCGAACTATAAGGAAGCGATGATGAGCCCAGATTCCGCGAAATGGTTTGAGGCCATGAAATCTGAGATTTGATCCATGTATGAAAACAAAGTATGGACTTTGGTGGATTTTCTCGATGATCGTCAAGCCATAGAAAATAAATGGATCTTCAAGAGGAAGACGGACGATGATAGTAGTGTTACTATCTACAAAGCTAGAATTGTCGCAAAAAGGGTTTTCGACAAGTTCAAGGTGTTGACTACGATGAGAGTTTCTCACTCGTATCTATGCTTAAGTCTGTCCGAATCATGTTAGCAATTGCCGCATTTTATGAAATCCGGCAAATGGATAAACAAAACTGCCTTCGTTAAAGGATTTATTAAAGAAGAGTTGTATACGATGCAACTAGAAGGTTTTGTCGATCCTAAAGGTGTTAACAAAATATGCAAGCTCCAGCGATTCATCTATGGACTGGTGCAAGCATCTCGGAGTTGGAATACACGCTTTGATAAGTTGATCAAAGCATATAGTTTTATATAGACTTGCGGTGAAGCCTGTATTTACAAGAAAGTGAGTGGGAGCACTACAGCAATTCTGATAAGTATATGTATGACATATTGTGGATCAGAAATAATGTAGAATTATTCTGTAAAGCACAAAGGAGTGTTTGAAAAAGGAAGACCTCGGTGAAGCTGCTTACATATTGAGCATCAATATCTATAGAGATAGATCAAGACGCTTGATAAGTTTTTTCAATGAGTACATACCTTGACAGGATTTTGAAGTAGTTCAAAATGGAGCAGTCAAAGAAAGAGTTCTTTCCTGTGTTACAAGGTGTGAAATTGAGTAAGACTCAGAGCCTGACCACGGCAGAAGATAGAAAGAGAATGAAAGTCATTTCCTATGCCTCGGCCATAGGTTCTATAAAGTATGCCATGCTGTTTACCAGATCTATTGTATACCCTACACTGAGTTAAGCAAGGGAGAACAATGGTGACCAAGGAGTAGATCACTGGACATCGGTCAAAGTTATCCTTAGTGGAATAAGGATATGTTTCTCGATTATGGAGGTGACAAAAGGTTCGACGTAAAGGGTTACATCGATGCAAAGTTTTGACACCGATCTGGATGACTCTAAGTCTCGATCTAGATACATATTGAAAGTGGGAACAATTAGCTAGAGTAGCTCCGTGCAGAGCATTGTAGACATAGAAAATTGCAAAATACATAACGGATCTGAATGTGGCAGACCCGTTGACTAAACTTCTCTCACAAGCAGAACATGATCACACCTTAGTACTCTTTGGGTGTTAATCACATAGCGATGTGAACTAGATTACTGAATCTAGCAAACCTTTTGGATGTTGGTCACATGGCGATGTGAACTATGGGTGTTAATCACATGGTGATGTGAACTATTGCTATTAAATCACATGGCGATGTGAACTAGATTATTGACTCTAGTGCAAGTGGGAGACTGAAGGAAATATGCCCTAGAGGCAATAATAAAGTTATTATTTATTTCCTTATATCATGATAAATGTTTATTATTCATGCTAGAATTGTATTAACCGGAAACATAATACATGTGTGAATACATAGACAAACAGAGTGTCACTAGTATGCCTCTACTTGACTAGCTCGTTAATCAAAGATGGTTATGTTTCCTAACCATGAACAAAGAGTTGTTATTTGATTAACGGGATCACATCATTAGTTGAATGATCTGATTGACATGACCCATTCCATTAGCTTAGCACCCGATCGCTTAGTATGTTGCTATTGCTTTTATGAATGACTTATACATGTTCCTATGACTATGAGATTATGCAACTCCCGTTTACCGTAGGAACACTTTGTGTGCTACCAAACGTCACAACGTAACTGGGTGATTATAAAGGTGCTCTACAGGTGTCTCCGAAAGTATTTGTTGGGTTGGCGTATTTCAAGATTAGGATTTGTCACTCCGAATGTCGGAGAGGTATCTCAGGGCCTTCTCGGTAATGCACATCACATAAGCCTTGCAAGCATTGCAACTAATGAGTTAGTTGTGGGATGATGTATTACGGAACGAGTAAAGAGACTTGCCGGTAACGAGATTGAACTAGGTATTGGATACCGACGATCGAATCTCGGGCAAGTAACTTACCGATGGACAAAGGGAACAACGTATGTTGTTATGCGGTCTGACCGATAAAGATCTTCGTAGAATATGTAGGAGCCAATATGGGCATCCAGGTCCCGCTATTGGTTATTGATCGGAGACGTGTCTCGGTCATGTCTACATTGTTCTCGAACCGTAGGGTCCGCACGCTTAAGGTTTCGATGACAGTTATATAATGAGTTTATGAGTTTTGATGTACCGAAGGAGTTCGGAGTCCCGGATGAGATCGGGGACATGACGAGGAGTCTCGAAATGGTCGAGACGTAAAGATCGATATATTGGACGACTATATTCGGACATCGGAAGGGTTCTGAGTGGTTCGGGTATTTTCGGAGGTACCAGGGAGTTACGGGAATACGAGGAAGAAGCAATGGGCCTTGATGGGCCTTAGTGGGAAGGACCAGGAGGTGGCGCGCGCCCCTCCCAAGCCCAGTCCGAATTGGACAAGGGGTTTGGGGCGCGGCCCCTCTCTCCCTTCCTTCCCCTCTTCCCCTCTTTCCCCCCTTGACCTAGTTGGACTAGGAAAGGTGGAATCCTACTCCCGGTGGGAGTAGGACTCCCCTTGGCGCGCCAAACCTAGGGCCGGCCTCCTCCCTCCCTTGCTCCTTTATATACGGGGGCAGGGGGCACCCCATGGACACATAAGTTGATCTTCGTGATCGTTCCTTAGCCGTGTGCGGTGCCCCCCTCCACCATATTCCACCTCGAATATATCGTTGCAGTGCTTAGGCGAAGCCCTGTGCCGGTAGAACATCAAGATTGTCACCACGCCGTCGTGCTGACGGAACTCCTCCCCGAAGCTTTGCTGGATCGGAGCTAGGGGTGCGTCATCGAGCTGAACGTGTGCCAAGAACTCGGAGGTGCCGGAGTAACGGTGCTTGGATCGGTCGGATCGGAAAGACGTACGACTACTTCCTCTACGTTGCGTCAACGCTTCCGCTTCGGTCTACGAGGGTACGTAGACAACACTCTCCCCTCTCGTTGCTATGCATCACCATGATCTTGCGTGTGCGTAGGAAATTTTTTGAAATTACTACGTTCCCCAACACTCACTATATATAGGGGAGAGGGAGGAGGGTGCGCCCCCTCTAGGGTTCCCACCCCTAGGGGGGCGGCAGCCCTAGATGGGAAAGGGGAGGCGGCCAAGAGGGGGAGAGAGGGGGCGCCCCCTAGGGTGGGCCTTAGGCCCATCTAAGCCTAGGGTTTCCCCTTTCTCATCCTTTGCTGAGCCTTGGGCCTTGTGGGGGGGCGCACCAGCCCACCTGGGGCTGGTCCCCTCCCACACTTAGCCCAAGTAGCCTTCCGGGGATGGTGGCCCCACTTGGTGGACCCCCGAACACCTCCGGTGGTCCCGGTACACTACCGGTGATGCCCAGAACACTTCCGGTGGCCAAAACCATAATTCCTATATATAAATCTTTACCTCTGGACCATTCCGGAACTCCTCGTGACGTCCGAGATCTCATCCGGGACTCCGAACAACATTCGGTAACCACATACAAGCTTCCTTTATAACCCTAGCGTCATCGAACCTTAAGTGTGTAGACCCTACGGGTTCGGGAGACATGCAGACATGACCGAGACGTTCTCCAGTCAATAACCAACAGCGGGATCTGGATACCCATGTTGGCTCCCACATGTTCCACGATGATCTCATCGGATGAACCACGATGTCAAGGATTTAATCAATCCCGTATACAATTCCCTTTGTCTATCGGTACGATACTTGCCCGAGATTCAATCATCGGTATCCCGATACCTTGTTCAATCTCGTTACCGGCAAGTCTCTTTTACTCGTTCCGTAGTACATCATCCCGCGATCAACTCCTTGATCACATTGTGCACATTATGATGATGTCCTACCGAGTGGGCCCAGAGATACCTCTCCGTCACACGGAGTGACAAATCCCAGTCTCGATTCGTGCCAACCCAACAGACACTTTCGGAGATACCTGTAGTGTACCTTTATAGCCACCCAATTACGTTGTGACGTTTGGCACACCCAAAGCACTCCTACGGTATCCGGGAGTTGCACAATCTCATGGTCTAAGGAAACGATAGTTGACATTAGAAAAGCTTTAGCATACGAACTACATGATCTTGTGCTAGGCTTAGGATTGGGTCTTGTCCATCACATCATTCTTCTAATGATGTGATCCCGTTATCAATGACATCCAATGTCCATGGTCAGGAAACCGTAACCATCTATTGATCAACGAGCTAGTCAACTAGAGGCTTACTAGGGACATGGTGTTGTCTATGTATCCACACATGTATCTGAGTTTCCTAACAATACAATTCTAGCATGGATAATAAACGATTATCATGAACAAGGAAATATAATAATAATCAATTTATTATTGCCTCTAGGGCATATTTCCAACATCCCCAACACTCAACTCTCTCTCACAGGATTTGGATTTAATGGAAAGAAGCTTTGAGTGCAAAGCAACTTGGGGAAGGCTAGAGATCAAGATTCATATGGTAGGAATGGAATATCTTGGCCTCAACACAAGTGTAGGTGGTTCTCTCTCAGAAAATGCAAGTTGGAAGTGTAGGTTCGTTCTGATGGCTCTCTCCACGAATGAAGAGGAGGTGGAGGGGTATATATAGTCTCCACACAAAATCTAACCGTTACACACAACTTGCCAATCTCGGTGGGACCGAATTGATAAACTCGGTCGGACCGATTCAGCAAATCTAGTGACTGTTATGATTTTCGGTGGGACCGACATGCAACTCGGTAGGACCGATATGGTTAGGGTTAGGGCATAACGTAATCTCGGTGAGACCGATTACACAAACTCGGTGAGACCGATTTTGGTAATAAGCTAACTAGAGAGTTGGTCAGGTAAACTCGGTTGGACCGATTCGCTCATTTCGGTGAGACCGAAATGTTACAAAAGGGAACAGTGAGTTTACATTGCAATCTCGGTAGGAACGATTACGCAAACTTGGTGAGACCGATTTTGGTAATAGATCCATACAGAGAGATTGCAATCCCATCTCGGTGAGACCGAGATCCCTATCAGTGAGACCGATTTGCCTAGGGTTTGTGGCAGTGGCTATGACATCTGAACTCAGTGGCGCCGGATAGAAAGAATTGGTGGGGCCGAGTTTGACTTTTGGTTTAGGTCATATGTGGATGTGAGAAAGTAATTGAGGGCTTTGGAGCATATCACTAAGCATTTTGAGCAAGAGCCTCATTAAGCAACACCTCATCCCTCCTTGATAGTATTGGCTTTTCCTATAGACTCAATGTGATCTTGGATCACTAAAATAGAAAATGTAGAGTCCTGAGATTTGAGCTTGAGCCAATCCTTTGTTCTTAACATCTTGAAGGGGTTTCACATCCTCTAGTCCATGCCACCTCATTGTTGAACTTATCTGAAACATACTAGGTAAAAGTGTTAGTCCAACAAAAGATATGTTGACATTAATTACCAAAAACACCTAGGGAGCACTTGTGCTTTCACATCTTACATTGTTCTGCGAAAAATCCGTCATTGTAATCCCTGGAATCAACCTCAAGTCGGATGGACTCTAGCAGTTTCGCATTCAGTATAAAGAATGTGACAAAGTTAACTTCTGCCTGGATGCCGCGGTAATGTCCCAGCACTAAGGTCTTCAAACGAATATCCTGAGATGTGAGAAAATTCCGGTGTTTATGACGCCAGAAATTTGTTCCTGCTGATGAATCTGTCTGAATCTGAATAGACAGGAGAAATCACAAACTTCAGAACTCCAAGTAGATCAAAAGAGCATCTGGACAGCAAACACTGTCACTTTATAGAGTATCAATGCAAACCATTACCTTCATATACAACTTCTTCAAGCATACAAAGCATTTTATCAAGTCAATAACCATATCCAGATTAAAGTTCATATGGACAGCCAAGATCTTGACAGTACGCACCAGCGTTGTCAGGCTAACAACGTGCAATCTCTTCATCGTGCATGGAACAACAATATTAAGAGATAAGTAAGTACAAATGACATGTAAGATTTCGGCACAAAAAAATGTAGCATGAAGTATAAAGGACATGGCATAACTACCTGAATAACCGTGGAGCTAAACATGATGTTGGGGTCCTGTGAATCCTGAGAAATGTAACCCAAGGTCGCCAGTCTAGGTGCGGAGATTACTGACACCCACATTCTCATATCCATTCTCAGACAGAGCAACCTTTCAAGTGAAGGGGCAACCTCAATGATGAGTTCTACAAACCTGGAATATACGCCTATACTTTTAAGGATGGGGGAGTTGACCCTGAGACCATGGATGTCAAAACTAGTCCTGTGCAACAAGCTTTCCAGGGCAGGGCAGCCGGAGGCGATGATGCTCTGCAGCGAGCCCTCAGAGATTTTAACCTCCACGAGCGCAAGCTTCTTGAGGAGGGGAAACTGAGAAGCGTCTCCACGGTATTGTCCGGGTGATGGCACTGGCTGATGGTGGCGACGCGGAGAGTGGACGAGAACCTGAAGATGGACGCCGGTGGTGGCTGCAGCAGCTGTAACCTTGAGAACGAAAATCTGTATGTTATTGGCAGCTCCAGGTAGAACTCGAGCTCTTGGAGCCTGTCCAGGGAGGGGGAGCGACAGGAGAAAGAGGCGGTGGACGGGGCCCCCATGGGCGGAGAGTATGGCGCCGGGGAGGTTGCCGGAGAGGCCACGGCAGTCGAGGTTGAGAGGGGCGGTGCGCCAGAGGTGGCGCCACCGGGACGCGAGGGCTTGAGTGCGGGCGCCCTCCTTGGTGGTCAGGGGGGACGACACGGTCCGGTCCCGCGGTCCGGCTCATGGCCCGCTCGGCTCGGGCCGGCTCGGTCCTGGCCCGCTGAAAAAATCGGCCAGTCCGAGCTCAGGAATTCAGCCCGACAAAACTTCGGTCCGGTCCGGGCTTTAACTGAGCCGACCGAGCGGACCGAAGAACGTGGCGAGAGCGTGGCCGGAGCATGGCGAGAGCGTGGCGGGCGTGTGGTGGGGCGTGCCGGGGGCATGGCGGGGGCGTGGCGGGGTCGTGGCGAGGTCGTGGCAGGGGTGTGGCGGCCCAGGCACGGCGGGGGCCGAAGAAAATGTCGCCGTTCATGTCCGCCGCCGCGGGGGCCGTCGTCAGCGCGGCCACTGGACTCGCTGGCCCTGGGAAATATGTCCACTGGATGCGCCTCACTCGGATCTATCGTATACACCAACGAACACGACGTGGGAGGTCCTGCATCGCCGCATCGGGCATCGTCTTTTTCATCTACGTTCACCGGCCGTCGTGCCAAATTCGTCGCCGATGAGCTCCCTCTGGTGATCTTCTTGACTCCTCTATCTCCCTCTGGAACTTCCAAAGCTGTCTGACATCTTCACGACGAGCCCCGCTGCCTCCAGCGCCCTCCCCGCGTCGCGATGCTCCGGCGCGTGCTCTGGCGTGAACTCTGGCCGGTCCAAACGAGCCGCTCGGTCCGGCTCGGGCTTCGTCCCTGCCGGTCCGGTCCCTGGAAACAGGACCGTGACCTTGCTCGGTCCGGTCCGGTCCGGACCGCCGATGACCGGTACAAAGGACGGCTCGGTCAGGGACCGGACCGGCCCGGACCGTGCCCACCCCTACTTGGTGGGCAGGAGGAAGATTATCTCGCCCAGGACCGCGTCGGGAAGATCGCTGATGCGGTCCAGCGACCCTTTGCCGCCATCTCCCCCAGCTCCCGGCAGCGGGTGTTGGGTTCTCCGCGCGGCCGTGGCTTCCGGGTCGGTCGTTTCAGCTGGACCTGGCGTCGATTGGCGGGCCGGCCTGAGCTCTCTGCCAACCTTTAGCAGTCCATCGGTTCCTTGCCCTTAGTGTTTATGTGTTTTTATCATTAGATTTCATCAATGTTTTTTTTCCAAAAACATGTTGAACTTTTCAATACACGTTGTACATTTTTAGTATACACATATAACATACTTTTTATGCACATTCAATTTTTAAAGTACATGATGATCATTTTTCAAATACATCTTTGGACATTTCTTTCAATAAATGTTAAAAAATAAAATAGACATTGACTGTGTTTTTGAATGGTATGGAATACTTACCATATGTTAGGTGAACATTTGGGAGAAAGAACATATTATAAATTCATGAAAATTTTACTAAATTTCACTGATATTTTCAGAATGGTAAGCGACATATTTAAAACTAGTAGGTGTTTTATAAACATATTTTATAAAGGTTTATTTAAATTTTCACGACATATTTTTGAAAGCAGGAATTTTATTTCAGTGTCACAAATATTTTTTCTAAGATTACAGTAATATGTTTTACAGTCTATAACTATTTTATTTAAAAATTCACAAACATATTTTTCTAACACATGGACATATTTTTGAAAGCAGGAATTTTATTTCAGTGTCACAAATATTTTTTCTAAGATTACAGTAATATGTTTTACAGTCTATAACTATTTTATTTAAAAATTCACAAACATATTTTTCTAACACATGGACATAATTTTTAATGTCAAACAATTTTATGAATGGCGCGAAGAATTTTCAAAATTGCGTGAACAATATTTTACATGGCATGATGATTTTCAATGCGAGGTATTAGTTTTTTAAATGTAAGTTATGTTTTTTTGAAATACACATTTATAAAAGTTCTAGAAATATAACTAAAAGGAAAAACAAACGGAAAGGACATACCTAACAGCTAAGTAGAACTATCGTGCGAGCGATAGATGGACTAGCACATTTAAGTTGGGTTTGAGGCAACACCGGCTACCATCATGCAGCAAGCAACATGGGCAATCCCTATTTGGCACTTCAGGCATCCGGTGACGGATTCGAAACTGAGACCTGAAACTTCGCACCGCAACACAGCAACCACTCGGACAACAAGCCGCATGTGATAATTTACTTCATTTTTTTGGCACTTATTCTTTCTACAGATCGCGATGCCTGCGTCTTTTCTTTTTTCTTTTTCTTATCTTTTCTCTGTTTCTCTTTTGTTTTCCTTTTCTTCTGCAAATGAGCGAACTTTTCTCAATTTTTGCTATATTTGTTTTAAAAAAACAGGATGAACTCTCTTTCCAATTTTTGATTTTTTTAAAATTGATGAACTTTTTGAAAATGGATTACTTTTTCCAGTTTTAATGAAATTTTTTCAAATTTGAGAAAAAAATTCGAAGTTGGTGGTGAACTTTTTTAACATTTGATAAACTTTTTTAAAAAATTTGTGATTTTTTTTGTCAACGTCGGTGAAATTATTTTAAATCCATGAACTTTTTTTTAAACCTGGTGAACAATTTTCGAAATCGTGATTTTCTAATTCAAAATGTTTGTACTTTTCTCAAAACCCCACGAACTATTTTCAAATTCGTTATTTTTAATTCAAAATCGATGAACGCTTTTTCAAATCAATTAAGTTTGTCGAACTTTCTTAGAACTCACGAACTTTTTACAATTTTATGCTTTTTTAAAATTCATGATTTTTTTTCGTAAGCTTGAAGTTTTTTTGAATTCACGAACGTTTTCCTTTACCGCAAACTTTTTCTAGTTGGTACGAACATTTTTTTTAATCCATTGTTTTTGTGAATTCTTGTACAAATTTATGTTCTCTTTATTCAATTTATAGTGGGTATATAGTACTACTATATGCTAATGCTATATTGAAGGGGCGGTGCTACAACCTCACAATGGGAAGTTGCAACCGGCACGGGCAATGCTACAACCGGTGCCCAGCAAGCTGCAAGCGACAGAACGGCGAGCTTCAACCTGGTGGGTCACCATGTCGGCGATGGAGACCATGCCGGCGGGCTGTTGCAACCATGGTGGTGAATTTGTTGGAACCATTTTTTTTTTCCTTTTTTGCTACGACCGACCAAAATTTTTGCTACGTTCTGGCGACGAACATCCATGGTTTTGCTTGAACCGGCAATTCTTTTTGTTGGAACCGGCTAAAGTTTTTGCTTCAAATGACTTAATTTTTTTCTCAGTTGCTCGGATTTGTTTTTTGCTGGAACACAGTGCTGCAAATCTACGCAATGGCGAGCCGGAGGCGGCGACGCCGTGCTTCCATGGGGTGCAGGCGTTGCTGGAACCGGCTTTGGCCGCAAGATGCATCAGGCTTTCATGGAGCTGCATCCGGCAAAGCGGGTGGTGCCCGACAATGACGGTGAGATTGGGATGGGGCCGTCGACGAGGACGTCGCCGGCGGTGAGCGAGGTGGACCTTTTTTCCTCACACGAGATGTGCCAGTGGCCATGCACGGTGTTGGTTGACTTTTTCTTTTGTTTCTCTGCACGCGAGAGGTGAACGAGGACAAAGATTAGTTTCTAATCAAACGATCGTTAGCAGGCATATCGGAAGGCTGCGGGCAGACCGGCCCAAATTTTGGCCGGCGCGCGTCGGCAGTACTGCCAAGACATGCATGTACCCGTTTCTTGTCGAGATTGTAATCGTGTGCTTGTCTGCCTCCGCAAACAATATGACAATCATAAGTGCCTAGCTGTTTGTTGTCCTCTTATCAGAGCAAGTACTAGTAGTTTAGATGCTTCTAACCACCGCCATGAAGTTACCATTGCATTCTTGCCTCCTGATGCGGTGAAAAAAACCGTGCCGACATGGAAACCTATTTAAACCGTTCAGTGCACTCTGTAGGAACGAGTAATCAGGCGAGCTCCCGTTAACCTGTCTGTCAGCTGCTCTGCAAATGGAGTCCCGTGCTCTCGCCCTCGTCTCCGTCCTCTTCCTCTCTCTGCTTCGTGCCGCGCATGCCACCACCGCTGGAACCGCCGACGGCACGGAGCGGTGGGGATACGTGGTGGTTCGGCCGAGTAAGTCCGGCTATGCCGTAACAAACTCTTGCAGTCTAGCTTGTTCGTCTCCGTTCTCTCGCTGACGCTGCTTGGATGCGCCGGCCGTTGCAGAGGCTCACCTGTTCTGGTGGTACTACAAGAGCCCCCAGGCCCAGAGGGTGTCCACGCCCACCAAGCCATGGCCGACCGTCCTCTGGCTGCAGGGTGGCCCGGTACGATCATCCGCTGGAACTTGCTTGTCCTCAGCTTATGCCGCCGTCGTCGTCGTCATCGTGTTCTTCTTTTTCTCAGGGAGCGTCGGGCGTCGGGGTCGGCAACTTCCTGGAGGTCGGGCCGCTCAACGGCGACCTGAAGCCACGCAGCTCGACATGGCTGCACAAGGCCGACCTCATCTTCGTGGTCGGTCAGGGAGACAAGCACATCGTCTTCGATGTTTCTTCTGCATTACATTTTTTTTGGCTGAATCAAGCTGCCGTGTGACACTGATCGACAGGACAACCCAGTAGGGGTCGGGTACAGCTACGTGGAGGACGACAGCCTGCTGGTGACGACCGACCTGCAGGCGGCGGCGGACATGACCACGCTGCTCAAGGCCCTCGTCAAGGAGCTGACGACCTTGCGGAGCAGCCCGCTGTTCATCGTCGCCGAGTCGTACGGCGGCAAGTACGCCGCCACGCTCGGCGTCTCCGTCGTCCGGGCCATCCGCGCCGGCGAGCTCAAGCTCACGCTCGGCGGCGTGGCGCTCGGAGACAGCTGGATCTCGCCGGAGGATTTCGCGGTAATTAAAAACCTCGCAACACTTCCACCGCGCAAACTGTTGTGATTGAGATTCTGAGACTGATGATGGGCGTGCATGCAGTCTTCGTACGGGACGCTCTTGTTCCAGGTGTCGAGGCTGGATCGCAACGGCGCAGACCACGCAAACAAGTGCGGCCATGACTCTCATCTCAAGAGATAAAGAGCGACTGAACATAATCTTCTGATCAAGTCATGAATCGCCATTGATGAACAGGGACGCACAGGTGGTGAGGCAGCAGGTCGCCGCGGGGCAGTTCAAGCAAGCACAGGCCACACTCAACAGAATGCTCAACTGGATCGTCGTCAACAGCGGCCACGTGGTAACATGAACGAGTCATCAGTATTCCGTTGTCCATAATTCGCTCCTCCGGTTTTCTGACAGCTTAACGGGCCTGTTACATGCGTAAATGCAGGATGTGTATAACTTCCTACTGGACACCGGGATGGACCCGGTGGTCGCGGCGAGCTCATCGCCGGCGCCGGAGTACTCGAGGTACCTGGAGAGCAAGTCCGTAGGGGACTCCATTCAGGAGGCCATGAATGGAGCCATCAAGCAAAAGCTCAAGATCATCCCCAAAGACGTGGTGTAAGTGGGCCTCATTCGAATAGACTCCGATTTTCACAAACAAAAACTGCCGGTTGAAATATCATCACTAGTTGTTTTGAAAACTATTTGCAGATGGCAGGCGCAATCCTACAGCGTCTATTACGCGCTGATCAACGATTTCATGAAGCCGAGGATTCAGGAGGTCGGTTGGGATATCATCACATTGCATGACAAAACTATTTTTTGCTCTCCTTTTTTAGAAATTACAGTTTTTATAAATTGAGATTGTCACATTTCCTGCAGGTTGACGAGCTCCTGTCGTATGGTGTCAATGTGACCGTGTACAATGGACA
Source organism: Aegilops umbellulata (assembly GCA_032464435.1). Taxonomy (NCBI): domain Eukaryota; kingdom Viridiplantae; phylum Streptophyta; class Magnoliopsida; order Poales; family Poaceae; genus Aegilops; species Aegilops umbellulata. Next base: position 476,370,374 of record CP136054.1, read on the forward strand.
GGTGACTCATTATAATTACAGTACTCTACTTAAGATAAATCAAATATGCACTATATTTTGAAACGATCAGATGCCATTTTGCAATGCATGTAGTCAAAATTCAAAAACATTAACCCCGTGGTAGGTGCGAAATATTCTGACTTTGTCAGAGTATTACAAGGTGAAGCTATTCTATTTTCACAGAAGTGTTTACTACAAATAGTATATTATTTTCAGATAATATAACCAAACTACTGGTAATTTAGTAACAAAAATGAGTTCTGGATTAACTTGCAACATGGCACAGAAGGAAGAGAAGCTTCAGCTGCACGTGGTTTGCCGCTTCGGTTCAACACTCTAACGTCAGTGAGCTGCCATTGCTTCGTCCGTTTCTTCAGGCTCTGTTTGGCATCTAGCCCGGCCATGGATCTTGCCATCTTCTTGGGGCCACGGACAAGCCTGCACATTTGTCTGCTTTCCAGAAAGATAATTTTCTTTTCCCCTCTTGGGGTGTCCAGTACGTTAGATAGAACATGCAGGTCGGGATTGATGGCTGAAAACTAGGCAGATAAAGATTTGTGATTTGACCAGCGGAAACACTACATTGTCAACATGTGCAGCTGAAAATACACCCCAAACTATGCCACCAAGCATTGTATTCAGTGAAATATCCTTGCAACAAGTTACTAAAGTCTGTGAAACTTCTCTTTTGACTGAAGCTCGATGTGATCTGCTCGGCCGTCGGCGCAGAAGCATGGGTTGAGAAGCTCAAGTACGAGATAACAATTTTTTGGCGTCACTTTTGAACTCTTTTTTTTAGGACGGGATTGAGGAAAAGGCCCCTGAACTCCTCCTACTGATCGCTTGTTTCAGATGGGATGGACTGAAGAACTTCTTGGCCCTGCCAAGACAGCCTCTCTACTGTGGCTCGGCTGGAGCCACCAAGGGCTTTGTTAGATCTTACAAAAACCTGCATTTCTACTGGATCCTTGGTGCAGGGCACTTTGTAAGCAACTCTTTTGATTCAGCACTTTTGCAATAACCTACTCCCTCCGTCCGAAAAGTTTGTCCCAAGCTTGTCCCTCAAATGGATGTATCATGCTAGATACATCCATTTGAGAGACAAAATTTTCGGACGGAGGGAGTACAAATTATCCTGAAGAGAATAGTAGACATTACAGAGATTTTGCTACCGTTTTATTTTTCATCTAAGGCGCCAATTCGACGATGACTTGCAGGTGCCTGTTGATCAGCCCTGCATTGCGCTTGACATGATCGGCAACATCACACAGTCTCCGGCTCTTTCTCGTTCATAGAAGTGAAGGTTCAGAGGAACGCAGAGGGGGTGGAGAAAAATGGAGCTACGAGCAGTTTGCTTCGATCAGCTCGTGTTGGTCAGGGTGGTGGGGGACGTGGAGAGCAACCTGGATTTAACCCATGGATGTGGCGTTGTGGCGCCCTTGTTTCTAATAAGAATGCACTTTCAACTTCTTCGTTTTGTTGTTGCATTTTCGTATTTCCTTAAAGAGTGCGATCTTATCAACATTTGTTTTATGTACTTTTTTTGCAAGTTCTTTTCTTTTCTGAAAAGGAGGCTGAAACCTCAACCAATTCTTATTGATTAATGATTATTAAACAAAGGGTGACCATCGTTGAACCATTACAAGATATGAAATAACACCTATGATTAAGTCCTTGAGTATTCGAAAGCTTTGTGCGGTGCAGATTCAACCACTAGTGAACCAGCTTGCGAACCAACTGTCGACGTTGGAGAGGAGCTTTGCTCCCGAAGAGTGGGAGATTGTTGCTGATCAAGTCAGTCTTAGGGCATGGCCAATGCATAGCCCTAGGGTGATGCCCCGCAGGCCATGTAGAATCAGATATCAGGAAAAGTAGATTCGGATGGTGTAGGGGGATCCTCGGCGGGAGGCTGGTGCTTGGGGAGAAAAAATATGGTCTGGTGCATAAAGCTGAAAAAGTTGAAGTGCAGAGTAGGGATGCATGAGTAGTGAGAGTCTACTTTCTATTCTTTGATTATGCCCATTAGTAGTAGCTTGTTTTGAAGAGAAAAAAATCAATATAGATGCCTCAAACTACTTTTTATCATGGGGCATCTGTAACCATATGTCACCATTGTACATATGTCCTTACATGCCATCCGAACCATGCAATGCTGGCATTGGATCCACCCCCAAGACAATAACCATGAACAAAATATGCAGATGCTTCTTGTGGTGTGCCAAAGCCGAGGCTAGAGGAGGAAATTGCACCATGTCCTACGAATCGGCTTGTACACCGGAGGGGACGGGTAGACTTGGGGGTACCAAACTTGAGATGGCTAAACATCACAATCCAGTTGAGGTGGTTGTGGCTTACCGGTTCTGATCAGCTAAGGTTGTGGAAAGAATTCAAGATAACTATGCCTAAGGAGGCACATGCAATCTTCCAAGTGTCCACTAGGGTTCTTGTAGGCGATGGTCAAGGGACAATTGTTTGTGGGTACAGATGGATCAATGTGTTCAGAGCACATGAGGTCGCCCCGAGGATCTATCATCGCATTACAGCGGGGGCGAATCCAACAGGACGGTGCACTTGGCGGTGATCGATGGAAATTGGGATGCGGATGTGGAATTGTGGACCCGGAGATGGATGCAGACACCCATGATGAATACATGCTCCTATGGATAGCTGTTACAGAGGTCTACCTGAACATGGATGTGTCGGATAAGGTCAGGTGGGCGTGGGAAACGAATGGTGATTTTTTTGTTCGATCGCCTTATGCAGCGAAGTTCACAGGACGTGAAGTGACACCGTACTCGGAGATTGTGTGGAAGTCTATAGAGCCGCTACAGTTTCATTTCTTTGTGTGGTTGGACATGACGAACTACTGTTAGACATATTGGCGGCGAGGGGACTACCACACCAGGAGACCTGCCCTAATTGTGATCAACATGAAGAATCGATCAATCATATACTCATCACATGTGTCTTCGCTAGAACTATTTGGTCAAAAAGTGTGGACAGCCTTGGGCAAGCCTGATTGGACATCTTCGTTGGAAGACCATATGGTGGAGTGGTGCACAGATTGACAGGGGATCGACGTTAGATGAAGGAAGCACAAGCAATTGTCATGCTAGTCTTTGGAGCTCTGGAAGCGTATGAATGCCAGGTTTTCGATGGTGTGGCTCCATCCACTACTCAGGGTTTTCGAAGGTTGAAGAGGAGGGTCATGTGTGGATGCAGGCGAGTCTCCACCAAGGGGGACTATGATCCTCTTTTGGGGGTCTTGGCTAGGTGGGTAGGTATTGAGTAATCACCCTGTAGCCGCCAAATTCTTTGACCATTACTTCAGAATTAGCCACCACACCCACTAAGCCAATCACCATACATGCCTCACCTTGTCCAACCTCTAGCAAAAGGTGACATGGCAAGAACGAAGCAACCAAGCTATGTCACGACTGATGTCGGAGACCTTTGCAACAAGATCCTAACTCCAGGATAGTCTAACTAGAAGGACGGTGGCGACACCGACTAGCCTATGGTAGAGTCCTCAGCATCCTCATCATCGGAGAGTCCGCGGGAGAACCCAGACGTGTTCGCCGACTCACCCCCGGTTTACCAGAAGGTGCGGAGCTCATATCTACTTAGAAGCAAATGGATATTTTGGTCGAATAATTAAGTGGTTCATATGAACTTGATGAGAACGAATGTTTATTTAAAATTAGTAGTATAAAGTTTGATGAGAAGCGCTCTTAGTTCACTTCGGTAGAATGCTGGTCTACAAAACCTGATGTCATAGGTTCATATCCTACAGAGCATGATTCCATCTATGTTATGTCGAAGCAGAGTAAACTAATGTTTATTTAATATTAGTAGCACTAAGTTTGAAGTGTATGATACAGGATGAAAACATTGTGATATGATCCCGAACAAATGAACCACAACGAAACAGCATGATTGTTTTTGTGAAACATAATAAAACATTATGGTAAAACATTTGAATTGGTTAGAATATTTATATTTCTTGTAAATGACAATATATTTTATCTAATTTACTCTTAGCTCACTGTACTTCAAACATGTTTGATAAATAAGATGTATAGGTTAAAAAAATCAATTGTTTTATTGTAACTTTTTTTGCATCACGGGAGCATATCACAATGTTACATTCCGTATCAATATACTTCAAACTTAATATCTGGATTTTAATAAACATTCATTCTTATTAGGTTTTCTTCATGTTCTATAGTCCATCCCTATGTTTCATAATTTAAAAGTTTAAATTTATCAAAATATATTCACTATTGATCTTGTTAAGGAGCCCTCATTACCATGAACACAATTGTGCAAATGGATCATAAATTCGACTTTATGTTCAACAGATATGGAGGCTTCAATTTTCAGAATAAGATTTTAATGCATATGGTTGTGGAATGAGAGAGTAGATGGATTGTTGCACTGTACAATGTCGACGGTGACACACACATACTCCTATGTAAGGCCAACTCCACCGCGCGACCCCAAACGGACGCCCGTTTTGTCTAGATTCTGTCCGTTTGGGTAGGGATTTGGGATCGTGTCCGGGCGTGTCCTGGGATGCGGTGGCCGTGCGCCCACCACGTGGACGCATTCCGGCCGCATCCTGTCCGCGTATTATTTTTTTGCAAGTCCTTAATTTTATTTCATCATTCATTTTTGGTACATGGAAAATGCATCATCACATTTTGACTAGTAAAGTAAGGCCAAAGAAAACAAGAACCATAAAAATACATTTTAGAAGATACCCAATTTCCATAACTGCTCCCTTGAGTTGGGTTAGGGCTTTCTCGATGCACTCGTTGTTGATCTGTGGAGGAGGCTCGATCTGGCATCCTCCTTTCTTCTTCAAGCCAGAAGGCTCGATCTGGCATCCTCCTTTCTTCTTCAAGCCAGAAGTCGATGTTGCTTCCTCCTCACACCTAGTCTCGTGCCTAGCCTCTAATCTAGCAACAAGTGCAGTTGTCTTATTTACAGCCTCTATGCTAGTTAAAAGTGCATGAGCATGTACTAAATTTCGCTCTATCAATATATCGATGTACTCTTCTTCCCAATACCAAAACTTGCATCCATTCTACACAATAAAATTTAAAGTTAGCACAACTAGTCAAATCTAGAGCACAAACCGAAGCTAAAAAAAGCGCATACCCCATCGTTTAAGCACTTGATGAACACCCATCCGGGATGTTCCGGCGTTGTAGACACGCGGCGCATGACCATCCTTGGGTAGTTGTCGCACTTAATGAGTGGGAACGATGCGCCGGCGAGCTTTTGAGCAAGCACCGAGCCCGGCCGGCCGCCATTCATGTATCTACCGGCGGACCACCGACGGTGCAGATCCGAGCGGCTAGAGGAGGAGCCACTGCCTGCATGTGGCCTTGCGGCCCTGCTAGGGGCTTCCGGCGAGGTGCCCGGCCAGTCCATGGCGCGGCCCGGCCTCCCACAGCCGGCCGAGCTCAATACCGACCGGATCCGCCCCAAAACCGGCCGGCGGGTGCGCAAACCAGGTGACCGTGGTTGGGTAGCTCGGCGGCGCCGAGGGGAAGGGTTTGGGCGAGCTCGCGTCCGAACTGCACGGCTGCAATGGCAGCGGCGGCGGCGGCAGCAGCGAGTGGAAGAGTGGGGAAGAGTGGAGGGGGTGCGGCCGGAGGAAGGGAGGGGGCGGATAGAAAAAGGCCTGCCTTGTGCCACCGACGGCGGGCCAGGGTAGGACACGTGCAGACGACCCACGCGTCCGCGTGTTGTCCGTTTCACCCCCAGAAGCGGCGCAAACTTGGGCCACGGATGGGTCGAAAGCGGACACAAAGCGGACAAAAGTCCGTTTGCGCCCGCGCGCTGGGCCGTCTCGTTTGTCCCTTTTACCCTAAACAGACGGGGACGGACAGGATAGGGTCGCACGGTGGAGTTGGCCTAACATACCTGACATAAACACGGTATGTATACGAGAGTGTATAGTGATAACAGAAATAAAATGAAGCATCTTAGTGAAAGTGAGGCACGATCCCCACAAAAGCTTGAACGACTAAGCCATGCACAGTACCTTCTGCGCACGGTAAAAAAAAACAGTCTGCTGAAGAGGTAAAAAAAAAAAACAGCCTTTGGAAGTAGCAGCGGCTGGAATCGGGGTTTGGGAGGCCCCGATTATGCGAGAGCATTGCAACGTCCCCACTTGATAGTTCATCCACAGATAGCAATTGTACCTCCCGTGAGTGAACTGAACAGAGATAAATCGATCTCTACCATGTCATGCTGTAAAACATGGTGTGGCATGAAAACAAGGAAGACTATATTTTTTTTCCATCCAGAGAGGAAAGATAAATCATTCTCAGTCAGGAAAAATGATAAATTGATGTATTTGTGCTTAAGCTATGTAGTTGACTTGTGACAGGTCTCTACCTAAACAATGCGAGATCTTTGTGCATGATGTATTTTCCTTTTGACGAATTTGTGCATGAGCACTTGCGTTCCTCGAACCTACATCATCTCTCCCAGCATTTGTTTCAACCTTTTGAAAGTTAAATCATGATCATCAAGATATCTGAAGGCAAAAAACTACACGTGCTGCACTAAATGGGCCACTAAAATGGGGCAAGGGGCCCATGGCCTGTTGTATTTGGTATAAATAACACAGCCGGCCCTTGGTCAGATTCAGTACTTGATTCTAGTTGAACCCTACTCGGCTCGGGGAATGCATAGCGCATAGCGGAGAATCCAGTGCGGCGGCGCCTCATCTGGAAAATCCACCGCGGTGCGGCGGCGCAGTACATGGAGATGGAGGGTGCCAAGAAGAGGAAACTAGCCGCAATGGGCATCAACGAAGCCACGCCGGCGGTTACGGAAGGCCACGATCCCAAACCACCGACGACGACGGCGGTGAGAAGCCCAGAACCACGGCCCGGCGACCACATCAGCAACCTTCCCGACGCCATCCTCGATGAGATCATCACCCTTCTTCCCACCAAGGACGGCGCTCGCACCCAAGTCCTAGCGTCACGTTGGCGCCACCTCTGGCAGTCCGCCCCCCTTAACGTCGACGTCCGTGACCTCCACGCCTATGGGATACAAGAGAAAGCTCTCCTCGGCTTCATCCTTTCTGCCCACCACGGGCCCGGACGCCGCCTGTGTCTACCTGCGCCTTATCTTCTGCACCAAGCAAAAGCAGCGCATGGCTCAGTTGGGACCCTCGGATCCCCCGCCCTTGACAACCTCCAAGAGCTGGAGCTCTACGTGGCCCCATTTGCAAGCCGAAGCCCACAACTGCCATCATCGCTTTCAGCGTCCATCTTTCGGTTCACGCCCACTCTCCGTGTCCTCACCAACTCTCCGTGTCCTCACCATCAGCCAGTACTCTCTCCGGGACTATATGGTCGAAACGCTCCGCTTTACGAAAAAGGGTTTCCCCCGCTTTATATTATAAAGCATACCACCAAGCATCCAACACAAAGCATCCAACACAAAGTACAAGTACAATAAGTTATAGAAACATGTTGGGGACACAGCAAGACAAGCCCCAAATAAGACTACTAGGCGACACTAATCCGGCTCAGGAGGGGGCGGCGGGGGCGGCGGGGGAGGAGCAAAAGATGCAGTGGCGCGAAGACCCGCCATGATGGTGTCGATGATGCCTCGATCGCTCCGCTTACTAAGCGGTCTCCAGAGCTGCAAGTAGCCACACATTTTGTAGATCACATCAGTCACTCGGGACGGAATCACTCGTTCGACAACTAATTTATTGCGGGTACACCAAAGGGACCAAGTAAGGGTACCTAGCGCGACCCAAATAGGGGCGCGCCTAGTCCCAGGGAGCCGGAGGACCTCCCCAAACAAATCCGGGAGGTTGTCATGCACCACGTGCCCCCAACTACCTCCCGAAAGCAGCTCCATAAGAACTGCGCCGCCGGGCAACGGAAGAAGATGTGGTTGCAATCCTCCAGAACCAGGCAAATGGGGCATAGGCCATCCCCAGGTCCATTACGCTTACGGACCTCAGTGCCCGAGGGGAGGCGTCTTCTAACCCATTGCCATAAAAATATACGGATCTTGAGGGGGAGTTTGATCTCCCAGAGCACCGTAAGCTCCACTGGGCCAGGAGTAGGCACAAGCGCCTGGTAGAGGGATCTAGTCGAGAATCTACCGCTTGGCTCGAGGTGCCAGGAGAGCGCATCCGGTTCCAGAGAAGGGGGATGAAGGGCAATGCATTCAAGTAATGCATCCCATTGCGAAAGTTCGATTGCCCCGAAGGTGCGACGGAAGGCAATCGCGCCTAGGTTCTCTAGTGCCTCGGCCACAGAGATGTGTGGGCGAACACAGATAGAGAATAGAACGTAAAACCACTCTGCAAAGGGGCGGGGTCCCGCCCATCTATCCAGCCAAAAAAGGGTGGCAGTCCCAGAGCCTATCTGGATGGAGGTCCCAATGCGCAGAACCGGAAACAAAGACATCACCGATTGCTAGAATTAGGAGCCTCCAGATCTAGAGGCAAACTCTAATGGCTGCCCGTGAAGGTACTTCCCACGCAGAATCTGAAGCCAGAGGCCACCCTCCTCAGTCTGGATCCGCCAAAGCCATTTGGACAGGAGGGCAATGTTCATACGCTTGGAGGAGATGACCCCCAAACCTCCCTGGTCCTTTGGTTTGCAGATCTCAGACCATTTGACCATATGGTACTTCTGCTTATTGTTCTCTCCCGCCCAAAAGAAGCGGGAGAGGAGTTTGGTAACTTCCTGATGAAGGGATTCATGTAGACTATAGAATCCCATTATATACATCAGTAGGCTAATAAGGGAGGAGTTCATTAGGATCACTCGAGCGTCTTTAGAAAGCCATCTCCCTTGCCAAGGCTCCATTCTCGGTTGGAGTTTGGCGACTATTGGACGGAAATCCTTTTCCAGGAGTCGTGCATCACTAAGGGGCATGCCAAGATAGGTCATCGGGAAGGAACCAAGCGGCAGTTCAGACGATTGGCAATCCGCTGGGCCTCCCTTTGGGAGTGTCCCATGACCATTACCTCGCTCTTGGCAAAGTTTATTTTGAGGCCCGACATTTCCTGGAAGCAGAGTAGGAGGAATTTGAGGTTCTGAATATCCTCATCAGACCCCTCCACCATCATAATAGTGTCGTCCGCGTATTGGAGATGGGTTAAACCCCCCGGTGTTACCAAATGAGGGCAGACCCCTCTAATGTGACCTGCACGCTTGGCCAAGTCCAGAATCGAGGTGAGCGCATCAACCACAAGGTTGAATAAGAATGGGGAGATCGGGTCTCCCTGTCGGACCCCTTGGCCATTTAAGAAGTAGGGGCCAACCTCCCCATTGATGTTAACAGCCGTCCGGCCACTCGTAACTAATTGCATCACCCGGGTCAAAGCCACGTTTCAACAACACTTCCCGAAGAAAGGACCAGTGAACAGTATCATAGGCTTTATGGAAATCGATCTTGAAGAAGACCGCACGAAGGTGTTTGCTCTTAACCTCATGGATAATCTCATGGAGGGCAATAATCCCATCTAAGATATATCTCCCTTTTGTGAAGGCCGACTGGTTCGGGTGGTGAATCCGGGGAGCAATAAGGGCCGCCCTAGTGGCGTATCCTTTGACGCATGATCCCCAGGTTCTCAATCCTATCGCGGCGTCCCTACCAACTAAACCATGGAGTTGACAATTTGCGCCGTGTGCTTCTCCCTAGCGCTTGTTCTCATCACTGTAGTAGTCGCGAAGGTTGCAAGTGGGAGAAAAATCACCGTCCATTATTCTATGTGTACCCTACCAGCTCCACCCGAGGTCAAGGGCATTGCTCTACTCAGACTCGTACCTGCTCTTGTTACAGAGGGCCCTGAAGCTACAATGCATTATCTGCATAACAAGCTTGGCAGTGCATTCACAATCAGTTTTCTCTGGAAAAGGATAACCTTCCTGGTTGGACAGGAGGCCTCCGCTATTTTCTTCCAAGGGTTGGAGTCAGAGGTTACCCACGGAGATTTATTTGAGTTCACTGTCCCCATGTTTGGCACAGAGGTAGGCTACGGTTTAGATTACACTACTCGCAGGGAGCAATTGCAATTCATTGTTGATTCTCTAAAGCCAGCACAACTCCGAAGCTATGTTGATCCCATGCTTGAAGAAGTGGAGGTAAATAACAAATTAACCCACCCTCGCACCTTTTTAGAAACTCGTTCATTTAAATCATGTCATTTCTCAGCACAATCTTGAATTAAATAATTCTCTTAGACATGTTAATTAGTCTACGTAAACTTTTGCTCAAAATTACAGAAATTGGTGTTCTTCCACCTCGCGTGTGTGATCCACATTCAAATTAGGTTATGACAGGTCAACGTTAATTCTGGCAAATAATATCATCATATATTTCCTACAAAAGCATGGTCTCTGTACTTGTGTTTACTGATGCTAGGTTAAAAAACTTTCCCGTGCATGCATGTTTGTTTGCTACGTTTTGGAGTATTAGATTTAACTAGCTAGCGATCTGATAATGTATTTAAATATTCCACAGAACTACTTTGCAAACTGGGAAGAAGAAGGGGTTGTTGACCTAAAACATGAGTTTAAGGAGCTACTCATGTTGATCTCAGGTCGATGCCTTGTTGGAAAAGAGATTCGAGAAAAGATGTTCGGCCAGTTCTGCACATTATTTAATCAAATCGAGAAAGGGTTGAACCTTGCCAGTTTCATGTTCCCGTACATCCCCATTCCTGTAAACCGTCGGCGTGACAGAGCACGTGTCAAGCTTAGAGGGATTCTCTCTGAGGTTGTGAGGTCACGCAAGAGCTTCAACCATGTTGGGGAGGATGTGCTGCAGAGGTTCATAGATGCAACGTATAAAAACGGCCGTGGCACAACCGAAGAGGAGGTCGGCGCATTGATCCTTGCCTTGATTTTTGCAGGCAAACACTCGAGTGCAATGACTAGCACGTGGACTGCAGCCTGCCTTTTGGGTCATGCAAAGTTCTTAGATGCTGCTTTGGAGGAGCAAAGGCAAATCATTAGTAAATACAAAGACAAGATAGACTACAATGTCTTGTCAGAGATGGGCACCCTGCATCTTTGCATCAAGGAGGCGGCACGGATGCACCCTGCTCCGCCAGCGTTGGTCCGCCAGGTAAAGAAGGACATCACCGTGCGTACAAGAGAGGGCAATGAATATGGCGTTTCCAAAGGTCACACCTTAGTACACCTTGTAATGCTCAACGGTATGTTGCCACACGTTTACAAGGATCCCGAGGTGTATGACCCAGATCGGTTTCGTCCCGGGAGGGAGGAGGACAAAGCTGCTGGTAAATGCTCTTACACGTCTTTCGGTGCTGGAAGGCACGCGTGCGGTGGCGAGGCCTATGCGTACATGCAAATCAAAGTTATAGTTAGCCATTTGCTGAGTAATTTTGAACTCAAGTTGGTTTCTCCTTTCCCCAAGCCAGACTGGACCAAGTATCTGCCAGAGCCTAAAGGGAAACTCATGGTAAGCTACAAGAGACGTCGTCTTCCTACCGACTGATTACCATATTTCATCTGCGCGCCTAGCCACATGTGTATTTAGGATGGATGTATCTTTGCTTGGCGTGTAGTATAGATGGCATATGGTCTTGGTCATATTTGGTTCAGTGTTTACCTCCACTTCAATTATATCCTTTAAACAAACATTTGGCCGGTCGGCCTGCTTTGTTATACTTCACCAATAATAAATGGCTTATGTTTGTGTTTACCTACACTTTACGATAAAGGGTTTCCCTTCATTTTATATTATAAAGCAAACACCCGATACATCCAGCTCGCTGGGGCCGCAACATAGAAAAGCCCAAAAGAAAAACAAGAAGAAGAAAGAGAAATAAATGCCGACACTGGCAGATCAACAAAGAAAGGAAGACCGACAACCGATGCACCCTTCGAAGAAGTACCACCACGCTCCCAGCATCCCGAAGCGCCGCGCACCAAGCAACACCTTCAAGAAGGAATGCGACGATGCCGCCGCTGTTGCCCAAACAAGTTCTAGGGTTTCCCCCGGTACGCGAGGGATAGTGGGGAAGGGATATACCCGATGCCCCTCGGGAAGGTCCGACGGCGCCCGCAGGCGTCGTCGCATCGGTGCCCGACAGGCCGACAGGGATTTCTCCGGATCCACAACCACCACCACCACCCCAGACACTTCGTAGTGCACCACCCACGCAGCCGCCCACCAGCATGTGCCACCACAGTTACCGAACCACCCTCGCTGTCTCCCTGGAGCTGCCAACACGAGGCCTGGATAGGGGAAGGAGACAACGGCCACAAGAGTGAGCACTACTCGACCAGTGGGAGGGAACAACCTCCATCGCAAGAGCGAAGCCGACCGGATGCGGCGACGAGGACTTGCCGGGCCCACGTGGGCCTGAACAGTCCCTGTCAGCGCGCTGCAACACGCCGACCAATGAAGTTCTCGCCGCCCATAGACTGCCGCCGCCTCGCCACTGCCACCAGGAAGCGACGCCGCCGAGCGCCGTGCCACCGACCCGACCCAACCCAGATGGGGCCCAAACGGGCCCAGATCTGGGCTCGGCGGGCGTCGCCAGCCAACAGCACCACCACGCCGCCCCACGACCAACGGCCGCGCCTCCGCGTCGAGGGCCACCGTGGCATGCTGCATCGCCGCCGCCTTGCCAGACGACCGCCGGCCACCACCGCCTGAGCAGAGGGGTCCGCGCGCGGGGAAGGACAGGCCCGCCGCCGCCAGCAGCACCACGCAGGCAAGGCCCGGCGGCGGCGGCGGGAGGAGGGAGGGGCGAGGAGGGCGCTGGACGAGGAACGAGGAGAAGCCCCCAGTCACCTCGCTCAGGGAGGCGACACGGGGAAGGGGAGCAGGTCGAGAGCCCAACACTTGAAGTTTTCGTTTACCTACACTTTCAGTTTACATAACTAGTGCACTAGACACTAGTAATATATAGGGATTTCTACTTATATGACCCACTTCGCTTCGTTTCCCTCGCTGGTGCCCCATGGCCTTACTTTTCCTCACTTTTGCCCCACTTTGCTCCACCAAGCCACCGGCAATGCTACACACATGGACTTATTGTTACGGAATCAACGGACTGTAATTAGGTGGCAATTTTTTATTGGAGATTAGGAGTGAGGCGGGGCTCACCCCATCATAATCACGGGGTTGAAGATTGATTAGCGTTTTTTTTTGAAACTTGCTCAACCTTTATTTAAGCATCCCAAGCTGGGATTTCGTCCGCTAAAACACTCAAAATACAGTCTGGTGGAGCTTGTAGCCAAACCTTACATAAATTCAAAGAAATACCCTCTCTAGCAAACAAATGAGCCGCCTTATTTGCAGAACGCCGCGCCCAGGTCACTCTCCAGCTTTCCCTCGTGGCCAGCAACAGCTTTACTTCTTCAATGATTGGCCCCAGCAAGGAAAGATCCTTGTCCTTGTTGTTTAGCTTGCTAACAATCTCCTGACAATCCATCTCTACCTGCAGACGGGAAACATCAAGCTCAACAGCAAGCTGCACTGCTCGTCTACACGCAAGGAGCTCCGCCCTAGCTGGTTCATGACACCGCGGGAAAATGTGACAAGCGCCTCCCAGGAAGGCACCCTCCTCTTTCCGCAGCACAATACCCCCTCCTGCCAGCTCGCCAACTTTAGATATTGCCGCATCCACATTAGCTTTCACCCAACCCTCGTCAGGTGGCCTCCATTTCTCACATGGTACTGCATTGGGTTGCTTGCACTTCCTTCCATGGATGGATTGCCACTCACAGATGAGGTGAAAGACTCTTTGCGCTATGGCATCTGCCTCTTCTATCCTCAGCCCATCTCTTGCATTATTCCGGGCCAACCAGAGCGCATACACCCCCTGGACCATGATCGCCCTTTCGTCATCCGTCGCCACCTCAAACCAAGACAAGAGCCACCTCGCTAGCGCACTCTGAGGGCTGGCTGACTCCGGTGGGATTGCCACCGGCACCCCCAATTCCCAGTGCATGATTTTCCAGAATTTCAGTGAGTGGAAGCATCCCCAAAACCTGTGGTAGATAGTCTCTTCTCTCCCGCATGCTACACAGAACACCCCTTCCTTGATCTTCCTCCGTTTAAGTTCAGTCCCGACCGCGAGGCCATTCCGTATCAGCCTCCACATATGTATTTTTACCTTCCCGGGCGCGACGGTGTCCCAAAGCGCCATCCACGCCTTGTGGTCCTGCACCGCGGTTGAGCCTTCCGGCCGGCCTGCCTTTAGCCTTTTCTGCTGCATCTTCAGGTGATAGGCAGATCTAACTGTAAACACCTCATTTTTGGTGTAATTCCACGCTAGGTAGTCCTCCAGAGTTGGCCCACCGATTGGGATCCTGAGTATCTCCCTTGCTTCGTCCTCGGCAAACATGGCCTGGACTTTCTCTTGATCCCATGCAGTACCGTTCTCACAAAGCAAGTCAGACACCCGATTAATACCATGAATATAAGTTTGGCCCAGTGGCCTTAAGCTTCCTGCCCTTGGTATCCAATTATCATGGTGCACTTTTATTGCAGCACCATCCCCTACTCTCCATATGAGTCCATCAAGAAGCAGATCCCTCCCATGCAATAAGCTTCTGAAAGTGAATGAACCCCCACTCGGACATGTTGCATTCAGGATCGACCCCTCAAGAAAGTATCGTGCTTTTAAAATACGTGCACACAGCGTCTCCGGTTGCTTCAGTAGTCTCCAGGCCTGTCTTGCGAGCATCGCTTGGTTGAAAGCTTCAGGATCCCGAAAACCAAGTCCACCTTCATGTTTCCTAGTGCACATTTTATCCCAGGCTATCCAATGCACCTTCTTCTTCCCATTAGCTTCCCCCCACCAGAAGTTTGATGAGATAGTAGACATATTCCCGCATATTTTCTTTGTGAGTTGGAAGCAACTCATGGTGAAAGCCGGTGTTGACTGAAGGCCTGATTTCACAAGCACCTCTCTGGCTTTTTTGGACAGCCCTTGCCCCTTCCATCCGGTTACGTTCCCTCTTGCACTCTCCCTGACATACCTGAAAGTACCATCCTTCGACTTGCCGACCACAGTTGGAAGCCCTAAATACCTCTCCGACAGTGCTTCCCACGTGATTCCACTAACTAGGTGCAACTCCTCCTTGCTTGCATCTGATATGCCCTTACCAAAGAAGATGGAAGATTTCTGAAGGTTTACTTTCTGGCCTGATGCCACCTCATAATCTTGCAAAATGACCCGAAGTGCCTCAAAATTCTCCTTGGATCCCTCCACAAATACCACACTGTCATCTGCAAACAAGAGATGGGTAACGGTCGGCCCCCCGCTTCCAAACGAAACACCCCTTATGTCATTTAGCCTCTGTGCATTTCTTAGCATAGCTGAGAATCCCTCCACACAAAAGAGAAAAAGGTACGGTGAGAGTGGATCCCCTTGCCTAAGGCCACGAGAAGGGAGGAACCCCTCGGACAGTCCCCCATTTA
This sequence comes from Aegilops umbellulata, assembly GCA_032464435.1. NCBI lineage: Eukaryota > Viridiplantae > Streptophyta > Magnoliopsida > Poales > Poaceae > Aegilops > Aegilops umbellulata. The sequence continues at coordinate 476,385,836 of CP136054.1, forward strand.
GCTTGACCGAAAAAGAAGCAGTCCTGGCACATCTCATAACCATCTTCGTCCAGTGACCAGAGAAGCCAATTGTTATCATCATTTGCTCAAGAAAATCCCATTCTACTCTATCGTAGGCCTTCATCATGTCAAGCTTCACAACGCACAAAGGCTTCTTTCTCTTTCTCTTCCTGATTGCATGAACACACTCATAGGCCACCAGGACATTGTCCGTAATTAATCTGCCAGGTACAAATGCGCTCTATTCCTCAGAAATCATGAAAGGTAGGACCACCTTCAGCCGGTTAGCCAGTGCTTTCGCGACAATCTTATATAGGACATTACATAAGCTAATTGGACGAAATTGCGAAAGTAGCTCCGGTGAGCTAACTTTTGGAATCATTACAATAACAGTGTCGTTGAAACCCCTCGGAGCTGCCTGCCCCGCCAGGAATTCGCGGATCGCCGCACACACATCCTCTTTTAACAAAGCCCAATGCTTCTGGTAGAACATAGCCGGGAGCCCATCCGGCCCCGGAGCCTTTGTGGGACCCATCTGGAAGAGAGCGGCCTCTATTTCATCATTGGTGAAGGGCTCACATAGCTTGTCATTCATTGCCTGTGTTACCACTCCCTCTATATGCTGTAAAACCTTCTCTGGTTCCCGCGAGCCCTCCGAGGTGAACAACTTTTCATAGAACTGAGCCGCCATCGTTCTCTTCCCCTCATCATCCATGCACCTGGACCCGTCATCTCTAATCAGCACTTTGACCATGTTCTTTCTCTTCCTATGGGAAGCTCTGTTTTGAAAGTACCTCGTATTTTGATCCCCCTCCGTCAGCCAGTCAACCCGCGATCTTTGTTTGTAGTAAATTTCTTCACGCTCGTAGAGTTCGTGTAATTGGTCCTCTACATTCTTCACCTCCTGCCTGTATCTTGTATTTGCAGCCCGTTCCTTAGCCTCCACCAGTTGCGTCTTCAAGTGCGAAATCTGCCTTCGTATAGAGCCAAACACCTGGCGGCTCCATCGTTGCATGTCCCTGGACATCGCTCCAATCCGGCTGCATGCACCGGCAAGGGCACCCCTCCCTTGATTGGTTGCATGGGAGGCGGCCCATGCAGTGGCCACCATCCCGTCGTAATCCTCATGGCGAGCCCATGCCGCCTCGTAGATAAATGGCCGCTGTCCACCCGGGTGCCTCGCGGCCAGTGCCGCTTGCACCTTGACAATGATTGCCTGATGATCTGATTCCTCGGTCATGACATTTAGGACTTCGACCGCCGGGAAGAGCTGTGCAAAATTAGCAGTACATGTGGCCCGGTCCAGTCTCACCTGCACGTTGTCGCTGCCATCTCTTTTGTTGTCCCAAGTGAACGGATAGCCCGAGAAGCCTATATCCGCAAGCCCGCAGTCGGACAAGCATTCAGCGAAACACTCCATTTGCCTCACGCACCTCGGGTTCCCACCCAATTGGTCTTTCTGGAGAAGAGCCTCATTATAGCCCCCCACACAGAGCCATGGGAGATTATCCTGTGTTCTAAGGTACCGCAGCACATCCCATGTCTTCTTCCTCTTCTCAACACATGGTTCCCCATAGATTCCAGTGAGTCTAAAGGTGACACCATCAAGCACTACTTGGGCATCGATATAGTATTGGCACCACGGCCTCACTATTACATCCACATGTTCTCTCCACCATAACGCCAATCCTCCACTTTTGCCTTTGCAGCTCACAGCAACTCCATGCCTAAACCCAAGACTCCACTTCAACCTCTCCATCGCTCCTGCCGTTTTTTTAGTTTCTGACAAAAAAACCACCGCTGGGTTGTATGACCTAACAAGGTCCCATAATTCGCCCACCGTCGGGTCCAAACCCAATCCCCGACAGCTCCAGGCTAAAATGTTCATTGCTCCCGGCGGCCCCGCGCCATGGCAGGGTCCGCCGATGTACCTTCACCTTCAGTTAACCTCTCAAACACCGATGCTCTTTTCTGTCTTGTGTCACGGATAAAAGGATCATGCCCCTTGTCGGTGTCAAAACCGGCGGATCTCGGGTAGGGGGTCCCGAACTGTGCGTCAAGGTCGGATGGTAACAGGAGACAAGGGACACTTTATTTTACCCAGGTTCGGGCCCTCTCGATGGAGGTAAAACCCTACTCCTGCTAGATTAATATTGATGATATGGGTAGTACAAGAGTAGATCCACCACGAGATCAAGGAGGCTAAACCCTAGAAGCTAGCCTATGGTATGATTGTGTATGATGATGGTTGTCCTACGGACTACAACCCTCCGGTTTATATAGACATCGGATAGGGTTAGGGTTACACAGAGTCGGTTACAATGGTAGGAGATCTCGAATATCCGCACGCCTATCTTGCCTTCCACGCCAAGGAAAGATCCTTCCGGACACGGGACGAAGTCTTCAATCTTGTATCTTCACGGTCCTGGAGTCCGTCTATCCGAACACCCCCTAATCCAGGACTCCCTCAGTAGCCCCCGAACCAGGCTTCAATGACGTTGAGTCCGGCACGCAGATTGTCTTCGGCATTGCAAGGCGGGTTCTCCTTCAAACTTTGTGTACCTGCGGGTATAACGTCCGATTTTTATAATATAGCGCTCCTTGGCTTTCACGCCCAATAATGGCCGCCTTCCATGTGTCAAACGAATGCGAAAAGCCGGGGCAGTTTTACATCCAAGCCCCTAGCCGTATAAACGAGCCGCCTATCTAACAGGATGGGGATTCAGATCCAAACCACACCTTCCCCTTCTGCGAGAAATCATCAGAGCATCTCCAGCAAAGATCCATTCCAACATGGCCAGCCGCCGTAGCTCCTCCTCTTGCCCTTCCAGTCCTATCCCTGGAGACTGGGAGAGTTGTTCCATCCCGCATAGCGAATTAGTGTCGCTCCAAGCTAAGGGATTTCTCCCTCAAGCCTATATGGTCTCGGTCCGAGCCGGACTCGTCACTTATCAAGGCGGAAACACAAGCGGAGAACTCACCTAGTCCCTCTAGATGGGAGCGGGTGTGCCTGGTCCCTTATCTAATAAGGGGACTGGGATTTCCAATTCATCCCTTTCTCCGCGGGCTTATGGAGTTCTATGGCCTCCAGCTGCACCACCTTACGCCCGGCTCCGTGTTACACATCGCGGGCTTCGTTGCTCTTTGCGAGCTATTTTTAGGCGTCGAGGCTCACTTCGCGCTGTGGAAGAAGTAATTCTGCCTGGTGCCCCGTTCCTAAGAGGGGTCCATATATCAAGTGGGCGGAGCTGAAGTATGGCGCCTCGCCGGGAACGGATACCCGTCCGGAACCCCAAAGAAGGCGTCCGAGGACTGGCCTTCAGAATGGTTTTACATAGACGACGTCCCCCTGCCGGACCCTCTCCGGGCCGGTCTCCCTGAGTTCAACAATGCTCCCCTGAAGAAACGCCTGAGCTGGCGCCCTCGGAGCTCTCAGAGAGAGAATGACGGAGACGTCCTTTACTTAATGGGACGGATTAAGCTACTGGCTCATTCCGGACTAACCATGATTAAAGTCATGGCCATATGCATTACGCGGGGGGTGCAACCGCTCCAATACAGAAGCCACCCCATGTGGGATTTCAACGGGGAAGATGACGCCACCCGTCACGGTCGTAAAGGGCCGGACTCACGTGTCGCTCTAATGAAGATCTTATCCTCTTTGTACAAGGGAGAAGAAGAGGAATTCCTCCGCGTCGATCCGCAGGGCGGATTTTCCATGTATAGTCCTCTGAATTGGGTAAGCGGACAGTCGTGCTTCCCTGTTCATTTTACATTCCCATGATTAAATAGGCAGTCTAACGACTTCAACGCAGGACCTGCGTCAGGAGGTAAAAAACATAAATAGCCGTCCTCCACAGCGAGAGGACCCAGAACGGTCCCTTGATCCGGACTCCGAAGAGGATCCGGACTTAGCGGTGGAGCTCATCGACGGAGTGTTTTATCAGCTAAGCAAGGACGATACCTTGGTAGCTATTATAGCTGATTACCCAGGGTTAATCCCGGCCTTCCAGGTGAGAAATACCGGAGCTTTACCCCCTTAAGAGGGGTTCCGTTTTCACGGGTTTGGTTGTTCTGACAGCAACCATACTTTGTAGGGGAGATTCCCGAGGCGGGAAGCCGACCCCGCTGCAGCTAGCCGGCGAGGGGCCGCAGGGCCCCGTGGGGCAAAAAGGAACGTAGCCCGGACTGAGGTGCCAGAGCAAAGGTATGGCGTACCCTCTCTTTTTCCCTGGTGTTTTACTCCTTCAGGGTATATTAACATTCGTGCTATCTTCAGGACGAAGAGACCTCGCCGGACTATATCCGGAGAGGTTGCCAATCGCGCCTCCACCAGCCAGACTCCAACGCCCGGCCCGGAAGCGGAGGCCCGCACAAGGCACGCACCGGATGCTCCTCCATCAGAGGATGCGGACAGGCTGTCTGTCACCCCTTCCGAGGTGGAGAGTGCCATGAACAACAGGCGTCGCCGGACAGTCCTTTGCGATGCTTGTTTCTCCCAGGAGGCTTTAGATGCCTTCAATTCGGGAGACGCGTACCTCCGTGCCGCTCAAAATGGTTTAGCCAGAGCCACGGAGCAGTATGTAAAAGACATACGGGTAAGAAAATTTTAATAAATATAGATATGCCAGTAGCCCCCGAGACTTGAAGCAGTGGAAATAACTGATTCGAGAATCATATAACATGTAGTTTCTTACCGAGAAGAACACCGTGATGTCCCAGGAGCTGGAAAGGTGCAGGGCCCAACTAGAGGCCGCACTAACGGTAGCAGGGGGGGTCTCAAGAGACCCTTGCAGGCACCCCAGAATATTTAGTATTGTGCGGATTTAAGTGCCAATCTGACAAATGGTATTGCAGATGGCGCCGGACTCGATCCGGACAGGCAACAACTTCTACGCCGGTTAAAGGCTGGTGAAAGCGTGCTAACAAAGGTGAGGCAGGAGAGGAATGATCTCCAGGATGCCAACACCAGGCTGGCTGTTGAACTAAAAGATGTTCTTGGCCAGCTGTCGAACTCCAATAAGGAGAATCAGCGACTTCGACGCGACATTTTTAGTAAGTGCTTAAGCGAACTCTTGAAAAAGGAGTTCGGCGAGGAAGACGACTAACAGAGTTATGTCTGTAGGTATGCTGACAGGTCGTCCTGCAGAGGAGATGCCCGGTTCAACGGGCGATGTTCTTCCCGAACTCTGGCAACTGCACGAACGAGTTTGGCAGGTGATGCGAAGTATTGCCCAAGCCTTGTGGCCTGCCCACTCCATACCTGAGGGCCTTGGAGAACTTGCGGAGAAGTTGAAGGGAGCTCGGCGGCTCTTCCGGTTGTGGAAGATATCAGCCTGCCGGCAGGGCGCTAGGGAGGCCTGGGCCATGGTGAAGACCCGCTTTACGAAGTCTGACCCGAATCACATGGCCGAGGTCGGACCGGTGGGGCCTGACGGGAAGGAGATCCCTGTGAGCTTAGTGTATGGCCAGGTAGAATTGGCCGCAAAGTATTCCCAACAGGACTGCAAATTAGACAGCCTGTTAGATGGTATAGAGGAGGAATACAATTAGTCAGGATGACTATGTAATTTATAATTGACATGTGTAATGCCTTCTAGCCGGATTGTAGATTGTTTGTCGTTGCCGACCTTTTCGCTTCGACCTAGGACCTGACGGTCCGGAGTGTGTCCGAATACCATAACGGTTATATAAGAACCGAGGTATGCATGGAGACCAGGCGTAGGGGTCATTAGTGCTTTATCAGACAAGTGACCAAATAGTTATGTTATATTACATGGTTAGTAAGAAACATCTTCCAGAGAGAATAGTTCCGTTAAGGGTTCCTTTCGCTGGGGTGGCGTGCCCTGAAGTGCACGCCCGAACTGCAAATGCAGGAAAACATCTGGGGGCATGTATAACGTTCATCTTTAGTTCACCGACCGAATATTCCCTTAAGAACGCTAGCTTTTGGCTTCACCCAGTCTGAGGTACACATCCGGCTTATCCGGCAGTAGCAATCGCAGAGGTGCTCCCTTTACCGCCTAGCCGAACAATCGGGAACGTAGGGGTAAGCACAGGAGCCAGGCAACCCAGCTTGGCCAAAACTTAAGTCATATTGATGCATATAATGGTGAAGAAAAGGTGCATGCGGAAGTCTGACGCATGCGTTGGGCGTAAAACCCATATAAATAAGCTTCTGTTAAAGAAGCCCACAGGTTTAAAGAGCGCGGGTAGCGCATCACATGATGAGCCTTTAAGGGCTATAAAAGGAAAGAGTGGGAGGAGACAAATAAAAACAGAAAAATATATATAAAAAATGGACAGAGGAAGGAGACAAACCCAGAGTCCGGCGCTAGGCGTAGAATCTCCGGAGACATGCGGCGTTCCATGGGTTCGGCTCGAGTCGGTTATCTGATGCATCTCGCAGGCGGTACGCTCCACCAGTCAGGACTTGGTCAATTATGAAGGGACCTCCCCATTTGGGCTTGAGTTTGTCCTTTTTCTTATCCGGCAGGCGTAGAACTAGTTCACCAACATTGTAATTTTTGGCCCGTACTACTCTGCTTTGGTATCTTCGAGTCTGCTGTTGATAAAATGCGGAACGGGCTTTAGCCACGTCGCGCTCCTCCTCTAAGGCGTCCAAGTTGTCCTGCCGATCAAGCTTGGCTTCTCTTTCTTCATACATGCGCACTCGAGGTGAGTCATGAATTATGTCGCAGGGCAGAACTGCCTCTGCGCCGTACACCATAAAGAATGGTGTGAATCCGGTGGTACGATTCGGCGTGGTTCGCAGCCCCCAGAGTACGGAGTCGAGCTCCTCCACCCAATGCGTATTAGATTCCTTGAGGGACCGCACTAGTCTGGGTTTAATGCCGCTCATGATGAGACCATTTGCACGTTCGACCTGACCGTTAGTTTGTGGGTGTCGAGCTTAATGCCCATGTTTTTGCACCACAGCTTTACTTTGTCGGAGGTGAAGTTTGTGCCGTTATCGGTGATGATGCTGTGAGGGACGCCGTAACGGTGTACAACCCCGGATATGAAGTCTATCACAGGTCTGGATTCGGCCGTCTTAATAGGCTTGGCTTCTATCCATTTGGTGAATTTATCCACCATGACCAATAAGTATTTTTTCTTGTCGGTTCCACCTTTAAGGGGTCCCACCATGTCAAGCCCCCAGACCGCAAAAGGCCAAGTGATGGGGATAGTTCGGAGGGCGTTGGGCGGCATATGGCTTTGGTTTGCAAAGAGCTGGCAACCGACGCATCGCTTGACTAAGTCATGAGCGTCTGCTCGGGCCGTCGGCTAATAAAATCCCGTACGGAAAGCCTTGTTTACAAGGGACCGAGTTGCGGCGTGGTGGCCACCGAGTCCGGCATGAATTTCAGCCAATAGACTCCGCCCTTCCTCTTTGGAGATACATCTTTGAAGGACTCCTGTAGTGCTTTTCTTATAGAGCTCTCCCTCGTGGACTTTATAGGCTTTAGATCGCCGCACTATGTAGCGTGCCTCGTTTTGGTCCTCTGGGAGTTCCTGCCTAGTAAGGTAGGCTAGGAATGGTTCTGTCCACGGGGCGATGACCGCCATTATTACGTGGGCTGAAGGTGTGATTTCGGTGGCAGGGCCTCCGATTATGTCAGATTGTTCGGCGTCGGGTTGTGCGGTTGTGTCCGGACTGTTATCCGAGGGTTCCACAGATGGCTTGAATAATCTTTCTAAGAAGATGTTGGGGGGGACTGCATCTCCTTTTGCTCCGATGCGTGCCAGGACCTCCGCTGCCTGATTATTTTCTCGGGCTATATGGTGAAACTCCAGTCCCTCAAACCGAACTGACATTTTTAGAAAGGCATTGCGATAAGCTACCATTTTTGGGTCTTTGGCGTCGAAGTCGCCATTTATTTGGGATATCGCAAGGTTTGAGTCCCCGCGTACTTCCAGGCATTGAATGCCCATGGATACTGCCATCCGGAGACCATGTAGAAGGGCCTCGTATTCGGCTGCATTGTTGGAGTCCGTGTACATAATTTGGAGTACATATTGGACTGTGTCTCCTGTAGGGGACGTCAAAACAACGCCAGCCCCCAGTCCGGCCAACATTTTGGAGCCGTAGAAATGCATGATCCAGTTTGAATATGTGCCGTACTCTTTAGGGAGTTCGGCCTCTGTCCATTCGGCGACGAAGTCGGCTAGGACTTGCGATTTAATGGCTCACCGTGGTTTGTAGGTTATGTCGAACGAGAGGAGCTCTATGGCCCATTTTGCTATCCGGCCCGTTTCATCGCGGTTGTTGATAATATCATTGAGTGGTACTTCCGAGGCTACTGTTATAGAACACTCTTGAAAGTAGTGTCATAGCTTCCGGGATGCCATAAACACCGCGTATGCAATCTTTTGGTAATGCGGGTACCGTGATTTGCATGGTGTGAGGACAGTGGACACGTAGTAAACCAGCCTTTGAAGGGGGAGTTTGTGTCCGTCCGTTGCCCGCTCGACGACGAGTACTGCGCTAACAACTTGATGAGTTGCGGCAATGTACAATAGCATGGGTTCGCCAGTGTTCGGCGCGGCCAGGACTGGGTTTGTTGCCAAGATGGCCTTTATTTCCTCGAGTCCGGCCGTGGCAGCGTCTGTCCACTCGAAGTGTTCGGTGCGCCTAAGGAGGCGGTAAAGGAGCAATGCCTTTTCTCCCAGGCGGGAGATAAAGCGGCTTAACGCCGCCACGCATCCGGTGAGTTTCTGTATTTGTTTGACGTCTTTTGGGATATCCAATTGTGACAAAGCTCGGATTTTGGCTGGATTTGCTTCAATTCCTCTACCGGATACAATGAAGCCTAGGAGCTTTCCGGCTGGAACGCCGAAAACGCATTTTTCTGGATTGAGCTTAATGTCGTATTTTCGGAGGTTGTCGAATGTAAGCCTCAAGTCGTCTACTAGAGATTCGACATGTCTTGATTTAACGACCACATCGTCTACATACGCCTCCACTGTTTTGCCGATCTGGTTTGCCAGGCATGTTTGAATCATGCGCTGATATGTTGCGCCGGCGTTTTTTAGCCCAAAGGGCATTGTGTTGAAGCAGAATGGGCCGTATGGTGTGATGAATGCTGTTGCGGCTTGGTCTGATTCTGCCATCTTGATTTGATGGTAACCGGAGTATGCGTCGAGGAAGCACAGCGAATCGTGTCCTGCAGTGGCATCGATGATTTGATCTATTCGAGGGAGGGGAAAGGATCCTTTGGGCAAGCCTTATTAAGGTCTTTGAAATCGACACACAGGCGCCAGAATTTGTCCTTCTTTGGTACCATCATCAGGTTTGCTAGCCAGTCCGGGTGTTTTATGTCTCTAATGAATCCGGCCTCCAATAACTTGGCTAGCTCCTCTCCCATAGCTTGTCTCTTTGGTTCGGAGAAACACCGAAGGGCTTGTTTGACAGGTTTGAATCCTTTCTGGATATTTAGGCTGTGTTTGGCCAACCTGCGTGGGATTCCTGGCATGTCTGAAGGGTGCCAAGCGAAAATGTCCTAGTTCTCTCGTAGGAACTCTCGCAGTGCGGCGCATACATCAGGGTTCAGTCTTGCCCCAATGGAGGCTGTTTTATTGGGGTCCGTTGGGTGGACCTGGAATTTGACTATTTCGTCCGCTAGTTTGAAGGATGTGGATTTGGATCTCTTATCGAGTATCACATCATCCCTATTGACCGTGGATCGCAGCGCAGTCAGTTCTTCGGCCGCTAAGGTTTCGGATAGTGCCTCGAGGGCCAATGTGGCTGTCTTGTTCTCGGCGCGGAGTGCTATGTCCGGATCACTAGCGAGAGTGATAATTCCGTTTGGCCCAGGCATTTTAAGCTTCATGTACCCGTAATGGGGTATAGCTTGGAAAACTGTGAAAGCCTCCCGTCCTAGTATAGCGTGATATCCGCTTTTGAACGGGGCCACCTGGAACGTGATCTGTTCGGACCTGTAATTATCCGGCGTGCCGAATACCACATGTAGTGTGATCTTTCCGGTGCAGCGCGCTTCCAGACTGGGGATTATTCCTCTAAAGGCTGTGCTGCTTCGCTCAATACGGCTCCAGTCTATTTCCATCTTTTGGAGGGTTTCCTTGTAAATGAGGTTCAATCCGCTGCCTCCGTCCATGAGTACCTTTGCGAGGCGACAGCCGTCCACTATGGGACTGAGGACCACTGCGGCTGGTGCCCGGGCTGTTCGAAATTTAGGTTCGTCACTCGCGTTGAAGGTGATAGCAGTATTAGTCCATGGGTTTATTGTCGCTACTTGATAGACTTCAGTGAGGCTGCGGAGTGTTCTTTTTCGCATGTTATTTGATGCGAAAGTCTCAAAGACTGTGAGAACGGAACTAAAATTCTCGGGCTGGTTTCCTTCGACCTCTGGAATTAGGAGGTCCTCGCCAATTTTGGCCACCTGCCGGAGTATCCAACATGCCCTGAGGCTGTGAGTTGGGGTGGCGTCCTTTGCACTGTGAATTTTGCAGGGTCCATCTAGCCACTTTTCCAGTACGGTTCCATGCCCTCTAAAGGGTTTTGATTTTTTGGTATTTAGTCCGGGTGCCTTACTGTGGTGCACCCTCTTAGTTCGGACGGGATTACTATTCAAGGCCGGATTATCCCAAAATTTTATTTCGGTTTTCCAAGCACTTTCCATCGCACAGTACTTTTATACTATGGACGCCAAGTCAGCAAAGCGTGTAATATTACGACAACTTACGGCGTTGAGTATTCCCTTGTCCGTGCAGTTACTGCAAAAGATTGAAATTGCGTCTCCCTCGCGGCAGTCCTTTATCCTGTTCATAACCAGGAGGAATCTGGCCCAGTAATGATGTACTGTTTCTTCAGGCATTTGCCTGATTTGGGAAAGATCGCTTAAGATCGGGCGGGCGGGTATCGTTGAATCTGAGACCTCTCCCAATTTGCTGTTCAGAGGCTGAAGAACTTCCGAATTCTGAGATCCGGAGTCTTGGATGTTATCCGATTTGCCTGATTTTAAGCTCAAGTCTAGGATTGTATCCTCCCCTCCGCGGATATCCGGCATGGAGGGTTCGGGAATTCGGACGTAGCTAGTCCTTAAGATAGATGAAGGATCGCCGCATTGTGTCTCCACCACAGCAACGTGGTGGGTGACTTGGGGAGAGTTAATTTCTCTTAGATCGGGTTTAAGCCCAACCTGGTCGTAATTTGTAGCGACGCCCAGTGCGGCGATGCGATCCAGGAGCTCGTTTACAGAAGAGAGGTCCATCGGATCCAATTGCTCAGCGAGTTCTGAGCCGACGTGGAGGTTGCTTTCGATGACCCTGGAGGTCACCGTCGGCGCAACAGCCGAACAGGCGGTTGCGAGAAAACCACCTAGCCGAAGAGTTTGGCCGACAACCAAGTCTCCTTTTCCAAGGGCGCCGTCTTTAAAGACGGGAAGAGGCATCCTTCCTGATCGCGACGGCACAGAGGAACTCTCAATGAAAGCACCAATGTTGGTGTCAAAACCGGCGGATCTTGGGTAGGGGGTCCCGAACTGTGCGTCAAGGTCGGATGGTAACAGGAGACAAGGGACACTTTATTTTACCCAGGTTCGGGCCCTCTCGATGGAGGTAAAACCCTACTCCTGCTAGATTAATATTGATGATATGGGTAGTACAAGAGTAGATCCACCACGAGATCAAGGAGGCTAAACCCTAGAAGCTAGCCTATGGTATGATTGTGTATGATGATGGTTGTCCTACGGACTACAACCCTCTGGTTTATATAGACACCGGATAGGGTTAGGGTTACACAGAGTCGGTTACAATGGTAGGAGATCTCGAATATCCGCACGCCTAGCTTGCCTTCCACGCCAAGGAAAGATCCTTCCGGACACGGGACGAAGTCTTCAATCTTGTATCTTCACGGTCCTGGAGTCCGGCTGAAGGTATAGTCCGGCTATCCGAACACCCCCTAATCCAGGACTCCCTCACCCCTCATGGCCTTCCACTCCCTCCTTTGGCTTCCACACCTGCCTTGGTCTTCTTTTCCTAGAGTCCGGTTGGGCTGGGAAGCTGTCTCCCCTCCCCCCTCCCCCCAAATCTGGAGTGTTTGGTCTTGGTTTGCGAACATAATATACTCTTCTCCTCTCGCCGTGGAGCCGCTGGTTATAGCCATAATCCATCATGCTCTCCCTGTTGGCGTAGGCTCCCTCCCTCCGGCGGCGTTCATCGTGCTGCTCCTTCTCAAGCTCCTTCTGCCGTTGCTGCATCTTCAACTGCTCCCGAAGATCCCTTTCTTTCTTCCGTTCTAGATCATGATGCAGATCCCTTTCGTCAGTCCATCCTCTCCCATCATGATCCTTCCTTGGACTATTAACTTCTCCTTTTCCAGGCCTTCTCTCTACGCCAGTGCGCGAGCATGCAGGCTTATCAAACTCAGAGTTCAGGTTGCGTCTCGTAGGTATTTCGCGAACTCGACCATGAGCCTTGCCTTCCTATTCTCTCTTTGTGCCCTCCGATTGGGAGCTCATGAAGCTACTATTGTTTGTTGGCTTCGCCTTCCCTTCAACTTTGGAGCCAGTGCTCCTGCCAGGCGAAGCCCTTAGCCAGCCACCCCATTGTGACGTTTTGTCAACCGAAGGATCACACCGTCCATCCAAATGAATGAGTCTTCCACACTCAAAACAAAAGTGCGGTATCTTCTCATAGTGGAAATCAAACCAGGTGCCCACCTTGTCCTCCTGTGACGTCTTGAGCTGAAAACATCTAACCAACGGCTCATAGATTGATATTCTTGCTCTTACCCTTAGCTGGTTTCCTCTAGCCAAACCCTCCTTGTCAACATCTACCTTTACAACCTCTCCAAGCCAGTTGCCTAGGTCCCGTCCAAACGCTTCAGTTCTCTTCCCCGGTGGTAGATCATCTATCCTGACCCATACATCAACTTTATCGAACACCATCTCAGAAGGTCGTATATTGCTTTCATACTCCTTCAGCACTAGCACATTGAAGTCATACTGCCACGGTCCGTTGTTCATCGCATGCCTCCAGTCTCCTTCACTACCAAAGTGAAGCACAAAAACGTTGTCTCCCATGTCCCTGAATCTCGCCTTGTGATGTAGTCCCCATGCCCTATGCATCGCTTTCTCAAGCACAGTCCTGTTCAGCGGCCTTGGCGAGAAAGCTTTCCCCACTGCAGACCACTTTGCACTTTTGGGCAGTATCTGATCGGGATCATCAAAGACCAAACCTTCTACCTCCTTATCCATCAGTACCATCCCTCCCAGCCGAGCTGAGAGGCTTGATGTGGGATCCGGTGTTTTGCATGCCGCCGGGGACTTGGAGGATCCCCTGCTCACCGTCTTTCCCGGCGTTGATGTTGCTTTCGGGGTTGCCTTTGCCGCCGCCGCCCCACCTCGCTCCGCATTCGCCTTCTCCGCCATAGCTCCGCTCCGTGGTGGAGAACGCTACGCCAGTCCATGCCAAGGGAAGCGCCGTCGCCGCCCCCGATCACGACTGTATCCTCGCCGCCCCCGTCTCAGAAACCCTAACCCTAGCGCTGGTAGACGGTCGCCTCGCGATCGCCTTTCCAGTCGCCTCGTAGCGTTTCAACGCGTGGTGGACCCTCAAACGTTCAATATGACCAAGATTGATTAGCGTTGAGATTCCCGTAATGCTCTGTGTGTCTAGAATTATGACCAAGCCACGCGAAGGTGCCGAAAACAGTTATTCCCGTTGGTTAACCTCGTTTGACCATTACCTTTTCTTCATTTGAACATTACCGCCCCGGGCTGTGGGACCAGACAGGGGATGTGTCGCCTGAATTTGAATCGTCCCTGAACCCGATCTGACCCCCATTGCTTGCCGCACCCGCCGCCCAGACCACGCCGCACCGCCACCGTGCCCGCCGCCCAGACCTCGTTCGTCGACGGTGACGAAAGGCGGCGTTGCACCTCCACCAAATCTAATTTCCCCCTTCCGTCGTCCATTGAACGTGCACATTTAGCCCGATCTAACCCCTCGTTGCCCGCCGCACCCGCCACCCATACCCCGTCGTGCCTGGCGCCCAGGCCCGTTCGCCGGTGGCGACGAAAGGCGGCACCACACCTCGACCGAATCTAATTTCCCCTCTTCCCTCGTCTATTGAACGCGCCCAATTAGCCTGATCTGACCCCCTTGCCCGCCGCACCCGCCACCATGCCAGCCGCCCACGCCTCCTCACCGATGGCTATGAAAGGCGGCGCCACACCTCGACCGAATCTAATTTCCCCTCTTCCCTTGTACATTGAATGTGCCCAATTAACCCGATATGAACCCCATTGCCCGCCGCAACCGCCACCATGCCAGCCGCACAGACCCCGTTCGCCGACGGCGACGAAAGGTTGCGTTGCACCTCCACCGAATCTAAGTTCCCCTCTTCCCCTCGTCCATTGTACGCCCCCAATACGGCCTCTCTTCTAGTGCTCCGTACGCTCGCCCAATCCAGCCCGGATCCACTACTCCGACGAGCGGCCACGCAACACCTCCGAAGTGGCCGTCCTGTTCTGTGTCGCCTCGGGGCCCAGGGGAAGGAGGCAACCGCAAGGCGCGGGTCCCATGGGGGCGCGCCCTCTATGCGCCTGGCCCTAAAAACAACAGGGCATGCAGTATTTCCAAAAAACATACAGAGAGCCACCGCACCTCGAAACCCTACTTCCGCAGTTCTAGAGTCCTGTTCCGGCACCGGAGGCCTCTTCATCGCCATGATTGCCTCCGAGGTGCTGCGTGAGTAGTTCATCCTTGGACTACGGGTCCATAGTAGTAGCTAGATGGTTGTCTCTTCTCCTTATGCTACCATGTTTAGATCTTGTGAGCTGCCTAACATGATCAAGAGCACCATTATGTAATTGATACAATGTTGTGTTTGCTAGGATCCGATGAATCGTGAAGTTATGATCAGATTGTTCATGTTTCTTCACGCCTGTTTAGCATCTAGCCCGGCCATGGATCTTACCATCTTCGTGGGGCCATGGACAAGCCTGGACATTTGTCTGCTTTCCAGAAAGATAATTTGCTTTTCCCCTCTTAGGGTGTCCAATACATTAGATAGAACATGCAGGTCGGGATTGATGGCTGAAAACTAGGTATAGATAAAGATCCTCATCCAGAAATAAGGGATGCAGTCACTCCCGGGCTCTCTCAGCGATTAGGGACTCTCGGCCGTCGGATCGGTTTGCTTGATGCGATTCCGGGCGTTGGATCGAGAGGTGAAAGGAGCTGGGCCGTCGGATCGAAGATGAGCTTCTGTAGAAATGAATAGTTACGGCTCGCTGTAAAGATCTCGTGCCACCGTGTGTAAATTCGGTGCCCCGCCGAGGGCATTTGCGTCATTTCACACATAGGCGTATAAAATGCAGATGCTCCCTGTGGAGATAACCTAGCCGCCGCCTCCTCGTGCACTCCCGCACGCGCGTCGCGCCCTCGCCTCTTTCTCTCCCTCCAAACCCTGCCCCCACCTGCCTCCCTATCCCGCCACCGGCGGCGCCGCCGCAGCTCGCCCGGGCATCCATCCTCGGCCTCACGCCGCCCATCTGGATAGATGGGGGCCGCGGGCGACGAGGCCGACGTGCCATCGTCTCGTCTTGTGCCGCGCCCGGATCCCCGCCGTCCACTTCACTGGCGTCGTCTTCGTCCTCGCGTGCACACGGCAGGAGGAGCGCGAGAGACATGGAGCCACCGCTGTGAACACCGCCATCGTCCTCGCGTGCACACGGCAGGAGGAGCACAACGGTCGGGCTGATGCGGACGCGGCTGCAAGCTCGTCATGAGAGCAGCGACAACGACGAGCTCACCATTCCTTCCTGCTGCGCCTGCTAGGCCTCCAGGTGCATCTCTCCCCCTCCCCCTCTCCCTCCCCAGAGAATGTGGACCTGGAGATTTCAGACTGCTCAACGTTGAATAGAAAACCCTAGCAATTTGGTGTGGTGTTCATAGATAGGCATATCCAACTTTGCATTTTTTCTCATGATGTTGTGTTCTTCAGTTTTGCATTGTGTGAATAGGTTAGAATTGAGGGGGTGGGTAGAACTAGATGTGTCCTAGGTATCTGGACAGTAGTTTTTGTTGCCTTCCTTAGCTTGTTGGGTACCTGTTTATTTTCTGTTTAGGAGGACCGATTTGTCCTGAGGTTGTGTCCTTTCTCAAGGAATTTTTTGTTCCTATCTGATACTAGGAGACAAATTGGTTGCAGGGTAGCCAGGGCAGGTCTTTTTGCATATGCATTTGAATATGAGATGTCTCAAGATTGTTGGTCTACTTCTTTTGGTCTTATACTGACTCTGTCTTTGGTCAGGACAACTTGGAACAACTTGTGTGTCCCTCTCAGATTCCTACAGAAGAAAGGATACATCTTCTTTTCTATTGGATGGACAACAACATAACCACACCAATAGGTCTATCAGGTAATTGGCCATCTGTCTTTATCCATGTGTAGTTAGAACTTATATGTCAGATTGTGCAAACCACCTCGATTGTCATCTAAATATTATCACGATCTTTCTTTTTTTGGTTTAGCCTAGAAAAGGTCAAATTGCTTCTTCTTTTCAAAAAGTAATTTCTGATGTCCGGAGGTTGTGCCTCCAGGATCTTGTGCTCCTACTAATCTTTTCTGAACTTTGTTAATTTTGTCAGAAGAAGGAGGAGCGAAGCAAAGGCAGGATTCCATGGTGAGTTTGGAGTTTACCCTCTGTTCTTGGAAATTTAAATTGGCTCTCATGCGAGCGGTGGCCTTTTCTTAGCCATGGTGAGTTTGAGGCTTACCCTCTGTTCTTGCTAGCAAAAATTGGTTTTTCATTGAATAATGTTCATCACACTGTACTCAAGAATACAAAGGAAGCTACCCAAATGTGATAGATCATGTGATAATTAGGAGTACCCCATGAGATGCTTTAGTGCTTTGGTGTGGCCCTTACGATGAGTGTTTTTGGATGAATAAATGGATCTGGTGAGAGATGAAGGCTAAAATAGAGGAAGGGGATGTTTGGATCTGCCTTTTTTTGCGGGTACCTTGTTGTCCAGGGGAGCGTTGGATCTAGCTAGGTTTTTTTTTCATACAGTATGGCTTTGTTGTTGAGGAGGCGGGTTAGGCCTGCCAAATTTCTTGAGGTCATACGATAATTAGGAGTACCCCACTAGATGCTTTTTTGTTTTAGTGTGCCCCTGATTAATGTATGCACAATATATAGTTGTTTGTGGTGGTTTCTGTTTTAGTTTACAACAGCAATAAAGAGCAATTAGACATGACACTTTTCTCAGCCTTGATTGTTTGCTTCCGTGCATGCCTTATAGTCTTAAATCATACATGCTTGGTTAGGTTGATATTTCTGTTGCCTAATTCTATTGCTGGCTATTTTTTACAGGCCTTACCTTGAGCTCTCTAGAATGATTGTTATAGGTGTGCTCTCATCTTCGCGGCATTGTCCACCTCTCCCCTGAGCTCCGCTCAATTCCGTGGCTAGGGCCTGCTCTGTGTGTGACAACATCTATCCCAAAAGTGTAGGAGTCCTTGGACAGAGTTGGACATCCTTGGCGGCAACCTTGCCAATTCCATCTTGTTCATAGGTATACCAGCTCCCTCATGTCTCACTTTTATTCTTTTGTGCAATTCATGATTTATGGATGGGTGATATGCAATGTTCTTCATGGTAAATTTTTATATTGTTGCTTTATGGTCAATAAAGCTACAAAAGCGGATGTGCAAGTTTGAGACTAGTATAACGATACAGTGCTTACTAAAAAATAATTACTGTGACATTAGTTGGTTCTCCTGATCTCTGAATGTACGTCTCATATGTGCATGCTGAGTAGATCTGTTTTTTTAAGTAAGACAAGAAAATTCTAAAGCCACCCTTCATGTGCATCGACTGATAAATCCATGTAATACTAATGACCAAAATCGATTCCCATCAAATATAATTTCTTTCTCACCTTCCCTCACTGCTCAGTCTCTATTTCACTACAGAAAATGTAGGACATGCCTGACGATAGTATGTAACCATAATTTGTTTTCCAGCTTTTGCTCTAATTTATCCCCATAAAGAGTATCAACGTGCTCTAATTTATAGTGAGGTTTAGTCCAGTATTACTAATCATAGGTGTCACTTTATGCAAGTTATGTTGCTGATGGTAGGCGTTACTCTGGATTGCAGAAAACATGATAAGAGCATGGAGATGGATTGCTGCATATATATGCTGCCCACTCTGCCATTTTCTTGATCATGTGTGTAAATTTGAGCCACTGGTTTCATATGTCCTTTATTGTTGTTCCTTTTAATCTCCATATGAGATAGAAGATTCTGGTTGTGCTCTATTAACATGCTTGGGTTTTGTGTGTGTTTTGTAGAAAACATGGTAAGAGCAAGGATGGATTTATGCAAATTCATGTCGTTGATGCGAGATCGCGTCGGCCCTCCTTTGTGCTAGCCAGCCATCAGGAAGCTCCTGGTGGTACTCCTGGATGTGCTATGCATCACCTCATCCTCGTGCTCATCGGTGGGACGGTGCAAGGCGCAAATCTGATGCAGCGGCGTGGATGTGCGGTGTAGGAAGCGGTTCCTTGCCGGCTGGACGGCGTTCAGGCGCAAACCCGGCGCCCACTGAGTACTGCCTCAACTACAACCTCCCTCGGTGAGCTCCATCTTCCTCCTGCTCTGCTTCGGCTACTACATGGGACATGGCCAGGGCTACGATGATCAGTTATGGCTGATATAGGCATGCTCTCGAGCAATTGAGGCACTTGTGGGTATTAATTTGGATCCCCCCTCATTTCTTTGAGCCATTTTGATCATGTTCTTATTTTAGTGGCTCTGTCCTTGGATGGTCATTTCTGATGAGTGATAAACAGGGCAGTTTCACCGTCATAAGAACATATTGATCTGGTGATCCATCGAGAAAGAAGAAACGAAGCACCTCACCTGGCTCCTCAGAGCTCAGGCACTTTTGGCCGCCGGATCGGTTTCCTGATGCGATTCTGGCTGCCGGATCTCGCTCCGGATTGATCTCGACCGTAGGATCGAGCCCGAGCTCCTGTAACCATGAATGGTTACTCCCGAGGTGAGATATCTCGTGCCACCGCGTTTGAATCACGTGCCCCATTGGTCGGAAGCCATTCTTGCTAGGGCGATGATGATTAGCTGTGGCTGAAATAAGTGTGCCTTTGAGCAATCGAGGCACCTATGGGTATCAAGTTGGATCCTCCTCCTTGTCTCTAGAATCCTTTTTGATCCTGTGATACTTATTGTTCTATCCTTGGATGGTCATTCTTGTTGAATGATAAGCAGGGCAGCTCCACTGTATAAACAGATTGATCTGGTGAAATAGATGATAGGGGTAGATTATATGATCGAGGAAAGGCGAATCTAGGCCCACTATGCATCGAACCCTGAACCCTTTTTATTTGTATTTAAAGGTGTTGCTTATTTATGCTCTAGTGTTTATAGCCGTCTTATGTAAATATTTCTTCTCTCTCATGCCTTTGATCTTTTATTGTTTGTTGTTGGTCCTTGATCTAATCTGGTTAAGAGTAAGTTGCACTTTGTTATTCTGGGATAAGCGATGGTTCAGGGTCCTACTTATTTCGGATTATCCTGACTATATGCTTGAATAGAAAATCTACGGTGTCTCAGGCATGTAAATCTAGCTCTTTTAGGCTTATCCTAACCATAGATTTATGCTAATCATATGTTCAGATAAAATAGTTCAGGTTCATATCTATGCTCAATTTGAAATTAAAAATGGTGTGTGCTTTTTGAATCTGCAATAGTTTCAGCCTGTAGGCTTTACTTGTGCTTTTGAATCTGTAGTATTTTCAGCTTGGTTTTAGTTATATGCTTGAACATAATAACTCAAGTTTGTATTTATGTGTGGTAACAAATAAATAAGAGAAGCATTCTTGTAGGCTTTACTTGTGCTTTCGAATCTGTAGTATTTTCAGCTTGTTTTTGTTGTATGCTTGAACAGAATAACTCAAGTTTGCATTAATGTGTGCTAACAAATAAATAAGAGAAGCATTTGTTATGTTTGAAGCAACAATAGACTGTACAAGCTGGGGTGATTTTTGTCCTACCATACAAAATCAATGAGACAAACCGTTAGTTTTCAATCTCGCTTGTGCATTTCTTGTGTCTTATCTTATAGTTGTTGTTGCTATATGCTTTACTTTGAGAACAGATGGACTCTTTTATGTTGATCTCAAGAGAAATTTGCTTTTTAGTTTTTCTTAGATGTACTTTGATCTTCTGTGAGTCTTGTGGTCCCAATCAGTATGTTTATTTTGGCTTAATTACGAGTTGTCCTGAATCCGATGTTGTGCGCACAACTAGGAGGGGGGTGGAGATGAAATGGGGCCAAATGATCCCGCGGCAACAATAGCAGATCTAAATTCATGTTGCTAGGGTGCAAACTGACCTGAATTCGAGGAAAAATATGGGGATTAAAGTGCCATTTTTTCTGCCAATAACATATTTCAGCAGCTTTCAGAGACGCATCTTCCTTTTTCAGCAGCGTGCCTCTGCGTCATTCAGCGGGCCTCTGTTTCGGAATAGTCATAGAAGATGATTTTTAGATTATTTATTTGGAAACATACAACTGAAATCTCCTTATGTTCAAGTTGATTTCAACCACCCTTGGATCCCTTAGTATGATTACTTATATAACTTGATGGTGGAAGCAAGTTTTTTTGTTTCCCTTCAGTCATTTTCGTCATGTGAAATGAGCCGCTCTAAACTGTAATGTAGCTTGAGTATTTATTTTTTTTAGAGAAAAGGCGAGCGCCCGACTTTATAGATAAAGCTACCAGGCAGAGTCATAACACCAGCACATAACACCACATAAGTTTAACAGAATAGGGCTAAGAAGTACGAGTACAAGGCATCCAGCCTAACATGGCACGCAGGCCAGCAGGTCGATCAGCAGAAACATTTAGGAATTCGTCCTCCTGGAGCGCCGCAGCAGAGAAGAAGCCGTAGATTTCATTTTAGATAGCATATCGTCAAAAGCCTTTAGGTCCCCTTCCTTAGTCAATGATCTCCACTGCTGCAAAAAGACATTGGCTTTAAATAAGCAACTCACAGGGTTAGCCGGGAAAATGTGTTCAATAGTGAACTTGTTTCTAGTAGTCCATAACGACCAATAGACCGCCGCCCAGCCCACCAAGAAAACCCTCTTAGACCGGCCTGATAGAGAATTAATACAACGCCGTAAATCCTCAAAAGAAGATGGGTTCCAATTAACACGAAGCCAAAGTCTAATGCAACTCCAAATGAATTTAGCCATAGAGCAATGAAAAAAGATATGTTCGGTATTCTCAAGAGCACCACATAGCTGACAACTGTCAGAGCTCGGCCCGTTCCTCTTCTTAATCTGATCAGCCGCAGGGAGTTTACGACGGAGAGCTTGCCATAGGAAGATTTTAATCTTAGGAGGAATGCGGGCAGACCATATGTTCTTAAACTTATCAGTGCGGCCACCGGAGATAAGTTTTCAATACGCCGATTTAACAGTGAAACGCTCCGAGGAGGAGTGGGGCCAAACAATGAAGTCCTCTTCCTCCGAAAGCAAGGGGAAGCAGGCAGTAAGGCGCCGCCAATCTTCCAACTCCACAGGTGAAAGAGAACACCGAAAATCTAAAACCCAATCCTGAACCGAGATCTCAAAGATAGAGATCTCGGGATCAGCACAAAACAAAAACAAAGTCGGATAGGCAACCGCAAGTGTGGTGTCCCCTACCCACCAGTCTAACCAAAAACGAGTAGATTTGCCATTCCGAACTACAAATTTAACAAGAGACCGAAAAATTGGTCTAACTTTAACAAGCTGGCGCCAGAATTGAGAACCACCAGAAGAGGGAGCGAACATAGGGCTCGAGGAAGGGAAGTATTTAGCTTTGAGAAGGGAAAGCCAAGTAGGACGATCCTCAAGGTACATTATCTTCCACCACCATTTTAACATAAGGCACTTGTTCATGATCCGAGTATTAATGATGCCAAGGCCCCCCATGTTCTTAGGTCTACAAATGAGATCCCATTTAACCATCCTATATTTGCGTTTATTATCGGAAGAATTTCAATAAAAGGCACCCCTGTGCTTGTCGAAACCCGTGTGTATCCCTCCGGACAGTAGATAGAAGCCCATTAGAAACATCGGAAGAGAGGAAAGGCACGAATTAGTAAGGGCAAGTGTCTGTACATGAAGTCTACAAGTGTCTCTTCCTTGTGTTTTAAGGTCAAGTCTTAGCCAACACATATGAGAAGGTAACATAATTTCATCTCATTTTGTCTTCTTGCACCATGGTCCTGTTTTTGTGTAATTATTTTGCATCGTTCTAGTTTGTTGTATGCAGATGCTTATTTTGCAGTCTCACAATCCAACTGTAATAGTAGGGAGAAAGATGATGCTATTGTGCTTTATGTCGCAATTCAAAATCTAGAGTCACACTTTTGGTTGATTAATATTTCTGAGCCATAATAATAATTCCTCTTTGTTTTATTATATTGTTAGCCAATTAAAAATAATTTATTGTAGGTTTATATTTTTCTGTACGGTATATATTATGCGAGGTGTTTCTAACGCATCTTGATGTTATTTTAGAATCATCTGACTAGAGTCTTGGTCCTTTGAGTTTGGTTAACTAAAGCATCTGTTATATCGGATATCAAATTATCTACACTTGTACTTAAGATGTAATGTAGCATACTATATTTTCTTTTGTTTGCTTGGTGAGGATTCATCCAAACCTGATCACATGATTATTTGGTGATCGGTTGACATGGTATATTTGTTTATACCTGCCAGGGGGGTGCAAAACTGGATGGTGGCTCTATTGTTCTCGGTGATGATCTTGCTGCTACCTCTAGGTATCTGGCTTTGATTTGAAGCAAGTGTCTAACAGTATATGCGTCATTGCTACCTTCTTTTACATGCTCGTTGTTTGTCCATGAAGCAAATCAACTGATGACCTGGCGGTAGAAGGAGACGGCTCCAATGTGGCTAAAAGGCTCAAGCTGTAGTTCAGGTGGCTTTGGAGAGCCTATTCTTTTGGTGTGTCTGTCCACTGCCTTTTCTATCATTAACTACCCTTTGTGCTATACCCGATTTGGTTTTCATTTTAGCTTCTGTTTTTTCAGGATCACACAGTTGGTTATGTGCGTGCTCGAAGTGATCACCTAGCGAATGGACGTCTCGACGCGGGTTAGACGATGAAGCTCCGCTCTAGGTCTATCGTCCCTTTTGTCGTGTCAGGCTGTTTATGAATCGATGTTCTGTTCCGCCGACCCCGGGAAACTTTAGTTAGTGTGGTGTTCGCGAAAGACTAATTGTTGTTAGTACTCGGATCTGAATTGGTCTTTGCTTTTGTGTGGGGTCTGTTTAGCTGTTGGTTGCTGGTGAATGTAAGGACATAATTGACTGGCTTATTTAGTATGCTCGTAATAGATTTTGTTTCATGTCTCCTCGCTTGTTTTACATGTAACACAGTGCCTGTCGATATTGTGCTTGATCTTGTCTTATAATCTGATGTTGATCTTGAGATCCATTGTGTTTTACTTCTATCGCTATTCAATGTTTATTTTATTTTATTATGGTCCTGTGTAAGTGCAAATGCTATACTTGAGTTTCTACTGACATATTGTTACATGCTTCGACAAAACGTTGAGACTGGCACCCTCGTGCCATGGCGCGATCCCGATCTAGTTGTCAATATGTGCAGTTGAAAACACACCCCCAAACTATGACACCAAGTGTTGTACACTATTCAGTGAAATTTCCTTGCAACAAAGTACTGAAGTCTGAAATTTCCTTTTCGGCTGAAGCTCGACGTGATCTGCTCGGTTGTCGGCGCAGAGGCATGGGTTCAGAAGCTCAGGTAAGAGTACCCAGTTTTCAGTTGTCGCTTTTTAACCTTATTTTTTTGGTAATGGGATTAAGGAAAAAGGCCCCTGAAGTTCTCAACTGGTGGTTGCCTGTTTCAGCTGGGATATGGACTGAAGAACTTCTTGGCCCTACCAAGACAGCCTCTCTACTATGGCTCTGCTAGAGCCACTAAGGGCTTTGTTAGATCTTACAAAAACCTCCATTTCTACTATATGTTGGAGCTGGGCACTTTGTAAGCAACTCTTTCGATTCTGGACTTTTGCTACAAATCATCCTGAAGAGAATAGTAGACACCCCCGAACACGGTCCGGGCCCAACCCATTGCAAGATTTCCTCCGTGTCGGCCCGACGTGGCCGTTTCCCCCCTCCGTGACATGGCACCAGCGACGTCCGTGAGGGGGGCACACCCTGGAGCCGCGTGCCGGGTGCTTGCACCTGCCACCACACTTCCACATGTGTAAGAGGGCTCACCGCAAGACCTGGCGGCATTTCTACCCCCCAAGTACCCCGTTCCGTCTAACCCTGACATAGTCGACGACGGATCTAGGCCTTTGACTTTCACCGGATGGCGTTAGACCGATGGACCTTTTCATCGGGTTGGCATAGCCCATCCCATAGCTACACCCCCGAACACGGTCCGGTCCAACCCACCACGGGATTCCCTCCGTGTCGGCGTGGCGTGGCCGTTTTCCCCCTCCGTGACACGGCGATAGCGACGTCCATGAGGGGGGCACACCCCGGAGCCGCGTGCCGGGTGCTTGCACCTGCCACCACGCTTCCAGACGCGTGAGAGGGCCCACCGCAAGACCTGGCGGCATTGCTACCCCCCTAAGTACCCCGTCCCGTCTAACCCTGAGACAATCGACCGGCGGATCTAGGCCTTTGACTTTCACCCGACGGGGTTTGACCGATGGACCTTTTCACCGGGTTGTCATAGCACAGCCCATAGCCACACCCCCGAATACGGTCTGGGCCCCACCCACCGCAAGATTCCCTCCGTGTTGGCCTGTCGTGTCCGTTTCCCCCCACCATGACACGGCGGCCGCGACATCCGTGAGGGGGGGGGGCACACCCCGGAGCCGTGTGATGGTTGCTTGCACCTGCTACCATGCTTCCACATGCGTAAGAGGGCCCACCGCAAGACCTAGCGGCATTACTACCCCCCCCCCACAAGTACCCCATCCCATCTTACCCTAACATAGTGGACCGACGGATCTAGCACTTTCAAGATTCTTATAAAAGACATATAAAACTTGTCAAAATAGATGTAATTATCAATTGTTTGTGATTTTAATAAAGTATAAGGACCTATATTCAAAGCAACATGAGGTCACATTACTAACATACTCGAAAAAAAATACAAACTACATATTCATAATCTATGGAAAATTCTACACCAAATCGATAAATAATTTATGTATGTTTATGTTTAGATATGGCACATTTAAGTTAATCAAATTTAATTTAGAAAAAATAAAATAAATAATAAAATAATAATACACAGATATGCGGATGACAAAGCCGTCGGCATAGTTGTGCCCCTAATAGATGAGGTACACGCCTCGGATCGATGACGTGGCAAGTGTCGTGGATCGATGACGTGGGCATAGCTATGCCGACGGCTGCCGTTGGTGCCGTCGGGATAGCTCTGACGGCGTCAACCACCCGTCACACGCCGGGTCGGCGGGCCCACTTCTATGCCAACAGCCGCTGTAGGCATATGTCGCCCTATGCCGATGGCTTCACTGTGCCGACGAACCCGCCGGCATACCTGGAGATACCCCGACGGCTTCTCTCCGCCGACGGCTTAGCCTAGGCCGTCGGTATACCTCCATATATGCTGACGGGGGCTGTCGGGATAGGGCTCGATTCCTGTAGTGGATGGACTGAAGAACTTCTCGGCCCTACCAAGACAACCTCTCTACTGTGTGGCTCTGCTGGAGCCACTAAGGGCTTTGTTAGATCTTACAATAACCTGCATTTCTACTGGATCGTTGGAGCAGGGCACTTTGTAAGCAACTCTTTCGATTCTGCACTTCCGCTACAAATCATCCTGAAGAGAATAGTAGACATTACAGAGATTTTGCTGGCGTTTTATTTTTCATCTAAGGCCGATTCAACCACGACTTGCATGTGCTTGTTGATCAGCCATGCGTTGCGCTTGACATGATCGGCAACCTAACACAGTCTCCGGCTCTTTCTTGTTCATAGAAATGGAGGTTCGGAGGCGCACAGAGGGGGTGGACAAAAAGGAAGCTACGAGCAGTTTGCTTCGATCAGCTCGTGTTGGTAGGGGTGGTGGGGACGTGTAGAGCAACCTGGATTTAACCCATAGATGTGGCAATGTGGCACCCCTGTTTCTAATTAGAATGCATTTCAGTCTCTTTGTTTTGTTGTTGCATTTTCGTATTTCTTAAAGAGTGCGATCTTATCGACATTTGTTTATGTACTTTTCTTTTTGCAAGTTTTTTTTTTCAAAAAGGAGGTTGAAACCTCTGCATCATTGCGATTTTAAAAAGGAGGCTGAAACCTCTGCATCATTGCGATGCACACAGTGACACAACCAATTCTTATTGTTTAATGGTTATTAAACAAAGGTAACAATCGTTGAATCATTACAAGATATGAAATAAAACCTATGATTAAGTCGACTTCTTTCACAGCAACGCTTTCAAGAAGGAATAAATGACATCGCGTCATCGTTGCACATCCGTCCAGGGACCCATGTATAAAGATTTTCATCCTGCTAGCTGAGACCAACCAATGAAGACGATCACAACAGCAAGTTGACAACGCCTTGAACAAGATAATAACGCCAGTCCACGGCTGCTGAGCCCGACCAATAAAGACCAGAACAAAAGTTTTAACTCGAGACATGAAGTGGTGCCCGAGCAACATCTTAAAGACGGCTCACTCAATAGTCACATCCGTCGACAGTCCATGACAGGGCAAAAATGCATTAGCATATTGGTGGCGACTTCCCACCTTAGACCTTCGCCATGACCATGAAGGGTCCGTCCATGTCTCGATGCGAATCTGGCAGATGCCATTCCACACGACCGTCAGAAATGCTGCAACATTACCAGACCATCGGAGGCACTACTCCATATTGCTAGATGATGGCGAGGGACAGTCGGTGTGCCCCAAATTTATCAGCGTCGGACGCTGCCGGTTGCGCCAAGAACCTCCTGGTGCGATGGTTGCTGCCCTCGCTCCACATGAAAAATCCCCTTTGCACCTCCAGTGAGCGCCGCAGGCGACCATCGCCACCATGCTTCCAGGTACGCCGATGCATATGCATATGCACCAATGTGCCATTCGATCTCCTTATCGCGGTCATCGAGGGCTGCCACCACCTAAGCAATGACCAGTGGAGGCAGCCATCGCCGCCGCCATGAATAGTCTTCACAGGATCGGCCCATTGCTGCCCGTGCGCTGTGGTGAATACATGTTGTCGCCCCTACCACTACAACCGCATCCCATGGAGGCTGCCATCACGGTCATCCGAATTCCTCTCTGCGTGTTCACCGTCTAATCTCCCTCCTAGTTGTCGTCTACGCTTGGCGTAGGGTCATCCACCTTTGCCGCTACGAGCATCCCGCTGTTGCCACGAATGACTTGATGGGCACCTTGATAACCAGCACGATAAGGTAGCCCTTCTGGTGTTGCCGAGAAGGTCGACACGTCCTAGCCCCTGTTGGCATCCCCAACAACCTGGCTCATGCTCCTATTGGCACGGACATCGAGCTCCAGTAGTCCATAGCGTGAGTCACCCTCGTGCCAGCACATGGAAGCAGGTGACCACATCATGGCCATGACATGGATCCGAGACACTAGCACCACCGGCTGCCCCACCCCTCTCGCTCCCCTACGGGCAACGCCATCGCTTTTGGCACGACGACCACAGGGGGTTTAAATAGCGCGCTAAGCCTCTTAGCGGCAGACCTCTTCTAAATGCTATAGCGTGCTATAGCGGAGCTATTTAAAATGTTTGCTCAAGTGTTTGAACAAAAGACTCTTAGCGCGGGACCTCTTCTAAATGATATAGCGTGCTATAGCGGAGCTATAGCGGGCTATTTAAAACCATGCGACAGGCGAGGCAATGGTGCAGAGGTGCTTCTTTATGACAACGGCGGTCATGAGCACGCCTTGCTCACGCCACGCGTCGGTCACATGCGACTACCCGATGGGTGGTGAGGTAGACCACTCACGGAGGCTTTGGTTAATGAGGATGTTGACGAAGCTAGATTGCCGATTTGGTTTTTTTGGATCGGGTGGTTCCATTTTTTTTGCATCACTCGCGTTCCTCTCGCTCTAGCTAGCTAAGCCAAGCGGGCCAATAGCTCTTGTGCGACGTTTTTCATGCGAATTGGAAGGAGTGCGATGTTGTTGGAATGAATGGCTGCGATGCGACGTTTTAGAAGCAAACAATAGCTCTAATGCGACATGGCTCTGTTTAACCATGAAATGAAAAACACGAGGGGTTAGCGATTCGAGTTATGACACGCGGGACCTAGAAGTTACTCGCATGCGGGTGGGACCCACAACTTATCCACGCAAGCATGCCCGTGCTCATCAGCGTGCCCCGACCCGAGCCAGCCACGAGCCCGAGCCAGCCCCCCCCTCCATTGCTTGCTTTCCCACCTTCTTCTTCCTCTGCTCCGGCAACGAAGCGCGCCGCCGGCGAGTAATGTCTAGCTCGACTTCGGCCTCCCGCCAATTATGGACGCAGTATGGTCCACTGCCGTTGACAAGATGCCACGATTGCCCGCGCATGGAGCCTCTGAAGCGTTTGACTTGTGTGAGGGAAGAAAATGGCAACCGTGGGCGCGAGTTTGTGAAATGCTTGAGCAAGCCACAGCCGGGGCAGGTTAGATCTGTGTTCTTGACCAATCCTATGGTCTCATTTCTCCCGATTTCTTTCTTTTTTCCTCGAATTAGGGCGGCGGATCTGGGTGGTGGATCTAGGATTCATGCGCCTCCGGCGCACTGTTTTTCAGGTTCTGAAGAAATGTGGGCATTTTGAGTGGCTCGATGACTATGTTGAAAGGTTGAAATTGGAGGGATCAACCGGAACCCAAGAGCTCAATTTTGGGGGGCGGCTTGCCGTGGAACAAGCCCCCAATTTGGCGGACAGAGCTGATCCGATGATGCACAGTGCAGAACTGAAGTGTGAATTGAAGAAAATTGGCAAGCAAATAAAGCATCTGATCGATTTGAAGCAGCAAGCAAATATGATGGCTGGAGCATTTTATGGTTGTGTCATTGCTATGGGTTTATTTTACTTGATGTTCATCAATCGCTAGAATTTGTTAGAGTTTCAGTTAGTGTGTCAACTAGTTTCAGGGGTGCCCAGTAGTTTGAGTTAGCCAGGGACCATTTGTTAGATGAATTTGAATTAGTGTGAGGCAAAACTTGCTTGAATTATTGTAATGATATTCTCAGGGGCCCTATTCAGTGTTCATGCTCTGTTTCCTCTGTTTTTGTTCTTCAGTTAACAGAGTACACACCCAAATTCAGTTTCTAGTAAAAAAACAAAACTGGGCTGCCGAATAGATGTTGGGCCATGAGAAAATGGGCCCTGAGAAAATAACCATGCCCAAGACCAGCCCACCCGCGTAGGGGCACCAGCCCACCTCTAACTTCGGCAAATAAAATGGGGCCCAATAAAATGTTACTTGTCCTTTATTTTGCCTTTTTCTTGCACTAAATTTTGTGATGGATAATTTTTTGATGCACTAAAGCTAAATGTTAATTGTTTTTATGCATGTCTAATGTTCCATGAACTAAATGAGTTGCATGCTTGCATGAAGTGCCCGAAGTAAATTAGTTTGCATTTTCTAGTTGGACCCATGTCCATAGTGGGTTTGCATGGGGCTCCTAGTTGCATGTCTATGGTTTGGCCAATATTTTGAAGATGTTGTGTGTGGTGATTGGGGTGTAGAAACCCGGGCCCGTAGCAACCCATAGCAATACACGAATAATAATAAAAAACAACCCCTAGCAATCCACAAATAATAGCACAAAACACACAATATATATAGTAGCATACCCAATGATTATATAGAAGCATAACGATTATATAGAAGCATACCCAACGATTATATAGTAGCATACTCATAGTTCCACGAGGCATGATAGCCTTACCACTTAAAGTACTAATAAAACTTAATAATAGTAGCATAACTATTACAACTTAAAAAAACTAATGCGATAGATCTAAGCTAGATAGATAGGGGGGCACCAAACGCGGGTTCTTCGGGTTCTTCTTCTCCTCCTCCTCCGGGGCCACCTCGCTCCTCGGGCGCCCTCGCTCCTCCGGGCGCCGCCCTTCACTCCTCCCCCTCCCTGTTGTTGATGGGGTACGGGAGCGTGTGCATAACGCCGTTGTTGGGGAAGATGCCGTTGAAGTCGGTGAAGATATTGTAGGTTGTGAAAGCTATGAACTCACAACCAACCCAATACACTCGCCCGAGGAGATGGAAAGCATCGAAAGGGTTAGTGAACGTGGCGAGGAGCCCAACCACAACGCCATTGTGGTTGACCTCCTCAACATGATACATCCGAGGAGAGCCGCGGGGGAGATGGCGGAAGCCGGCCGCAAGGAAGAACTTCGTTAACTCCCTTGCGCCCCTCCACCTCGAGATCGCCCAAACCCTAAGGGTTCTCTCGACATACACTCCGTCCGGGTAGAGCCGTTCCGGCGTGGTTGGGGGGAAGCGGTAGGTGGGGCCAGTTTACTGCATGGTGGCGGAGTGGCTCGAGGGCTCGATCGGATTTGATGGAGAAGAAGGAAGAAGGAGGGAAGAGGAGGCAGAGGATGGGGTGTGGATGAGGAGGGAGAGGAAGACGATAGTGCCCGGCTTAAATAGCCCAAGTGTGCGACGTGGTTTCACCGGTGAAGATGGGCGGGCGGCGTTTGGTGGCGCCCTAGAATTAATGGGCGGGCAGCGTTTGGTGGCGCCCCATGAAAGTGTGTACACGAGCGTGGGAAACGGGCTGTGATCCTTCTGTGCCACCGGTCGCGGGTCAAGGGGGACGGGTTCACGCAGGCGTCTGTGCCGTCGTGGGTCAAGGGGACACGCCTGCCCCGGGTTCTCTGCGTGTGCCGCCCGTGCATTCATGCCGTAGCCCATTAATTTGCACATCTTGCTAGTGCCTGGCTAGAGGGAGACGTGACAATGATGGACGCCTTCATTTGCCCATCTTGTAACGGGCAGCACGCCATTTGAACTGCATCGATACCCACATCGATACCCCATGCCAGTTTTGCGTCCTCAAAGAGGAGCACGCCATGTACAGCACGCCATGCAGCGTTGGCTTTTTGGTTGTCTTCATCGGGCTGCTGCATTGTGGCCGGGTGCATGCTTTGATGCGACGATGCATCGGTTGTAATGGTAGGCATGCGACAGCTTACTGCGTCCATAGGGGTGGCGGAGCAGGTCTACGTCGAGGCCATGCATGCAAGCACGGGCGCAGTTCTGCGGGTGAGCATGCATGCTGCAGGTGGGCATGGGCACGCATGCAACGATGGGAATGGGCACTGCGTAGGCTTGGTCCATGCAACGCGTCAACTCTTGTCGTTGGATTCAAATGAATGGTCCTGATGCCCCAACGAGAGAGGCTGATCCAAACCCCACCGATTCAACCAATCAGGGGGTCTCATGCGGATCGATATACACTGTAGCTAACCCTAGCGCCTGATCTCAACCGTCCACGCACAACGATCGACGACCCAGTAGTGTGCGGGGTTTTGAGGGGTTTTGAGAGGGGTTTTGAGGGGTTTTGGCTGATTAGGATTGAGCATAACTAATTCAAAAAATCAAAAAAATATAAAACTTGCGCACATAGTCTTATTATGTCGTATAGTAACGAGAAAAAATATAAATATGATTTACATACATTTTTACGAAAAATCCTTCACAAAATTGTCATTCCTCGAACAATGTAGTATGGAGTTCAAGGGAGAGAGTAGTGGGCACCCGAGAGTATAGGTGGGGTTTTGAAAATGAAAAGTGTGAAAACCTCACCAAAACTTCATTTTGGATTGACTAAGAAGATCTTAACTTACTTTTCTCATTTTCATGTTTTTAAACTTGTTTTATATATAATTTTCTATTAAACCTTGCTTTTCCAAAAAAAAAGAAAATAATAGAAAATTAATTCAATAAATAGTGAGACTTTAGATTTACACTATATAGGTAGAATAGATGTGTAGAAAAATTATTTGTCTGGTTTAGACAAGGTGCAAAAAAACTTGCTTAAATATGAGGCCGTTTACCCTACCTTTGAAGGTCATTTGAGACACACTTTTCATGACTATGAGTTCAACTTACCAAAAGGGCTGGGAATGATCAGCAAACAAACATATTTCAGTTGAGGTACTTTAGATAGCATTAAACATCAATACCCCATCGCTAATTCAAATTTGAGCCCAAATTTGAATTTAAATTTGGATTTTACTTGGCTGGTTTAGACAAGGTACGAATAAACAAGTTCGAATAGAAATACGGGATACATAGTGACTACCAGTACGCACCAAGTTACAAATATTATTACATGCCCCAAATTTCAAAACTGTTCTCTGTTCTACCTCTTCCTACCACGTCGCGTGCCCTTCTTCGCCTTAGCACTTCTTGTTTTTGGTTCAACTACACACACAAGTTCACTGATCATCTTGGTTTTTTCACTGGTCTTTTCAACACCTCGCCAACACCCTCGTGATCAGTGTCTTCAGTCTCAATGTTGACAACAGTTTCAGTTTCTTCGGTGTGTACCTCAACATGGGTTTCTGTAACATCCCAAATTTTCAATTTGAATGTTATACATTAGATCATCATGCATAACATATTTTGATGCATTTTGGTCGATCCGAGAAATTTCACGCAACTCAAGGACCCTTGGAGAGAGTTGGAGATTTCGTCATTTCATATTTGAGTTTTCTCAAATTTTGAAAAGAGGATCATTTGATTTTATTTATTTCATCTTCAATTATTTTTCCAATAAAAAAATATGAGAAGGGAATAATATGACTTTCCCAAATTTAGGAAAAATAAATATTTAATAAATAAATCAAAATTTTGAATTTTACGGAGTTTATTTGCATTTCATTTGGATTAGGGAAAAATGCGTGTTTTTAAAATATTGCATTTAGGCCCCGGGTAAAAGTTCATTTTGTTCGACTCATTTTTAGGAGTCGGGAAAAATTAACTTCGGGATTTTTAGAGTTCAATTAGATTTTTTATTTATTTATTTTTCTGCGCGCGTATCTATTTAAACCCTAAACCCTAAACCCATAGATTCTGCAAGCCAAACAAACATCTATCGTTCATTCCCAACCCTCAGGTTTTGCGTAAACTCCTATAAGATCGTCCATCGATAAAATCGTAGCTTCCTCCAGGGTTTTTCCTTCAGCAAGCGTGTGTTTGCTTCTTGGCAGGTCCTGGGGCCTGTGGGTTATGGCCCATCTCATCACTTGTCAACCTTGAACTCATCATCTGGGCAACTGATCATTATTCCATACATTAGATCATCATGCATATCATATTTTCTTGCATTTTGGTCGGTCCTAGAAATTTCACGCAACTCAAGGACCCTCGGAGAGAGTTGGAGATTTCGTTATTTTCATATTTGAGTTTTCTCAAATTTTGAAAAGAGGATCATTTGATTTTATTTATTTCATCTTCAATTATTTTTCCAATATCAAACATGAGAGAGGAATAATATGACTTTCCCAAATTTAGGAAAAATGAAGATTTAATAAATAAATCAAATTTTGGATTTTTCCGGAGTTATTTGCATTTTATTTGGATTAGGGAAAAATGCGTGTTTTTAAAATATTGCATTTAGGCCCCGAGTAAAAGTTCATTTTGTTCGACTCATTTTTAGGAGTTGGGAAAAATTAACTTCGGAATTTTTGGAGTTCGATTAGATTTTCTTTTATTTAATTTTCTGCGCGCGTATCTATTTAAAAAAAATGCGCAGCGCCTGACTGGGCCAAGGGCCCAGCCGAGCCGGCCCGCCGCCGCTCCTCCCCGCGCGCGCGCAGCCGTGCCGCCGCCGACCGACTCCGAGGACGACTCCTCCTCCTCTCCCCTTGCCTTGCCCCCTCCCCCAAGCAACCCCCCTCCCCTCCTATATATACCCCCCTCTCTCCTCTCCTCCCCACACTGCCGCCACACCCCGCCCCGCAGCAGCAGCAGCAGCGGCGCAGCGCCGCAACGCCGCCGCCAGCACCCGCCGCCGCCGCCTGCCGCCGCCAGCGCCGCCCGCCGCCCGCTGCCGCCGTCGCCGCCAGCGCCTCGCCCCGCCGCCCCGCCGGAGCCCCTCGCCGAGGTAGCCCCGCGCCGCGCCGCCCTCTCCCCTCGGTTCGGTTTTTTTTCAAAAACCGTTCCGGTTTATTTTTCGTTTGGAAGTTTCGGTTTTTTTTAAAACCCTAGATCGGTTTTTCGTTTTTTTGGTTTAATTGTTTAGCGCGCGTTCGCCGGACCGTTCGTCTTAACGAACGGATCATCGGTTAGTCTCGGTTAACGAACGTCCATTCGTTTAACCGTTCGTCGTTTTCTTTTTCGTCGGATTTATTCCGCGATTTTCTGATCGCGATTTCAGTTCCGATCTTCTTTCTAGTTTATCTTCTCGCTCGTTTATCGGAATCAGGTGATTCAAGCGCCTGGAGTTTCGTTTCGAAACCGCCGTTCCGACTAATCAACTTACACAAGTTTTTGCTACTGTAAAATTTGACCTAGTTTCAAATTGCTAGAACCGAGTTGTTTTCTTCCGCCGTTTGTTTTCCGTTGTTTTGTTCGGCTTGTTTCTCTTTGCAACCGGAGTTCTTAAGTTGAACTTTCTGGTTCAATCTCTTGTTCGAGTTTTACCTGTGCATTAGATGAGTACTTATTGTATGCTTGTTGTTTGTCTGCGCTAGATCACCCGGAGTGCGCCGCCTGTTATTTCGAAGCTCTAGGTTTCGCAGATCCTCAGCAAGGCAAGTAACACTTTGATCATACCTTCTCATTGCCCAGTTTTTATTGCATTAGACCAATCCTCAAACATTGCATGATTAGGATCTAATTAAACTGTGGGATGGGAAGTAGTTGAGGTAGTACCTATTACCTGTTTTACTTATGAAACCTTTGAGAGTTATTTCTACGTTTGCTTATTATGCCATGCTATGCTAGTAGACGTGGATTGGGTGAGTGATATCCATGACAGATGTGAGTTATGTTAATTAATGGTTTATCTAAGGTGGCAACTTAAATACACATCTGGGTGGATTGAGGCACCTGGTTTCTATCAGGACTTGCCTGTTTTTCTTTGGACCGCCACCCAGGCTCAAAGGGATCACAAGATCATTCATGCTAGTAACTTCCGTGTGCAGCCACAAGCCAATATGGGCTCTGACATAGTTGATTAAGTCGTGCGAACTCTTACAGGGTAGACTAGCAGATGTAGGGGAAAGTAGGTGTACCGGTCTATCCAACGTAATGTGCTAGCGCTTCTGAAAGACTATGTCTCGGTCATCCGTTTCTCAAACACCATGTAGTGCGAGAAACCAAGCGGAGGCGGTCGAGTATTGTGGGGAAAAGTGCGCAAACCTCTGCAGAGTGTACAAACTAATCATGATTAGCCGTGCCCCCGGTTATGGACGCCTTGAGTATCTAGTACTTGAATATCATGTGAATCTCATCATGTTACTTCTAATTAATATTGTTGGGTTTTAATTGTTCACTTAATTGGGATCGGAATGCTGTCAACCATTCTCGATGTTTCAACCACCATGATAGTTAAATAAATTTATTCCTTTGTAGTAGGGAAAAATTGGCTTTATGCAAAACTGTAACCATAGAGCTTTTCCACCAGCCATATATGCATGTAGTATAGGCTTATCATTCATTATTCTCTATGTGTTACATTGCCAGCATATTCCATGTGTTGACCCGTTTTCGGGCTGCAACTTTCATGTTGCAGACTTTTCAGACGACGAGTAAGGTGCTTTTAGGTCGTGGTTCTATACTCAGTGATGCCGTTGGAGTTGATGGACTCACTTATCTTCCAAGTCTTCCGCTGTTATCATTATTAGATGGCCTTAAGCCATATTTATTGTAATAAGTTCTCTTTGAGACACCGATGTAATAAGTGTGTGATTGCTACTCTGTTATAAATCCTTCGAAGTACTATGTGGTGTCAGCATTACTGATCCAGGGATGACACCGGAGCACAGAGACTTGACCATCTGAGGTCGGGTCGCCACAGAGATGGTATCAGAGCACACGTTGACTGTAGGACACGACCACTAAGTTAAAGCCATAGATCATTATTCTCCTCTCATTTTCTAACTCCTCATCTTTTCTACTCTTTTAGGATGACGGACGCGAAGATCAAGTACACTCAACCGTATGAAGGCACACCTTTTGGATTTCACTTGAAGGAAGTCACCAAGTACCTGAACATTGGACTACCAAGCTTCACCGGGACCTTCAACGCCACTCTGCCTGAAGAGGAGCGCTGGAAGATTCAAGCTCACATTCCAGGAAGGACATTCACGCTAATCACGAAGCCCATAGATAGTGTTTTCAGTGCACCAACCTGGAGTCTGGGAAAGAGCATGGCAGCTCAGATCACCATGGGACGCATTGGGGAAGTTTATCAAGAAGACCTCAAGGACACCATCTACCAGATTTGCGGACGCCAAGATGAACAATGGGAGATAGTTAGCACCAAGAAGGATAGATCCATTGCAGCTTTCATCCAGGAGTTAAACCAGCACCTTCGACGCCAAGAGAACCAGATGTGCAATGATATGATAGAGTTGAAGAATGCGAAGGCAAGGATCATCGAGCTAGAAGGAGAACTGAAGGGTACACGCAAGGACTACATGGACGAGATCGTAGCTCTAGCAAGGCACAATGTCGATCTTAAGCAGGAGATTGAAGAACTCAAGGGGAGATTAGCATCCAAGAAGGAAGACAAGTACGTCGCATGTCCGGACAACTACATCATCATCGACGACACCGATTCGGATCCAAGTGAACCCAACTTTGAAGACAAAGCTGGAGCAGACATCATGGTGTTGGAAATATGCCCTAGAGGCAATAATAAAAGCATTATTATTATATTTCCTTATTCATGATAATTGTCTTTATTTGTGCTATAATTGTGTTATCCGGAAATCTTAATACATGTGTGAATAACAGACAACAAACATGTCCCTAGTGAGCCTCTAGTTGACTAGCTTGTTGATCGACAGATAGTCATGGTTTCCTGACTATGGACATTAGATGTCATCGATAACGGGATCACATCATTAGGAGAATGATGTGATGGACAAGACCCAATCCTAAACATAGCATAAGATCGCATAGTTCGTTTGCTAGAGTTATCCAATGTCAAGTATCCTTTCCTTAGACCATGAGATCGTGTAACTCTCGGATACCGTAGGAGTGCTTTGGGTGTGCCAAACGTCACAATGTAACTGGGTGACTATAAAGGTATGCTACGGGTATCTCTGAAAGTGTCTGTTGGGTTGACATGGATCGAGACTGGGATTTGTCACTCCGCTTGACGGAGAGGTATCACCGGGCCCTCTCGGTAATGCATCATCACAATGAGCTCAATGTGATCAAAGTGTTTGATCACGGGATCATGCATTACGGAACGAGAAAAGTGACTTGCCGATAACGAGATTGAACGAGGTATTGGGATATCGACGATCGAATCTCGGGCAAGTAAAATACCGATTGACAAAGGGAATCGTATACGGGATTAATTGAATCCTCGACATCGTGGTTCATCCGATGAGATCATCGTGGAGCATGTGGTAGCCAACATGGGTATCCAGATCCCGCTGTTGGTTATTGCCCGAGAGCCGTCTCGGTCATGTCTGCATGTCTCCCGAACCCGTAGGGTCTACACACTTAAGGTTCGGTGACGCTAGGGTTGTAGGGATATGTATGTGCAGTAACCCGAATGTTGTTCGGAGTCCCGGATGAGATCCCGGACGTCACGAGGAGTTCCGGAATGGTCCGGAGGTAAAGAATTATATATAGGAAGTGCTATTTTGGCCATCGGGACAAGTTTCGGTGTTATTGGTATTGTACCGGGACCACCGGAGGGGTCCCGGGGGTCCACCAGGTGGGGCCACCTGCCCTGGTGGTCCACATGGGCCTTAAGGGGTGCGCCTTGGCCTGCTTGGGCCAAGGGGAACCAGCCCCAAAGAGCCCATGCGCCTAGGGTTCCATCTAGGAGGAGTCCTAGTGGTGGAAGGCACCTCCTAGATGGCTTGGGGGGGAGGGAAACCTCCCTGGCCGCCGCCCCCTTGGGAGATTGGATCTCCCAGGGCTGGCGCCCCCCCAAGAGGCCTATATAAAGGGGGCAGGGGAGGGGGGCTGCGCACCCAATGCCCTGGCGCCTCCCTCTCCCTCCCCAACACCTCCTCCTCCTCCCGTAGTTGCTTAGCGAAGCCCTGCCGGAGTTCTGCTGCATCCACCACCACACTGTCGTGCTGGATCTTCCTCAACCTCTCCTTCCCCCTTGCTGGATCAAGAAGGAGGAGACGTCTCCCGTCCCGTACGTGTGTTGAACGCGGAGGTGCCGTCCGTTCGTACTAGATCATCGGTGAATTGGATCACGGCAAGTACGACTACCTCATCCACGTTCACTCGAACGCTTCTGTTGCGATCTACAAAGTGGTATGTCGATGCTATCTAATCTGAATACTCGTTTCCAGATGAACTCATAGATGGATCTTGGTGAAACCGTAGGAAAAATTTTAATTTTCTGCAACGTTCCCCAACACATGGAGTCTTCCACCGATTCAAATTTCTAGATGACCACCAAATATTAGTAGTATTTCCCCCATGTATACATTATAGTTCGAGCACTTTTGCGATAGTTCTAGACCGTTTGTAAGCCCTTGTTTTAATTGAATGAAGTGATTTGTGTGCATTTGTCTCATGTGCATTTGGGTAGTGTTTTCTCTTTAGACCTCACTCTATTCTTAAATTCTCGTCTTTTCTAAACCCTCAGATGCCTCCAAGACGTGACAATGGATTCCCACCGGAGCTCACTCAGTTTATCCAGCAGCAGAACCAATTGATGAAGTTGTTAGTCCAGAACCAGCAGAACAACAACAACAACAACAACAACAACAACAACAACAACAACAACAACAACAACAACAACAACAACAACAACAACAACAACAACAACAACAACAACAACAACAACAACAACAACAACAACAACAACAACAACAACAACAACAACCCTCCGCCGCCGCCACCTGTTGATCACCTAACCCGTTTCCTTAGGCTGAATCCGCCGGTGTTTTCTAGTAGCACCGAGCCAATAGTAGCAGACGATTGGCTCCGCAAGACAGGAAGGGAGTTGACCACTGCAGGATGCACAGATGTTGAGAAAGTGAAGTTTGCCGCACATCAGCTTGACGGACCCGCGACAGCATGGTGGGAGAATTTCACAGCCACTTACCCAGTTGACACTGTCACATGGGATCAGTTTCAGCAAGCTTTCCGCACTGCCCATGTTTCAGCAGGAGCTATGGCCATGAAGAAGCGTGAGTTTCGCAACTTACGCCATGGAGGAAGGACAGTTGGCCAGTACGTTGACGACTTCAGCAAGTTAGCATGTTATGCCCCAGATGACGTTGCTACGGATGCAGCTAAGCAGGAGAAGTTCCTGGAAGGACTGAATGATGAGCTAAGCATGCAGTTGATGGTATCAAGTTTCAACAACTACCAGGAGTTGGTAGATCGTGCCATCATGATTGAAGGGAAGCAACAGCAGATTGAGAACCGCAAGAGGAAGTATGGACAGGGGAAGTATAACTCTGGAGCCCAGCAGAAGCCCCGTTTTACCCCTAAACCGGGAGTTCAGTTTCAGCATACCCATGGAGGAGGTAGTTCGCACAACCATAATGGCCACAAGAATGGTAATGGGAATGGAGGAAGCAATGGCCAGAACCGTACCACCCCATCAACCCCAGCCAAGAGAGATCTGAGTCAAGTCACCTGTTTCAAGTGTTCCAAGACCGGACATTATGCCAATGAATGTCCCGAAGGCCAAAATGGAAATGGAAGCTCTAGAAAGAAGCCGAACCCTTTCAACAGGGGACAGGTGAACCACGTTAATGTGGAGGAGGTTGAAGCTCAGCCTGATGCAGTAATCGGTAAGTTTTTGGTGAAGTCATTTACTGCACTCGTTCTTTTTGATACTGGTGCATCACATTCATACATATCAAGGGGATTTGTGGAAAAGTATAACCTGCCCACTAAGATTCTTAAAACACCTATGCTAGTAAGCTCGCCAGGAGCAGAGTACATGGCCAGACAAGGATGTTTTCAAGTGCCATTAAGTATAGGGAAGCATGTTTTTCCAACGGATTTAATCATTCTGGAATCCCAAGGTTTGGATGTAATTCTCGGTATGGATTGGTTGTCGATGTATGGAGGAAACATCGATTGCGCCAGTAAGACAATTTTGCTTACAATGCCCGAAGGAAGAAGGATCAAGTATGTATCTCGACATACGCCAAACAGGACACAAGTAAATTCTTTATCAGGAGTTGTACTGGAGGAAGTACCGGTAGTAAAGGATTTTCCTGATGTATTTCCCGAAGAGTTGCCAAGCATGCTACCGGATAGAGACATTGAGTTTTTGATTGAGCTTTTGCCAGGCACTGGGCCAATATCGAAGAGACCGTGCAGGATGCCCGCACAGGATTTGGTGGAAATTAAGAAGCAGATTAAGGAGTTATTGGATAAAGGTTATATTCGCCCAAGTTCTTCGCCTTGGGGATCACCCGTACTTCTAGTGGAGAAGAAGGATGGATCATTAAGGATGGTTGTTGATTACCGTGGATTGAATGAAGTAACCATCAAGAACAAGTACCCATTGCCAATGATAAATGATCTGTTTGATCGTTTGCAAGGAGCTAAAGTGTTTTCCAAGATCGATTTGCGATCAGGGTACCATCAGTTGAAGATTCGAGAGCAGGACATACCTAAGACAGCTTTTACCATGAGATACGGATTGTATGAGTATACCGTTATGTCCTTTGGACTGACTAACGCACCTACCTATTTTATGAACCTGATGAACAAGGTATTTATGGAGTTCTTGGATAAGTTCGTCGTAGTGTTTATTGATGACATTCTGATTTTCTCAAAGAATGAAGAAGAGCATAAGGAACATTTGTGTTTGGTTTTGGAGAAACTAAGGGAACATCAGTTATATGCCAAATTCAGCAAATGTGAGTTTTGGTTGAAGGAAGTTGGATTTCACGGCCATGTTATATCCGGAGAAGGTATAGCAGTTGACCCCACAAAGGTTGAGACCGTAACCGAATGGGAAGCACCAACGACAGTTGGAGAGATCCGGAGTTTTCTTGGACTCGCAGGATACTACCGGAGATTCATTGAGAATTTCTCAGGGATTGCAAAGCCTATGACTGAATTGTTGAAGAAGGATACCAAGTTCAATTGGACTGAGGAATGTGAGGCCAGTTTTCAGGAGTTGAAGAAACGATTGGTTTCCTCACCAGTGTTGATTCTGCCAGATCAGACCAAGGATTATGAGGTATATTGCGACGCTTCACGTCGAGGACTTGGAGCAGTGCTTATGCAGGAAGGAAGAGTTGTTTCGTATGCGTCACGACAACTGAAACCTCATGAATTAAATTATGCTACACATGATTTGGAGTTAGCAGCCGTAGTGCATGCATTGAAAACTTGGAGACATTTTCTCATTGGGAATCATTGTGAAGTATATACGGATCACAAGAGTTTGAAGTACATTTTCACGCAGAAGGAGTTGAACCTCAGACAAAGGAGATGGTTGGAACTCATCAAGGATTATGATATGAGATTGCATTACCATCCCGGAAAAGCTAATGTAGTAGCTGACGCAGTGAGCCGTAAGAGTCATGTCAATACCCTAATGACGGGAGAAATACCAAGGGAGTTAGCAGAAAATCTTCGTGAGCTATGTTTGGAAATAGTTCCGAGAGGCTATGTAGTAGCATTGGAGATTCAGTCAACATTGATGGATAAAATCAGAGAGGCTCAGAAATCTGACAAGGAGATTGCAGATATAAAGAAGAAAATGAACGAAGGAAAAGCAAAGGGATTTCATGAGGATGAGCACGATACCCTATGGTTTGAAGACCGTGTCTATGTACCCAATGACCCGGAGATCAGGAAGTTGATTCTGCAAGAGGCACATGATTCACCCTATTCGATTCACCCAGGAAATACCAAGATGTATTTGGATTTGAAGGAAACATACTGGTGGACCGGAATGAAGAAGGATATTGCAGCATATGTAGCAGTTTGTGATGTGTGTCATAGAGTAAAAGCAGAACATCAGAAGCCAGCCGGATTGTCACAACCATTGCCAATACCCGAATGGAAGTGGGATAAGATAGGCATGGATTTTATCACGGGACTACCCAGGACAAAGGCAGGCTATGACTCGATATGGGTAGTAGTTGATCGTTTGACGAAGGTAGCACATTTCATCCCAGTTAAGACCACTTACACCAGTGCTAAGTTGGAAAAGATATACATGACTAGGATCATTTGTTTGCATGGAGTTCCGAGGAGTATCGTATCAGATAGAGGAACCCAATTTAGCTCAAAGTTTTGGAATCAGTTGCATGAAACTTTGGGAACCAGACTAGAGTTCAGCACAGCTTTTCACCCACAGACGGATGGACAGACTGAGAGAGTCAATCAGATTTTGGAAGATATGCTGAGAGCTTATGCGCTAGATTATGGATCTAGTTGGGACGATAACTTGCCATATGCGGAGTTTTCTTATAACAACAGTTACCAAACCACTTTGAAGATGGCACCTTTCGAAGCTTTATACGGAAGGAGGTGCAGGACACCGTTGTCATGGGACGAAGTTGGAGACCGTCAATTCTTTGGACCAGATTTGATTAAGGAGTCTAAACGGAAAGTTAAGTTGATTCGCGATAGGCTCAAGGTAGCCCAATCTAGGCAGAAGAGCTACGTAGATTCTAAACGCAAGGAGATAGTCTACGAAACCGGAGACAGAGTTTATCTTCGAGTATCCCCACTTCGAGGAGTTAAGCGTTTTGGAGTTAAGGGAAAATTAGCACCGCGTTTCGTTGGACCGTATAAGATCTTGCAACGTATGGGAGAAGTCGCTTATAAGTTGGAATTACCAGAAGGATTGTCAGGAGTTCATGATGTATTCCATGTTTCTCAGCTGAAGAAATGTCACGCCGAGATGGCGGAGGTACCGCTAAGAGATACAGTGCCGCTCAAAGCGATTCAGTTGAACGATGACTTAACATATGAAGAGAAGCCAGTCAAGATTCTCGAATATGCCAGCAGAGTTACCCGCAGCAAGGTTATCAAGTTTTGCAAAGTTCAGTGGAACCACCACTCAGAGGATGAAGCCACCTGGGAGAGAGAAGAAGATTTGCTCAAGGACCACCCTCACCTATTTTTTAGCCAACCCGAATCTCGAGGACGAGATTCATCTTAAGGGGGGTAGGTTTATAACATCCCAAATTTTCAATTTGGAATGTTATACATTAGATCATCATGCATAACATATTTTCTTGCATTTTGGTCGATCCGAGAAATTTCACGCAACTCAAGGACCCTCGGAGAGAGTTGGAGATTTCGTCATTTTCATATTTGAGTTTTCTCAAATTTTGAAAAGAGGATCATTTGATTTTATTTATTTCATCTTCAATTATTTTTCCAATAACAAAAATATGAGAAGGGAACAATATGACTTTCCCAAATTTAGGAAAAATAAAGATTTAATAAATAAATCAAATTTTTGGATTTTTTTCGGAGTTTATTTGCATTTCATTTGGATTAGGGAAAAAATGCGTGTTTTTAAAATATTGCATTTAGGCCCCGGGTAAAAGTTCATTTTGTTCGACTCATTTTTAGGAGTCGGGAAAAATTAACTTCGGGATTTTTGGAGTTCGATTAGATTTTCTTTTATTTATTTTTTTGTGCGCGTATCTATTTAAAAAAATCCGCAGCGCCCGACTGGGCCAAGGGGCCAGCCGAGCCGGCCCGCCGCAGCTCCTCCCCGCGCGCGCGCCCGCGCGCAGCCGCGCCGCCACCGCCGAATCCGAGGAGGATTCCTCCTCCTCCCCCCCCTTGCCTTGCCCCCTCCCCCAAGCAACCCCCCCTCCTATATACCCCCCCTCATAAATACCCTCCCTCTCTCCTCTCCTCCCCAAGCCGCCCGCCGCCGCACTCGCCAGCCCCGCCGCCAGCGCCGCCCGCCGCCGCTGCCGCCGCCGCCGCCAGCGCCGCCGCACGCGCCTCGCGCCGCCTCC
This sequence comes from Aegilops umbellulata, assembly GCA_032464435.1. Classification (NCBI taxonomy): domain Eukaryota; kingdom Viridiplantae; phylum Streptophyta; class Magnoliopsida; order Poales; family Poaceae; genus Aegilops; species Aegilops umbellulata. Next base: position 476,430,039 of record CP136054.1, read on the forward strand.
CCGCCGGAGCCCCTCGCCGAGGTAGCCCCGCGTCGCGCCGCCCTCTCCCCTCGGTTCGGTTTTTTTTATAAAAACCGTTCCGGTTTATTTTCGTTTCGTAGTTTCGGTTTTTTTTTAAAACCCTAGATCGGTTTTCGTTTTTCTTTCGGTTTAATTGTTTAGCGCGCGTTCGCCGGACCGTTCGTCTTAACGAACGGATCATCGGTTAGTCTCGGTTAACGAACGTCCGTTCGTTTAACCGTTCGTCGTTTTCTTTTTCGTCGGATTTATTCCGCGATTTTCTGATCGCGATTTCAGTTCCGATCTTCTTTCTAGTTTATCTTCTCGCTCGTTTATCGGAATCAGGTGATTCAAGCGCCTGGAGTTTCGTTTCGAAACTGCCGTTCCGACTAATCAACTTACACAAGTTTTTGCTACTGTAAAATTTGACCTAGTTTCAAATTGCTAGAACCGAGTTGTTTTCTTCCGCCGTTTGTTTTCCGTTGTTTTGTTCGGCTTGTTTCTCTTTGCAACCGGAGTTCTTAAGTTGAACTTTCTGGTTCGATCTCTTGTTCGAGTTTTACCTGTGCATTAGATAAGTACTTATTGTATGCTTGTTGTTTGTCTGCGCTAGATCACCCGGAGTGCGCCGCCTGTTATTTCGAAGCTCTAGGTTTCGCAGATCCTCAGCAAGGCAAGTAACACTTTGATCATACCTTCTCATTGCCCAGTTTTTATTGCATTAGACCAATCCTCAAACATTGCATGATTAGGATCTAATTAAACTGTGGGATGGGAAGTAGTTGAGGTAGTACCTATTACCTGTTTTACTTATGAAACCTTTGAGAGTTATTTCTACGTTTGCTTATTATGCCATGCTATGCTAGTAGACGTGGATTGGGTGAGTGATATCCATGACAGATGTGAGTTATGTTAATTAATGGTTTATCTAAGGTGGCAACTTAAATACACATCTGGGTGGATTGAGGCACCTGGTTTCTATCAGGACTTGCCTGTTTTTCTTTGGACCGCCACCCAGGCTCAAAGGGATCATAAGATCATTCATGCTAGTAACTTCCGTGTGCAGCCACAAGCCAATATGGGCTCTGGCATAGTTGATTAAGTCGTGCGAACTCTTACAGGGTAGACTAGCAGATGTAGGGGAAAGTAGGTGTACCGGTCTATCCAACGTAATGTGCTAGCGCTTCTGAAAGACTATGTCTCGGTCATCCGTTTCTCAAACACCATGTAGTGCGAGAAACCAAGCGGAGGCGGTCGAGTATTGTGGGGAAAAGTGCGCAAACCTCTGCAGAGTGTACAAACTAATCATGATTAGCCGTGCCCCCGGTTATGGACGCCTTGAGTATCTAGTACTTGAATATCATGTGAATCTCATCATGTTACTTCTAATTAATATTGTTGGGTTTTAATTGTTCACTTAATTGGGATCGGAATGCTGTCAACCATTCTCGATGTTTCAACCACCATGATAGTTAAATAAATTTATTCCTTTGAAGTAGGGAAAAATTGACTTTATGCAAAACTGTAACCATAGAGCTTTTCCACCAGCCATATATGCATGTAGTATAGGCTTATCATTCATTATTCTCTTTGTGTTACATTGCCAGCATATTCCATGTGCTGACCCGTTTTCGGGCTGCAACTTTCATGTTACAGACTTTTCAGACGACGAGTAAGGTGCTTTTAGGTCGTGGTTCTATACTCAGTGATGCCGTTGGAGTTGATGGACTCATTTATCTTCCAAGTCTTCCGTGGTTATCATTATTAGATGGCTTTAAGTCATATTTATTGTAATAAGTTCTCTTTGAGACACCGATGTAATAAGTGTGTGATTGCTACTCTGTTATAAATCCTTCGAAGTACTGTGTGGTGTCAGCATTACTGATCCAGGGATGACACCGGAGCATAGAGACTTGACCATCTGAGGTCGGGTCGCTACAGTTTCTTCAGTCTGAACCTCGACACGCTCAGGTTCAGTTTCAACCTCGAGAGCAGTTTCTTCAGTCTGAACCTCGACACGCTCAGGTTCAGTTTCAACCTCGAGAGTAGTTTCTTCAGTCTGAATGTTGACTGCAGTAGGATTTTCTTCACTCTGCTCAGGCTGAGGCACACTTCTCTTCTTTCTACCGCCATTGACTCTTGCTTTTTTTGTTGGCCAACACTGTTCAACAACAAGGGGCTGACTTGCTCGCTTCCTCCTGGCCATTGGGAAAATGTTATAGATATAGTAATTGGAAAAAAGCACCAAATCAAAACACAGACAAATAAACAAGAACATACTTTGGCTTATCAGGAGTGTAACGGCATTTGACAGATCCCACTCTGTGCCCAAGTTCTTGGCAAAACTTGCATCTGTTTTTGTTACCTTTTTGGGCCCTTTTTGGCTTTCCATCTTTATTTCCCTTCTTACCACTCCCACCTTTCTCAAACCATGCCTTGACTCTACTCTGTTTAGGCCTGCCAGCCTTTCTTTTCGTCAAGGGAGGACACATGGAAAATTCAATGTCCACTTCAGGCCACTGAGACTGATCTGTAAGTGCTGGAATTGGAGTAGCATATGCAGCTTTGAATTTTGCTACCGAGTAATATTTATGCAAATATGGGTGCATGTTTATCTTCGGTTGGGATGCTAAGAAGAGAATGGCATGCTCACATGGTTTACCAGTGTGTTGCCACTCGAGGCAAGTGCAATCATGCAATTCAGTGTTAACAACATGTCTCCTTCCAGTTTTGTTATCTCTAACTTCAGCACCCCAAGGTGAAGATTTTTCAACAAACAAATGTGAAAGACATCTGCTCCTATTGACCACCTATTGTTCCACTGCTTGAAGCTTATCACCTTGCATACAATCACCTATCCTTCTTCTCAATTCCCACAACCGCATGAGCATGATCCTGATTTGGTCAACCATGTCATGCATAGGCAAATCTTTTAACTCCTTCACCTTGTTGTTGAAACTCTCTGCCAAATTGTTGTTGATGTGGTCACACTTGATGGCAGTGTTGAATGCTGACCTGTACCATAACAAAGAATGGTAGATGTTCATCCATGGACCAAACTCATCACATGCTGCCATTATCTTATCAAGATGATATTTGTGTGTCTGTCTAGTGTAAGATCTTGCTGCTGGCCACATGCGCCCAAATTCTTCTCCTCTAAATTTTTTGATCAAATGCATCCACAAATGACCGAAGCACTCCCTCTGCTCAGCATGTGGGAAAACATTTTTCACTGAATTTTCAAGCCCCTTACATGCATCTGTGTGTATAGCCAAAGGTGACACTGGCCCTAGGCATCTTTTCAACTGGATCATGAACCATGTCCATGAAGCCTCTGTTTTTGACTGAAACAAGCCAAAAGCAATAGGAAACATCTAGTTGTGTCCATCTAGAGCATTGCATGCTGCCAACTAACCATTCCACTTGCCTGTCAAAAATGATGAGTCTATGCTCAAATATGGACGGCACCCTGCTTTGAACCCATCAATGCAAGGCTTCAAAGCCATAAAAAACTTGGAGAACTTGACTTCACCTTTGGCTGATACCTCTGTATCTATCTCCACAACACTGCCAGGTGGCCTCTTTTCCACCTCTGCGTTGAAGTTGTAAAGCATCCTAAATGTATTTGCCCAATCACCATATAAATTTTTCATTGCCCTTTGTTTTGCCTTCCACACTGTGGTATATTTCAGTTTAATGGGGTACATCTTTTCCAAGTCTACTTTGAGTTTCTTCGCAGTAGTGTTTGGTGTTTTGGCTAAAATCGGGGTGATCTTTTCTGCAACCCAAAGTTGTGATGTCATGGTTGATACTCTCTGTGAACTTGTAATACAAGTATGTTGATTGGGGATTTGGTTAACCCTGACAGTACTTCCATCAGGTTGCGGTCTAGCAGATATGTACCACTTGCAAGGCTTCACACTACCATCAAATCCTCTACACCTCGCATAAAACTTCTTTCTATCAGTCCAAACAGTCTTGGCATCAAACTCATGTTTCACTGCATAAGTCTTGAAACACATCCTAAACTCCTTCATGCTTGGGAACAACTTGCCTACTTCAATGACAGGGTTTTCTTTGTCATACACATGCACCAGCTCATCATCATGTGCATCATCTACTTCATCTGCAGCTTGTTCCATCAACTGTCCATCTACTTCTTCATCAGCATTAGCAGGCAAACTAGATTCACCCCTCTCCTGCTTATCTCTATCATCGAGTGGAATGCCAAAAAGTTTGGCCATCTCAATGTCAGGCATTGGTGCAATGACCAAATTAGTAGGCTCATCTAATTCAACTACATTCCAATCAACAGTTGCTGCAGTTTCAGTTTCAGTTCCAGTCACCTGTCCCTCTTCGGCTATTACCGTAAGTTCAGTACACATGAGAATCAATGGCCTCTGTGTAGCCCAATCATCATCTACCATCTGCGCAGCCAATTGTGATGGCACATATCCAACCTTCGAAAAAATGTTCAGAAGAACGAGCTCAGCACAAAAATTAGCCCGTTTGCTTGTCCAGCTGTTTTGCCGATCGATTTCTTCAACAATCTGTTCACCATCTTCTATTCTCACATACTCTCCTTTCCAATCATCAAACCTCGACAGTGATACTTCTTGCTCTGGACCCCAAACAACATTCTCCCCAATTTTTCCACCCATTTCTTCACCACCGTCTCTCCCATGTTCTGTAGAACTTGTGGATCAATCTCTGTAAGCTCAACCTCCCATTTAACAATTGTGTCTCTCTCAATGTTCGGTATGCTACCATCAACTAATTTTGCCTTTGATGGAAAGAAATTAAATGTCAATTCGAAGGCCCGAGCGGCAGCATCCCCTCTGTCAGTGGCGGACAGTGTGAGCCCGTGAGAAAAACCAGACGATTCCACCCCCTAATTGCATGCAAAATTGGATCGGGGAGAAGCGCATTACCTATTTGAAGTTGAATCTGGCGGCTCCATCTCAGTATGCCCACGGGCTCCCCTCACAACCTATCGATTCCGCAAGTGAAAACAGAGTAAACGAGCTGAGATCTACGGGTCCGAGAGAGGAACGGGAGGGCGACTAGGGTTTGAATTCACTCACCATTTTCTGAGGCGAAGGCTCCACCGCCGTTCAGAACGAGGGCTCCGCAGTCGCCACCGAGAACGCAAGATCCGCCGCCACCGGAGAAGAAGGGGGGCAGAGTGGCGGGCCCGGCATGGTCGGGCGGCAGGACACGGTCAGCTGTTTTGACGAACAATTAAGTTGGACCCACATGTCCTAACATAAACGGGCGGGCTTGGTTGACGACCAATTTAACGCCATTTAACAACCATGTCGTGCGTGGGCTATTTACCTGCTCAAAACTGTCGCACCACAGCCATTCCCTCGAACAACGTCGCACTCTTGCCAATTCACCTCAAATGTGTCGCACAGGAGCTATTGGCCCAAGCCAAGCCGAGCTCAAAAGGCCTCCACACAGAACCAACCTGGTAAGCTTCATGATTGTGTGCAAACATGTCTAAGAGTGATGTCATTCCTATCTAATGCACTCAGGAGCACCTAGGTCTGATCGACAACATCCTGATCTGCTCCATTGGATCGTTCCCCTGCAGTGCATGCCCTTGAGTATTCGAAAGCTTTGTGCGGTGCAGATTCAACCACGAGTGAACCAGCTTGCGAACCAACTGCCGACGTGGAGAGGAGCTTCGCTCCTAAAGAGTGGGAGGTTGTTGCTGATCAAGTCAGCCTTACATGCCATCCCGAACCATGCAATGCTGGCATTGGATCCACACCCAAGACGATAACCATGAACAAAATATGCAGATGCTTCTTGTGGTGTGGCAAAGTCAAGGCTAGAGTTGGAAATTGCACTATGGCCTAGGAATCGTCTTGTGCACCAAAGTGGACGGGTGGCCTTGGGGGTACCAAACTTGAGATGGCTAAACATCACGATCCAGTTGAGGTGGTTGTGGCTTACCCGTTCTGATCAGCTAAGGCCGTGGAAAGAATTCAAGATAACTGTGCCTAAGGAGGCACATGCAATCTTCCAAGTGGCCACTAGAGTTCAGGTAGGTGATGTTCAAGGGACAATTGTCTGCGGGTACAGATGGATCAATGCATTCATAGTACATGAGCTCGCCCTGAGGATCTATGATCGCATTACGACGAGGGTGAAGTCCAATAGGACGGTGCACACGACGGTGATCGATGGAAATTGGGATGCGGATGTGGACCCAGAGATGGATGCGGCCACCCTTGATGATTACATTCTCCGATGGGTGGCTGTTACAGAGGTATACCTGAACATGGATGTGTCGGATAAGGTCAGGTGGGCGTGGGATACGAATGGTGAATTTTTCTGTTCGATCGCATTATGCGGCGAAGTTCGCAGGACGTGAAGTGAGACCGTACTCGAAGTTTGTGTGGAAGTCTATAGAGCCGCTATAGTGTCATTTCTTTTTTTGTTTGGACTTGCGGACTACTGTTGGACATATTGGCGGTGAGGGGACAACCACACCAGGAGACCTGCCCTTATTGTGATCAACGTGAAGAATCGATCAATCATATACTCATCACCTATGTCTTCGCTAGAACTATTTGGTTGAAAGTGTGGACAGCCTTGGGCAAGCCTGATTGGGTATCGTTGTCGGAAGACCACATGGTGGAGTGGTGCACATATTGACAGGGGATCGACGTTAGAGGAAGGAAGCACTAGCAATTGCCATGCTAGTCTTTAGGAGCTCTGGAAGCATATGAATGCCATAATTTTTGATGATGTGGCTCCATCCACTACTTAGGTTTTTTGAAGATTGAAGATGAGGGTCGTGTGTGGATGCAGGCGGGTCTTCGCCACGGGGGACTATGATCCTCTTTTTGGGTTCTTGGCTAGGTGGGTAGGTGATGAGTAATCACCTTGTAACCGCCAAATTCTTTGACCATTAGTTCAGAATTAGCCACCGCACCCACCAGGCCTATCACCATACATGCCTCACCTTGTCCAACCTCTAGCAAAAGGTGACATGGCAAGAACGGAGCAACCAAGCTATGTCACGATCGATGTCTGAAACCTTTGCAACAAGTCCCTAACTCCAGGACAGTCTAAACTAGAAGGATGGTGGCGATACCAACTGGCCTATGGTAGAGTCCTCGACACCCTCGTCGTCGGAGAGTCCCCAAGAGAACCCAGAAGTGTCCGCTGGATTGCCACCGGTTGACCAGAAGGTGGGGACCTCATATCTACATAGAAGTGAATGGATATTTTTGTTGAATAAGTGGTTCATACGGGCTTGATGAGAACGGATGTTTATTTAAAATTAGTAGTATTAAGTTTGAAGTGTATGATACAGGATGAAACATTGTGATATGATCTTGAACAGATGAACCACAACGAAACAACATGATAGTTATTGTGATAATAAAACATTATGATAAGCATTTGTATTTGTTAGAATATTTATATTTCTTGTAAATGATAATATATTTTATCTAGTTTACTCTTCGCTCACAAATTTCCATCACGACTTGTTGTGTTCACTGTGCTTCAAACATGTTTGATAAATAAGATGTATAGGTTAAAAAAATCAAATGTTTTATTGCAATTTTTTCATGTCGAGAGCATATCACAATGTTACATTCCGTATCAATATGCTTCAATCTTAATATCTGGATTTTAATAAACATTCATTCTTATCAGGTTTTAATAGCCTTTTCCGTGTTCTATAGTCCATCGCTATGTTTCATAATTAAAAATATTAAAATTATCAAAATATATTCAATATTGATCTTGTTACGAAGCCCTGATTACCATGAATACAAATGTGCAAATGGATCATAAATTTGACTTTATGTTCGACAGATATGGGTTTCAATTTTCAGAATAAAATTTTAATGCATATGTTTGTGGAATGAGAGCATATATGGATCGTTGCATTGTGCAATGTCGATGGTGATACACACATATGTAACATACCTGACATTAACACGATATGTATATGAGTGTATGTAGTGATAATAGAAATAAAATGAAGCATCTTAGTGAAAAATGAGGCACGGATCCCCACAAAAGCATGAACCACTAAGCCGCGCACGGTAAGAAAAAAACAGTCTCCTGAAGAGGTAAAAAAAGAGTCTCTTGAAGTAGGAGCAACTGGAATTGGGGATTGGGAGCCCCCGATTATGCGAGAGCATTACGACGTCCCCACTTGATAGTTCATCCACAGATAGCAATTGTACTTCCAGTGAGTGAACTGAACAGAGATAAATCGATCTCTACCGTGTCATGCTGTAAAACATGATGTAGAATGAAAACAAGGAAGACTATTTTTTTTCCATCCACACAGGAAAGATAAATTGTTCTTAGTCTGGAGAAATGATAAATTGATCGGTGCCACGGGTCTCTACTTGAACAATGTGAGATATTTGTGCATGAGCACTTGCGTTCCTCGCACCTACTTCACCTCTCCCAGCATTTGTTTCAACTTTTTGAAAGTTAAATCATGCATGATCATCAAGACATCTTTTGTTTTTTGAGACATAGATCATCAAGACATCTGAAGGCAAAAAACTACACGTGCTGCACTACATGGGCCACTAAAATGGGGCAAGGGGCCCATGGCCTGTTGTATTTGGTATAAGAGCATCTCCAACAGAGGCGCTAAAAGTAGTCCGCGCTAGAAAAAAACGCTAATTTAGCGCGCGGAGCATCTCCAACAGATGCTGCAAAAGCAAGCACGCTGTAAAATCCATTCGGCGCGCTGAGAATTTCTGCATCGCATGCGCTATATTTGGTGCGCGGCGTACAGCGCGCTGGACAATGACGCGCGAAGACAAGTGCTCTGCTTCCTTTGCTCATCCCGCCTCTGCCCTTCTGCTCGCCGGCTGCAACTCGCCGCCTCGAGTTCGCCGGCCCGGAGCGCGTGCCGGCCGGGAGCTGTCGTTGCCCTTCTACTCGCCGCCTCCCTGCAGCCCGCCGCAACCTCGAGTTCGCCGGCCGGGAGCGCGTGCGGTGGCCAGAGGCGAGCGGTGCATGCGGAGATTGGGATTCCAATCCATTGCAAGCTAGCTTGCTCCAACGATTTGAGGGAAGCTAGCTAGTTCGTGTTTGTGATTTCAACGAGATCACAAGAAGCTAGCTCGCGTGCGGTGGCCGGCGGAAGATGATTTGCAAGCTAGCTTGCTCTAACGATTGGGGACCTAATTGCATTTTTGTTTTGGTCAGATGGATTTATTTGTAAATATGTAGGGACCTGTTTGTTGTAAACATATTTGTGGCGCTTTATTTGTTAGTGTGTTTGCTGGACTGTTGCACGCTATCCACTACCCGCTGTATTTTTGTGCGTCTGCTGGATTGAATCGGCCACGGCGCGCTAAAATTACTAAAATGGCGCTGTAAAATTATTTTAGCGCGCCGTTTTTTGGGCGCCTGTTGGAGATGCTCTAATAACACAGCCGGCCCTTGGTCAGGTTCAGTCCTTGATTCTAGTTGAACCCTACTCGGGGAATGTAGAGCGCATAGCGGAGAAACCAGTGCGGCCGCGCCTCATCTGGAAAATCCACCGCGGCGGCAGCAGCGCAGTACATGGAGATGGAGCGCCGGTACTAGTTCCAAGAAGAGGAAACTAGCCGCAATGGGCATCAATGAAGCCACGCCGGCGGTTACGGAAGGCCACGATCCCAAACCACCGACGACCACGACGGTGAGAAGCCCAGAACCGCCGCCCGGCGACCACATCAGCAACCTTCCCGACGCCATCCTCGGTGAGATCATCATCCTTCTCCCCACCAAGGACGGCGCTCGCACCCAAGTCCTCGCGTCACGCTGGCGCCACCTCTGGCGCTCTGCCCCTCTTAACGTCGACGTCTGTGACCTCCACGCCTATGGGATACAAGAGAAAGCTCTCCTCGGCGTCGTCCTTTCTGCCCACCATGGCCCCGGACGCCGCCTCTGTCTACCTGCGCCCTATCTTCTGTACCAAGCAAAAGCAGCGGATGCATCAGTTGTTGGATCCCTTGGATCCCGCGCCCTTGACAACCTCCAAGAGCTGGAGCTCTACGTGGCCCCATTTGCAAGCCGAAGCCCACAACTGCCATCATCGCTTTCAGCGTCCATCTTTCGGTTCACGCCCACTCTCCGTGTCCTCACCATCAGCCAGTACTATCTCCGGGACTATATGGTCGAAACGCTCCGCTTTCCTCAGCTCAAGAAACTTGCACTGGTGGAGGTACAGTTCGCGCTGCACATTATCCTCGCGAGCTGCCCTGTCCTGGAAAGCTTGCTGCTTGATTACACTTTTGGCATCCGTTGTCTCCGGATCAACTCCCCTACCATGAGAAACATCGGCATCCGTTGTGGTACAATGGAGCTTGTCATCAAGGATGCATCTTTGCTTCAAAGATTGCTCAATCTTGATGACAGTGGTTCTTCTACACCCATTCTCGGTACACCCACGGTGCACCCACGCAAAAAAACATATTAGAACATTTCGAAAAAATCTGAAACTTCGTGGAAATGATCATCAACAAATGTTATGGGGGCTTGCAAAATTGGGTGGTCAAATAACATTCGAGGAGCTCTCTACAAAAAAGACAAAATCACTGAAAATTAGTCAAAATGTACGTGCACTGTTTGAGCAGATTTTGCAATTTTGTCTTTTTTATAGAGCGCTTCTCGAATGTTATTTGACCACCAAACTTTGCAAGCCCTCATAACATTTGTTGACGATCATTTCCACGAAGTTTCAGATTTTTTTTCTAAATTTTTTGATATGTTTTCTTGCGTGGGTGCACCGTGGGTGCACCGAAAGTGGGTGCAGCCACTACTTTCCCAATCTTGATACATACACACAAATGCAATTTTCAGTTATATCCGCGCCTAAACTTGAGACATTGGGCTGCATTCCTGAATTGTATAGCGACTCCAAAATTGTGTTTGGCTCAACAGTTATTCAGGTAGCTATGTCTGTTTTACTTATTACATGGCTTCTCATTAGTTGCACTTTTGTGTGCACATATGTTATGCATATCAATCGTATATATTTATATTTCAAATTGCTAATGTTTCGTTCTATGCATGCTTGACAAAGGGATTGCGCATTCATAGCTTGACAACGGTGGTGCCTAATGTCAAGATCTTGGCTATCAGTATGTATATTTATGGTCTGGATAAAGTTATTTATTTATTGAGATGCTTTCCTTACTTGGAGAAATTGTATATAAAGGCAAAATTTCTCATGTTTAAAGTTCATATCGTATTAGTGGTCACCGTACCGCTGGCATATGGTCGACCAGCTTGCTTTCAAGTGGTTAATTTTTCTCAATGCCTCCTTTCAGGGAGGTAGATCAGGAAAACTAAATTTGTGGCGCCGGAAGCATCGAAATCTTCTCAAATCTCTTGACATCCGTTTGAAGACAATAGTGATGCATTGTTATCAAGGCATCAAAGCACAAATTAACTTTGTCCAATTCTTTGTGCTGAATGCCAGAATCCTAGAATCACTTAAACTTGCGGTTGAATACCACAATCATAATGATGAATTTTTTGATAAGCAACATAGGATGCTTCAGATGGAGAACAGGGCTTCTAGAGGTGCTCGGCTTTGTTTTACAATAGCTTGTCGGCATGATGTTTCAGATATCATGCACGTCCGTGATTTGGATTTGACCGATCCCTTCGCATGTGGATGCTGAAAAATGGGGGCCCCCTTCCATCTTGCTTGTCCCATCTTGTGTTTTGTTCAAGCCTGATTAGTTCCAAATGTGCTTGTAGTGTGGAGAAGTTCATATTATCCCAATTTATTTTATCTAAACAAGTCATTTTGTGGAGCTATGCACAATTGCACTGTTAAGAAATTCAGTACTAAACAACGATAGCTGACAGAAGGTATATTCAATTAAGAAGTTTCTTTTTGAACTGTTTTTATGTTTTTTTTTTCTAGTGTAGCATCATTGAAAATTTGCATGCCACTAAACTTCATGATTTGAGTACCTCTGATAGCACAAAGTTTCTAAATGGAAGGGAAGAGTTCTTTCTTTTTCATCTGAAAATAAGGGACATCCGACATGCTGCCGAAATTTTATTTTGAAACCGATCATGTGAGTGTCAGGCATATGGGAAAATGCTGACCTAGTTTATGGTAATACGTTGGCCTGGGGGATTACTAAGGTACACCTGTAATTTCTGGACAGAATCAGGTTGTCAGTTACTTGTGCGCTTTTTATCCCCGGATTTATTTCTTTTGATGGGAGGTACAAAGATTGTTCAGCAACCGGCATAGTTACCATTTCACTAGCGAGGTGTGTCGCTCTAAGAAAAGTTCACTAGGGAGGTGTGCTTCAGGATCTCAGCCTGCTGGTCGCAGCCCACGCCGGCGGATGTTGCGCCTCAGTATTGCGCTAGCTGCGAGTGTGCCTGAGAATTGCAAGACGAGTGAAGTGATCCTCCATTGTGCGCGAGAGGAGAACAGAAAGAGATGATGTCCCTCCAGCGTATCAGGCCTAACATAGACGGAGATAGGTTGTCTAACTACTACGGTACATCTTAATTATCGTTGTATAGTAAGTCAAGAAAAGTAAAAAAAATTCTTCATCATAGGTATATCATCGCCTGGCTTTTGTATTTTTTCCGTCTGAAAACTATAACATCAGATTCATCACCCAGCCTTGGTTACCCCATCACGGCCATACATCAACAAATCAGGGACTGCTTTGTTTGTTGTGTCACATACTCAGTCGACAATATACATATCCAAGAACCATTCTTAAATAGTTATTACTAGACTTATATGATGCATACCACTTTGTGGACCCTTTGAATTTGTGTACTGAGCTTTGGGGCCTCTGTGTTTCTGTGCTCGATTCATATGACCTTGAGTAAACTGTAAAACTGAAAACAAATTTCAAAGACAAACTGTTTTTTTTGGTGCAAACATTGACAAATGTTTTGAGTGATCGCAAAATTTCATTGTGAAATGACATTAGTGGAAGTCGTGGCAAAAAAAGGATGCTCCAAAAGTGTTATTTTCAAAAGCGTATTGGATTGCTGATTTGTTTTTTGCCATGACTTCTACAAATGTCATTTCATGATGCTCCTAAACTGAACAAATCTGAGTATCAATGGCAACCACTTCTTTCTACACATTTGCATAGGATTGTAATGCACGCCATCATATCGTCTATGAAAATACAGACTCAAACTGCCAGTTTCCTAGAACAATAACTTATAGCTTGTCGTATTTGTAAGTGTAGAATTGTGAAGCTCCATGGTATCATAGACATGAGCATGCCAATACCAGAAGGAATCAACCTTGGCCCAGCCATTAGACAACTTTCTGTCAGCTTTCACTTGTGAAAACAAAATTCTTCAAATTATATGACCCATGATTCAACCTGATGGAAGAAGCTAATTAGTCAAGTTGTCGATTCTTTGCGAATTACATGAAGCGGCATGTTAAATACGAAAACTAAAGCAGATAGGAGATTTTCCCAATAAAGTATTCAATGTTCTTTATCTAATAAGATGTTGCAGCAACTTAATTGATTTGTGGAGTGAAGTGACATTCGCAATATGTTTTGATCATCTATCGGCTGCAAATTTGTATTAACATGGCATTCATGGATCACGAGCGTAACCAAGAAGAAGTAATGTACGTTCTACGTTGTGGTGGAGATAGACAGAAACCACTAGGGGGCTAAACGCAATAGATGAAGAGCTGGGGGGCAAAGGCTAATTTTTTCCTAATTTAAGCCCTTCAAAAAATAATTTCTCCAGGGATCTCCCAAGGTTGGGGGGCACTGCCCCCCCCCCCAAATTCCACCACATAGCTCTTTGATTGCTCCTTTTTTTATGGTGCCGAGCACCGAATCGATCAATCTTTGAAGATGACGGTGTCTACGATGGCCATGAGCAGGACAGGCAGTCGGGCGTGGAGTTGCGCTCATAGGTGGAGTTGGTTGTTGTCGGTCGTTGTGACGGCTATTTTATTTGCCTTTGTTTCACATGGTGCTCTCATGCCATGGACCTCCCCTTGGACCCTCGCGTCGTAGTCTTCCTTCTCTTCCCTTCATTCCTTCGTTATATTAATCCTCTTTATTCCAATGAGCCTATTTGATAACTCAAGAAACTTAAAGACGTATATAAGTTGCAAGAATAGAGTGTAAGGAAGCGAGGTGGGACTATTCAATATTTTTTTGAGACATCGGTGGGACTGTTCAATAGATATACTGGCCCTACTTAGGAGCAATATTTTTGCATCGGAATCGGGCTACATGTATCTTAAATGGGTTCTTTTTCGCAAGAGATAGCTAGCTTAGTTGGTTATTTGTCACTAGAATGTTATGTGATGTTGTGGGTTCAAATTCAATTGGTACCAACTTTTTTATATGACCGAGCAGGCCCGCGCGTACCAGTGGAATGCTAAAAAAATTACCCGGACGAAAAAATTCAGAAAAACACATCCAAAAATAAAAATAATAATATAGGTGAACGGATGAACAAATGGAAAATGACCTTGTTTTATAATTACTAGCACATATGCCCGTGCGTTGCAACGGGACATTTATTTTTTACGAGAAGCACGGGAGAGGTAATTGATGTGTCCATCAAAACGGTCTGCGAAGCGGTGGAGCGACATAGTGAGGAGTTGCGGTGTTCTCGCCGGTCATGTTTGGCCTGCGAGATCTTGATAGTGGTGGGGATGGTCAATGTGGTGGCCACCACTCAACTCGTGGCTTTTTTCCTTTGTGTCCGCTTCCGTGTCTAGATTATGGTTGCCTCCTCATGTTTTGGCTGCATGGTGATCTTCGGGGCATAGTTGCTTCAACCACTCTCTCCTACGATGGCGTTACCGAAAGGATTACTAATTCAGTGAATCCCATTTCATTGCCATAATTAGCGCATAAGCAGGTTGTACCTGCTTTACCATTGTTTATTCTTTTTCACTATTTTAGCGCTTACTTACCTACATTTTTCTAGTCAGAGCCAAACCAGCATATCCTCTTTTATTGGCACTAGATGACCCGTTGCGCCAATGACGCAAAGGCCGAGAGGGAACCAAGTATTGAAAGCAAGAATATTTGGAGACCGGTCATAACATCCTTAAAGCATAAGGGAACATATATTTAGGTATGTTGTTAATACACGGCGTTATATATGACATTGCATGGTAGGTTTATAGGCCAAAACAAAGGCATGGGATCAGTTCATCCCCGTAGTAACAATTCTAAGAGGATAAACCACACATAGAGCTTGATCTTAATTAGATCAGCTAAAGAAGCAAGTAGCTAACATTAGTCCATAAAATCTTGAAACTGGGCCACAAGATCGTGGCAAAATGACAGGAGTGCATCATTTCTTGTGGTTTGCATAGTTCTCTCAAGCTTTTCATGGCTGGTTTGCTACTGCTTCCAATTTTTCGTGTATTGAATCAAATAAAGTCATCAAAGCATACCATAGATGGTTTTCTGCAAAAAAATAAATAGACCAAAAAAATGAATGAAGCAAAATAAATACACCGCCCCTTACGACCATATATGTGGATGAAAGCTTTCAATAATGAAACTATTCCTAGTTTAACCGAAAGGCATTACCGTACGTGAGAACAAATATTTTCAGTGAGCTCTAACAAGAAATTTTGGCAATGCATTGTGCCATAGTATCCTATGATCTAAACTGGTTGGAGACACGAAGTGTTCATGCATCTTCCTTTGATCATGAACCGGTTGGAGACATGAAGTGTTCATATTTTACTTATAATACGAGCAAGGACAGAACCAAAACTAAGGTCCCTAAGGAAATGCAGTATTATCATTATGCTAAATATACATTTCAAACACGTGTCAAATAAACTGGATAAGATAGTGTAAAGCAACAAAAGTGTCATAGCTTAACCTATATGTGTATCTCTCTATAGATAATCTGGCAACATGTCGAAAACAAGAAAAGAGCAAGTGTGCATCTATTCTTCACCCACAAAAATAAGGTCTTGTAGTTAACTAATATTTTCAATGCAGCTAGGTACAAACATTGAAGTAAATATAGTCATTCCATATACTGATAATAAAGCAGGAAAGACATACAAGCACACACGCAGAGAGGAATTGCTTATTACATTCAAATTATCATAGCACCATAAGTTTCCTGCAGAGCAAAATACAGAAATGCATTCCATTCAATGTTCTGTTAATCACTATGACAATAATAAAACAATATGAAGTCTCTAGCATGCATATACATCTAATTTACAAAATCATGATACTCAAATCAATCATGACCAGCACAATGTTTTACAGATATGAACAAGAAAAAATATAGAGAAAGAAAATGAGTATGGATGATAATCCGAGTCCTAATACATCCAAAACTACATCGAGCTACATTTCGTCAACAAATCACAAAGCTGTAAAGCTAAGATTAGATTATAAAGACTATAACCCTCCTTCCCCCAAAATGTGGCCAAATTCATGCTTTATCATTCCTCAAAACTAAATGTCAGACCATTTGAAGACTGCAAATGAATTTACTTTATTAGATACACCAACATGTAAAAAGTAAACACACAGTAAGCATTCAAGTACAAAGTTATGCTCTTACATTTATATGCCCAAGATTAGATCTCCTTAAACCTTACATTACAATGAACACCTCTAGGATGTGAAACTGACAATCCTACTGAACATCATCATCATGTACGTGGAAAAAATGAAATGATTATAGCTAACAAATGCAAGTTTATTAATTAACACCCAAATGTAAACTTAAGGGCCTCCATGTCGCATGATAAGGATATTAAATCTTCAATGCATGTCCTAATTCTTTAGTTATAAATAATGCCTCTAAGTAACAGTTTAAGAAAGGAACAAAATAGGAAGATAAGGGGTACCATGCTCTCCATACAATAATTGCCTTCCCATCTATGGTATTTTTATGTTACTGATCAAACCATCTTAAAATAGTAGTGCTGGATGCCACTTCCTGTTTAACATACCAAGAGGAATCCAACATCTACACCTGCAAGCAATAAAAGATGGGTTAAAAGCTCTTCCAACTAAGCAGGTATCCAACAAAAATCATAAAAAACATATAAGATGGTAAAATTCCTTAAGGAAATCGGTGAACCAGATTAGAGAAGAATGACAAGAGTATCTGTACCTCTAAACTAAACACAATAAAGAAAAAATACTTTATCAACATATTCTTCATACCAAATAATTGCATAAGATCATCAAGCCGCGCTGGTCGAAACAGGGCACATGGTTCAAAGTCAGAAGTTGGAGGGGGTGCTTCTCGCTACTAAAGTGGACATGGTTAAACATTATGTATGATGAAATAACTAAGTTTTGTTTTCGATAGAATTATGAGATTATTCCATTCTCAAACAAGTACACATATGCGAACCACCGTCGGCAACGATAGCGTCAGTATATCCCCCCTCCCCGTCGTCATACAAAACCCGTCGGCATAGAGAATCTATGCCTACGGTGACCGTCTGCGTATTTAACCATCAGCAAAAAATTGACGGCATGTCCGTCAAGTGTCGTACACCAATGCCTACCTATCAGGTTTCGACACGTGTACTACCTATGCCTACAGTTTAACCGTCGGCATAGATTCTATCTACACCGACGGTTAAACCATATGCATAGGTGGTACATGTGTCGAAGCCTTCTACCTTCTAGCGCCTACCTATGCCGACGGTTGAACCGTAGGCATACTTGCTGAACAGAACCAAAAAAAGGCAATAAAAGGGTAGCTGAACAGAGACATGATTCTACAGGTTACAACCGATTCTCAACACAGGCATGATCAAATTTGAACCAAAATCCGTAAATTGATAACGACAATTCTTTATACTGCCTGTGAAAAGGATACAACCAGTTCGCTTCTCTTTACTTTTTCAACACAACCGGCAAACTACTCGAGGAATTGGGAAAGGGGATGATGAGGTACAAACTGAAATGACATTTTGTAGCAAAACGGCATAAGCTAGCATGTGACCATCAGCCACATGCGCATCATGCAATAGGACTGGATTTGACAAAAATTATCACACAATTCAACATGCCTTGTACAGGATCTCAAGGGAAAGCAGAGATATCACCCAACCACACAAATGAGGCGTTGTATTTGTCACCAAGAATCTACATTACAGCATAAGAGAAACCACAAAAGGAAGGCATCCATCTTTGTTTTGATCCATACATGACAAGACAAAGCATAGTATCGATAGTGATGGTCATCCTAAACTGGAATTCAGCAGCAGATCCCACTTCTTAAAACATATATAGGCATCCAATGGACATGTTTAACTTTGTTAATAAATAAAGATGCTAATCTGCTGCACATGTCTTGTCGGTTCCATGCCCCACACAGAATATGATAATGCATTTCAACTTAGCAAGCTAAAACATATACATATCCAATTGGGACATATAATTATTATTTTTCGTCAACAAGCAAAGATGGTAGGCAATTTTCTGTACATGGCATCGATGAGCAGAGAAGTTTTATGGAAATAAAACATCACCTCAGCTCAGTTAGAGTGGTACAAGAAATTGGATGTCGGTGCGAGCTTCTCCGGCTTGTCTTGCTTCATTTTTCTGCAAAAACAAGACGGTGGGAGAAAATGTGCTGGAACATTTTTTTGTCAACAAGCAAAGGGTGTCTCTAGCTGGTTTAGAGGCAGATTGGCATACAAAAAGTATATAATATGTTTCTGTTTCCATTTTCTAGATGGTGCACCAACCTTTTTGAAGCTTACATCATTTCTTTGTAGCACAGTTTTCTACCGTTCAACATATTCACGAGTCTTAAATCTTCAGTTGGCATCAAGTGCGTAACATAGTTAAAGCACCAAGTACCCTTCATGACACTCAAATATAATGCTCCTAAACCTTATTAATCTCGACCAACGTTATAATAACGATGAATACAACAAGTCATACAAGCAGGCACTGCTTGGCACAGATATGGCAGCCACATTAGCATCCTATGAGCAAACAAAACAGCAAACCTTGAACAAAACAACACGCAGAAACAAGAGAGGGGCATAGGGAGGCTTGGAGGAGAAAAGACCTTGAGCTGCTGCTATTCCTCTCCATGGCTGGGCGTCATTCTCCTCTCCTTCCCTGCATCCACCAACAAAACAGAGTAAACAGGGAGGCGTGAGGGGGAAACCACATCCACGGCTGCCGAAAAGAACCAAACCGAGAGGGGGGGGGGGGGGCACCTTGAACTTGAGTGGCTGGACCACAACGCCGTGGAGGCCAAGGTTTAGGTGTAAGAAACCCTCGACGGCGACTACCTTGGTGGCTGGGTGCGCCCCTCCTGCTGCTCCTCCTCCTCGACCAGGACAAGGCAGGCAGCTGCAGCGCGAGAAGAAGACCATGCTCTTGTATCCTGCTGCTCCCCTCCTCCTGTCTCGAGGGCAAGCTCCTCCTGATGAGGCCGACGGGCGCCGGCAGAGCACGGGGCGGCCGAGGCCGAGGCGTAGTGGAGAGGGGGGAGCGGGGCGGATCAAATCGAGCGCCGCCGTCGTCTCCCTGTGCCTGCCACTGGAGGGAACAGTGAAGGGGAGGAGGAGGCGGCACGGTGGAGAGCAGGGCAGAAGGGGAGGAGCCGGGGTGCAGTGGAGAGGGAGGCGAGCGGGGCGGATGGAGGAGGAGGCGGGTAGGGTTCGAGGAGGTGCAGCTGGGGAGAGGAGAGCATGCGGCTAGGGGAGAGGAGAGGAGGCGGCTAGGGTTCTGCGGGCGAGGGAGGAGGAAGCGAGCGAGGTGAAAGAGAGAGGAGAGCGCTCGGGACTTATCATCGCGAGGCACTATTCATAGAGGAATAAAAGGAGACGTGGCCGGTGCCGCTAGATAGCCGGACTCCCTCATCTTTTAACTTGTCAATGTGCCTACAATTTCTTGTAATTATAGCCAACCAACATATTCTCTTTTATCGTCAAATGGCATGTGGGATGCACAACATTTCGCATCTGGGTTAGACCATTGGCAGTTACCAAAACGACGTGTGTTTGTAAGGCATGAATAAAAAAAAACGCTGAGTTGAAGGATTAGACTCATGACCTCAACATCTCAACCACGTACTGATAGCCATTCGAACAAACAGCTCCTGCTAAAAAATGGCCAACACATATGCTTAAGAACATAATGTAGCGTAAGAATCGAAACATTTTTTTCTGATCTTTTTGAGCTTTTAAAAAATAATGTAATAATTATGAAATTCTGAATATTCTTTGAAATGTGAACAATTTTTTAAATCCTGATTCTTTTTCTAAAATATGCGCGCAATTGTTTTTGGAAAATTCTATAAATTTGGAAAAGATGAAAATAACTTAATGTTTTTTTAATTCACAAACATTTTTTGAAAACATGAACCTCATTTTAAGAAAACATTTTTTACTTGTGAACAATTTGTGAAAATGAAAACAAGTTTTGAACGTTGAAAACAATTTTTAAACGTTCTTTTTAAGCACAAACATTACTTTAAATTTGTGAACATTTCAATAAACATGAATATTTTTCAAATTTGTATCATTTTCTAAAATACAATTTATTTTTAAAATATCAAAAATATTAGAATTGTAAACATATTTGAAAAATGCGAAATTTTTTTAGTTTTTTCAAAAATGGAACGTGAAGAAACAATTTAAAGTTTCAAACATTTTCAAATGGGAACAAAATTTTGAAATTTCTGCTGATTTTATGAAAATTTATACAAGAGCGAAATTCTGACTATTTGTCGCCTAATGCGGTAAATAATATTTCTCAGATGCATGGGCAGGAAGTCAATGGGCTTGCTTTGCTGGGCCAGAGTGTGTGTGGCCTATATATACACGGTGGCGCTAAAGTGAGCGGGAGCGCAGAAGCGCTAATCCTGCGCTCCGCCCGCTGTGTCCCGCACGCGTATCACTGATGTTCCTAATCTTGGTAAAACTGTTAACAAAAATAGTAGTAGAATTTAACTAGTTACCATCGACATACCATACCTTGCATCTACTCGTAAAACAGTCTGACAAAAGTAGTAACATAGTTAATAGGCTTACCCTGGCGCACTGGTCCCCAGCCTATGATTATCATTTTTATATTTTGATAGTAATCTGGTTACCAGCTGCCACACATAATTTCTTTGTCCCGCCTAGGCGTGCTCGTAATGTAATGGTTACTATGGTAATCTCATTACTGCCGGCTACTACACATAGGTCTGGTTACCAGCTGCCACACATAATTCCTTTGTCCCGCCTAGGCGTGTTCGTAATGTAAGTAGTAATGGTTACTATGGTAATCTCATTACTGTCGGCTACTACACATAGGTCGTCCAGCATGCATGCATTCTTTAAAAAAGTTACGCGTTCTTTTTTTGTAGTTGAAAAGTTACATGTTCTGGTAATCTAGTTACAGTCTACTACCTACAAATTACCATTAGTTGTATAGTGATCAATCCTCGTAAAGTGTATACTTTCTGTTACTACATTCTCTCTCCCAAATTACCCTCAACATAGATAGGACGGAGGACGGTAGCCACATGGATTGGTCGGTTAGGCTAATTAGGGGACACGTCCGCACAGAGGCGGGTCGACGCGCACAATAGTTATAATACACTCCCGCTCACTTTAGCAAACCTATATATATATATATATATATATATATATATATATATATATATATATATATATATATATATATATATATATATATATATATATATATAGTGTTACTATTCATCACCCAGGACGTAGAATAAGTTATTCTTCACCCGAGGTAATATTACGATCATATCATAATTAAATTACGTTTGGAATTCAAATAGTTACATTCCTATTGATTCACTACGTAAAATTTGGCATAAAAAATAAAAATATAGGTCATAAGACAAGAAAATTTGCAGTTTATGTGTATTTTACACTATGTTTTTACGTTTGTAATTTTACATAACATAAAATATTTTTTACGACGATTATATATTTTCTTATGGTCTCTTTTTACGTCGGAAATAAGACAAAATTTACGGAACGTAAAATTACAGTGCATTGATGGTAAAATAGAGGGGGGTGAAGAATAACTATTCCTCACCCAGGGTGACGAATAGTCAATCCCTGTATATATATATATATATATATATATATATATATATATATATATATATATAAATATATATATATAAATTAAAGAAGAAGAAGATAGATATATAGAGATAGACATGGACATGGATATATAGGCATAGATATAGATTTAGATTGTTTACAGGGATCACCTCCGAATCGTATGGATTACCTAGCCAAACATGTCTTCCCTGCTGGAGAGAGACACCATACCTAGCCAATTTATTTGGTTTTTTAAGGGTATTTTATTTGGTTTCTTTTTAGATAAACCCTTTCCGATTCAAGGGGAGGCTAAAAAAACTACACGGGCTGCACTGAATGGGTCGCTGAAAGCGGCAATTTACCCGTGGGCCGTTAAATGTGGTTTATACACACCCCGCCCTTTGTCAGGTCCAGTACTTTATACTAGTCGAACCCACCACCATGGCACCACCAACTCGGCAATGAACGATCTCCTGAATACTGAGTACAAGGTGGTGGAAGTGAAAACTGCTTTATTTCAAATGTTCCCGACTAAGGCATCGGGTTCGAATGGTTCCCTGCACATTTTTATCAACGTCACTGGGATGTGTGTGGCAAGGAGGTAACCAAGGCTGTTCTACGCATTATTAGTGGCACTAAATCAGCAGCATGTATTAACTAGACCATCCTGGTTTTAATACTAAAGCAGGGCCGGCCCTGAGCCATGGCGATGAGTGCGACGGCCTAGGGCCCAGCCTCAGCAGGGGCCCATGTATCTCTAGAAAGACTACAGTACACAAGAGAAGCAGGCCTGGCCCATAAAGAAGGAAAGAAGTCACGCACGAACAGCAAATCTTTATCCTCAACTCAAAAAAAAAAAAGCAAATCTTTATCCTTCGCTGGCTCCTTGAATCACGCCCTCGTTCATCTCCCGTTCTCCATCTTCTTTCCCAATTAATTGCCCCAAGTTCCTAAGAGGCCGGGCCCCAACTCCCAAAGCTAATCAATGAATTTCTTTGGTTCCTCGCGTCCTATAAACAGCCCCAAGAAACCCGACGGACGGAGGCCAGCCGGCGACACACTCTGGTCCTGGGCCCCTGGGAAGAATGCGAGAGCAGCTTGGCCGTCCATCGTCAGTTAGCTGTGGTCAGTGTGTGAGGGCAAGCGATGCAGACGTGAAGTCCAGGCACTGTTGAAGCGAAGCAACAAAGCCATTGCTGATTCAGGTAATTTTTAGATCATAATTCCTTGATCTTTGTCTACTTATTTCTGTTATGATCAGTTGACATAATAATCAAAATTCATGAGATGAACCATTGCTGATGTTTAACCTACTCAATTCCTCTTTTTTGTACAAATTGCAGTCATGTAAATTCTGCAGGTTGTGTCGTTGCATGAATTTTGATTATTGGATAGATGGAGCATGTAATTTCTTCTAATTTACTCCAAAACCAAGATTCAAGAATCAGGTGCTCTCTCCTTTTTTTTGTAAGAATGTTTCAAAAATGCAATTATCATCTGGTTGTGAGAAAAGTAAAAGTAGCTAACATGTAAATCAATTAACTGAATCTGAAAACTGTGCTACGTCCTTTACTGAAAGAAAAATTGAGTCTATTATAAGGGCCCATTATATGAAGCTCGCACAAGGGCCTCTAAGATGCTAGGGCCGGCCCTGTACTAAAGGTAAAAAAAACCCAAACTTGATGTCACAGTTCAGGCCCATCTCTCTCTATAATGTATTGTACAAGATAGCATCCAATGTTATTTCTAACAGGCTGAAGCTAGTACTTCGAAACATTATCTCAGAGGAGCAGTCAACTTTTGTCCCAAGGAGCTTATCACAGATAACATCATTTCAGCGTATGAATGTCTTCATTTTATGAAGCGAAACAAAGCAAAGCGGAAACAACATTGTGCGTTGAAATTGGATATGATGAAGGCTTATGACAGAGTGGAGTGGGACTATTTACAGGTAATCATGCTCAAGCTAGGCTTCATAGAGATATGGGTTGATATTGTTATGAGCTTGGTAAGAGCTATGAAATTCTCAGTTTTATTTAATGGCAAGAGATTGTAGGAGTTCACACCATCTCGTGGAATTCGACAGGGAGACCCAATCTCCCCTTACCTCTTTGATAACCCACAAGTATAGGGGATCAGTTGTAGCCTCTTTCAATAAGTAAGAGTGTCAAACCCAACGAGGAGCTAAAGGTAGAACAAATATTCCTTCAAGTTCTATCGACCACCGATACAACTCTACGCATGCTTTACCTAGAACAAGTATGAAACTACAAGTACTTTGTAGGTGTTGTAGGATAGGTTTGCAAGATAATAAAGAGCATGTAAATAAAAACTAGGGGCTGTTTAGATAAACAAACAATTAAGTTAGTTTAGCGAGTGTGGAAAGTGGTGGTAGGAGTTGCGGAATTGTCCCTAAGCAATTGACTACATTACTAGACCGATAGCAAGTTTTATGTGGGAGAGGCCACTGCTAGCATGTCATCCCTTACTTGGAATTCTATGCACTTACGATTGGAACTATTAGAAAGCATCCGCAACTACTAACGTTCATTAAGGTAAAAATTCAACCATAGCATTAAGATATATTGGTCCCCATTCATTCCCATGTGCATCAATTTCTATGCTAGGTTGAAGTTGCTGACACCGTTGCCCTCCAATACATAGTCCTATCAACATACAAATAACCCTATGGTGTGATCCACGCGCGCTCATATGATGGGCACCAAAGGACAGCAACATAACCACAAGCAAATTAAACCAATCATAGCAATTCACCAATCACTGATAGGACAACAAAAATCTACTAAGACATCATAGGATGGCAACACATCATTGGATAATAATATGAAGCATAAAGCACCATGTTCAAGTAGATGGTACAGCTGGTTGCAGGAGAGTGGACCGTTGTAGATAGATGGGGGAAGGTGATGGAGGTGTCGGTGAAGATGATGGTGTTGGAAAACATTGCATGGAAAACAAAAAAAATACTATGCACACGCAAGATCTATCCATGGAGATGCATAGCAACGAGAGGGGAAGAGTTTCACAACGGGATTGACATAGTCGAACTTTCTTCGTGATCCAACCGATCGAGACCGAATGTACGGCACCTCCGCGTTCAGCACACGTTCAGCTCGGTGACGTCCGCACCTTCTTGATCCAGCAAGACGGCGAGGTAGTGGATGAGTTCCGACAGCACGACGGCGTGGTGACGGTGATGTGATCTCCGCAGGGCTTCGCCTCAGCTCTACGAAAATATGATCGAGGGAGTAAACAGTGGACGGGGGCGTCGCACACGGCTAAGACAATGTGTGTTCTTGTGTGCCGCCCCCTCCCCATGTATATATAGGTGGGAGGGGAGAGGGGGGCTGCCAGGGCAGCCAAGCCGCGTCCCAAGGGGATGGCCGCCGGCCCTAGGGATCCTGCTCTCCTGCGCCCCCCTCCTTGTATGGACAAGGGGGAAAGGAAAGAGGGGGAGAGGGAAGGAAGTGGGAGTCCAACTCCACACTTCCCTTTCCTCCTCCCCTTAGGCCGGCCCTATAGAGGGCGGACCAGCCCCTTATGGGCCGGTGTGTTCCCACACTTGGCCCATAAGACCCATATCTTTGGCGGGGATAACCGAAACTCCTACCGATGACCCGATAAGTATCCGGTACCTTCTGAAACACTTCCGGTGTCCGAATACCATTGTCCTATATATCAATCTTTACCGCTCGACCATTTCGAGACTCCTCGTCATGTCCATGATCTCATCCGGGACTTTGAACACCATTCGGTTACCAAATCATATAACTCATATAACACTATATCGTCAATGAACGTTAAGCGTGCGGACCCTACGGGTTCAAGAACTATGTAGACATGACCGAGACACCTCTTTGGTCAATAACCAATAGCGGAACCTGGATGCCCATATTGGCTCCTACATATTCTATGAAGATCTTTATCGGTCGAACCGTTATGACAACATACGTAATTCCCTTTGTCTATCGGTATGTTACTTGCCCGGGATTTGATCGTCAGTATCCTCATACCTAGTTCAATCTCGTTACCCGCAAGTCTCTTTACTCGTTCCGTAATACATCACCTCGTGACCAACTCCTTAGTCATTTGCTTGCAAGCTTATGATGTGCATTACTGAGAGGGCCCAGAGATACCTCTCCGATACTCGGAGTGACAAATGCTAATCTCGATCTATGTCAACTCAACAAACACCTTCGGAGATAGCTGTAGAGCATCTTTATGATCATCCCGTTATGTTGTGATGTTTGATAGCACACAAGGTATTCCTCCAGTATCTGGGAGTTGCATAATCTCATAGTCGAAGGAATATGTATTTGACATGAAGAAAGCAATAGCAATAAACTGAGCGATCAAAATATGCTAAGCTAACAGATGGGTCTTGTCCATCACATCGTTCTCCTAATGATGTGATCCCGTTATCAAATGACAACACATGTCTATGGTTAGGAAACCTTAACCATCTTTGATCAACGAGCTAGTCTAGTAGAGGCTTACTAGGGACATGGTATTTGTTTATGTATTCACACATGTATTTAAATTTCTCATCAATACAATTCTAGCATGAATAATAAACCTTTATCATGATTAAGGAAATATAAAATAACAACTTTATTATTGCCTCTAGGGCATATTTCCTTCAGTCTCCCACTTGCACTAGAGTCAATAATCTAGTTCACATCATCATGTGATTAACACCCTAGTTCACATCGCCATGTGACTAACACCCGAAGAGTTTACGAGAGTCAATAATCTAGTTCACATCACCATGTGTTTAACACTCAAAAGAGCAACAAGGTGTGATCATGTTTTGCTTGTGAGAGAGGTTTAGTCAACGGGTCCGGCACACTCAGATCCGCATGTATTTTGTAAATTTCTATGTCTACAATGCTATGCATGGAGCAACTCTAGCTAATTGCTCCCACTTTCAATATGTATCTAGATTGAGACTCAGAGTCATCTGAATCGGTGTCAAAGCTTGCATCAACGTAACCCTTTATGACGAACTCTTTATCACCTCCATAACTAGGAAATATCTTCTTAGTCCTTCTTAGGTAACTAAGGAAATTTTGACCGCTGTCGAGTGATCCACTCCTAGATTACTATTGTACCCCCAAACTCATGGCAAAGCACACAACTAGTCTGGTACACAGCATGGCATTCTTTATAGAACCTATGACTGACACTAGTGCAGAACCGGGCTTTAGCACCGGTTCGTAAGGGCCTTTAGTGCTGGTTCTGCAAACGGCACTGAAGAGTGGAGACTAAAGCCCTCCCTTTACTACCGGTTCGGCACGAACCGGCGCTAAAGTGCCACCACATGGCACGAGCCAGGCCCGGGTGCTGGTAGACCATTAGTACCGGTTGGTAGCACCAACCGGTACGAAATGTTTGGGGGGGTTTGTTGGAAATATGCCCTAGAGGCAATAATAAATGCATTATTATTATATTTCCTTATTCATGATAATTGTCTTTATTCGTACTATAATTGTGTTAACCGGAAATCGTAATACATGTGTGAATAACAGACAACAACATGTCCCTAGTGAGCCTCTAGTTGACTAGCTTGTTGATCGACAGATAGTCATGGTTTCCTGACTATGGACATTGGATGTCATCGATAACGGGATCACATCATTAGGAGAATGATGTGATGGACAAGACCCAATCCTAACATAGCATAAGATCGCATAGTTCGTTTGCTAGAGTTTTCCAATGTCAAGTATCCTTTCCTTAGACCATGAGATCATGTAACTCCCGGATACCGTAGGAGTGCTTTGGGTGTGCCAAACGTCACAACGTAACTGGGTGACTATAAAGGTATGCTACGGGTATCTCTGAAAGTGTCTGTTGGGTTGACATGGATCGAGACTGGGATTTGTCACTCCGCTTGACGGAGAGGTATCACCGGGCCCTCTCGGTAATGCATCATCACAATGAGCTCAATGTGACCAAAGTGTTTGATCACGGGATCATGCATTACGGAACGAGAAAAGTGACTTGCCGGTAACGAGATTGAACGAGGTATTGGTATACCGACGATCGAATCTCGGGCAAGTAAAATACCGATTGACAAAGGGAATCGTATACGGGATTAATTGAATCCTTGACATCGTGGTTCATCCGATGAGATCATCGTGGAGCATGTGGGAGCCAACATGGGTATCCAGATCCCGCTGTTGGTTATTGCCCGAGAGCCGTCTCGGTCATGTCTGCATGTCTCCCGAACCCGTAGGGTCTACACACTTAAGGTTCGGTGACGCTAGGGTTATAGGGATATGTATGTGCGGTAACCCGAATGTTGTTCGGAGTCCCGGATGAGATCCCGGACGTCACGAGGAGTTTCGGAATGGTCCGGAGGTAAAGATTTATATATGGAAAGTCATCATACGGACATCGGGACAAGTTTCGGGGTTATCGGTATTGTACCGGGACCACCGGAAGGTCCCGGGGGGGTCCACCGGGTGGGTCCACCTATCCCGGAGGGCCCCATGGGCTGTATGAGGGAGGGAACCAGCCCATAGTGGGCTGGTGCGCCTCCCCCCCATGGGCCCCATGCGCCTAGGGTTTTGGGGGAGGGAAACCCTAAAGGGGGCGCCCCCCTTGCTTGGGGGGCAAGCCCCCTTGCCCTGGCCGCCGCCCCCCCTAGGAGATCTCATCTCCTAGAGCAGGCGCCCCCCCTTAGGGGTTATATAAAGGGGGGGGGAGAGGGGGCTGATCACCCATTGCCCTGGCGCCTCCCTCTCCCTCTCCAACACCTCCTCCTCCTCCATTGAGCACGGCGAAGCCCTGCCGGAGTACTGCAGTTCCACCATCACCACGCCGTCGTGCTGTTGCTGGAGCCTTCATCCCCAACCTCTCCTTTGCCTTGCTGGATCAAGAAGGAGGAGACGTCACGCTTTCCGTACGTGTGTTGAACGCGGAGGTGCCGTCCGTTCGGCACTAGATTATCGGTGAATTGGATCACGGCAAGTACGACTACCTCATCCACGTTCACTCGAACGCTTCCGTTGCGATCTACAAAGTGGTATGTAGATGATATCTAATCTGAATACTCGTTGCTTGATGAACTCCTAGATGGATCTTGGTGAAACCGTAGGAAAAATTTTAATTTTCTGCAACGTTCCCCAACAGGGTTTTGGTTTTAATTTTAACTTTTCCATTAATTTTATGTTTTCCATTTAATTCTGTTTTGTTTGACGGTATTTTACGATACTACATATTGTACACGTTATGCATATATATAAATAGATTTTCTCGTAGAACCGATCATATATATATATATATATATATATATATATATATATATATATATATATATATATATATATATATATAATCAAATGTCTCACAACCACCATTAATTATTCACACATACACATGCATACATACAATTTCTCCTACAAGTTGCCTTGGTGCCTTCGGAGCACGATGACAAGTGGTTCATGGGGGCAGTAGCGGGTAATAGTATTCTCCTTTGGGATCTATGACCTGGTCAAGCAAAAATCCCGCTATTTCCTCTTGAAGTGCTCGTATGCGCTGCTCTGATAGGAGCTGCTCCTGCACTTCATGGAACTGTTAAGAAGGAGATCAATATGCATGTGTATTAGTTGTGTGACTAGATATTGACAATCATGTAAGATTGTGAATAGTGTTCTGGCAAACGTACCCATTGCTGTCTATCAGATGTGCTCCTTTCGGACGTCATCATGCGAATGTTCTTGCAAACATAGTATGCACACACATCAGTCTCCGGCGCCTGCTTCAGTGCCTTTACGAGAATAGAATTTAATCAGATAATAATTAATCAAGCATGTTAATTAATTAATGGTATTGAAACAAGAATTAAAGAGATGGTAACTAGCTAGCTAGTACTACTTAATTACTTACCTTGGGTCGATACCAAAATAGCTTTTTTCGCCATTTTTCTGGAGTCACCTTGATGAACTTTGCCCAAGCCCTGCCCGCCGGCAAAGAAAATTAATAAAGGGGTTATTAAAAATAGTTCATATCAGGAAATGACGAACTAAATAGGCCGAGATATAGTTAATAATGATTGAAATTACCTGTCGACTATCCCCTTCACGATGTTGTAGTCACTATCTTTTCTAAGTAGTGAGTCCAGTACTTCAACTTTTCCTTCGTCAACATTAATGTGTAACAAGATCCAGTGATACCTGCATGTGCATACGTTTGCATGTATAAATTAAGCGGGCATGTGCATAACACTAATCAACTATAACCCTAAACCCTATACACTTATTAACATCTAGCTAGTAAGCAAAAACAGAATTTGTAGTATAAGACAGTGTGACTCACTCGAGGTTGTAAGGAAGTAGTATATCTACATTGCTATTGAGGCGCTTCAAGAACTTTAGCATGCTTTTCTCTACATCTTATTTACAGTATTCCAATTTCCATGTGAATTCATTAATGGTATTTCGGTCGATGAACCCAATGCCATAGCGTCCACCTTTTTTCATTTCATACATCTTCATCCTGCATAATACCACAGAAAATAATATATAGTGAGGATATATAATTACAGGTAATTAATGATCAATCAATGAGCACTAGAGTTAGCTTGAGACTTAAATTACATAAAGAAATCACTTACAGACAATAGCAACTGACGAGAGATTTGTCGAGTGAATCTTGATTGAATAACTGAAATAGTTCTGAATACTCACTGGACAGAGCTTTCTTATGGAAGTAATGATCTTCCTCGACTTTCACCATGAGGGACTCTCAATTGGAAATCTTGGTAATGTTCATGTACCATTGATGCATTTCATACATTCTCGTTGGGAGGTTCTTGACCTCGTCTGGCTCGACCAAAGGTTGGCCCCGGACATATTTCTGTTTTATTACCTCCTCTCTAAGCGGAGACATGGGCTCGATATTGAGGAGTTGTCCAACAACGATCTTGAGAATTTCAGCCTGCATTATATGCTCCTCGGTTATTACCACATTGCCCACCTCGGGAACGTAAACTGTTTGCCCACAATAATATTGGGCGCGCGTACTCTCACGTGTTGTTGGCACAACAAGCGGGGGGGGGGGTCGATTGCGCCGCCTGTTCTCCCAGCTGGGGAACGGTTTTCCTGCATTTTTTGACAGCTGCTTGTTGGCTCGAGCTGGAGCTCGCTTCTTTCTGTAGACGTGCTTGATGTGCCTTCCTGATTTGGCGCTCATAGTCTGAGTCAACAGGCTTGGGAGCTGGTGGTCTAGCCATACGAATGAAGTGGTCAATATTTTCCTCAAGCACTTTCTCCCTCGGCGGCGTTGCCGGTTTCGGTCCAAAATGGGCGTCCACTTCTGCCCGCACTATGGCATTGTTTTGCTCCTCGGTCATGTCGTAAGGCCTCTGAGGAAGAGGAGCGAGGCTTCTTGGACCATATTTATATCGCTTCTTGTCTCCACCTGTACTTCTTTTACTACCTCGACTAGTACCGCTACGCACCATAGCTGCGGCGTGTCTCTTCTGAGATTGCTGAGGCGGCGGAGACGGGTGACGTGGCTGAGTTGGAGCAGGAGGAGTGGCCTGACGCTGTGCAGGACTTGAAGCAAGAGGTGTGGCCTGACACGGTGTCGGACTTGAAACGGGAGGAGTGGCCTGAGGCTGTGCCGGACTTGAAGCAGGAGTCTGCTCACGCGTTCGTGGACTTGGAGGAGCAGTAGTCGACTGCTGACACGGTGGCGGACTTCGAGGAGGAGTCGGCTCACGCGTTCATGGACTTGGAGGAACGGGACTCTGCTGAATCAATGGTGGACTTCGAGGAGGAGTCGGCAGACGCGGTGTCGGTGGACTTCGAAAGATGATGCAATCCTTTCTCCATAGGATGATACAATGTATGGCCTTTCCTAGTGTGTGCTCGTCGTCACCTCCAGGAATGTCAAGCTGTAGCCCCGAATATGGGTCCACCACCTCATCAACCAAGACACGAGCATAGCCTGCTGGAATCGGGGCACAATGGAAGGTTGCTTCGGGGGTAATTGTAAAAGCAACTGCGTCCGCCACCTTCATTTTGAAGTGTAGCTCACAGTTAGTGTTCTCTATGATGTCATCCACAGGGTATGTATCGAGCAGTGCAATGCCCGGGGCGGAACCAACGCTGCTTCTCGGCATGGATGGGACGGTGCTATCCGATGCTGGATGATCATCCGCTTGCTGTTGCCGCTGCTGAGACCCCCTTTCCTGGCTAGGTGAGTCGATCTGCTGCTGCTGCTGGAATTTGAGTGCCAAGTCCGCGTGCCTTGCTTCTAGGCCTTGAAGGTGTTCCGCGTCCTGCTTCCTCTGCTCCTCCTCCAGCTTCCTCTTCGTCTCCTCCTCCATCTTCTTTCTTGCACTGGTCCTATAGTCATCGTTCCATTCCGAAAAGCCCTCATACCATGGAATAATGCCCTTGCCTCGTGTTCTTCCCGGGTGTTCAGGATTTCCCAGGGCGCGCGTAAGCTCGCCGTTCTCTCTGTTGGGCGTGAACACCCCCTTTTTAACATCTTCTATTGTGTCAAGTAACTTTTGATCTGCTCCTTTTAGACTTGCCTTCTTTGAAACCAGGTCTGTCTTCGGGTCCAACGCCCCCCCCCATGCGCATAGAACCAAGTTCTGCACCTGGGGGCCAGCTCCTAGTAACCGGAGTGACTCCTGCATCCTCCATCTCTTGCTCAGACTTATCCCACTTAGGCATGGCCACCGCGTAGCCACCTGGACCCAGCCTATGGAACTGCGTCTTTTTTGCAGCATTGGCCTTGTTTTTTCTCGACCGTTCCTTAGATAATTTTGATTCCTTGAATTTCACGAAAGCGGGCCAGTGTTCTCTTTTCTTCTCCAGTGTTCCCTTGAATTCTGGAGTCTTCTTTTTTGTAGCGAGGTATTTGGCCCATAGAGTTTTCTTGTGGGTGTTGAATGTAATTGCCATCTTCTTAAGAGCAGCGTCCTTGACTTTCTGCACATCTGCATCAGTGAAATAATTTGGTAGGTTGAAATGTTCCATCAGCGATTCCCAAAGATTTTGTTTTGCTCTGTCGTCGACCCAAATAACATCTGGACGTTTAGTTTTTGGCTCTTTCCATTCTTGAATGGAGATCAGGAGTTGGTCCTTCACAAGAACTCTGCACTGACGAGTCCACTTGTTCGCAATGTTCTTAGGCGTGAGGGGTTCACCATTAGCTTTGATGGAGTCGATGTTGTACTTTACACCCTCCTTCAACTCTTTGCCCGGGCCTCGCTTTGTCCTGCTGTTTGTAGAAGCAGATTTGCTCAATCCGGAGGGCTGAAAGAAGAAAGATCGATTCGTTAATATATATATATATATATATATATATATATATATATATATATATATATATGTATCTTCAAATAAAAAATGTGATGATCACCAGATGTCTGCTTATATAAATATACCTCGCCGGTAGTCTTTGTTATTTCAAGATCAACATTGTCTGTGTCATCATAAACATTGTCTGCGTCATCATAATCATAATCATAGTTCATGACTTCATCAGCTCGGTCGTCGAGATCGAATATGTTATCATCGCCCTCCCCGGTATTGTTCATATATTGGGAGCCGTCATCTGTTTCATTCAGATCATCAAGCCTGCGAGGGCTGCGTATGATCTCGAACAATTCCTCTTATCTCTCTCTGCCGGTATTGTCCGCCATAGCTTTTACTTAACTAATACATAAGAAATATAAAACAATTTAGTATTCAAATTACAATGCATGGATGCATCAATAAGGAAAAACTGAATCATATATAGTACATAATATGCATCGTCTAGAATGATATATAATCTCAAGTACATCGTCTCGAATAATATGTATAATCTCGAATACATCGTCTCGAATATTATATATCGAATACATCACTGGCTAGGTAGCTAATAAAGATCGAATACTACAGAAGAATCTAGGCCACTCGCGGTTCCTGGGGCGCGAGCGGTGGACACCCAAAGAGAAGGAACCATCACAGGATCATATCTCCGGTCATCTGCCCAAAGAACCTGCCAGGTATTGGAGAACCTGACGTCCATAGCAGCCATGTAGCGATGGACGTGCTCGCCCTCCTCCCTGACACGACGATGCACCACCTCCGGCGGGGCCGGCTCCCTCTGCACCGAATGTGGCCCACGCGAACGCCACCAAAGGAGATCAGGGTTGACGACGGGACCCGAGGCTGGGTTCCTCACCAAGTGGCGCGCCCCTCCAGGTACCACCTCCCAGTGCCAGCCCGGCGGAGCCCAGTCCCCGACATGGGTCAGCCGGACGTCGTGGCGAACGGGTCGACAGCGAGGATGCGGGTCGGGCATCGTGGAGAACAAATGCTATATGCCCGCAAAAAGTAACATTTTTTTAATGTGATTGGATTGTGATAACTAAAATTCTATATGCAAATTCTAACAATTTGACATTAATTTAATTCATCTAGCTAAAAGTAACTCTAAAATTTATAACATTTATATATATAACTAAAAAACAGAAAAATTTATAACATTTCTATATAACTAACATTTCAAATATTTCTATAACTAAAAAACAGAAAAATTGCTAACATTTCTATAAATATTTATATAACTAAAAAACAGAAAAATTTATAACATTTCTAATATTTCTATAAATAAAAAATTTAAATAACTAACATATCTATAAATATTTCTATAACTAAATATCACTATGTGTGTGTGTGTGGACATGGCAGCCGGGGCACAGGAGCTCACCGGCGAGGCGTGGCGACGGGGGGCGGCGACGGTGACGGGTCGGGGCGCGGCGACGGGGACGACGGGGCCGGGCCGGGCGGGGACGACGGGAGGTCGGGTCGGGGCGCGACGACGGGGACGAGGACGGGGACGGGGACGGCGACGGCAAGGCGACGGGACGGCGATGGGGGCGGCGGCGACGGCGACGGACGGCGACGGGGGCGGCGACGATGGGGCAGAGGAGAAGAAGCAGAGGGAGAACGAAACTGATGAATTTTTTTTGAAGGGTTTTCTTATATAGAACACCCCTTTAGTACCAGTTGAAGCCAGCAACCGATACTAAAGGTCTGTTTTGGCAGGCCAAGCGGCGGGAAGCGCGCACCTTTAGTACCGGGTGGTAGCACCAACTGGTACTAAAGACCCACCCTTTAGTACCGGTTGGAGCCACGACCCGGTACTAAAGGGTGTGCGCTGCCAGGCGAGGGGTGCAGAAGTTTAGTCCTACCTCGCTAGTTGAGCAGCACCAGGACCAGTTTATAAGCCCCGGCGCGGGCACTGCATTGAGCTCCTCTCAATAGCAGGCCTTCAGGGCCTACCTCTCCCACTCTGCCTGTGGGCCTACTGGGCTTGCAGGCCTGCATCCTGGCCCAACTACAGGTTGGGTTTCTAGTCGTATGCAGGCCGCTGTGTGCAGTAGGCGGCCTTTTTTATTTTCTTATTTTTTTGCTTTATTTATTTTTGAGTTGTTTTTTGCTGTATTTAGAGTTGCTTTGTGAATATTTTTGCTTTAGGTACAAAAAATTACAAACTCTCTATTAGTGCGGGTAGTTTACAAATTTGAATAGTTTATATTTTGAATTATTTCAAATTTGTGTGAATCACTAGTTTGTGAATAACTTAACTTTGAAAATAGATTTTTTAGTGATTCTTTTTTCTTATGTTTAATATTAGTGTGTTTTATCATTATATTCAATTTGGTAATGCTTAGGTTATTTAAAAAATGAAATGCCTTTGTAACGGATGAGTTTTCGTCCGAAGCCTTGATACTTCGGAAGAGATTGTCCATTTTTTACACGAAGTGCATCCAGTTTTTGCGGTAACCCTCTCTACTTTTTTGCACATGCTATGTTGGTGAAATTATTATACGATGCCAACTTTCAACCTTTTTTGAGTTCATTTGAAATGCTTTTCAATTTTTGGGTCATTTAGCTGAAAAAATCAGTAAATGCATGAAAGAAATTGTTTGCACATAAAATTTCTTCGCGTTTCAAATGCCAAAACACATAACTACCTTAACTATTACAGAGATTCCCTCCTGGGTGTGAAAACACAGAAGAAAGTGATAATAGTGAAGCCGATCACATCCCAGATCTTTGGGTGTGAAACTTTTTCTTCGCGTGTGTCCATTTGCGTCGTAGCCATGGAAAATCTTCATCATTTAACTGGATGATCGG
The DNA here is from genome assembly GCA_032464435.1 of Aegilops umbellulata. NCBI lineage: Eukaryota > Viridiplantae > Streptophyta > Magnoliopsida > Poales > Poaceae > Aegilops > Aegilops umbellulata. The sequence goes on from CP136054.1 coordinate 476,466,276, forward strand.
GTTAATATTCACTCTGAATGGAGCAATTTCATCAAACCTTTCATAATCTTCTGACATGTCTGTCTTGTCATCCACTCCCATAATATTTCTCTTCCCAGAAAGAACTATGTGGCGCTTTGCCTCATCGTATGATGCATTCGCTTCCTTATCTTTTCTTTTTCTCGGCTTGGTAGACATGTCCTTCACATAGAAAACCTGTGCCACATGATTGGCTAGGACGAATGGTTCCTCTGGATACGCAAGATTGTTGAGATCCACTGTTGTCATTCCATACTGCGGGTCTTCCGTTACCCCGCCTCGTGTCATATTAACCCATTTGCACCCAAAAAAAGGGACCTTCAAACCACGTCCATAGTCAAGTTCCCATATCTCCTCTATGTAACCGTAATATGTTTCCTTTCCCGTCTTGGTTGTTGCATCAAAGCGGACACCACTGTTTTGGTTCGTGCTCTTCTTATCTTGGGCGATCGTGTAAAATGTATTACAATATGGTAACTGGGATAGCGAGTACAGGTCATCTTCAATAGAGGCGTCATGCATGGTACGTGTTTGCAACCAGCCGGTGAAACTCCTGGTTTGTTCACGTGTAATCCAGTCATCAGACCACTCCGGGTGTTTGGAGCGTAGAAAATTCTTGTGTTCGTCCATATACGGAGCCACCAAGGCGGAATTCTGTAGAACTGTGTAGTGTGCTTCAGTGAGAGAATGTCCGTCCATACATATTATTTGATCCCGTCCTAGCATGCCTTTTCCATCCATTCCGCCCTTATGTCGCGATTCAGGAACACCAATCGGCTTAAGGTCAGGAATAAAGTCAATACAAAACTCAATCACCTCCTCATTTTCATGGCCCTTGGAGATGCTTCCTTCTGGCCTAGCACGGTTATGAACATATTTCTTTAAGACTCCCATGAACCTCTCAAAGGGGAACATATTGTGTAGAAATACAGGACCCAAAACATTAATCTCTTCGCATAGGTGAACTAGGACGTGTGTCATGATGTTGAAGAAGGATGGTGGGAACACCAACTCGAAACTGATAAGACATTGCACCAAATCATTCTCTAACCTTGGTATGATTTCTGGATCGATTACCTTCTGAGAGATTGCATTGAGGAATGCACATACCTTCACAATGGCTAATCGAACATTATCTGGTAGAAGCCCCCTCAATGCAACCGGAAGCAGTTGCATCATAATCACATGGCAGTCATGAGACTTTTAGGTCCTGGAACTTTTTCTCTGCCATGTTTATTATTCCCTTTATATTCGGCGAGAAGCCAGACGGTACCTTAATACTGAGGAGGCATTCAAAGAAGATTTCCTTCTCTTCTTTGGTAAGAGCGTAGCTGGCATGACCCTGATGTATGCCGTCTTATCCATGCATACGTTGCTGGTCCTCCCGTGCCTCAGGCGTATCTTTTGTCTTTCCATACACGCCCAAGAAGCCAAGCAGGGTCATGCAAATATTCTTCGTCATGTGCATCACGTCGATTGCAGAGCGGACCTCTGGGTCTTTCCAATAGGGCAGGTCCCAAAATATAGATTTCTTCTTCCACATGGGTGCGCATCCATCAGCGTCATTCGGAACAGGTTGTCCGCCAGGACCCTTTCCAAAGACTACCTTCAAATCCTTGACCATATCATGTACATCAGCACCAGTACGGTGGCGAGGCTTCGTCCGGTGATCCGCCTCACCTTTGAAATGCTTGCCTTTCTTTCTTATGGGATGCCTGCTCGGAAGAAATCGACGATGTCCTAGGTACACATTCTTCCTACAACTGTCCAAATATATACTGTCGGTATCATCCAAACAGTGCGTGCATGCGCGGTATCCCTTGTTTGTCTGTCCTGAAAGGTTACTGAGAGCAGGCCAATCATTGATGGTCACGAACAACAAGGCCTTTAGGTCAAATTCTTCCCCCATGTGCTCATCCCACGCACGTACACCTGTTCCATTCCACAGCTGTAAGAGTTCTTCAACTAATGGCCTTAGGTAACATCAATGCCGTTGCCGGGTTGCTTAGGGCCTTGGATGAGCACTGGCATCATAATGAACTTCCGCTTCATGCACAACCAAGGAGGAAGGTTATACAAACATAGAGTCACAGGCTAGGTGTTATGGTTGCTGCTCTGCTCCCCAAAAGGATTAATGCCATCTGCGCTTAGACCAAACCATACGTTCCTTGCGTCATCTGCAAACTCCTTCCCATACTTTCTCTCAATTTTTGTCCACTGCGACCCGTCAGCGGGTACTCTCAACTTTCCATCTTTCTTACGGTCTTCTCTGTGCCATCGCATCGCCTTGGCATGCTCTTTGTTTTGGAACAAACGTTTCAACTGTGGTATTATAGGAGCATACCACATCACCTTGGCAGGAATCATCTTCCTGGGGCGCTCGCCCTCGACATCACCAGGGTCATCGCGCTTGATCTTATAGCGCAATGCACCACATACTGGGCAAGCGTTCAGATCCTCGTACTCACCACGGTAGAGGACGCAGTCATTAGGGCATGCATGTATCTTCTGCACCTCTAACCCTAGAGGGCAGACAACCTTCTTTGCTTCATACGTACTCTCGGACAATTCATTGTCCTTTGGAAGCATATTCTTTATCATTACCAGCAACTTTCCAAATCCCTTGTCAGATACACCATTCTCTGCCTTCCATTGCAGCAATTCCAGTGTGGTGCCCAACTTTTTCTTGTTAGCTTTGCAATTCGGGTACAACAATTTCTTGTGATCCTCTAACATGCGCTGCAACTTCTTCTTCTCCAAATCACTTGCGCAGTTTCTCTTTGCATCGGCAATGGCCCGACCTAGATCATCAGCGGGCTCATCTGATGCCTCTTCTTCAGCTTCTTCCCGCATTGCCGGCTCAGCTTCTTCCCCCATTGTTGTATCATCGTATTCAGGGAACCCATGGCCAGGATAGCTGTCGTCGTCCTCTTCTTCTTCATTGTCTTCCATCATAACCCCTCTTTCTCTGTGCTTGGTCCAAACATTATAGTGGGGCATGAAACCGGACTTAAACAGGTGGACGTGAATGGTTCTTGACGTAGAGTAATTGTGATCATTCTTACAGACAAAACATGGACAAGGCATAAAACCATCCGCCCACTTGTTTTCCTCAGCCACAAGCAGAAAAGTTTGCACGCCATTAATGAACTCGGGAGAGCATCGGTCATCGTACATCCATTGTCGGCTCATCTTCATTACACAACACCGAAAAGACCAAATTAATACAAGTTCATACATAAAGTTCATACAAGACTTAAATGCAACAAACAAATAACTCTCTAGCTAAAGCATTTAAATGCAACAACAAATGCGATCAAGATCGCAACTAAGGTAACAATTGATCTAATAGCATAATGATACCAAGCCTCATTATCAATGGCATATTTTCCAATCTTTCTAATCTTCAAGCGCATTTTCTCCATCTTGATCTTGTGATCATCGACGACATCGGCAACATGCAACTCCAATTCCATCTTCTCCCCCTCAATTCTTTTCAATTTTTCTTTCAAATACTAGTTTTCTCTTTCAACTATATTTAACCTCTCGACAATAGGGTCTGTTGGAATTTCCGGTTCACAAACCTCCTAGACAAAAATATCTATGTCAACTTGATGGGCATAATTTGTCATAAACACGAAATGCAACAACTAGTTTTAAAAGAGAATATACCACATCTGAATCATAACAAGGACTAGGGCCGACGGGGACGGATATCAAAACCATGGCACTATGTATAACAAACAACGTACGGGTAAGATAATTATACGAGTAAATATATATCCAAATCACACAAACATCAATTTGGTAATGTAAAACATTCATGAACAAGAGGCTCACCGCAAGGTAGTGCCGGCGACGGAACGGTGCGGGCGATCGACTGTGGTTACGACGGAGATTTAGAAGGCACTAAGTAAACCACACCTACATATGCAAACTAAGTGTTATTTTTGACCTCAAATTGCATATAAATCAAATACTAGCACATATATTTCCTCCCAAATTACTAAACTCATAAATTAATCACTATACAAAGCATTGCAAGAGCTAATCTAGCAATGAGAAATGAAAGGACAAAGTTGCTAACCTTTGTGATCATTTGAATGGATGGGGGCCTTCAAATCTTGACAAAATTTGGGCAAAATGTGTGATGAGCTCGAGAGGAAGAGGGGAAGAACAGAGAGGAGAGGGGAAAGGGGAAGAACAGAGCAAGCTCGGGTGGACGAAGGGTTTATGTAGGATGACCTTTAGCACCGGTTCGTGCCATGAACCGGTACTAAAGGTGCTGGAGGGGACCCGGACTGACAACATCCTGCCACCAATCACTTTAGTACCGGTTCGTGGCTTGAACCGGTGCTAAAGGTCGGCCATGAACCGGTACTAATGAAAGCGGCGGGCTAGCCGTTGGAACCGGCACTAATGCACACATTAGTGCCGGCTCAAAAGCAAACCGGCACTAATGTGCTTGACATTTGACCCTTTTTCTACTAGTGTGAGGCATGGGGAATGACTTTCACTCTCTCTCTATCTTCTACCGTGGTCAGGCTTAGAGTCTTACTCAACTTCACACCTTACAATACAGTCTAGAACTCCTTCTTTTACTGATCCATTTTGAACTCCTTCAAAATCTTGTCAAGGTATGTACTCATTGAAAATCTTCTCAAGCGTCTTGATCTATCTCTATAGATCGTGATGCCTAATATGTAAGAAGCTTCACTGAGGTCTTTCATTAGGTCTTGTTCAAGTATCATTTTATGCTATCCAGAAATTCTATATCATTTCCAATCAGTATGTCATCCACATATAATATCAGAAATGCTACAGAGCTCTCACTCACTTCCCTACAAATACAGGCTTCACCGTAAGTCTGTATAAAACCATATGCTTTGATCACCTCATCAAAGTGTACATTCCAACTCCGAGATGCTTGCACCAGTCCATAGATGGATCGCTGGAACTTGCACACTTTGTTAGCACCTTTAGGATCGACAAAGCCTTCTGGTTGTATCATATACAACTCTTCTTTAAGAAATCCATAATGGAATGTAGTTTTGATATCCATTTGCCAGATTTCATCATTATAAAATGCAGTAATTGCTAACATGATTCAGACTAACTTAAGCATCGCTACGGGTAAGAAGGTTTCATCGTATGCAACTCCTTGAACTTTTCGAAAACCTTTCACAACAAGTCGAGCTTTGTAGATGTTGACATTACCATCAGCCTCTGTCTTCTTCTTAAAGATCCATTTAGTCTTAATAGCTTGCCAATCATCGGGCAAGTCCACCAAAGTCCACACTTTGTTCTCATATATGGATCCTATCTCAGATTTCATGGCCTCAAGCCATTTATTGGAATATGGGCTCATCATAGCTTTTTCATAGTTCATAGGTTCGCCTTGGTCTAGTAACATGACTTCCAGAACAAGATTACCATACCACTCTGGTGCGGATCATGCTCTGGTTGACCTACGAGGTTCAGTACCAACTTAATCTGAAGTTTCATGATCATTATCATTTGCTTCCACTCTAGTTGGTGTAGGCATCACTGGAATGGTTTTCTGTGATGGGCTACTTTCCAATTGGAGAGAAGGTACAATTACCTCATCAAGTTCTACTTTCCTCCCACTCACTTCTTCGAGAGAAACTCCTTCTCTAGAAAGGTACCATTATTGGCAACAAAGATCTTGCCTTCGGATCTGTGGCAGAAGGTGTACACAATTGTTTCCTTAGGGTATCCTATGAAGACGCACTTCTCCGATTTGGGTTCGAGCTTATCAGGCTGAAGCCTTTTGACATAAGCGTTGCATCCCCAAACTTTTAAGAAACGACAGCTTAGGTTTCTTACCAAACCACAGTTCATACGGTGTCATCTCAATGGATTTAGATGGTCCCTATTTAACGTGAATGCGGCTATCTCTAATGCATAACCCCAAAATAACAGTTGCAAATCGATAAGAGACATCATAGAACGCATCATATCTAATAAAGTACGGTTACAACGTTCGGATACACCATTACGTTGTGGTGTTCCAAGTGGCATGAGTTGTGAAACAATTCCACATTGTTTTAAATGAAGGCCAAACTCATAACTCAAATATTCGCTTCCGCGATTAGATCGTACTAACTTTATTTTCTTGTTACGATGATTCTCTATTTCACTCTAAAATTCTTTGAACTTTTCAAATGCTTCAGGCTTGTGTTTCATCAAGTAGATATACCTATACCTACACAAATCATCTGTATATGTTAGAAAATAACGATATATGCCGCGTGCCTCAACACTCACTGGGCCGCATACATTGGTATGTATATCAAATATGCCCTATTGTTCCGGAGAACGGAGTTTTAGTCATCTTGCCCATGAGGCATGGTTCACAAGTATCAAATGATTCATAATCAAGTGACTCCAAAAGTCCATCTGCATGGAGTTTCTTCATGCGCTTTACACCAATATGACCTAAATGGCAGTGCCACAAGTATGTTGCACTATCATTATCAACTTTGCATCTTTTGGCATCAATATTATGAATATGTGTATCACTACGGTCAAGATTCAATAAACCATTTACATTGGGTGTATGACCATAGAAGTTTTTATCATGTATAAATAGAACAACAATTATTCTCTGACTTAAATGAATAACCGTATTGCAAAAAACATGATAAAATCATATTCATGCTCAACGCAAACACCAAGTAACATTTATTTAGGTTGAATACTAATCCCGAAGGTAGAGGGAGTGTGTGATGGTGATCGTATCAACCTTGGAATCATTTCCAACACACATCTTCACCTCACCCTTAACTAGTCTCTGTTTATTCTGCAACTCCTATTTCGAGTTACTAATCTTAGCAACTGAACCAGTATCAAATACCCAGGGACTACTATGAATACTAGGAAGGTACACATCAATAACATGTATATCAAATATACCTTTGTTCACTTCGCCATCCTTCTTATCTGCCAAGTATTTGGGGCAGTTCCGCTTCTCGTGATCATTCCCTTTGTAGTAGAAGCACTCAGTTTTAGGCTTAGGTCCAGCTTTGGGCTTCTTCCGGGAGTGGCAACTTGCTTGCCATTCTTATTGAAGTTCCCTTTCTTTCCCTTGCCCTTTTTCTTGAAACTAGTGGTCTTGTTAACCATCAACACTTGATGCTCCTTCTTGATTTCTACCTTCGCCGATTTCAGCATCGGGAAGAGCTCAGGAATTGATTTTTGTTATCCCTTGCATATTATAGTTCATCACGAAGTTCTAGTAGCTTGATGATAGTAACTTGAGAACTCTGTCAATCACTATCTTATCTGGAAGATTAACTCCCACTTGATTCAAGCGTTTGTAGTACCCAAACATTCTGAGCATATGTTCACCGGCTGAGCTATTCTCCTTCATCTTGTAGGCAAAGTACTTATTAGAGATCGCATACCTCTCGACACGGGCATGAGTCTAAAATACCAATTTCAGCTCTTGGAACATCTCATATGCCTAGTGGCTTTCAAAACGTTTTTGAAATCCCGGTTCTAAGCCGTAAAGCATGGCACACTAAAATATCAAGTAGTCATCATATCGAGCTTGCCAAATGTTCATAATGTTTGCATCTGCTCCTGCAACAGGTATGTCACCTAGCGGTGCATCAAGGACATAATTCTTCTGTGCAGCAATGAGGATAATCCTCATATCACAGACCTAGTCCACATCATTGCTACTATCATCTTCCAACTTAGTTTTCTCTAGGAGCATATCAAAAATAAGGGAGCTAAATCGTGAGCTATTGATCTACAACATAGATATGCAAAAACAATAAGACTAAGTTCATGATAAATTAAGTTCAGTTAATCAAATTACTTAAGAACTCTCACTTAAATAAACATCCCTCAAGTTATCTAAGTGATATGTGATCCAAATCAACTAACCCATGTCCGATCATCACGTGAGATGGGGTAGTCATAAATGGTGAACATCTCTATTATGATCATATCTACTATATGATTCACGTTCGACCTCTCGGTCTCCAGTGTTCCGAGACCATGTCTGTACATGCTAGGCTCATCAAGTTTAACCCAAGTATTCTGCATGTGAAAAGAACAGGGATTCTATCACACACAATCATCACATGGTGTCTCAAAACGACGAACTGTAGTAACGGTGCATACTCAGGGAGAACACTTTTATCTTGAAATTAAGCTAAGGGATCATCTTATAATGCTACCGACGTACTAAGCAAAATAAGATGCATAAAGGATAAACATCACATGCAATCAAAATATGTGACATGATATGGCCATCATCATATTGTGCTTTTGATCTCCATCTCCAAAGCATCGTCATGATCTCCATCGTCACCGGCTCGACACCTTGATCTCCATCGTTGCGTCATGGTCGTCACGCCAACTATTGCTTCTACAACTATTGCTAACACATAGCGATAAAGTAAAGCAATTAGATGGCGATTGCATTTCATATAATAAAGAGACAACCATAGGGCTCCTATCGGTTGCTGATAAATTTACAAAACATGATCATCTCATACAACAACGTATATCACTTCATGTCTTGACTATATCACATCACAACATGCCCTGCAAAAACAAGTTAGACATCCTCTACTTTGTTGTTGCAAGTTTTACGTGGCTGCTACCGGCTTCTAGCAAGAACCGTTCTTATCTATGCATAAAACCACAACGGTGATTCATCAAGTTTGTTGTTTTAACCTTCTTCCCGGACCAGCCGCAGTCAAATTCGATTCAACTAAAGTAGGAGAAACTGACACCCGCCAGCCACCTTTATGCAAAACTAGTTACATGTCAGTCGGTGGAACCGGTCTCATGTGTGTGGACATGAAAGGTTGGTGGCCGCTTCATCCTACAATACCGTCGAATCAAAATAAGACGTTGGTGGTAAGCAGTATGACTATGACCTCCCACAACTCTGTGTGTTCTACTCGTGCATATCATCTATGCATAGACCTGGCTCAGATGCCACTATTGGGAAACGTTGCATGGAGAACAAAAACAATTCTACGCACACGCAAGATATATCCATGGAGATACATAGCAACGAGAGGGGAAGAGTGTGTCTACGTACCCTTGTAGACCATAAGCAGAAGCATCTCACAACGCGGTTGATGTAGTCGAATTTTCTTCGCGATCCAACTGATAAAGTACTCAACATACGGCACCTCCGCGTTCAGCACACGTTCAGCTCGGTGACGTCCGTGCCTTCTTGATCCAGCAAGACGGCGAGGTAGTGGATGAGTTCCGACAACACGACGGTGTGGTGACGGTGATGGTGACGCGATCTCCGCAGGGCTTCACCTAAGCTCTACGAAAATATGACTGAGGGAGTAAACGGTGGAAGGGGTGCGGCACACGGCTAAGAAATTGTGTGTTCTTGTGTGGCGCCCCCTCCACATGTATATATAGGTGGGAGGAAAGAGGGGGCTGCCAGGGCAGCCAGGGCGCACACCAAGGGGCTGGCTGCCGGCCCTAGGGCTCCTACCCTCCTCCCCCCTTCCTTGTATGGACAAGGGGGAGGAAAAGGGGGCAAGAGGGAAGGAAGTGGGAGTCAAACTCCACACTTTCCTTTCCTCCTCCCCTTTCCTTTCCCTCCCCTTAGGATGGCCCTATAGAGGGTGCACCAGCCCCTTGTGGGCTGGTGTGTTCCCTCACTTGGCCCATAAGGCCCATATCTTTGTCGGGGATGCCCGGAACTCCTTCCGGTGACCCGATAAGTACCTGGTACCCTCCGGAACACTTCCGGTGTCCGAATACCATCGTCCTATATATCAATCTTTACCTCTCGACCATTTATAGACTCCTCGTCATTTCCGTGATCTCATCCGGGACTCCGAACAACATTCGGTCTCCAAATCATATAACTCACATAATACTATATCGTCAACAAATGTTAAGCGTGCGGACCCTATGGGTTTGAGAACTATGTAGACATGACTGAGACACCTCTCTGGTCAATAACCAATAGCGAAACCTGGATGTCGATATTGGCTCCTACATATTCTATGAAGATATTTGTCGGTCGAACCGTTATGACAACATACGTAATTCCCTTTGTCTATCGGTATGTTACTTGCCCGGGATTCAATCGTCGGTATCCTCATAACTAGTTCACTCTCATTACCGGCAAGTCTCTTTACTCGTTCCGTAATACATCACCTCGTGACCAACTCCTTGGTCATTTGCTTGCAAGCTTATGATGTGTATTACCGAGAGGGCTCAGAGATACCTCTCCAATACTCAGAGTGACAAATCCTAATCTCGATCTATGCCAACTCAACAAACACCTTCGGAGATACCTGCAGAGCATCTTTATGATCAGCCAGTTACGTTGTGACGTTTGATGGCACACAAGGTATGTCGGAGTAATTGACCACGGGTAGCCTCATCGGCACCCCATGGTATTTCAAGACATCGGGGCTAGCTGCGTTCCTCACACCTCCCGGACGTACAGCTGGCTTCTTGGGCCGGCTGGTCTAAGAGGCCGGCTGCTGGAAGACAGTAAGACGTCAAAAGACGGCCACGAGGGAGCCAACTCCTAGTAGGCGGCCCCTCGTCCCCTCAAAGTTTGCACCCACTTAACCACGACGAGACGGGGCGTGGCTAAAGTGCGACCTGCCACCCCCAAATCCAGGGCAGAACGTGGCCATAGTGCGGGTGTACCAAGCGGACACCCCTCAACCGGCGCGGCACTGTTGCCACGCGACCCGTGACATCACCTACGTCAGAAGGAGCCACGCTCCCACGATGGGCGGTCGGTACGGCCCACAGGCGGCGGGCCCTACCTGTCCGCGAGCCACCAGAAGGCGGCGGATCCCCAGCAGACGGTGTCGATGGCGGGCCGACTCCTAGCAAAGGCCTTCCCTCCCCTCGGAGTCTGCGCGATTAACCTGATGAGACGGGGTGTGGCTACAGTGAGCGCCCACCAGGCGGCGAGACTGTAGTCACGCTCCCCCCGACAAAGCCTCTATCATCAGGGGCGAGGCTACAGTATAAAGCAGTCGACATGGCCCCTAGGCGGGGGGCCCTACCTGTCGGCCAAGTTCACGGCAGCGGGCGGGACCCACCAAGCGGTGGGCCCCAGCAGCCAGCGGAGAAGCCGGTGCCTAGAGACACTGACGGCCGGGTCCTACACCCGTCTAGATTACCATTGTGCCCCTGGGGAGTAGGCCTATATAAAACCCCCAGACTTCCCCATGCAAGGGGTTCAGAACCTTTGCCATCATACACACATCCATAGAAGGAGAAGATAGGGCTAGCCTTGCTCTTCTTCCTCCTCTAGCCGAAACAGCTCAAGGAGCGATCTTGTACCTACACTATTGACGATAGTCATCATGCGGAGACCCCGCAGAGCAGGACTAGGGGTGTTATCTCCACGGAGAGCCTTGAACCTGGGTAAGATTTGCAAGCGTATGTGGTCCCGCTCACTCCCTCTTCTAGAGCCAGGCGACGTACTCTTATCCCCATCCATGATAAGCCACCCCCTGGCATATGCCGCACGATATCCCCGACAAGGTATTCCTCCGGTATCCGGGAGTTGCATAATCTCATAGTCGAAGGAATATGTATTTGACATGAAGAAAGCAATAGCAATAAACTGAACGATCAATATGCTAAGCTAACGGATGGGTCTTGTCCATCACATCATTCTCCTAATGATGTGATCCCGTTATCAAATGACAACACATGTCTATGGTTAGGAAACCTTAAACATCTTTGATCAACGAGCTAGTCTAGTAGAGGCTTACTAGGGACACGGTATTTGTTTATGTATTCACACATGTATTTAAGTTTCCGATCAATACAATTCTAGCATGAATAATAAATCTTTAGCATGAATAAGGAAATATAAAATAACAACTTTATTATTGCCTCTAGGGCATATTTCCTTCATATGGAGTTGTTGGAGTAGATCGCCGTCACACGATGATTGCCTCGGCGGTGTCGTGGTGCCACCGGGAGAGAGGGGGAGAGCCCCCTCCTCCTCCTTCTTCTTCTTCCTTGAACACCCCCCTAGATGGGAGGAGGTTTTCCCCTCTGGTCCATGGCCTCCATGGCGGCAGAGGGTTTCCCCTATGGTCTAGATTGGATCTCTCTCTTTGTTTCCTTCTGTTTCTGCGGTCCCAGATTCTGGCCTTTCACCATTCTTAAATTCCCAGAGATCCGTAACTCCAATTGCGCTAAAATTTTAACATGATTTTTATCTGGATATTAGCTTTCTTGCAGTGAAGGAAGGGCACCAACCGCCTTACGGGGTGGCCACAAGACCCCTGGCCGTGCCCTGGGTAGGGGGCGCGCTTCCAGGGCTTGTGGGCTCCTCGGGCATCATCTCGCGTTGATTCCAATTCCCAAAAATCACATATATTCCAGAAAAATCTCCGTAAGTTTTTATCGTGTTTGGACTTTGTTTGGTATGGTTATTATGTGAAACAAAAAAATGCAACAAACAGGAACTAGCAGTGGGCACTGGATCAATATGTTAGTCCCAAAAATAGTATAAAATGTTGCCAAAAGTATATGAAAGTTGTAGAATATTGACATGAAACAATCAAAAATTATAGATACGATGGAGACATATCACTCTTCCTGATAGCAGCAGAGGACCTTTCACGCCTCTTAAAATCTGTAGACGAGTCATCAAACATGAGTGGGGTGAAGGTGGCGGCCTCGGCACCACCGGTAAACCACTTGTTATTCGCAGATGACAGCCTGTTGTTTTTTAAGGCAAGTGGAGACGGGGCAATTGAGGTAAACCAGCTGTTAACCACTTATTGTCAGACATCTGGCCAAAGCATAAACTATAATAAATTATCTATCTTCTTCAGTAAGGGATGCCCAGGAAATATTAGAGAGGAAGTTAAAGCATTGCTGCATGTTTCAAATGAGACCTTGATCGAAAAATATTTGGGGATGCCTTCTGATGTGGGCTCTTCAAAGAACGGTGCCTTCAAGTACTTAAAGATTATCTATGGAGTAGAGTGCAAGGGCGGATTGAGAAAACCATGTCCTCGGAAGGTAAGGAAGTGTTGGTAAAGTTAGTTGCGCAAGCTGTACCTATTTTTTCTATGTCATGCTTTAAGCTTCACGGATATTATGCGCAGTTGAATATATTGATCCGCAAGTATTGGTGGGGCAGCAAAGATGGCCACCAGAAAGCCAACTAGGCCTCTTGGGATATGATGACACAACCAAAATATACGGGAGGCCTGGGCTTCAGAGATTTTGAATTGTTTAACCTGGCCCGTCTAGCAAAGCAGTCATGGCGTATTCTATAGACTCCAGATTCACTCAGCGCAAGAATATTGAAGGTTGATTACTTTCCTTCTGGTACAATTTTAGATGCAGAACTTGGTAGCCGTCCTAGCCAGATTTGGAGAGCAATCTAGAAAGGATGGGACATTTTGAAACAAGGGTTAATCAAGCAGATAGGTAATGGAGCATCGACACTCATATAGACAGAAAATTGGATACCACGAGATGTGATAATGCGCCCATTTGGTTGTCGGTGTGACAATCCACCCTCTTTCATTTCTGAACTTATTGATAATGCTAATGCAAAATGGGACAAGGTGAAGATTGTCGAGGTATGCTTACCAATCGATGTGCAGGTCATACTTAGTATACCATTATGCACTATTGACATGGATGATAGTTGGGCATGGAACTCCGAGAAGAGCCATAACTTTTCAGTCAGATCGGCCTATAAAATGATGATTGCAACAACACTAAGGAGGGAAGCCTAGGTAGATGGTTCATCTGGTTGGTCGCGTAATGGCAGAGATGCGGCATCATGGAAATTGCTATGGAAAACACCAGTCCCGGGCAAGATACATATGTTTCTTTGGAGATTAGCAAAGAGCTCGCTGCCAACGGAGGATGTTAGAGCACACCGAAAATGTCTACCACAAGCTCATGTGGCTTATGCGGAGCCACAGATTCATGGAGGCATTCTCTTCTTGAATGCACTATGGCGAGGTGTATGTGGGCACTCGTCAATGGGGAGCTGGTAGAACACTGGTGCGAGACAACAGAGCCTAGTGCAAGACAGTGGCGGTTTAAGATGATTGATACACTATCGCATGAATCCTTCGTCAGGCTTTCAGTGACTTTATGGGCAATCTGGTGGGCAAGACAACAGATTATCCATGAGGAAACTTATCAAAACTCTTCGGCCACACACCAGTTTATCAATAGGTTCATAGCAAACCTTGAATTAGTCCCTAAGAAGTTGGTAAGAAACTGAGCTATACCAAGGGTTGTTGAAAGACCAAGGGCACCTCCACCAGGATATTGTGACACCCCAAAAATTTTACCTTGTTTTATTAATTAAAATTTTTCCATGAGATTTAAACTTTTATTTTTTGGATTTTTTTTTATTTCAGAGCCATTCTTTTCTTTGTTATTATGGAGTTTTTACCCCAAGTGAAAACTTTCCAAATGTTTTGTTGGACTTGTATACTCTCTCAAGAAAACTTTTCTTTTTATTAGAGGAATTAATTATATAATTATTTTCCTGATCTTTATTTCTTTAAAAATGGTCTCCCATGGTTTTAGGGTACCATTTGAACTACAGCCCTTTGATAAATTTATTTAAAATTCCAACCAAAATTTGGGGATGTCATGTGATGTGTTTAAATCACTTTTATGCAAAAACATCTTTTATTCATTGGATATTTTGAGCTCTACACCAAATTTTCAAATCTGGTCCAGTTGGCAATTTTGCACTACAACCTATTTAAATATTTATTTAAAGCTTCCACCAAAATTATGGGATATCAGTGGCAGTATATAATTCAACTTTATGCAAAAATCCACTGATGTTCTTTGAAAAATTTGAGTAAATCAACCTCATCTTCATTCTGGTCCAACTTGGTGATTTGTACTGAAACCATATTTTTTACTTACTCTTTTACCCATGATTCTTTTTCCTGCTTTTAGACCACCCTACAAAACCCTTAAGTTCAGGAGAGTGGACCCATTGGAGGATTTTAAGTGCATGCAAAAATACCTTTATCTTTCTGTCCAGATTTGGCTTTCTCAAAAACTTGCACTATCAAGTTTTGATTTTTTTCCAAACCAACCATGCCATGTCTTCTAGTACCTAAAGAGACTCTGATCTAGAAACTTTGGCCACTTGCAAAACCATCTGGATGCCCCTAGCATTTCGTCGAACAGTTGGAGTGCATGAACTGTTTTGGCATAGATTTTAGTTATCATTATAGAGTTGCTTTACTTGCCTATCCAGCTTGTACTAGAGGTTTAGTAACCACCCTAACTAGTCTGGTAACTTGCAGTTTCATCCAAGCCCTCTGGGGTGCCATGGCATTTCGCCGAGCAGTTGGTGGGCGTGCACTGGGCGCGCCCAGAGCGCGCTAACTGCAGCCGCGCACCCGAGCAGCCGCGTCGCGCTACTCCGTGCCTCCTGGCCCTCTGCCGCTCGCAGCATAGGGCCAAGCCTCGACCTGTACCCCCCTCACGAGCACCATAGCCCCTCGCCACATCTCCGGCAAGCCAGAAGCTAGCCGCCATCACCGCCTGCTGTGGTCGGTGCCGTACATGCCACCTGGCGCGTCCCCAAGTACCCCCGCCCGCCGTGCTCATCCACAACCCCGTCGCCTACCTCTGCAAGCCCGGCCAGCCGGCCCCCACCTCCCCTGCTCTGCAATAGTGCCGTCACCGTCGTGCTTATCCTCGGGCAGCCAACGAACCGACCTCTTGCGCCTATAAAACGAACCCCCCTCGCTCTATCAGCCACAAGTAGCACCGTATATTTCCCTTTGACCAATCCCGCGCATCAAATTGACCCGCAGAGGCCATCTTCTTCACCTCCGGACGAGACGCTCACCGCCGCCCTTCTGTTCATCCCGACACCACCAAAGCCCCTCCCTCTGCCCTATCACTACCATTAGCTCCATCATGACCCCGAGGACCCTTTCCAGCATCCAATTTTGCCCGGGAGTCGAGGTGTGCAAAGCTCCACTCCCTCCCGAAGCTTCCACTCCGCCATGGAGGAAGGTGCTCTCACCCTCAAGCTTCCCCATGCCCCTAACCACTGCAGGTGGATGCGGTGCCTCCTCCCGATCACCCCCATATCGTGAGCGCGTAGAATGGTGGCTTGTGTCGCTGGGGATCGCCGTTGGAAATGGCCCTTGTCTCTGTCGAGGCGCGCACGGGGGAAGAAGATGAACCCGACAGGTGGGGACCACCTGTCGGTGAGCCAGCCCGAGCCACTAGTGGCACAACCCGGCTAATGTGTTTTCCTCTGGTGGAAGCGTATTTCGGGTAAGTACGCGACCACTCACAGAAGACGTATTCCAGGCGAACCGTTTTCCTTTTTCTGTTTTATTTAAAAAAGAGAACTTTTACTAAACTTTGACTAGGCTTATCTTTTTAAATATAACTCCAAATGACCTGATTCTTTTTCTATTGTTCCTCAAATTTGGTCTAGTTTATTTTCATATTTATTTGAAAATTTTCCAAACAACTTTTTTGTACTGTTTTTAAAGTATGTGTTAATTTAAATTTATTTAAAATAGGATTTTGGAGAGGGAGAAGAAAACTTTCAAAAGTTTTGGAGAGCACCTCAGCTCTCCACACCTTGAAGGCAAGCATTTTTTAACCCTGGCATAATATTATTGGGTGTTGTTTGATACGATCGCAACACCACCTCGACACGAAGTTTCCGTTATTTCATGTGATGATATGATCATACTCATCAGTGCATATTGATGATTCCATGATGTTGGCATTCGATATATTGTGATAGTAGGCACCCTCGTATACCTTTCATGCCTACCGGGAGGAAGTCGGGAGAGCCTCTGTCTTGGGTAGACACGAGCTTGTCTCCGGTCTTCGTTGAGACGGTTGTGTCCGGTACGGCAAAGTGAGGCATGACGAGTGGTGACTTTGTTTGTTGATTGAAACATATTTGTTATGCTAACCATGTAGGAAAATACTTAAACCTCCTGAGTCGACCATAGATCGAGTCTTGTTCCGATAACCCCCATACTTGTTTCGTACTACCACTTGTACCTGCCACAGGTAGGGTACGGTTCAGTAAGTTGTCAGCCCCTTTCCTAGCACACACCGTACAAAGAGGCCATGGTGGAAGATATCGGAGGCCTCCGGTAGGCATGCCACCTGGTCCAGGGGCATGGGTGTTTTCGGTTGTAGCCGAAGGGGGTAGCTCCCCTAGTTTGCGCGCGGTATAAATTTTGTGATCCCATGCTAAGTCGAGGTTGTAGCCTCCCCACTTAGAGTTTTTGCTTAACGGGTGTCAAGGGTGATTCCAGACATCGGTGAGTTTGGCTGGTGTATGCGGTTAGGTGTGTTTTCAATTAAAACACCGTAGACGGAATTAGTCCCGATGGACTAAAGGAATCCGTTACTCGTGGGTAAAGAGTACACCCTCTGCAGAGATTATACCTATTCGAATAGTCGTGTCCATGGTTAAGGGCTACAGTCTGGGATGGGTCAAGTGTCGGTCTTCGGAGGATAAACTACTAAACCAGAACATTGATTATGACCTATGACATATGATGATTATGATTATTATTATTGTGGACTAACCATTTGTATTATTTGAATTATTGAGTATCCCTGGGACGGTTCTACCTCCCGGATATTCAATGTGGTTATTCTTGTACAAGCCCTTTATGTGGTGTCGCTCAGACGCCCGACTGTGGCATGCTTGATATTCCAATTATTTATAAGCCCTTTATGTGGTGTCGCTCAGACGCCCGACTGTGGCATGCTTGTTATTTCAATTATTTATAAGCCCTTTATGTGGTGTCGCTCAGACGCCCGACTGTGGCATGCTTGTTACATCTTTTATATATAAGCCCTTTATGAGGTGTCGCTCAGACGCCCGACTGTGGCATGCTTGTTACATCTTTTATATACAAGCCCTTTATGAGGTGTCGCTCAGACGTCCGACTGAGGCAGGCTTTATATTATTATCCTTTCGAGGCATCGCTTCAGACACCCGATCGGTGCATTCTATTTTTACTCTCTGATTGCATATTCATATTTGACATGATTAACCTGCTTGCATGCATCATGAGTTTCATTTATGACTGACATAGTGATCATGGCATGTTTCAGAGCATGATTATCTTTTGATATATTATACCAGTGTTCATGATATTTGCGAGTACATTCAAAGTACTCACTGGCTTGTCCCTGGCTATTGTCTTGGCCAGATTTCTTGCGTGGAGAGGAGCGTTGCGATGACAGCCCCGGAACCTACGCAATGGAGACAGCAGCCTCGCGAAGATAGGAGTTACCCTGGTCAGCTGTTCCTGTGGGAAATGGAGTCCCATAGACGCTGATGATCCGCAAACCGCTTCCGCCATCAACCACTGGAAACCATTTGTTGTACTCATAGGCCAGAATGGTCTTGTACTACATATCTTGTATTTTGCTTGGAGTTTTCTGTATCAAGTTGGTGCCTCATCAGCTAACAGTAATCCTGGGGCTGGTGAGCACAAGGGGCCATTTTCTGGGAAATTAATATCCCAAAAATCCGGTCCTCACAGATATGCAAAGATCCATGTAGGTGCCAGTCTCACACGCAATGGCCAGTAGGTTCTGCAGTAGCAGTGTGTAGAGACGCTAATGGCCTTTTCCTGGGCAGCTCGGTCCTGGTCATTCATGGAGTTAATGAGGTAGCAGTGTTGGAGGCAATAGCCTATCGCAAAGCCCTGTGTCTCGTTGATGATTTGCTGCTTCAGAATTTCATTGTTGCATCGGATGCAAAGCAGGTAATTGGAGATATTGAGAAGGGTACTAACAACAGCTATGGACACATTATGAGAGAAATAAAGCATTGATCCATAAACTTTAACTGCAAACTCAATTTTGAAGGCCGAGCTGTGAACATAGAGGCAGATAGTTTACCTAAATTTGCTAGTTCTTTGGATGAGGGTCGCCATGTTTGGTTCACCCCTCATGATCCTATTTGTATCCCTTTCCATGTTACATTTGATCAATAAAATTTAGCTTTCCCCCTAAAAGAGGGGGAAATTTGTCTAAAAAAACTAACTCAGGAAATGCAAAAAAAAGCAGAGAATCATGTCTCTCTCCAAAAAAAGCAAAGAATCCAGTGTAGCGGCGCCACATCCAAAATATCCAGTGCGACGGCGCCGGTGTCGGCTCTAGCCATGGAGATGGAGCCGGTCATTCCTACTGCCAAGAGGATAAAACTAATGGACACCCACGAAGCGACCGCGGAGAGAAGCGAAGAACGGCCGCCGGGATCGAAGGGTGATGTCCACGACCACATCAGCAACCTCCCGGATGCTATCCTCGGTGAGATCATCTCCCTCCTCCTCACCAAGGATGGTGCCGCGTATTATGCCTGGCTCCGATCCCCCACACTCGACAACCTACAGGAGCTCGAGCTCTACCCTGGCAGATATGACTGCGCAATCCCATCACAAATGTTTTTACCGCCGCCGGTGTCCATCTTCCGGTTCTCGTCCACTCTTCGCATCACCACCATTAACCTGTGCTCGGTCTCACACTGTAAGGTTGAAACGGTCCGCTTTCCACAGATCAGGAAGCTGGCACTGGTGGCTACTGGTATATCAGGGTGCGCCTTGCACAGCATTATCATCGCTGGCTGTCCTTGTTGTTGTTGAATGATCAACGAGAGAGAGAGAGAGAGGAACTATCTTGAGGGCGAGATGAACTCGGACGAACTTGGAAGGGTATTTTGTGTTGCCGTTGTCGGGGGTTGGGTGCGACATATGCCAAAGGATGGCTTATCATGGTGGGGGCGAGTAGAATGTCGCCGGTGCCTGGAAGCGGGATGAGGCGTGGACATGCACGCCGGCGAATCTTACCCAGCTTCAGGGCTCTCCGAGGAGATAATACCCCTACTGCTGCTCTGCGGGGTCTCCGCATGATCACTATGGCAAAGTGTGTACAAGGTTGCTCCTCGAGTTGTTTCCTGGAGGTAGGAGAAGGCAAGGCTAGCTCTCTCCTTCCTATCTCTCTGGTCTAGTGCTAATGGGGTCGAACCCTTTGCATGGGTGCCCCGGGGGGTTTATACAGGCCTACCCCCCGGGGGTACAATGGTAATTCGGCTGGGCACGGGTCAGAGCCGTTTGTCTCTCAGGCCACCGTCTTCTCCGCCGACTACTGGGGCCCGCCGACTGGTGGGCCCTGCTGACGGGTCTGGTATGGAGCCAACAGGCCTTGTTCGCCGCGGGCGGGTCTCGCCGACTGCGAATTACTGTATCCACACTTCTAATGACGCTGGCTTGGTCATGGGGTCATGGCAACAGTACCGCCGCCTGACGGGCGATCACTGTTTACATTCCCCGTCTTGTTGGGTTAATGGCGTGCGGGGCCCGTGGGAGGAGCCGGCTGACTCTTGGAGGCCGACTCCCACGGGGTCCGTCTTGTGGCGCTCTCGCCGTCTTCTGTACCCCCGCCGACAAGCGGGGCCCGCCGTCTCCGGGTCGTACAGGCAGGCCGATGTGGGCACAGGGTTCCGCCGGTGGAGCTGATGTCAGGGCTGGCATGGCAACAGTGCCGCGCCATGACGGAGATCTCCGATGGTACGGTGCACTCTGGCCATGCCTGCCCTTGGTAAGGGGCGGGCGCGGCCCGTACTGAGGCCACGCCCCGTCCCTGTCCCTCCTCACGAGGGCATGAGGTGGTTGAAGTCGCGGGCCGACTCCCCATGGTCGGCTTCTCTGGAAGCCGTCAGTTAGGACTCGGCTTGTCTTGTAGTCGCCCCTGGGACTCGGTTGTGAGCAGATAGCCGGTAGCGCCGCTGCCGACTCCCAGAGGCGGCCCTCCGTCTTGAGGTTCCTGAGGGGTGTAGCCTGCCCCGATTTCTTGAAAGGTTCTGAGCCTCGGGTTAGCCTACCCGTGGCCCATTACTCCGACAGTAGTCCCTAAAGATGGTGAGGGGCCGAGGGAGATGTACTGAGGAGCCTCAACAGTTTCTTCCTTGTGACCGTTGGTTCTGGGCTTCGCCCGTCGTCTTCCTTCGAGCCGACTATCGGAAGCCGGACTTGCTGGAGGCCGTCTCTTTTCTTGAAGAGTTTGAATGTCGTGGCGAGATCCAAGCGGCGTGCCTGATAAGCTTCCAGGTTGCCGCCCGTTGCGGATCTGCTGTGAGGCGCCACGTGGTCGGGCCAGTCTGCCTACCCACGCGCGCGACGGGACAGACCCGCAGGTGGGGCCCGCCACTACCGTGCCTCGGCCTTCGTACGGATCCATTGCGGCCGTGTGGTCGGTTGGGATTCCTGCACAGTAACTGCGCGCAGTAACTTCGTGTGGTAAGTCGTGGGGGTCGTGGGGTCGCGGGCGCAGTTAATCCCACGATGCTCCCTCGGCTTCTCAGCCTACGAGCATATAAGTAGGCGGAGGGAGCGGGGCGGCGAAGCACGCGCGCCCGCTCTCCCTTTCCCTCCTCTGCTTCTTCTTCCTTCTTCTTCCTCCCGCCGCTGCTGCGCCGAACCACGTCACGCTCGCAACGATGAGCTCTTCTTCTGCTGCCGCGCCCGCCGTCGTCCGCTCCTGCGTGTGGGATTGCTCCGATATCGACGACGACCACATCGAGTTCCTCCGCAAGACGCGTCGCCTCCCCGGCGTGAATTTAATGCGGGCCCGCGCCCCGCCGGCGAAGGAGGTGTCGCCGGCGCCGGACGAGGGTGAGCAGGTCGTATTTCGCTCGCACTTCATGTGTGGCCTTGGGCTGCCGGCGAGCGGCTTCTTCCGCTCGTTCTTGGGGTTCCACGGCCTCCAGCCGCGCCACCTCACCCCGAACACGATGGTGCTGCTGGCTGCCTTCGCCACCTTGTGCGAAGGCTTCCTCGGCGTTCTCCCCACCATCGAGCTGTGGTGGGAATTCTTCCAGTCCAAGCTCGGCACGCACGTCGCCAGCGTGCCAGCTCAATGCGGCGCCTACATCGCGATGCGGAGGTCGGTGGCCGACAACCCTTTCCCCGCCATCTCGCTGATCAAGTCGGTGAAGATGTGGCAGCGATCTTACTTTTATATGAAGAACGTCGCCCCAGAAGGCGACTGGGTCAACCTGCCGGAGTACGAAGTCGGCGCGCCGGCCGGGAGGTTCCCCAGCTGGTCCCACCGAGCCAAGACGTTGACTCCAGCCGGTGCCGCCGTCGTCGCGCGGCTCCGAGTGCTGACGCAGTTGGAGGGTCTGACAGGGGCCGACTTGCTGGCCGCCTTCGTGGTGCGCCGAGTCCTCCCGCTCCAAGGCCGGCCTCATCTGATCTGTCAGATGAGCGGCCACCGTGACCCCAGTCGGATGTGCTCCAAAGACATGCCCCACGCGGAGGTGGCGGACACGGTGAATTACATCGCGAACTGCGGCCTCTCGGAGGATTGGCAGTTCGGCATGGAGCCGTACTCGCGCGCCAACCCTCCGCCGATTGTAAGTTGTCCCTCTTCCTCTTCTGTTTCCTTTTTGCAGCCGAATCCGACTTCTGATCTTTTTTAGTCTTCGAATCAGAACCCTCTCGTCCAGCCCTCGGCCGGCACCGTGGGGCCAGCCCACCAGTTCGCCCCTGACCGAGCGGAGAGCGACATTGACGACCCCGACCTGGGGGCGGCGGCGATGGAGGCCGACGCCGACGGAGGCGGCGGAGGAGAGGAAGGCGGCCTCAGGCCTTCGACCACTTTTGCTGACTGGCCCGTTGGTGATGATGGGGAAGTCGCCCCGCGCCACCAGCCAAGAGCCGGCCACCACGGCGCGAGCTCGTCCGCCGCCTTGGGCGGTCTAGGCGGCGCGAGGAAGCGCCGGGCCGGGCCGAGCTCTCTTGGCGGCCGGGAGAAGAAGTTCAAGGGGGCGGCCGCCGCGACCAAGCGGGGAGCGGCGGTCGCAAGGGCCCAACGCTTCCGCAAGGAAGTGAAGAAACTGCCACTGACTTCTGCGTAAGTGCTTCCGTCCTTTGTCTTACTTTCTTCTGGTGGATTTTGTCCAAATCTTTTATATGCTTTCCTTGTTCCAGGGCTCCCCTCACCCTTGGGAGGGTTACCGTGTGACACCCCAAAATTTTTGGCCTTGCTTTATTAATTAAATTTTTGCCAGGACTTAAAACCTTTATTTTCTGAGCTCCCTTTTGATCTTTAACCTTGTCATTATGGAGTTTTTCCCTAAGTGTGAACTTTTCAAATTGTGTTATTTGGACTTGTTTAACCTCTCTAGAAAAACGTTACTTTTATCAGTGCAACTAATTGCCCAATTAAGTTGCTTGATCTTCACTTTCTGGAAAATAGTTTTTCAAGGTTAAATGGCCATATTTAAACTACAACCATTTGATAAATTCACTTAAAATTCCCATCAAAATTTGGAGATGTCATGTGAGGTTATTAAATAGCTTTTATGCAAAAACACCTTTATTTCATGAAATATTTTGAGCACTACACCTAAATTTCTTCTCTGGTCCAGTGGGCATTTTTGCACTACAACCCATTTAAATATTTTCTTTTAGCCTCTACCAAAATTATGGGATGTTAGTGATATCATATGATTCAACTTTATGCAAAAATCCAGTGATGTTATTTGCAAATTTTGAGTGAATCAGCATCATCTTCATTCTGGACCAGACTGGTGTTTTCTACTGCAACCCTATTAATTCTTGCTCCAGTGACCTTGTGTTTTCTCATGCTCATAGTCCTCCCTACAAAACCCCTAAGTCCAGGAGCATGTACTCTTTGGAGCAATTTTGGTTCATGAAATGATGCCTTTTATTTCCTGTCCAGAATTGTAATTCTGTAAAGCTTGCACTAACAAGTTTCTCCTTTTGCCAAACTAACCTCACCACCCTCTTGTGCATCCAAGGAGACACTGATCTGGAGAAATTGACCACTCCAAGAAATGCCTAAGTGCCCTTGGCATTTTGTCAAACACCTTGTGGGCATGATCTGTTTTGGCATGACTCTTGTCATTGCACTATGACCCAGATCCTCTGACCAAACTGGCATGTCCACTAGACTCCCTGTTTCCCCTAACCTCGACCTGCTAAACCCCAGCTCCAACCGAACCACCTAGCGTGCCCCGTCATTTCGCCGAGCAGCTGGTGAGCGTGCGCTGGGCGCGCCCAGAGCGCGCATATTGCAGCCGCGTGCACCGAGCCGCCGCGTCGCAACCCCCTGCCTTGGCCCGCACGGGAGAACTTCGCCACGCACTCCCTGCCTAACCACTACACGCCAACCACCCCTGGCGCCCTACAGCGCCACCGCCAGAGCTTTTTGGCGGCATGCCGGCGTCGGCCGACAGCTCCTGCTCCGTGCAGCGCCACCCAAGCCCCTCCCGCTCGCCACCTGGTCCCTGTAACAGCGCAAGCTCATCCACAGGGTGTCGCCTAGCGCTCGTCGCCGCCACGACGCCCCTAGCTACAGAATGGCGGTCGCCGGAGAGCTTATCCACGGCCGCCGCGGAACCGCCTTGCCACGCATATTTAAGGAGCCCCCGAGCCCGTTCCCGCTCGCAGGCGACCTCAGGCCACCCCTATGGCATTCCCATAGCCCGCATTCGACCCAGGGAGGTCTTCTTCCCCGTCTCCGGCAACTCCGACCACCGCCACTGCCCCTGCCGTTCCGGCGCCACCAGGACCTCCCCCTCTCCACTCTCTCCACCAGAAGCCTCCTCATCCACCCGCGAACCTTTCCCCCTGCTCAATTTTGATCGAGAGCCACCGCAGCCCCAATGGCACTTTGCTCCCGAGGCCACCTCCGCCGAGGAGCTCGCCGCCGGCAGCTCCCTCCCTCCCCACCTGCCAGGCGACCACCGGGAGGACCGCCCCGGAGTAGCGGATCCATCCCCGCCCTCGGAGCCCCGCGAGGAGCCGCCAGTCGCCGGCGACGATCGCCGGAGCTCCGCCTCCGCTCGGGACAGAGGAAAGAGAGGGAGAAGACTAGTCAAACCTGACTAGTGGGCCCCCTGGACCCACTGTCAGTGACACACCGCGCCGTCCATGTGTTTAAGTGAAGGCGTAATTTTTCCCCAGTACGTCTCCCCGCTCCGAAAGTGTATTCCCCTCTGAAACGTTTTTCCTTTTCTGTTTTATTTAAATCAGTTTTGACTAGAACTTTGACTGCCTATAACTTTTTAAATATAACTCCAAATGAGTTGATTCTTTTTCCTACCTTCTTCAAATTTTATCTAGTTTATTTTAATATTTATTTGAAAATTTTCCAAAACAACTTTTTGTACTGTTTTGGAATGTGTGTTAATCCAAATATTTTTAATAGGATTTTTGGAAAGAGGGAAGAAACTTTCAAAGTTTTGGAGAGCACCTCACCCCTCCACAACTTCAAGGCAAGCATCTTGAACCCTGGCCTAATCATTTTGATGTGTTGGTTGACACATTTATAACACCACCTCATTTCGATGGAATTGATATTTCATGTGACATGATCTTTTGCATGGAAGCATATCAACGGTTTCCTTGCTATTGGTAATGAATATGATTGGGATGGTAATCATCCTCATGTGCCTTGCATGCATATCGGAAAGGAATCCGGGAAAAGCCTCGGCCTTGGGTAGGCGTGAGCTTGTCGCCGGTCCCCGTCAGGACGGTTATTTCCGATATGGCATGGTAAGGTATATTGAGTGGTGATTTTGTTGGTTGAAATATATTTGATATACATGTCATGCAGGGGACTTATGAACCTCCTGAGTCGACCGCAGATCGAGTCTTGTTCCAGTAACCCCCATACTTGCCTCGTACTACCACTCGTCCCTGCCGCGGGTAGGGTACGGTTCAGTAAGTTGTTAACCCCTTTCCAGCACACACCGTACAGAGAGGCCATGGTGGAAGATATCGGTTGTAGCCGGTAGGCATGCCACCTGGTCAGGGGGCATGGGTGTTTTCGGTTGGGACCGAGAGGGGAGGCCACCCCTTAGAGCGCGCGATATAAATTTGATCCCATGCTACGCGAGGTTGTAGCCTCCCCACTTAGAGTTTTGCTTGACAAGTGTCGTGGGTGATTCCAGACACCGATGAGTTAAGCTGGTGTGTGCAAGTTAGGCATGTTTTCAACTAAAAGGCCGTAGACGGAATTAGTCCCGATGGATTAAAGGAAATCCGTTACTCGTGGGTAAAGAGTACACCCTCTGCAGAGATTAAACCTATTCGAATAGCCGTGTCCATGGTTAAGGATTTCAGTCTGGGATGGGTCAAGCGTCGGTCTTAGTGTTGGTCTTCGGAGGTGAAACGGTTAAACCAGAGCGGAAATTACTGCTTGTGACTTGTGATGAATATGATTATTACTATTATTGACTGACCCGTGATATTATTGTCACCATCGAATATCTCTGGGATGGTTCTACCTCCGGGATATTTCACTATGATTATTTTCTTTTAAAGCTCTTTCTGTGGTGTCGCTCAGACGCCCGAATGTGGCTTTTGTTTTAAAGCCCTTTCTGTGGTGTCGCTCAGACGCCCGACTGTGGTATTTCTTTTAAAGCCCTTTCTGTGGTGTCGCTCAGACGCCCGACTGTGGTATTATTATTCCGCATTTTTCGCTCGAGGAGTCTTTCAGACACTCGTTTGGCACCAGTATTATTATTCCGTATTTTTCCGCTCGAGGAGTCTTTCAGACACTCGTTTGGCACCAGTATTATTATTCCGCATTTTTCCGCTCGAGGAGTCTTTCAGACACTCGCTTGGCACCAGTATTTACTACTTTGCATTTTTCCGCTCAAGGAGTCATCCAGACCCTCGCTTGGTACCCAGTATTTATTACCTCTATGTGACCATTGCATAAATTTCCGGTTGCATATGAATAACCTGTTTACATGCATCAAGACATTTATTTATGACTAACTAAGTGAGTATATGGACATTGCAAAGCATGAGCATCAACGGTTATATTATATCTGTGTTCTTAATGTTTGCGAGTACATTCAAAGTACTCACTGGCTTGTCCCTGGCTATTGTCTTGGCCAGATTGCATGCTTGGAGAGGAGCGTTGCGACGACCGCCTCGGAACCTGAGCAACGGTGATAGCAGCCTTGTGAGATAGGAGTTAACCTGGTCAGCTGTTCCCGTGGGAAATGGAGTCCCATAGCCATGGTGATCCACAAACCGCTTCCGCCCTCAACCACTAGAAACCTTTTGTTGTACTCATAGGCCACAGTGGTCTTGTACTTCATATTTTGTACCCTTGCTTGGAATTTCTGTAACAAGTTGGTGCCTCATCAGCTAACAGTAAATCCTGGGGCTGATGAGCTCGACGGCCATTTTCTGGAATTTAATGTCTGGAAAACCGGTCGCGACAGACTTGGTATCAGAGCCAGGCTGACCATTGGCTAATCCTATCCTAACCAGGTCAATAAACTTAGGCATGCCAAACCACCGAGCCATAACCAAACCCGCAGCCAAGCTTCTCCTGCAAGATAGCCCCACGGTGACCCGACACCTTTTTCGGTCGGTGCCCAACCTACCAGCCTAGCCGTCGATCACGCGCCAGTGACCAGCCCCCTAAATAGTCCCTTCTCGCAAGCGTGTGAAGGAAGACTCCGACCCCTTTTTCCTATAAAAAGGGCACGCTAGTCTCAACCCAGCACAGCCCGGCCGCGATCCTAAACCAAGCCACAATGCCTGGTCCTATTGTGCACCATGAGACCACAGCGACCAACCTTGGAGGTTTTGTGACCATACTCGCAAACCTCACCCGTCGTGCCTATGCATTAGAAGAACCCCCAGAATATGTTGTGTACCAAGGGCCCGTAAGCGGTGAAAGCCGTCAATTCTGGGCCACTGTACACATCTACGGTAGGGGTCTCGCACCCGAACGCCCCTACAGGTTCACCGGAAGGACCACTTCCTTTGAGCCACAAGCCATCCAGCTAGCTGCTCGAGAAGCTATAGTTCATCTCCGGCACTTGTCGCCAAGAGTTGACTGCCGCTCGTTCCACTACTACCCCAGGCGTGAAGGGTATGGTAGACCATCCCAAGTTGCCAACGGAGATCACGAGACAGATCATGCATTGTTGCACCTGGTGCGCAATGTAAGTGCACTAGAAGAACTGTGCGATCAGGTCACAATTGATCTTATCGCAGCTCGTGGAGAGCTGGTTCGTCGAGCCCCGGCAAGAGGAGAAGACGAGCCCAATGCCGACAACCCAGTCGTGCTGTTTGGACAACCGATCGAGCCCCTGAGGTCTACCCCAGCCATCGGCCAAGGTGTTGCGATAACCCCAGAAGTGCTACGTCGCATTTTGGGAACGCATTCCAACAGAGTTGTGGCCAGCAATCCCCGAGATGGCCACCATCGCTACCCCGAGCCTGCAGCCCCTCAACCCACTCCAGTCAATTCTGACGGTGAGACCCGTGGAGAAGTCTCGACATCCACAAGGCACGCCCGCATGGATGTAAACGAGGTAGACTGAGTAACCCGAGCTGTATCGAGTCCCAGTGTACCCTCGCTTTGTAATCGTGTGGCCTTGTATTCAAACGCTGCTTGTTGTCATGCCTCTGCCTTGATGATAACCTTGGCTAAACGCCCAGTGCGCGGTGTGAGATTGCTACCCCCCTGGCGCAGCTACCAAAAAACCTTCCCGACAACACCCCCCCCCCCCACAGTAACATGTCACCTCGGTGAAATATGTGTATTTGTGGCTTTGACTTCCGGATCAGAGCTGGAAATTTCATTACCCTTCACCACGGTAAAAATGATCCAGCTCCAGTACTATAAAAAGGCCACCGCGTGACCTTGCCAAGCACCTCTCACCACGTGCACCGCCCTCACAACCATTTCTTGCCATGCCGAACCCCAGCATTTACCTGAGAACCCCAGATGCAACCCCGGGTAGTTTTGTCAAGATATTGTGGGATTTTACCTGCAGTACCATGGGCGCTACCCAGCCACCCCAGTACGAGTTGTTCAAATCGAGGATCACCTCTTCCACCTCGAGATACTGGGCAGCAGTGCACATCCCTCCCGTAAACTCAGACCAGGACCCAACAGAGGTCTCCTTCATGGGGAAATCTATGCCAACCCCACAGATGGCCGTGGAAGCTGCGGCTTGCGAAGCGCTTGCTCGCCTTCGACTCGCGGTACCCTATGCCAGCGAGCGTGGGTATTATTACTTCCCGAGCCGTGCAGCGCCCGGGGGAGTAACATCGTTTCCCGGTGTGCGAGTCGAAAGAGACCCCGTCCTGGCCAACCTTGTCCAGTATGTCATCGCTCAAGAGAGTTTGATCCAACGCGTGATGGGTTATCTCCAGAGCCTCGCAGACTTAAATCCTCAGATCGCCATTGGCAGATCATTGAGGCCCGACCAGGAGAGACACATGCATCGACTAGTCAATCCGCTTTCTCCGATAGAGGAAGAATGTGTCTCAGTACCAGAGACATTTTCTCGGGACCCCATCCAGTTACCGTTTGCATTATAAACGTCGCTGCTACGTAAATTATTGCAACCTTTATTTGTGTGTTGTAACTTGTGCGTGGAGCTTAGTGTGTGCTTTAAGTGTGTTATTTTTTTATTATTATTAATTTCGATTAATATGAGTGATTCTGTTGCATTACGGTTTTCTTCCGCGTATAATCCTGGAGTGAGGCATGTTTTTTCCGAGTCGATACTTCGGCACTTTCTCATGACGTGGACTTCACACAAGCACAACAGCTGACCCACAACCGCAAACACTCGGACACACACACGTACACCGTTTGCAAAACTTTGCAACAGTGTTGCAGCTGGCTAACCCTCTCCTAACCACGGTTAGCACCCGGCATCCCACCTACTCCTCGTGATCACCACCGGCGTGGAAAGCCAACACCCGAGCAGCAGCATCGCGACGATCATCGAGGATCATCGCACACAGGAGCACGGAGAGCCCCAGCAGGGTCGCCAGCCCTCCGCATATCAAGATCGCGTACCAGTCCGGCATCGCCTCCGCCATTAGAGCCTCGCCCGAGCTTCTGCAAGCAGAAATGGAGGAAGAAGAAAGGGGAGAAGCACGGCCAGAGATGACGAGAAGAGAGGAACACCTCAACCGTTTTATAGCTCCAGCTCTGTGCACGGTGGGCGAAGTCCACCAACGCCGCTCGTCGCCCGATCGCCGGTGTTCGGAGGCGAATCCACGAGCAGTGCCGACAGCGCGCTGGCCCGCGAGGTGAGTGCACGCTGCTCCGGCAGCTAGCACGACGCGCACTACCGCGGTACGGCCTAGATGCCCCACGCGCTAGGCACCGCCGGTGGAGAAAGCGCGCAGGAGAGAGGAAGAAGAAGAGCCAGAGGGAGGAGAAGAGGCTGACTGTGGACCCCGGGTCCCCCTGTCGGCCAGAGAGAGCACTGTGCTCCCGGGTACGACCAGCGTATATTTAAATTTAGACTTTATTCTAAATTTATACCCAGCGTAGAAATCTCGCGTTTTTGTCTCAGACCGTAGATCTTTCTCCGCACAGCACCAGTATTTCACACTGTGGTTTTCATCACTTATTGCCCTCTTACTGTAGCCATTTGTTTTTGTTGCATGCAATCCTTTCTTATGCGACTTTTAACAAATCTCGAGGACGAGATTTTTCTTAAGGGGGTTAGTATTGTGACACCCCAAAATTTTTGGCCTTGTTTTATTAATTAAAGTTTTGCCAGGACTTAAAACCTTTATTTTCTGAGCTCCCTTTTGATCTTTAACCTTGTCATTATGGAGTTTTTCCCTAAGTGTGAACTTTTCAAATTGTGTTATTTGGACTTGTTTAACCTCTCTAGAAAAATGTTACTTTTATCAGTGCAACTAATTGCCCAATTAAGTTGCTTGATCTTCACTTTCTGGAAAATGGTTTTTCAAGGTTAAATGGCCATATTTAAACTACAACCATTTGATAAATTCACTTAAAATTCCCATCAAAATTTGGAGATGTCATGTGAGGTTATTAAATAGCTTTTATGCAAAAATACCTTTATTTCATGAAATATTTTGAGCACTACACCTAAATTTCTTCTCTGGTCCAGTGGGCATTTTTGCACTACAACCCATTTAAATATTTTCTTTTAGCCTCTACCAAAATTATGGGATGTTAGTGATATCATATGATTCAACTTTATGCAAAAACCCAGTGATGTTATTTGCAAATTTTGAGTGAATCAGCATCATCTTCATTCTGGACCAGACTGGTGTTTTCTACTGCAACCCTATTAATTCTTGCTCCAGTGACCTTGTGTTTTCTCATGCTCATAGTCCTCCCTACCAAACCCCTAAGTCCAGGAGCATGCACTCTTTGGAGCAATTTTGGTTCATGAAATGATGTCTTTTATTTCCTGTCCAGAATTGTAATTCTGTAAAGCTTGCACTAACAAGTTTCTCCTTTTGCCAAACTAACCTCACCACCCTCTTGTGCATCCAAGGAGACACTGATCTGGAGAAATTGACCACTCCAAGAAATGCCTAAGTGCCCTTGGCATTTTGTCAAACACCTTGTGGGCATGATCTGTTTTGGCATGACTCTTGTCATTGCACTGTGACCCAGATCCTCTGACCAAACTGGCATGTCCACTAGACTCCCTGTTTCCCCTAACCTCGACCTGCTAAACCCCAGCTCCAACCGAACCACCTAGCATGCCCCGGCATTTCGCCGAGCAGCTGGTGAGCGTGCGCTGGGCGCGCCCAGAGCGCGCATATTGCAGCTGCGTGCACCGAGCCGCCGCGTCGCAACCCCCTGCCTTGGCCCGCACGGGAGAACTTCGCCACGCAATCCCCGCCTAACCACTACACGCCAACCACCCCTGGCGCCCTACAGCGCCACCGCCAGAGCTTTTTGGCGGCACACCGGCGTCGGCCGACAGCTCCTGCTCCGTGCAGCGCCACCCAAGCCCCTCCCCCTCGCCACCTGGTCCCTGTAACAGCGCAAGCTCATCCATAGGGTGTCGCCTAGCGCTCATCGCCGCCACGACGCCCCTAGCTACAGAATGGCGGTCGCCGGAGAGCTTATCCACGGCCGCCGCGGAACCGCCTTGCCACGCCTATTTAAGGAGCCCCCGAGCCCGTTCCCGCTCGCAGGCGACCTCAGGCCACCCCTATGGCATTCCCCTAGCCCGCATTCGACCCAGGGAGGTCTTCTTCCCCGTCTCCGGCAACTCCGACCACCGCCACTGCCCCTGCCGTTCCGGCGCCACCAGGACCTCCCCCTCTCCACTCTCTCCACCAGAAGCCTCCTCATCCACCCGCGAACCTTTCCCCCTGCTCAATTTTGATCGAGAGCCACCGCAGCCCCAATGGCACTTTGCTCCCGAGGCCACCTCCGCCGAGGAGCTCGCCGCCGGCAGCTCCCTCCGCCCCCACCTGCCAGGCGACCACCGGGAGGACCGCCCCGGAGTAGCGGATCCATCCCCGCCCTCGGAGCCCCGTGAGGAGCCGCCAGTCGCCGGCGACGATCGCCGGAGCTCCGCCTCCGCTCGGGATAGAGGAAAGAGAGGGAGAAGACTAGTCAAACCTGACTAGTGGGCCCCCTGGACCCACTGTCAGTGACACACCGCGCCGTCCATGTGTTTAAGTGAAGGCGTAATTTTTCCCCAGTACGTCTCCCCGCTCCGAAAGCGTATTCCCCTCTGAAACGTTTTTCCTTTTCTGTTTTATTTAAATCAGTTCTGACCAGAACTTTGACTGCCTATAACTTTTTAAATATAACTCCAAATGAGTTGATTCTTTTTCCTACCTTCTTCAAATTTGATCTAGTTTATTTTAATATTTATTTGAAAATTTTCCAAAACAACTTTTTGTACTGTTTTGGAATGTGTGTTAATCCAAATATTTTTAATAGGATTTTTGGAAAGAGGGAAGAAACTTTCAAAGTTTTGGAGAGCACCTCACCCCTCCACAACTTCAAGGAAAGCATCTTGAACCCTGGCCTAATCATTTTGATGTGTTGGTTGACACATTTATAACACCACCTCATTTCGATGGAATTGATATTTCATGTGACATGATCTTTTGCATGGAAGCATATCAACGTTTTCCTTGCTATTGGTAATGAATATGATTGGGATGGTTATCATCCTCATGTGCCTTGCATGCATATCGGAAAGGAATCCGGGAAAAGCCTCGGCCTTGGGTAGGCGTGAGCTTGTCGCCGGTCCCCGTCAGGACGGTTATTTCCGATATGGCATGGTAAGGTATATTGAGTGGTGATTTTGTTGGTTGAAATATATTTGATATACATGTCATGCAGGGAACTTATGAACCTCCTGAGTCGACCGCAGATCGAGTCTTGTTCCAGTAACCCCCATACTTGCCTCGTACTACCACTCGTCCCTGCCGCAGGTAGGGTACGGTTCAGTAAGTTGTTAACCCCTTTCCAGCACACACCGTACAGAGAGGCCATGGTGGAAGATATCGGTTGTAGCCGGTAGGCATGCCACCTGGTCAGGGGGCATGGGTGTTTCCGGTTGGGACCGAGAGGGGAGGCCACCCCTTAGAGCGCGCGATATAAATTTGATCCCATGCTACGCGAGGTTGTAGCCTCCCCACTTAGAGTTTTGCTTAACAAGTGTCGTGGGTGATTCCAGACACCGATGAGTTAAAGGAAATCCGTTACTCATGGGTAAATAGTACACCCTCTGCAGAGATTAAACCTATTCGAATAGCCGTGTCCATGGTTAAGGATTTCAATCTGGGATGGGTCAAGCGTCGGTCTTAGTGTCGGTCTTCGGAGGTGAAACGGTTAAACCAGAGCGGAAATTACTACTTGTGACTTGTGATGAATATGATTATTACTATTGTTGACTGACCCGTGATATTATTGTCACCATCGAATATCTCTGGGATGGTTCTACCTCCGGGATATTTCACTATGATTATTTTCTTTTAAAGCCCTTTTTGTGGTGTCGCTCAGACGCCCGACTGTGGCATTTCTTTTAAAGCTCTTTCTGTGGTGTCGCTCAGACGCCCGACTGTGGCATTTCTTTTAAAGCTCTTTCTGTGGTGTCGCTCAGACGCCCGACTGTGGCATTTCTTTTAAAGCCCTTTCTGTGGTGTCGCTCAGACGCCCGACTGTGGTATTTCTTTTAAAGCCCTTTCTGTGGTGTCGCTCAGACGCCTGACTGTGGTATTATTATTCCGCATTTTCCGCTTGAGGAGTCTTTCAGACACTCGTTTGGCACCAGTATTATTATTCCGTATTTTTCCGCTCGAGGAGTCTTTCAGACACTCGTTTGGCACCAGTATTGTTATTCCGCATTTTTCCGCTCGAGGAGTCTTTCAGACACTCGTTTGGCACCAGTATTTACTACTTTGCATTTTTCCGCTCGAGGAGTCATCCAGACCCTCGCTTGGTACCCAGTATTTATTACCTCTATGTGACCATTGCATAAATTTCCGGTTGCATATGAATAACCTGTTTACATGCATCAAGACATTTATTTATGACTAACTAAGTGAGTATATGGACATTGCAAAGCTTGAGCATCAACGGTTATATTATATCTGTGTTCTTAATGTTTGCGAGTACATTCAAAGTACTCACTGGCTTGTCCCTGGCTATTGTCTTGGCCAGATTGCATGCTTGGAGAGGAGCGTTGCGACGACCGCCTCGGAACCTGAGCAACGATGATAGCAGCCTCGTGAGATAGGAGTTAACCTGGTCAGCTGTTCCTGTGGGAAATGGAGTCCCATAGCCGTGGTGATCCACAAACCGCTTCCGCCCTCAACCACTAGAAACCTTTTGTTGTACTCATAGGCCACAATGGTCTTGTACTTCATATTTTGTACCCTTGCTTGGAATTTCTGTAACAAGTTGGTGCCTCATCAGCTAACAGTAAATCCTGGGGCTGATGAGCTCGACGGCCATTTTCTGGAATTTAATGTCTGGAAAACCGGTCGCGACATACCGCCGCCTCCATCAAGGGGTCGGCAGAGACGTCCGCCACCACTCGGCGCATTGACCCTGCCGCCGACCTCCGGGAGGCGACGGAGCGGAATGCGCAGGAGAAGCGCGACGAGGAAGAAGCCGCCCGCCGAGAGAAGGCGGAGGCCGAGAAAGCGGCTGCCTCCGCCCAGAAGAGGCTAGATGAGGCCGTAGCCGCCGTTGCGGCAAAGTGGCAGGCCGAGGAAGCCGCGCGCCGCCAGTCGGCGTTGCTTGTCATCCCGCTGAACTCAGCACGGCCGCCTCAGGATTTCACGGAGCAGACCGGGGAAGCAGGCGGCGATCATCCCATCATGGAGAGGGAAGGCGGCGAGGCCTCCGAGTCAGACACGGTCGTGCCGCCACCGCCGCCTCCACCGCCGTCTGGGAGCGTGCGAGGCGAACAGCCGGTGGACCCTCTGGTACCGCCGACTAATGACGAGGCCGTGGCGCAGCTACTCCTCCAAGTCGCCTCGCCAACGCGCCGCCGTCTTGAGAAGGCGACTTCGGCGCCACGCCCCCTGGAGGCCGGCGCCGCCAGCTCGGCCATCCCAAACGTCGAGGCAACGAGCGCCGCGCCCGTCGGGTGGGTGCGAGGAGGCGGCATGGGCCCGCTGAACCAGGCGCTTCTGGACGTCCAAGCGAAGCTTAGAGCTGAGGGCGACGCCATCCAGAACTGCACCAAGGCGTTTCTGGCGTCGCGAGCAGCCGTCCGGGTATGTTTCTTCTGACTTTGTTTTTCTTGTTCTTCTCTGTGGGGGCGCGCCAGCGCACCCACTGGGTGTAGTCCCCGAGTTCCGGGTCGGCTGCTGAGCAGGCGGGTCGGAACTCCATTGGCGAGTTCTAAGCTCTTACTCTTGTTTGAAATATTTATCACAGGATTACCACAACCTCCGGGTCACCACCTTCAACCGCAATGTTGAAGAGCTGGTCAAGCGGACTACTGACTTGTTGGAGAGCCGGAGTAAGTTTTCCTTCTTCGCGGGGGCGCGCTGGCGCACTCGCGGGCTGTAGTCCCCGAGATTTGGGCCGACTACTGAGCAGTCGGGCCGGATCTTCCCGGCGACCTTCTTTGTTGGCGACTTACGTCTTCTTCTTCTTTTTTCTTCTTCTTCTTTCTTCAGAGGCCAACGCCATTCTTCAGCAGCAGCTGGGCGAAGCCAACACCGCCTTGTGCGCCAAGGGGGTGGAGTGCGGCAAGCTCGTCGCAGAGCGCAACCTGCTGGCTACGCAGCTGGCGGAGCAGAAGGAGCTGCTGAAGAAGGCGCGGGAGGAGGCGGAGAAGAAAGAAACTGCACTCCTGGCCGAGTTCGAGGTCGAGCGCTCCTCCTAGACCGACAAGGAGGCAATGCTGACCTCCGGCTTCCATGAGATTGAGGGTATCGTCGACGGTGAGTTCTCTTTACTCTCTTTCTTTGAGCCGCCGACTGCAAGTCGGGCCGACTCCTGATTTTCTGACTAGCTTCTTTCTCGTCTTGGCAGACTTCTTCCCTGGCCACTCGCAAGCTGCCACCCAAGCCATCGAGGCTGATCGCGAGGCGCGGAGGGCAGCTAGCGAGGAGGTTGCCGCCAATGCGCCCTGGACCCTTGATGAGCAGCTTCTGAGCATCGAGCTTCGTCTGCGGCCGGCCCACCGGATGCTGTGCCGGCTTCAACGTGTCGGCGCCCAGGTGATTGCTGCCTTGTGGCTAGAGATGCCGATTCTGCGCACTCCCAGTCGGACTGCCGACTGGCTGGAGGTCGCCGCAGGCCGTCTTGAGGCTTGGAAGGGCTCCTCGGCCCAGGCTGGGGCGCGCCAGGCCTTGGAGTTCGTCAAGGCGTGGTATCCGGACCTGGACCTGGACCAGCTGGCCACACTCCGGGCAGAGGCCCAGCCGGAGCTGGCAGCCCTGGAAGGCGCCCTTGTCAAGCGTGCCGCGGCGATCGCCGAGTACGCCGACACCAGCGTCTTCATTCCTGAGCGGACTGACGACGGCGAGGAGGCACCGCCGGAGTGGTTTCGGATGAACCCGGACTACGACGAGGATTCGGCAGAGGTGGTCGGCTGCAGCGCCGAGGAGGAAGGCGAGGCGGAGGTCGGAGACGAGACGGAGGCGCCAGAAGACGGAGCGGGGGACCAGCCTCAGCTCGACCGCGCCTCCAGCAACGAGCCGCGCCCGACTGAGCTGGTTGCTACTTGAGATGATCAAGCCGAGACCGCCCAGCCGGCCGCCCCAGCGCCCGACACCGCCGTCTCCTCTGACCCTCCAAACCCGTCTGCTGCTTCCTAGGCCGTCGTCTGGCCTTTATTTATCTGCTTTAGTACTCTTTGAAGAACTTGTTAATTCGCACAATTCCACCCGCGGGGTGTATTTTGAACTTCAGTTCGAATATTCGGCCAAGGGCCTATGTTATGTAAATATCTATCCGAGTTCTATCATTTCTTGCTTATTGCTCTCTTGGCTTTTTCCTTTGCCGCCTTCCCTTAGTTGCCGTCTTTGCCAGTCGGACAGCCGCTCTGCGGACTGCCATTGGATCAAGTGCTTGGCTACTTTGGGAAGGCAAGTACTTGGCCGTTTCTAGAGTTTTTTAGCAAGTTGAATAGAAGGCGGCTAGCCGACTACTCGTGAGTCGGTTTTGCGAAGGGCAGCTGGAAAGCCGGCTTAAGCTATGTTTATGCTTTGAGTCCTTAGCCATTTTTCGTGTGGGTTCCTATTCTTCCTTGCTCCTACCCGCCATACAGTCGCTCTGCGAGCTGCGGCTTCTGACAGGAGACGGCTTAGGCACCACACACTACTTGTCCGACTGCAGGAAGCATTTCATAGCGCAAGACGGCGAGTCCCCGGGCCGACTAGTCGAGCCCGATGCCAAGCGGCATAACAAAGAGTAGCATACTCGAAGGCATAATTCTTATCATACATATAACAAAAAGGGCTGTCCCCGAGATCGTTCTCAGGGGGGCCGAAGTCTTTGTACTTTTAATACAAAGGGTAGCGTGGTACATACTGCGTCAACTGTAAAATCTTCGGAGAAGATTTGCATTCCATGGCCGCTCTGTCTCCTTGCCGGAGTCGTCCCTCTTGCGTGCTCGGGGCTACTGAGCGTCGATCAGATAGTAGGAGTCGTTGCCCAGCACTTTGCTGATGATGAAGGGGCCTTCCCAAGGCGCCGACAACTTGTGCTGGCCAGCTGTCCGCTGGATTATCCGGAGCACAAGGTCGCCCTCTTGGAAAGATCTCGGCCTGACCTTCCTATTGTAGTATCGGCGTAGGCTCTGCTGCTAGATGCTGGACCGGCTGAGTGCCAACAGCCAGCCCTCTTCCAGCAGATCCACGCCGTCTTGGCGTGCTTCTTCTGCTTCTTCCTCGGTGTACATCGTGACTCGCGGGGAGTCGAACTCTATATCCGTTGGGATGACGGCTTCAGCACCGTAGACGAGGAAGAAGGGCGTGAAGCCGGTCGACTTGTTTGGAGTCGTGCGCAGACTCCAGAGGACGGCTGGCAACTCGTCAAGCCAACAACCGGCCAAACGCTCCAGTGGTTCGACTAGTTGAGGCTTGATGCCAGACAGGATGAGGCCATTTGCCCGTTCCACCTGGCCGTTTGACTGTGGATGGGAAACGGACGCTAAGTCCAGTCGGATGCCCTGCGTCGCACAAAAATGGGCTAAGGCGCCTTTGGCAAAGTAGGTGCTCTTGTCGGTGATGATGCTGTGTGGTATGTCGTACCGAATCGTGATGTTGGAGATGAAAGTCACGCCAGTCGGGCCATTCAACTTCTTGATGGGCTCTACTTCTATCCACTTGGTGAACTTGTCCACCGCGACAAGCAAGTGAGTTAGGCCGCCTCACGCCGTCTTGAATGGTCCCACCATGTCCAGGCCCCAAATTGCAAAGGGCCAGGCGATGGGGATAGTCTTGAGCGCTGAAGCCTGCTGATGCGGCTTGGATCGTAACTTCTGGCACCCTTTGCACTTCTGGACCAACTCCTTCGCCACTTCTAGGGCAGTCGGCCAGAAGAAACCGTGTCGAAAAGCTTTGGCAACAAGTGCTCTTGAGACCGCATGATGGCCGCACTCGTCCTGATGGATGTCTTTGAGGATTGCCTGGCCTTGCTCTGGCTCGATGCAACGCTGGTAGACACCAGTGACACTGCGCCTGACCAGCTCTCTGTTGACTATGGTGTAGGCTGTCGCTCGGTGTTGTACTTGCCGAGCCAAGATTTCATCGGTTGGCAGCTCTTTGCTCATTAGGAACTTGAGGATGGGCTATGCCCAGGAGGGTGCTGCTATTTCTTCGACTGCCAGAACTGCGACTTGGACGAGGGCGGCTGGGCTGGGAGGCGGCGGGCTGGAGTCTGCGGCCGCTTGCTGGATCGGTGAAGTCCCCGGGCCGACTGGTGCAGTCCCCGGGCCGAGCTCTGGAGTCTTTGGTCTGGTCACTTCAGTCCCCGGGCCGGGTTCTGAATTCCCCGGGCTGGCTGCGACTGCGGCGTTCTTGGAGCCGTCTGCGGGAGTTCTTGTGCCGTCTGCTGGGGCTCTTGAGTCGGATCCCACTTCTTCTGGGGGAGCCGGCACAAAAATGGAGTCTGACTCCAGTGAAGGCTTGATAGACGGCTTGAGGAGGCGCCGAAGGGCGACGCCGGACGGTATTGCTTGGCGGGTGGAGCCGATTCGTGCCAGGGTATCTTCTTGGACGTTGTCATTTCTTGGCACATGGAGGAACTCGCACCCCTCGAAATATCCACTGAGTTGCTGCACGAGGAAACGGTAGCTTGCCATGTTTGCATCCTTGGCGTCCCAGTCGCCAGATGACTGCTGGACCACCAAGTCGGAGTCGCCATAACACAGGATCCGGCGGATGCCAAGTTCTTTTGCAAGCTGGAGCCCGTGAATGAGCGCCTCGTATTCGGCAACGTTGTTGGAGGCGGCGAAATGGATCTGCAGCGCATACTTGAGCTTGTCGCCTTTGGGGGAAGTGAGGACAACGCCAGCTCCCAAGCCAGTACGCATCTTGGAGCCATCAAAATGCATCCGCCAATGGGTGGAGTCGGGTGCTGGTGGCAGGTACTGGGTCTCGGCCCAGTCGACGAGGAAGTCGGCCAGTGCTTGCGACTTAATGGCGGTGCGGGGCTGATAGTGGATCATGTAGGGAGCCAACTCTATGGCCCATTTGGCCACTCGGCCAGACGCATCTCGGCTTCCGATGATCTCGGCTAGTGGGGCTATGCAGACCACAGTGATTGGATGCTCTTGAAAGTAAGGCTTCAGCTTCTTGGCGGCAAAGTGCACGCCATAGCACATCTTCTGGTAGTGGGGGCAGTTCTGCTTGGAGGTCGACAACACTTCACTTAGGTAATATACCGGTCTCTGGACAGGTAATGCCTTGCCTTCCTCCTTGCGCTCAACTATGATGACCGTGCTGACTACTCGGCTGGTGGCGGCAATGTACAGGAGCATGGGCTCTTTGGGAGTCGGAGCCGCCAACACAGGGGGAGTAACCAACATCTTCTTCAGCTGGAGAAAGGCCTCGTCCGCCTTGTGGTTCCACTCAAAAAAATTGGTCTTCTTCATGAGTTGGTACAAGGGGAGAGCTTTCTCGCCCAGCCGACTGATGAACCGGCAGATGGACGCCAGGCAGCCGGTGAACTTCTGCACATCCAACTGTCGGCTGGGTACCTCCATCCTCTCAATGGCCTTGATCTTCACGGGGTTGCACTCTATGCCACGTTCGGAGACCAGAAAGCCGAGAAGCTGGCCAGCTGGTACTCCGAGGACGCACTTCTCAGGGTTGAGCTTGATCTGGAATCGGCGCAAGTTCTCAAAGGTCTCCTTGAGGTCTTCCAATAGGGTTCCGCGTTTTTCCGTCTTCACCACCACATCAGCCACATAGACGTGGGCGTTTCTGCCGAGTTGCTTGAGGAGGCACTTCTGCATGCATCGCTGAAAGGTGGCGCCAGCATTCCTTAAGCCGAACGTCATAGTCAGGTAGCAGAAGGCTCCAAACGGCGTGACAAAGGCGGTCTTTAGTCTGTCTGCCGGGTTCAGCTTGATCTAGTGATATCCTGAATATGCTTCTAAGAAGCTCAATAGCTCGCATCCGGCTATGGAGTCTATCACCTGATCAATTCTCGGCAGAGCAAACGGGTCCTTGGGGCAAGCTTTGTTGAGGCTTGTGTAGTTAATACACATCCGCCACTTCTTGTTCTTCTTCAGAACCAAGACCGGGTTTGCTAACCATTCTGGAAAAAACACTTCCATAATAAAGCCGGATGCAAGGAGCCGGGCTATCTCTTCTCCAACAACTCTTCTTTTCTCTTCTGACAGGCGGCGCAAGGGCTGCCTGACGGGCTTCGCATCAGATCAGACATGTAACTTGTACTCGGCGAATTCTGTCGGTACACCTGGCATGTCTTTGGGGGACCATGCGAAGATGTCCCGATTCTCATGGAGGAAATCGACGAGCTCGCCTTCCTATTTGCTGTCAAGGTTTGCACCTATGACAGCGTACCTCTTCGGGTGCTCTGGGTCCAAGGGCATCTTCTTTGTTTCTTTGGCCGGCTTGAACGAGCCCTCAGCTTCCGACTCCTTGGGGTTGGGCGACATCTCTGGCTGCTTGCCGCCATCGCCACAACCCGATCAAGAAGTTGCTTCTCAGCTGCAATCACCAGGGACTCGGCCAGCCGACTGCTCTCGGCCGCGCAAGCAGACGACTTTCTCTAGTCGCCGGCTATGGTCAGAATCCCCTTGGAACTCAGCATCTTCATCTTGAGGTAGGCGTAGTGGGGGACCGCCATGAACTTAGCCAAGGCAGGTCGGCCAAGCAACGCATGGTACGGGCTCTTAAGGTCCACCACTTCAAACCAGACTGGCTCTCGGCGGAAATGATCCTTGTCTCCGAAGAGGACATCTATCAGAATCTTGCCGATTGGTGAGCAGGAAAGGCCAGGGACAATGCCGTGGAACACAGTCCGACTGTTCTGAAGTTGTCTTTGCTTGATTCCTAACTTCTCCATGGTATCCTTGTACAGGATGTTGATGTTGCTGCCTCCGTCTATCAGCAC
The DNA here is from genome assembly GCA_032464435.1 of Aegilops umbellulata. Classification (NCBI taxonomy): domain Eukaryota; kingdom Viridiplantae; phylum Streptophyta; class Magnoliopsida; order Poales; family Poaceae; genus Aegilops; species Aegilops umbellulata. Next base: position 476,508,180 of record CP136054.1, read on the forward strand.
TCGTGAAAAACGAGCGGCTCTTTTATCCGTGGCAAAGGTGGCATCCAAGACCAGGGCATAGGAGCCCGGATTCGGCATTACTTCGGGGTTATCAGCTCTGCTCCAACTGATGGGCTTCTCGGACCAGTGCATGAATTCTGGAACATCTGATGCCACTGCATTCACCTCCTCTGCTGCAGCCGCTTGCTGCGTTTATCGTCTGCCATACTAGTGAACACCACATAGGCCCCATGCTCTTCTGGGTACTCGTCCTGTACTGTGCCGACTGGCCTGGCAGCCGGCTCCTGGGGTGGAGGCGGAGGCGGCTGCCCAGCAGGCGGGGGAGGCAGAAGGCCGTCTCCCTTGGCGATCCTGGTGAGCCAGTGGCACTTCCGGGTGGTGTGGTTCGACGGCTTCGCACCGCTGTGGAACTTGCAGGGACCATCTAGAGTCTGCTCGTAAGAGAAAGCCGGCAACCAGTTGGACTTGCCGCCTTTCGGTCGCTTGGATGGAGGGCGCCCTTCTGGCTGCTGGTCTTCGACTGTCGCCACCTGCCGACTGCTGGAAGTCGGCTGCGGGGCCTTGCGCTTGTGGTCATTCTGCTGTTGTTGCCGACTGGCGTCTCCAGCTGGAGTCCTGGGAGCCTGAGGGGCCACTTTGCCAGTTGCACTAACTTGAATCTCTGCCTTCATGGAGGAGTCGGCTGTGGCATACTTGTCTGCTATGATCAGCAGCTCATCGAGGGTTTCAGGCTCGTCGCAGAGGAGCTTGTGCTTGAGGAGGGTGCATTCTCTGCACCCGGCGATGAAGTACTCGATAGCCTGCACCTCTTGCACGCCCTCGCAGGAGTTCCGAAGCTCGGCCCAATGCGTGAGCTAGTCGCGAGTCGACTCGTTGGGACCCTATACACACAAGGAGAGCTGACGAGGCTTGAGAGGTCGCTTGTACGTGCTCGTAAAGTTGCGGACGAAGGCCTCGGTGAAGTCGACCTAGCTGTTGATGCTGCGGGGCTTCAGGCTGTTCAGCCATGTCCGGGCCGTGCCCTGGAGCATGAGCGGAACATACTTCACGGCAACACGCTTGTTGCCGCTCGCTATGTCGACGGTCGTGGCGTAGTCAACCAGCCAATCTTCCGGCTTCACAGAGCCAGTGTACTTGGGTGTATCTCGGGGGAGCGTGAACCCTTTGGGAAAGGGCTCATCTTGGATGCGGGGACCGAAACAGGGCGGGCCCAACTCTTCTTCTTCTTCCAACGCCAGGGATCGGTGGAGTCGATCGATCCGGTGGCGCGCGTCATTCTCTCCGACTCCCTCTCGGCTGCCGAGGCGGTCGCCGAGTGTCGGATGCTCAACGGGAGGCGGGGAGACTCGCCTTTCTCTGCAAGGTGGGGGAGGCAGATAGTCGTCCCGCCGCTCAACTGCTCTTGGGCGGCCGTCTTGGTCACGCTCGATGGTGATGTGAGTCCGACTGCGACTGACAGCCGGATCCTTGTATTTTCTTCCGCGGACCCCGCCAGTCGGCGTCCGAGACGTTGCTCCTTGATCTCGGCGGGGAGGCGGGTCATCATTTTGTCGTTGCGGCACCTCTGTGCGGCCGCCGGCTGCGTTCTGCGCGGCAGCCGCGTCGAGGAGCCGCTGGACTCGCTCCGTCATCTGGCGGCGCTCTTCGCCTTCGAAGTTGTCCAGCTCGTCCGCCGCCGCCTGGGCGGCTCGGATGTTCTCTGCAGGCGTGGCGTATACGGGGCGATCCGCCCCAAACAGGTTGGTGATGTCCGCGCCGCGCTGCCGGACCGCGCCTAGGCGGCTAGGCCCCATCGGAGCCGGCGAGCCGCCCACAGCGCGATCCATCTCTCACTGGTAGGCCTCTGACAAGCGTATCATGCTTGCCAGCTTCTTCGCGCCTTCGACGAGCTGGAGGCGGCGTGCCTCCAGGGTCTCGGCATCAGCGTCTTCCGGAATGGGCGCATCCAGGTCTTGCAGAGCCGCGTCGTGAGCTCCGCCGTCGAACTGCTCGCCGTGACCGATGACGAGCACTTCTATGACAGTGCTTCCACCGCTCTCCGCGCGAGGGAGCGGCTCGTCGTAGACCACCACGTTGGTTGGGAATGCGTCGAGCGACGCGGTGTCGGAGTCGACCAGCATCGGGTCGGTGGAGCCTACGGACTACAAGTCGACGGCAGGCTCGCCGGCAATGTGGAGTTTGTCAAGGAGGCCCGCGAGGAGGCTCTCGGGGCCGCTCGTGCCTGCATCGGATGCAGGCTCGTCGGAGAGGCGAACCTCGCCGACAAGTTCGGCGAGGCAGTTGGCCGTGCCGGCCAGCTCAACGCCGTGCAGCGCGTCGGCGCAAACTCCATCTCGCGTGCCGGGCTAGCTGCGCTCGCCAGGGAGGAACAGGGTTCCCGTCCAGAGTAGGTCTCCGGACGACGGTGCACCTCGCCCCACGGTGGGCGCCAAATGTCGGGGGTTGGGTGCGACATATGCCAAAGGATGGCTTATCATGGTGGGGGCGAGTAGAACGTCGCCGGTGCCTGGAAGCGGGATGAGGCGTAGACATGCACGCCGGCGAATCTTACCCAGCTCAGGGCTCTCCGTGGAGATAATACCCCTACTGCTGCTCTGCGGGGTCTCCGCATGATCACTATGGCAAAGTGTGTACAAGGTTGCTCCTCGAGCTGTTTCCTGGAGGTAGGAGAAGGCAAGGCTAGCTCTCTCCTTCCTATCTCTCTGGTCTAGTGCTAATGGCGTCGAACCCTTTGCATGGGTGCCCCGGGGGGTTTATATAGGCCTACCCCCCGGGGGTACAATGGTAATCCGGCTGGGCGCGGGTCCCAGCCGTCTGTCTCTTAGGCCGCCGTCTTCTCCGCCGACTACTGGGGCCCGCCGACGGGTCTGGTACGGAGCCAACAGGCCTTGTCCTCCACGGGCGGGTCTCGCCGACTGCGGATTACTGTATCCACACTTCTAATGACGCTGGCTTGGTCATGGGGTCATGGCAACAGTACCGCCGCCTGGCGGGCGATCACTGTTGCCATTCCCCGTCTTGTCGGGTTAATGGCGTGCGAGGCCCGTGGGAGGAGCCGGCCGACTCTTGGAGGCCGACTCCCACGGGGTCCGTCTTGTGGCGCTCTCGCCGTCTTTTGTACCCCCGCCGACAAGCGGGGCCCGCCGTCTCTGGGCCGTACAGGCAGGCCGACGTGGGCATAGGGTTCCGCCGGTGGAGCTGATGTCAGGGCTGGCATGGCAACAGTGTCGCGCCGTGACGGAGATCTCCGTTGGTACGGTGCACTGTGGCCATGCCTGCCCTTGGTAAGGGGCGGGCGCGGCCCGTACTGAGGCCACGCCCCGTCCCTGTCCCTCCTCACGAGGGCATGAGGTGGTGGAAGTCGCGGGCCGACTCCCCATGGCCGGCTTCTCTGGAAGCTGCCAGTTAGGAGTCGGCTTGTCTTGTAGTCGCCCCTAGGACTCGGTTGTGAGCAGATAGCCGGCAGCGCCGCTGCCGACTCCCAGAGGCGGCCCTCCGTCTTGAGGTTCCTGAGGGGCGTAGCCTGCCCCGATGTCTTGAAAGGTTCTGGGCCTCGGGTTAGCCTACCCGTGACCCATTACTCCGACAGCCGTAATTGCGCAGCGTTTTCCGTTTTCTTTCCTTCTCTTATCTGTTTACAGCTGACTCGTCTACCCTCCTGGTCTGGCCGCTATGATCTGTGTTGATCGCGCCTTCCTACGATCGCGTCCACAGCGAAAGCCAAAAACTACCAGGAGGGAGAAAATAGAAACAAAAGAAACGGGAGGGCTCGTTACGTGTGCCTCCCCTAGCTATGTGCATGCTTGGGTCACATCCGACTCAGCTGCCTTGTTTATTTTAAACGGAAAAATAAACTAAACTATCCGACGTGAGCTTAAAGCAGGGCTAACATTTCTCCCCCCTAAGCTCAACGTCCTTTGCCGATCTCCTTGACCCCAAGTCTCTGACGCTGCTCGATGAACTTCACACGCCCAAGTGCTTTTGTCAATGCATCGGCCACCTGGCCATCAGATCCCACATGATCAAGCTGCACCTCTCCATGTTCAACACAGTCTCGGATGAAATGGAACTTGACATCGATATGTTTGCTTCGATCATGATGAACGGGATTCTTCGCCAGCGCTATTGCAGATTTATTGTCAATCAAGAGCCTGAATGCACCAGCTTTTTCTCCCTTCATTTCAGCGAGCAGACAATTCAGCCATAGGCCCTGGCAAGTAGCAGACACCGCAGCCACGTACTCTGCCTCACAGGAGCTGATTGCCACAATCTTTTGCTTTTGGGAAGCCCATGTAACAGGATTGCTGTCAAGGAAGAAAATCTGACCAAATGTGCTCTTACGATCCTCAACGTCGCCGGCGTGGTCACTGTCACTATAGCTCATCAGCTCACTTTTCCCTGAACCACGCCCATAGTAGCACCCATAGCTCAAAGTACTATGCACATACCTAAGTATCTGCTTCACGGCTGTCTAGTGAGTGACTGTAGGCCTTTCCATGTATCTGCTCGCTATTCCAACTGCATGAATGGTGTCTGGTCTTGAGTGCACCAGGTACCTTAGGCTACCAGTTATGCTGCGGTACAGAGAAGGGTCGACAGCTTTTGCATCGTCATTCTTCCTCAGTTTGAGCCGGCACTCCATGGGTGTCTGACATCCATGGCATCCTTCCATTCCAGCAGCTTTAGAATTTTCTCTGCATAGCTCCTCTAACACAGGGTTATAGAATCATTGAATTGAGTTACCACGATGCCGAGATAGTAGCTCAGGAGACCGAGATCGCTCATTTTGAATAGCTCTTGCATTTGATTCTTGAACTCGCCGATGGAAGTCTTACTGGTGCCGGTGATGATGAGGTCGTCTACATACACACCCACTAGCAGAAATGACTGTGCATCACCACGGCGATACACGGCATCCTCCAGTGGGTCGTGCATGAACCCCAGCGTGCTCATGGTCTTGTCCAGCTTCGCGTACCAGGCACTCGGAGCTTGCCGCAGCCTGTAGAGTGCCTTCCAAAGCTGCAGAACCTATTGCTCCTTGCCGACGGTGACGTACCCCGGCGGCTGCGCCACGTACACTTCCTCGGCGAGGTCACCATTGAGAAAGGCGGATTTTATATCCATATGGTGCACCTCCCAACGGAGTGCGCGGCGAGCGCAAGAAGCAGCCGCACGGTCTCCATCCGTGCCACTAGCGCAAAAACTTCCTCGAAGTCCATGCCTTCACGCTGAACATAGCCTTTCGCCACCAAGCGGGCCTTGTACTTGACGATGTTGTCGTCGGGGTCGCGCTTGACCCGGTACACCCACTTCAAGCCAATGGCTTTATGGCCGGACAACAAGTGGGCGAGCTCCGAGGTGTTGTTCTCGCCTATGGAGTCCATCTCCGCATCCATTGCCGCCTTCCAGGCCCCGTCGCTCAGCGCCTCAGTGATGTCGTGCGGCTCCTCTGCCGTGAGCAAGCACTGGTCGGGCTCCTCCCATACAGCCTCTTGTTCTGTCTCGTTGAGAACATCGGAGAGGCGCCGGTACCATATAGGTCCGGAGTCAACGTCGTGCCCATCATCATGCGTGGGCAGCGTGGCCCAACGCATCTCCCTCGCTGTAGCCAGCGTGCAAGGCTCGGTCTGCGACGTGCCGGGCGCCGATGCGGCCGGCGTGTTGGTGGAGTTTAGCGGCGACCCCAATGGTGGCGTAGAGGGTGGTGGTGCCGCGCTCCTCGGTGCAGGCATGGGCGAGCAGCCCATGTCCAGCTCATGCACACCATGGTCATTTGCATAGACCATAGTGAACGTCTTCGGCGCGGGCGCCGTGACCGCGCCCTGTGCATTCCAAGTCCATGGCCTGCTCTCCTCAAATAAAACATCACGTGTGACTTGTACCTTTTGTGTAGCCGGATTGTACACACGATAGCCTTTGGTTCCTTCCTCGTGCCAACGAAGATCATTGGGGTTGATCGGTCGAGAGCTTCGACACTCCAGGGCCAAGCCTCTTGACATGCGCCACACACCCAAACACAGCACACTCGGCTTGTGGCCGTGCCAAGCCTCATACGGCGTCACCCCATCCAAGCTGCATGTGGGAGCTCTGTTGAGCAGGTACACCGCAGTCTTCACTGCTTCAGCCCAGAAATACGACGGCACGGCCATGCTTTTGAGCAGGCAACGCGCCATCTCGACGACGGTCTGATTCTGGCGTTCAACCACTCTGTTTTGATGAGGGGAGTACAGGGTGATCGTGTAGTGTTTGATGACCAGCTGCTCGCAGTATCCTCTGAACTCAATGGAGTTGAACTCACCGCCCCGGTCAGATCGGAATGCGCGAAGCCTGCATTTTCCCTCGTTCTCAGCCATTGCCTGCACTTTCTTGAACTTCTGATGAGCTTCGTCCTTGGATTTCAATAACTCCAACCACATGTATCGACTGTAATCGTCAACTATCAGCAAGAAATACTTACTGCCCCCCGGCGTGGTTGGTGTGATTGGCCCACACAAATCTGTATGAACAAGCTCAAGGCGTTTCTCTGCTCTGTATCCGGCCACTTGAGGAAAAGGGGCACGGTATTGTTTGCCCAATGCACAACCATCACAATACTCCTCGACGCGGTCAATGACCGGCATCCCACGTACCATTTCCTTTGAAGACATGGCTCGCAAAGCTCTGAAGTGCAGGTGACCCATCCTAGCATGCCAGCGCCAGGTGACATCTTCGGTCTTGGTGAGGAGACAAGCCGAGGCGTCAACGCTTAGTACGCCCATGCACAATCTGCTCGTCGTCCGTTTGATGCGAGCCAAGATGCGCCGGCCCGGATCTTGGATGGTCATGATCCCATCTTCAATTCCTATCCTGCATCCACCCTCATCCAACTGCCCTACTGAGATGATATCGCTGCGTAAGCTGGGAATGAAATAGACTTTAGAGAGAGCATGTTGATCACCATTCTGGCAGCGAAACACAACAACGCCCCTGCCCTTGATAGCCACCAGAGAGCCGTCTCCGAATTTCACTGTGCCGTGTACACCTTCATCAAGTGTGGAAAACATGTTCCTCTCCCCAGTCATATGGTTGGACGCCCCTGTATCATAGTACCAAAGGCCATCGGGTGAAGGCACGGGAATTACTTTCTCCTAATTCAAGAACACAGCTTCGGGCACCACTAGCTCAGGTGTAGAGACGTTGGTGACCACGGCCATGAGCAGGCCCTGATCGTGTTCGTCACGATCTTCGCGGACGAGGTTAGCTTGTTCCTTCTTCCCTTGTTCCTTTTGCTTCTCCAGCCATGACCAACAGTCCTTTTTCCAGTGTCCGACCTTGCCGCAATAATGGCATTTGCCCTTCTTCTTGCCGCCTGAGCTGCCGGATCCTCCCACGCCGCCGCTGCGCGGCACAGGTCTGCCACCGCCACCGCCATGAGGTTTGGGCTTGCCCGGCGACTTGTTCTTGCCGCCGCCGCTAGTGGACGATGAACCGCCGCTGCCGCCCAGCTTCTCCCGGGCCAGCCACTCCTCATGAGTGAGCAGGAGGCGCCCGGCGGTCTGCGCGCCGTCGTCAAAGTCGTAGTGATCCTCATATGCAGAGAAGCGGCCGACAAGCTCCTTGATGGACATGGTTTTCAGATCAAGCAAGGACTCGATCGCCATGGCCATTGGACAGTACCGACGCGGCACCACTCGGAGAAATTTCTGGACTGCCTTGTGCTCGGTGACGGGGTCGTCGTACAGCTCCAGATCGGCGACGAGGGCGGCGAGCCGCAGCCCGAAGTCCTCGACGGACTCCCCATCTCTGAAACGGAGATCCTCGAACTCCCGTCGGCGCACCTGCGCCTTGGCTTCATGGGCGCGCTCACTGCCCATCCGCATCGTCTTGATGGTCTCCCACGTTGTCTTTGCTGTGTCCTTCGCGGCTAGCACACGCAGCATCTCCGGCGGAACGCCGGTGAGAATGATCTGCAGCGCGCGCCGGTCGTCGTTCTCGGCGGCGGCGGCGTCGGTCACCGCGGACCAGACGCGGGCGACTTGCAGTTTGACTTGCATCACGAGTGCCCACTCCTGATAGTTCGTGCGCGTGAGCATCATGGACGCCCCCGACTCCTCTCGCACGACGCGCTCCACCACCCGGTACTCGCCGCTGCCGCTGCCGGTGAGGTGCGCGAGCGGCACCTTGGATGAAGGCGTCTTCGACGGCGACTTTGTTCCGCTCTTGTTCTTCCCGTCCAACTCGTCGCCTGACACGTGCGCCGCCACGGATCAAACACCACTGGCCACCGGAGCAGGATAGGCTCTGATGCCAAATGCCGTTGTCGAACGGTCGAACAAGAGAGAGAGAGAGAGAGAGAGAGAGAAGAACTAGCTTGAGGGCGAGATGAACACGGACGAACTTGGAAAGGTATTTTGTGCTGCCGTAACTGCACAGTGTTTTCCATTTTCTTTCCTTATCTTATCTGTTTACAACTGACTCGTCTACCCTCCCGGTCTGGCCGCTATGATCCGCGTTGATCGCGCCTTCCCACGATCGCGTCCACAGCGAGAGCCAAAAACTACCAGGAGGGAGAAAATAGAAATGAAAGAAACGGAAGGGCTCGCTACATGCGCCTCCCCTAGCTACGTGCATGCTTGGGTCACATCCGACCCAGCTGCCTTGTTTATTTTAAAGAGAAAATTAAACTAAACTATCTGACGTGAGCTTATAGGAGGGCTAACAGTCCTGTTCTGGAAAGCTTGATGCCTTTCGGCGTCCGTTGTCTCCGGATCTACTCCCCTACCCTTAAAAGCATCAGCATTTGTGCTATCCTAGCCCTAGTGGAACTCATCATCGAGGATGCCCCTTTGCTTGAAAGGTTGTTGCTCCATCTTGACTTGCATGGGCCAAATGAAATCTCGGTTATCTCCGCGCCTAATCTGGAGACATTGGGCTGCATTTCTGAATTCTGTGACTCCAAAATCATGTTTGGCTCAACAGTTATTCAGGTAACTATGCATGTTGTACTTCTTGGCTGTTCGACAAGGCTTGTTCATTAGCTGCATTTGTTACATATCATCTACACATATTTATGTCCTACTGTGCTAATGTTGTGTTCTATGCTTGATAAAGGGATTGTACATTAGTAGCCTGACAACTGTGGTGCGTAATATCAAGATCTTAGCTATCAACATGTATATTTATAATCTGGACATGGTTATTGACTTGATGAGATGCTTTCCTTGCTTGGAGAAATTGTATATCAAGGTGACCTTCCTCATTTATACAGTCCATAGAGTACTAGTGGTCACTGATCACCTGTTCCATTGATCTACCAGCTATTTTCAGGTGGTTAATTTTTCTTTTCCATGCCTATTTTCAGAGAGCTCAATCAGGAAAACCAAATTTGTGGCGTCAGAAATATCAGAGTCTTCTCAGATCTCTTGACATCCGCTTGAAGACAATAGTGATGGGATTATATCGGGGCATCAAAACACAAGTTAGCTTTGCCCAATTCTTTGTGCTGAACGCGAGAGTCCTAGAATCTCTTAAATTGGAGGTTGAATCTTGTGATTACAATGATGAATTTTTTGCTGAGCAACATAGGATACTTCAGATGGACAAGAGGGCTTCTAGAGATGCTCGGCTTTGAAGTCCCCCCCCCCCCCCCCCGCGTCGCTCTCCCGAGGGCGACTCGGGGGCAACCTAGGGTTCCGTCGCGCCGCCACCTTCCCCTTCCCCTCCTCCTCGCCACTGCTGGAGGCGGTCGCCGGGGCCCCGCGCGGCTGCCTGTGAGGGCGGCGGCGAGGCCTATGGCCGCTTCCTTTCGGTGGTGAGGGCCCGGATCTGAGGCGGCGGCCTCGCTGGTGCGGACGGCGCTCCTCCGGAGACGGGGAGTGCTCGTCGGTGAGGTTGGTTGGGTCCCCTCGGCTGTGCGGGCAGCAAGGTACCGGTGGGCGTTGGTCGTGATGCGGGGAGGCCCCGGGCTCCCCTCGTCAGATCTGAGGCGTTCTGGTCCGCTCGTGACGCATGACCTCCGGCCGGCCTGGATCTCCGACGTGCACGCGCCTGCTGATGCTGTGGCTGGTTCGGAGGTGGCGGCAGGGTGCTTGGCCAGGGGAAACCCTTGGCCGCCGGTGGCGGTCACGGCATCGATGGCGTACCGGACGCCATTCCCTCCTTGGTGGCGGTGTCGAGGCTCAACTTCCCCTGCCTCCCCCCTTCCCCTGCGCCCGGGTGAAAACCCTAGCTCCGGTGGCTAAGCGGCGGCGGCGGCGCCACAGCGTCGTCACCTTCTTGAAGGCGTTGACTTGGGCATGGGGATGCTAGGCGGCGAGCTTGTCTGGTTCCTGGTGGCAGCCCGTCCGGCCGTGTCTCCGATGGGGAACTCGCCCTTCCTTACCTTGTACCTACCATGGTGGAACGGTACTTCATCTCACACATTGATGGCGGTGGAGATCGGCAGCATGGCACTATGGAGGCTCGGCGTCCGATGCACGGAGATGGACTCGCGCAGGAGGTGGTAGCTGTCTGACGTCATGGTGACGTTGATGGCAGAGTGGCCAGACAAGGTAGAAGCCTCAATATAATCTGAAGACGGACCTGTGGAAGATGGCTGCGACGACACACGAGTGCGTCTGACCGGATTGTGCCCCATACCCGGAATGTGGCTCGGCTGGGGCTTCCGGCTTTTGATGTTAGGTTTAGGTGAGTGGTTTGGGTAGTGGCCCAGCTAGCATCCCTTCATCATATGGATAGGAGTAGCGGCATATGTTGCCAATAAGGTGGATTCAGATATATTGTTTGTAATACTTTGTAAGGTCCTCGAGAATAATCAATAAAGTGGTTGTATGCATCTCCCAGATGCAGAGGCTAGGGGTCATCCTCCTTTTCTAAAAAAAGAGATGCTCAGCTTTGTTTCAAAAAATATTTTCGGCACGCTGCTTCGGGTATAGTTCATCTCAGTGAGTTGGATTCGACTGATCCCTTCACATGTGAATGTTGAAAAGTGGGGTTGGCCCATTTCATTTTCTTGCCTGTCTCATTTTGTGTGCTTGTAGTAAGAAATGATTGTATTATACCAAACCTTTATGATATCTGAACAGGTGATTTTATGGAGCCATGCACAATCGCACTGAGAATAAATTTAGGACTATTTTCAGCGAGAAGCTCCTCGCGGTGTTGTTTTTAATTCTCCGGTAGAGTATCACTGAAAATTTGCATGCTACTGAACTCCATGATTAGGCTGATGCTGAGTGCACAAAGCCTGAAGAAACAAGTTGGCTTTCTGAGAAGAGACATGCTACTGAGATCGTATTTTGAAACCAACCGTGCGAGTGACAGGCATAGGGGAAATATTCCCCTAGTTTATGGTAATATTAGTAGGTCTGGACAAATGAATACTGATACACACCTATATTAGTTGAAGAGGTAGGTTTAGGGTTTTGCGTGGGTGGCTAACATCCAGCCTCACGTCTCTTTATATAGATGATCATAACACAATTACATACGTATACAAATACGTGTACATGTACAATATGCTAGACCCTATTTTACATGCCCCCTCAATCTGAACTACATACAAGATTCAGATTGGTTCTAAAGCGGTCTAGCATCTGTCGAGTAGCGGGTTTAGTAAATACATCCGCTAATTGATCATCAGTTGAGATAAACCTAACTTTCAGTTTACCAACAGCTACTCGTTCTCTCGCAAGATGGAAATCAATCTCAATGTGTTTGGTCCGAGCATGAAACATTGGATTCGTCGTCAGGTAAGTTGCTCCTAAGTTATCACACCACAATATGGGTGTGCGCTGCCGTGTGACTCCAAGTTCTGTGAGAATTGTGTCTATCCAAATGGCTTCAGCCGCGCCATTGGCCAATGCCTTATACTCTGCCTCGGTGCTAGACCTCGAGACTGTAGGCTACTTCTTGGAACTCCAAGATATAAGATTGGGTCCAACAAATACAGCAAAGCCACCAGTAGAACGCCTGTCGTCAACATAGCATGCCCAGTCTGCATCGGTGAATATACTGACTCCAGTAAATCTGGACTTACGATAGTCCCGTGTCTGCATACCTTTGACATACCTCAGAAAACGCTTAACTGCTTCCCAATGAACCTCCGTAGGCTGAGACAGGAAATGGCACACTTTGTTCACGGCAAAGAAGATACCTAGACGAGTGAGTGTCAGATACTGAAGTGCTCCAACTACACTGTGATACCTGAAAGATTCGTCGGTACTCAGCAATGCACCATTGTGACGCGATAGGCTCTCGGATGTAGCAAGTGGAGTGGAAGTGTACTTGCAGTTCTCCATGTTAACACGATGAAGGAGATCAAGTGCATACTTCTTCTGCGTCAATGTCATGCCCCCTGAATGAAAGGACGCTTCCAAGCCAAGGAAGTACTCCAACCTGCCCAAGTCTTTGATAGGAAATCTCATAGACAAGGACTGCGCAAGGAGATCCACCACAGTAGGTGTAGAACCAGCAATCACAATATCATCAACATACACCAGCATGTATATCGAATAGCACCATGTGAAAAGATGAACAGGGACGCATCTGCCTTGGAGGGAACAAAGCCAAGCTGTGAGAGACGCTGACTCAACCGAGCATACTAGGCATGCGGCGACTGTTTGAGCCCGTAGATGGACCTCTGGAGTTTGCAGACATGAGAGGGATAACGAGCATCCTCAAAACCCGGGGGCTGCTGCATATGTGTTAGGGAACGCAGTAATTTTAAAAAAATTCCTACGCACACGCAAGATCCATCTAGGTGATGCATAGCAATGAGATGGGAGAGTGTTGTCCATGTACCCTCGTGGACCGAAAGCGGAAGCGTTATGACAACGTGGTTGATGTAGTCGTACATCTTCACGACCCGTCCGATCCTAGTACCGAAAGTACGGCACATCCGCGATCTGCACACGTTCAGCTCGGTGACGTCCCACGAACTCTAGATCCAGCTGAGGTCGAGGGAGAGTTTCGTCAGCATGACGGCTTGATGACGGTGATGATGAAGTTACCGACGCAGGCCTTCGCCTAAGCACTATAGCGATATGACCGAGGTGGAAATCTGTGGAGGACGGCACCGCACACGGCTAAACAATCAATTTGTGTGTCTATGGGGTGCCCCCTCCCCCGTTTATAAATGAGTGGAGGAGGGGAGGGTCGGCCCTCTCGTGGTGTGCCCAAGGGGGGAGTCCTACTCCCGGTGGGAGTAGGATGTTGGAAATATGCCCTAGAGGCAATAATAAAATGGTTATTATATTTCCTTGTTCATGATAATTGTCTATTATTCATGCTATAATTGTTTTAACCGAAACCGTAATACATGTGTGAATAATTAGACCACAACATGTCCCTAGTAAGCCTCTAGTTGACTAGCTCGTTGATCAATAGATGGTCGTGGTTTCCTCGCCATGGACATTGGATGTCGTTGATAACGGGATCACATCATTGGGAGAATGATGTGATGGACAAGACCCAATCCTAAGCATAGCACAAGATCGTGTAGTTCGTTTTGCTAGAGCTTTTCTAATGTCAAGTATCGTTTCCTTAGACCATGAGATTGTGCAACTCCCGGATACCGTAGGAATGCTTTGGGTGTACCAAACGTCACAACGTAACTGGGTGGCTATAAAGGTGCACTACAGGTATCTCTGAAAGTGTCTGTTGGGTTGGCACGAATCGAGGCTGGGATTTGTCACTCCGTATGACGGAGAGGTATCTCTGAGCCCACTCGGTAATGAATCATCATAATGAGCTCAATGTGACTAAGGAGTTAGCCACGGGATCTTGCGTTACGGAACGAGTAAAGAGACTTGCTGGTAACAAGATTGAACGAGGTATGGGGATACCGGCGATCGAATCTCGGGCAAGTAACATACCGATGGACAAAGGGAATTGTATATGGGATTGATTGAATCCCCGACATCGTGGTTCATCCAATGAGATCATCGTGGAACATGTGGGAGCCAACATGGGTATCCAGATCCCGTTGTTGATTATTGGCCGGAGAGATGTCTCGGTCATGTCTGCATGGTTCCCGAACCCGTAGGGTCGACACACTTAAGGTTCAGTGACACTAGAGTTGTTATGGGAAATAGTATGTGGTTACCGAAGGTTGTTCGAAGTCCCGGATGAGATCCCGTACATGACAAGGAACTCTGGAATGGTCCGGAGGTGAAGATTGATATATTGGACGAAGGGTATTGGAGTCCGAAATTGTTCCAGGGGTACCAGGTGACCACCAGCGTGTCCGAAAGGGGTTTCGGAGGCCCCGGCAAGTGTTGGGGGGACTTATGGGCCAAGGGGAGGGGGCACACAAGCCCACTAAGGGGCTGTGCGCCCCTCCCACCCCATCTCACGTAACGTAGAGGTGGGGGCACCTCCCCTAGGGCAGCCACCCCTCCCGACTTGGGGGGCAAGTTTCCTAGGGGTGGGGGCGCCCAAACCCATCTAGGGTTTCCCCTGTGGTCGCCGCCCCTCCCCTAGGGAAACCCTAGGGCGCCTCCTCCTACCCCCTTCCCCTATATATAGTGAGGGAGAGAGAGGGAAGCCGCACCCTTCCCCTGGCGCAGCCCTTTCCTCCTCCAACTCCTCCTCCTCCGTAGCGCTTAGCGAAGCTCTGCCGGAGAACCACGAGCTCCATCGCCACCATGCCGTCGTGCTGCTGGAGTTCTCCTTCAACTTCTCCTCTCCCCTTGCTGGAACAAGAAGGAGGAGACGTCCCCGTGTTGTACGTGTGTTGAACACAGAGGCGCCGTCCGTTCGGCGCTAGATCGGATCTTCCGCGATTTGAATCGCCGCAAGTACGACTCCATCAACCGTGTTCTTGTAACGCTTCCGCTTAGCGATCTTCAAGGGTATGAAGATGCACTCCCTCTCTCTCTCATTGCTAGCATCTCCTAGATTGATCTTGGTGACATGTAGGAAAATTTTGAATTATTACTACGTTCCCCAACATAGGATTCCCCCTTCCCTAGTTGGAGTAGGAGAAGAAGGAAGGAGGAGAGCGGGAGAAGGAAAAAGGGGGTCGGCCCCCCACCCCAATTCGTATTGGGATGGGGGGAGTGCCCCCACCTTGGCCGCCTCCTCCTCTCTACCACTAAGGCCCAATAAGGCCCATAGACTCCCCGGGGGTTCCGGTAAAACCCCCCGATACACCGGTAAATGCCCGAACTCACCCGGAACCATTCTGATGTCCAAACATAGCCTTCCAATATATCAATATTTATGTCTCGGCCATTTTGAGACTCCTCGTCATGTCTGTGATCACATCCGGCACTCCGAACAACCTTCGGTTCATCAAAACACATAAACTCATAATATCGATCGTCATCAAACGTTAAGCGTGCTGACCATACAGGTTTGAGAACTATGTAGACATGACTGAGACTTGTCTCTGGTAAATAACCAATAGCGGACCCTGGATGCTCATATTGGTTCCTACATATTCTACGAAGATCTTTATCGGTCAAACCGCATAACAACATACATTGTTCCCTTTGTCATCGGTATGTTACTTGCCCGAGATTCGATCGTCGGTATCTCAATACCTAGTTCAGTCTCATTACTGGCAAGTCTCTTTACTCGTTCTGTAATGCATCATCCCACAACTAACTCATTAGTCACATTGCTTGCAAGGCTTATAGTGATGTGCATTACCGAGAGAGCCCAAAGATACCTCTCCAACAATCGGAGTGACTGTCGGTGTCAAAACCGGCGGATCTCGGGTAGGGGGTCCCGAACTGTGCGTCAAGGTCGGATGGTAACAGGAGACAAGGGACACTTTGTTTTACCCAGGTTCGGGCCCTCTCGATGGAGGTAAAACCCTACTCCTGCTAGATTAATATTGATGATATGGGTAGTACAAGAGTAGATCTACCACGAGATCAAGGAGGCTAAACCCTAGAAGCTAGCCTATGGTGTGATTGTGTATGATGATGGTTGTCCTACGGACTACAACCCTCCGGTTTATATAGACACCGGATAAGGTTAGGGTTATACAGAGTCGGTTACAATGGTAGGAGATCTTGAATATCCGCACGCCTAGCTTGCCTTCCACGCCAAGGAAAGATCCTTCCGGACACGGGACGAAGTCTTCAATCTTGTATCTTCATAGTCCTGGAGTCCGGCTGAAGGTATAGTCCGGCTATCCGAACACCCCCTAATCCAGGACTCCCTCAGTAGCCCCTGAACCAGGCTTCAATGACGACGAGTCCGGCGCGCAGATTGTCTTCGGCATTGCAAGGCGGGTTCCTCCTCCAAGTTCTTCAAGAAGATTGTAAACACCAAAAATAGTGTCCGGCTCTGCAAAATAAGTTTCCACATATTGCCATATAGAGAATAATATTAACACAAATCAAATATGCTGACGTATTCTGCAGTGCGTCATAACACTGTGGCCAAGCTCTTTATATAAATTGTTTTCATTGTTCCACCTCAGCATGTTTAGCGAGGCGGTTTCCTTGGCACGTCTTGTCAAAGCAGAGATCGTGTGCCCCTTTTAACGGGATTCTCATTAACACGGACGTGGGTAACCCAATCGTGCCCATTAGCACGTTTGCCTTAATTAAAGGCTAGTCCAAGACGGTTATGGGGAGGGCTCTTGGTATTCTGCCTCCTATAAAGAGACCAAGACCTTGTTCCCTTCTTCTACTCTCAAAACGAGTTCGTCCGTCGCCTCGAGTTCCAACACCCTAGGCCTCCAGATTCCAGGCGCACCGGACCTTCGACAATGTCCGATTCCGACCTCCAAGGCCGATGGATGCCCTCCTCCTTCACGGAGGAGGACGTATTAAGGTTGAGGGAAGCTAAATTCCTGACCGGCGAGACTTCGCACAGGTTGCCTGTTAAAGGACAGGTGATCCTTAGCCCTCAGCCCGGTGAGAGTGTGGTATTCGTATCCCACTTCCTTCGGGGATTAGGCCTCCCAATGGATCCCTTTGTAAGGGGGCTGATGTTTTATTATGGGCTCACGACTTAGCTCCGGAGTCCATCTTCCATATCTCCTCATTCGTTGTTGTGTGCGAAGCGTTCCTCCGTGTTACCCCTCACTTCAGATTATGGCTCAAGACCTTCAAAGTAGAACCGAAGATGATCGAGGGGCGCCACGCAGAGTGCGGAGGCGCTGCTATAAAAAGAAATGCTGATGCTCCATGGCCCGAGGGCACTTTTCAAGAGGAGCTTGGCTTGTGGCAACAGGAGTGGTTCTATATCACCGCCCCTCGGGGCACCGCATGGGTGGCGCCTCCTGCCTTTCGCTCGGGTCCCCCACCACGGCTAGCGTCGTGGATCAACACAGGGTTAGATCGGGGCTTGCCCAAAGACGTACCTCTGCTGCAGGGCCGCATTAAGGATCTCTTGGAAAGAGACCTCAACCTGGTCAAGGTGACACAAGTCATGCTAATTCGCCGGACACTGCCCGGCCAACGTCGCCCCCTTCATCTGTGGGAGTTCAATCCAGAGGGACCGCGAGCTCTCCGGGATTTTATGGGCGCGACGCCCGCGGAGATGCATAAACTGTTCTTTGGATCACAAGAAGTGAGTCCGGATTTGACCGAGGACGTGGGTTTAAGCCGCAATCGCCCGGATACTCAAGTAAGTGACCTTGTGCCCGGACCTTCCATCCGCCTAATTGACTTGCTCTTAATAGCGCTTCTCCTTTTAAGCAGGAGTGGATAGCGAATGCGAAGCTGATCAGGTGTCCGGCTCCCCTTCCCGAAACCAGGCTGGATCCCGTGCTAGTCAGGATGCTGGAGGTAGTGCCTTTGGAGGGAAATAAAGGGGAGGACAAGGAAACCATGGCCTCCTTGAAAGAGGCCATTCCGAAGGGGGGAATCGACAATTCCCCCCCCCCCTAAGGGAAAGAAAAGGGCCGCCTCTGACGACCCGGAGACCGTAGCCTCGAAGCGGGGGAAAGAATCCTTGTCAGAGGGCCCGACGCCGGGGAGCCCCTCGGCCGAACTAAACCCTCAAAGAGACCAGCTCTCCACCGAGCCGTAAGTAGAAGAGGAGTTTTTCTTTTAAGAGAAATCCTTGATTTATATCTGAGAAGTTTTAACCGAAACCTTA
This sequence comes from Aegilops umbellulata, assembly GCA_032464435.1. Taxonomy (NCBI): domain Eukaryota; kingdom Viridiplantae; phylum Streptophyta; class Magnoliopsida; order Poales; family Poaceae; genus Aegilops; species Aegilops umbellulata. The sequence continues at coordinate 476,526,222 of CP136054.1, forward strand.
CTTTGTAGTTCGGACCTCAGCCCTTCTCAGCAGAGCTCGTCTTCGGGGGATCTTCTTCCGGAGATGATGGAGAGCGGAACGCCTCCTCCTTCTGTACCGCCTAGCAAGGCGGGCGACGCTGAAGTGTCGTCGCGGAGGATTTCTCCGGATCCGACAGGGGCGGAAGATGGCCATGTGGCCCCCCGAGGTTCTCCGCGTCCGGCCTTTGAGGGAGGCCATGGGATGAGTCCGGCACCATCTTGTGTTCGGCCGGAGGAGCTAAAGATTCTGCTGGGGCGAGCCTCTGTCTCAGAGGAGCATCATGCGTTGATGAGCACGGTGATTGAAAAGATTTCATCCGCAGAAAGCGGATTGCACGAGGCCGTCAAAAGTTTACTGACGGGCCTTGAGGTACGTTTTAAATAATTTACACTTGTGTTAGTTGCGCATAAGTAAAGCGCGCCCTGTTTAGATAGTAGCCCCTGAGACTCTGTGCGTCGTTAAAATTGACGGCGCGCAGAGGATCTTAATCCCAGGTCCTTTAAGTGGCACCTTTATATGTAGGTGGCGGATTGTTTGGAGTCAAGCCGGACTGGTGAATTTGCCGAACTGAAGCGACAACTTGATGAGGCAGAAGCCGACATCGCGCTTGTTAACAAGCGACTTGATGATGCTCAAGGTATCATCGGGCGATGGTTAGTAAGAGGAGCTTTATGTCAATATCTTACCATGTGTATGCTTAACGCAGATGGTGCGGCCGCCGTGGAGGGTCTTAGGGTCGAACTCGCCCGAGCGAAGGAACAAGCCAGGAAAAGCGATGCGGCTGCCATGAAAGCCCTTGAAGAGCTGAAAGCCGAACAGGCTGCCCATTGCCGAAGCAAGGAGGAGATGGCTGATATGGCCGTAAAGTTAAAGAGTGCTACTGACCGTTGCAAGCTTCTTGAAGAAGAGGGTCGGGCGAGGCAAACGAGCTTAGATAAGGCTGTTGCTGACGCCAAAGATGCCCGCTCTATAATGAGAGCGGCAAGGGAAGAGCTGCGTCAAGCCGGACAAATTGCGGATGGAAAGCCCTTCTCGCTGCGGAGAAAATTTTGTGATCCGAAGTTTGCCCCGTTAGACCGGATGTGGAGTGTAGAGGACACCTATCTGGATTTGGCGGCTAGTGCTGCTGATGCGACTGAACACTTTCGAGATAAAAAGGATCATGAAGTGGAGAAGCTCTTTTGGTCGCAATTCCTCAATCTAGAGCGTCCACTGGCAGTGGACGATCGCCTAGCCCAATGGGCCGAACTAAATAGGTTGTCCGGACTCGCCATGAAGTACGTCATGGATCATCTGTGTCCGGGGAGATCGAAGCCGAAGAGTTATTTCAGCTTGGTGCAGCAATTTCTTGACGTGGTGCCACGTGTCGATGCTATGAAGAGGTCAGCGTGCATAGAGGGCGCTCGGCTGGCTCTTGCCCGTGTCAAGACATACTGGGCAGATATGGAGCCCACCATTGTTGCGTCCCGGGATTCGGATAAAAGCCGAATACCTGCCGAGCACTATTTTAAGGAAGTCCTCGAAGGCGCTCGCGTAATAGAGACGCAGTGCTCGAAGGATGCTATATTATGATAGCATATGTAATCATAAAATAGTATTTTGATAAATTGTAGTGGCATTTTTTAGACTTGTGCCTTCAAGTATTAAGAACACCTCCTGTGCGGCCGTTTTAATATATATATATATATATATATATATATATATATATATATATATATAAATTCTGAAAGATTGCAGTCGTTGGCTTCAGCCCCCACGCACATAGTGCGGGGGTGCGCGCAGAAGACGCATTTTCACACTTAACCCAACGTCTTGGTCCTACAAAGGAGGTGATAGCGCAGCGGGCTAGGCAACCGGACTATAATGCTTTAACACTTTCACTTAGCCATAGGAGCTTGACAGTGGGACTCTTTAGATAGCCCCTTAGTGGCGACTGCGCTTGCCCGAGTTCGGGGCGCATACGTGCTTGACCGGGAAACGGTCCTTCGTCAAAGCGGAGGAATCCGATAAATTCCTATAAGTCATCGAGTGGCGACCAGTCTCGCGCTACATCATGACAGTCAGTTTTCAGCTTTCTCTACTAAGGTGCTCGCCCGGCTAAACCGGGGCACAATCGCAGTAGTTCTCCTGGTGCTACCTTAGCCAATAGAGCGGAACGTAAGGTAGCCAAACTCAGGAGCCGGGCAACCCAACATTTGACCAAAGACATGATTCGGAGCTGATGCATATAGTGCCAAAACTCGCGACGCCAAACACTCCCTAAGGTGTTCGGTCTTTATGAGTGCGGGTGAAACAACACCCTTTATTAAAAAAAGGAGAGCCCCTAGTGTCCAGGTACGAGCAAAAATTCTGGCGTGGCCACATGCCAAAACGCCAGCCTCCTCCTTGGTTATAGTAGAAAAAACCAGGGGATGTATAGCAGCAAGAGACAGTAAAAAAGGTTTACGCAGGGTCTTAATCTAAAAAGAATCCTTAGGACGGGTCCCTACTGCCCGTCTGCGCCTGTGTCTCCGTTGTGCCGTGTCCTGGATGGGCGCCGCACGACGTTCATCTATAAAAGAGAGGAACTGAATTGAAAATGGGTCGTGCGGAACAAAAAGAAAATAAACAAAATATAAAATAAAGAAATATATAAAGTTGAGCTTTATTGTCTCTGCGTATAGCCCCCGGTACGGGGGTATATGGCGTTTAAGCCTGCGTTGATGATGGACTTATGCCAAACTCATTTAGTCCGGGTCCGTGGCCTTTAATGACTTATATCGAAAAAGTCTTTTGGCTGGCGAGGCCATTTTATTGTGCGGCTGTTTAAGCGGCCGCGCAATCCTCTGTTTGGAGAAGGCGTATTTTAGTGCGCTCCCTTTAAGGAGATGATGCCTCGTGGACCGGGCATCTTAAGCGTGAGAGATGCATAGTGCGGTATTGCGTTAAAGCGAGCGAAAGCTCCGCGTCCCATTAGTGCTTGATAGCGACTTGAAAACGGGACGACATGGAATGTCAGCTTTTCGCGACGGAAGTTATTGGCAGAGCCAAATATGACTTCAAGCCGGAGAAAACCCATACAATGGGTGTCCGGGCCCGGCGCTACCCCTTGAAAGGAGGTTTTGCTGTGGCGGATTCTTGTTGGGTTTATGCCCATGCGGTGGATTGTATCCTGATATATCAGGTTTAGTCCACTGCCGCTGTCCATAAGGACATTGGTAAACAGGAATCCGTCAATTATTGGATCGAGTATCAGGGCAATCCGGCCTGCGTTTTTGATATTTCTAGAATAATCTAGCTGATCAAAAATGATTGGTTTTAATAACCAGTGGCGGGACCCCTGAGGGATAGGTTTTATTGTGCGTACCTTTATGGGTGCCACATGTTTTGTTACGTGAAGTGAGTTCACTGTTTTAACTTCTTGTGGGAAGTTCTTTTGTTTCCTGGTGTTCTGCTTCTGGGGTTCGTCCTCGTCTTCGCTTGGTGTATCGAGCCCCTTGTGTTCGGCGTTAAGCCTTCCGAATTGTTTAAAAACCCAACAGTCTCTGTGGGTGTGATTAGCAGGCTTCCCAGGAGTACTGTGTATCTGACATATTCTGTCCAAGATTCTGTTTAAGCTGGACGGATCATCCCTATTGTCCTGAAGGGGTGGTTTTGTCTGATTTTGCCGAGAGCCTTTGAATCCGGCATTGACTGCCGTGCTCTTCGGACTTTTTTCTTTGGTTCGGCGACGGTCCTTATTTCATCGCGGCTTTCCGTTTCCATCCCTGATTTCGGATGTACTTGGGTCGCTGGGGCTGCATCTTGCCAACCAGCTGTCCTCTCCTGCGCAAAAGCGGGTCATGAGGCTTGTGAGTGCGGCCATTGTTCTTGGCTTTTCCTGGCCGAGGTGTCTGGCGAGCCATTCGTCTCGGACATTATGCCTGAAAGCTGCTAAGGCTTCGGCGTCCGGACAATCCACTATCTGATTCTTTTTAGTAAGGAATCTGTTCCAGAACTGCCGAGCTGATTCTCCGGGCTGTTGAGTTATGTGACTGAGATCGTCTGCGTCCGGGGGCGGACATAGGTCCCTTGAAAATTTGCTCGCAAAGCATCCTCGAGCTCTTCCCAACTTCCAATTGTGTTTTCGGGAAGGCTTTTAAGCCAGTGCCGGGCTGGCCCTTTAAGCTTAAGGGGTAAATATTTGATGGCGTGGAGATCATTTCCTCTAGCCATATGTATGTGGAGGATATAATCCTCGATCCAGACTCCGGGGTCTGTTGTTCCATCGTACGCCTCTATGTTGACGGGTTTGAATCCCTCTGGAAATTCATATTCCAGAACCTCATCGGTGAAACATAGGGGGTGTGCGGCGCCCCTGTATTTGGGTGTGCCGGGTTCTGATGATGGCTTTTTTGCATTGCTTGTGAGAGCGTGCTTTCTTGGCCCATAAATGGACCTGGCTGGGCCATGATGCGAGTCTTTAATTGGGTCGCATGCCGCATTGAGTGCGGCGTCGCTTGCCGTTTTATGGTGGCTGTGGGGTCATCTATCCGACCGTGTGGCTTTTTTATTTTTTGAATGTGAGGGCTCTAGGGCCTCTTGGTCGAATTCGGGCAGTAGTTTTCTCTTCGGATAGCTTTTAGTGCGGCGGCTGCCGCCGTATTTGTCTGCGGTCTTGATTACCTTGCTCCATCTTATTCTGAGTGCATCTTCCGCCGTCTTTAGCTTCCGCTTCTGCTTTTTCAGGCTGCGTGTTGTGGCAACGAGCCTTTCGTGGAGATTCTTCTGCTCCGTGGTCTTATCCGGCGTGAGATCGTCCGGAGTTCTGTTATGGCCGGGGGAGGGCTGTCTGTCCTCTCTATCCGCGTTGCCCTGTTCAAACGGTTGCTCTGAGGCATGCTCGTCGTCTACTGGCTCATCCTGCTCTATGGCTGGATCTTGATCGAGGCGGGGCTTGGCTCGGCGTTTTCATCGCCGCTTTGATTGCTTTTCGGGGGGTTTGTCCCTTTTTTTCGTCCCCTTTTTCCTCGTTGTTGTTTCCTTTAGGGGTATCCACCATCAATACATCGTGAGATGGGGTGGTGGTCCAGCGCCCTACCGGTGCTGGTTCCTGTTCGTCTCCATCTTCGTCGTCCATACCGTCGAAGTCTTCGGGTCCGAAGTCAGGTATGCCGGTTAAATCATCGATAGTGGCTATTAAGTGGGTGGTGGGTGGGCTTTGAATTTCTTCATCGTCCGAATCCCAACCTCGCAGACCGTAATCCGGCCTGGGCTCTCCTGATAAAGAGAGAGACTTGAGAGAATTCAAGATATCACCGAAAGGTGAGTGCTGAAAGATGTCCGCGGCGGTGAACTCCATTATAGGCGCCCAATCGGATTCGATCGGCAGGGGCACGGGAGGCCCGGAGTTCGGAGAAGAATCCGACTCCTTGGAGTCATGGGCCGTGCGGAGTGCGGGGCTGGCGTTCGGCTCGATCGCCTTCAAGATCGCAGCCCCCGAGGTGACGTCCAACTGTTCATCCTCAACGAACGCAGCAGGCTCCGAGTCGAGGATCGGAGCTGGTGCGTGTGCGGCCTCCAGGGCACTATTCGGAGGCAAAGCTATATCATGCCCCTCGAGGTAGTGCGGCGCGCTTGGCTGTGGCTCGAACCCGTCGAAGATCAAGTCTCCGCGGATATCCGCCGTGTAGTTTAAGCTTCCAAACCTGACTTGATGGCCAGGGGCGTAGCTTTCGATCTGCTCCAGACGACCAAGCGAATTGGCCCGCAGAGCGAAGCCGCCGAAGACGAAGATTTGACCGGGGAGGAAAGTCTCACCCTGGACCTCATCGTTGTTGATGATCAAAGGAGCCATCGGGCCTAAAAGTGACGACACAGAGGAACTCTCAATGAAAGCACCAATGTCGGTGTCAAAACCGGCGGATCTCGGGTAGGGGGTCCCGAACTGTGCGTCAAGGTCGGATGGTAACAGGAGACAAGGGACACTTTGTTTTACCCAGGTTCGGGCCCTCTCGATGGAGGTAAAACCCTACTCATGCTAGATTAATATTGATGATATGGGTAGTACAAGAGTAGATCTACCACGAGATCAAGGAGGCTAAACCCTAGAAGCTAGCCTATGGTGTGATTGTGTATGATGATGGTTGTCCTATGGACTACAACCCTCCGGTTTATATAGACACCGGATAAGGTTAGGGTTATACAGAGTCGGTTACAATGGTAGGAGATCTTGAATATCCGCATGCCTAGCTTGCCTTCCACGCCAAGGAAAGATCCTTCCGGACACGGGACGAAGTCTTCAATCTTGTATCTTCATAGTCCTGGAGTCCGGCTGATGGTATAGTCCGGCTATCCAAACACCCCCTAATCCAGGACTCCCTCAGTGACTAATCTTAATCTCGATCTATGCCAACTCAACAAACACCATCGGAGACACTTGTAGAGCATCTTTATAATCACCCAGTTACGTTGTGACATTTGATAGCACACAAAGTGTTCCTCCGGTATTCGGGAGTTGCATAATCTCATAGTTATAGGGACATGTATATGTCATGAAGAAAGCAATAGCAACAAACTAAACGATCATCGTGCTAAGCTAACGGATGGGTCAAGTCAATCACATCATTCTCTAATGATGTGATCCCGTTAATCAAATGACAACTCATGTCTATGGCTAGGAAACTTAACCACCTTTGATTCAACGAGCTAGTTAAGTAGAGGCATACTAGTGACACTCTATTTGTCTATGTATTCACACATGTACTAAGTTTCCGGTTAATACAATTCTAGCATGAATAATAAACATTTATCATGATATAAGGAAATATAAATAACAACTTTATTATTGCCTCTAGGGCATATTTCCTTCAGTCTCCCACTTGCACCAGAGTCAATAATCTAGATTACACAGTAATAACTGTAACACCCATGGAGTCTTGGTGCTAATCATGTTTTGCTCGTGAGAGAGGCTTAGTCAACAGGTCTACAACATTCAGATCCGTATGTATCTTGCAAATCTCTATGTCTCCCTCCTTGACTTGATCGCGAATGGAATTGAAGCGTCTCTTGATGTGCTTGCTTCTCTTGTGAAATCTGGATTCCTTTGCCAAGGTAATTGCACCAGTATTGTCACAAAAGATTTTCATTGGACCATATGCACTAGGTATGACACCTAGATCGGATATGAAATCCTTCATCCAGACTCCTTCATTTGCTGCTTCGGAAGCAGCTCTGTACTCCGCTTCACACGTAGATCCCGCCATGACGCTTTTCTTAGAACTGCACCAACTTACAGCTCCACCGTTCAATATAAATATGTATCCGGTTTGTGACTTAGAGTCATCCGGATCAGTGTCAAAGCCTGCATCGACATAACCATTTACGACGAGCTCTTTGTCACCTCCATAAATGAGAAACATATCCTTAGTCCTTTTCAGGTATTTCAGGATGTTCTTGGCCGTTGTCTAGTGATCCGCTCCTGGATTACTTTGGTACCTCCCTGCTAAACTAATAGCAAGGCACACATCAGGTCTGGTACACAGCATTGCATACATGATAGACCCTATGGCTGAAGCATAGGGAATGACTTTCATTTTCTCTCTATCTTCTGCAGTGGCCGGGCATTGAGTCTGACTCAACTTCACACCTTGAACACAGGCAAGAACCCTTTCTTTGCTTGATCCATTTTGAACTTCTATAAATTTTATATCCTTTTATGCTATCCATAAATTCTATATCATTTCCAATCAACAATATAATATGCCATCCACATATAATATTAGAAATGCTCCAGATCTCCCACTCACTTTCTTGTAAATACAAGCTTCTCCAAAAGTCTGTATAAAACTATATGCTTTGATCACACTATCAAAACGTTTATTCCAACTCCGAGATGCTTGCACCAGTCTAAAAATGGATCACTGAAGCTTGCACACTTTGTTAGGATCCTTTGGGTTGATAAAACCTTCGGGTTGCATCATACACAACTCTTCTTCCACAAATCCATTCAGGAATGCAGTCTTTACATCCATTTGCCAAATTTCATAATCATAAAATGCAGCAATTGCTAACATGATTCGGATGGGCTTAAGCATCTCTACGGGTGAGAAGGTCTCATCATCGTCAACTCCTTGAACTTGTCGAAAACCTTTCGCAATAAGTCGAGCTTTGTAGGCAGTAACATTACCGTCGGCGCCAGTCTTCTTCTTGAAGATCCATTTATTCTTGATGGCTTGCCGATCATCGGGCAAGTCAACCAAAGTCCACACTTTGTTCTCATACATGGATCCCATCTCAGATTTCATGGCCTCAAGCCATTTCGCGGAATCTGGGCTCATCATCGCTTCCTCATAGTTCATAGGTTCATCATGGTCAAGTAACATGACCTCCAGAACCGGATTACCGTACCACTCTGGTGCAGATCTTATTCTAGTTGACCTACGAGATTCAGTAGTAACTTGATCTGAAGTTACATGATCATCATCATTAGCTTCCTCACTAATTGGTGTAGTAGTCACAGGAACTGATTTCTGTGATGAACTACTTTCCAATAAGGGGGCAGGTACATTTACCTCATCAAGTTCTACTTTCCTCCCACTCACTTCTTTCGAGAGAAACTCCTTCTCTAGAAAGGATCCATTCTTAGCAACGAATGTCTTGCCTTCGGATATGTGATAGAAGGTGTACCTAACAGTCTCCTTTGGGTATCCTATGAAGACACATTTCTCCGATTTGGGTTTGAGCTTATCAGGTTGAAGCTTTTTCACATAAGCATCGCAGCCCCAAACTTTAAGAAATGACAACTTGGGTTTCTTGCCAAACCATAGTTCATAACGTGTCGTCTCAACGGATTTAGATGGTGCCCTATTTAACGTGAATGCATCTGTCTCTAAAGCATAACCCCAAAATGATAGCGTTAAATCAACAAGAGACATCATAGATCACACCATATCTAATAAAGTGTGGTTACAACGTTCAGACACACCATTACGTTGTGGTGTTCCGGGTGGCGTGAGTTGTGAAAATATTCCGCATTGTTTCAAATGAAGATCAAACTCGTAACTCAAATATTCTCCTCCACGATCAGATCGTAAAAACTTTATTTTCTTGTTACGATGATTTTCCACTTCACTCTGAAATTATTTGAACTTTTCAAATGTTTCAGACTTATGTTTCATCAAGTAGATATACCCATATCTGCTAAAATCATCTGTGAAGGTCAGAAAATAACGATACCCGCCGCGAGCCTCAATGTTCATTGGACCACATACATCGGTATGTATGATTTCCAATAAATCTGTTGCTCGCTCCAATGTTCCGGAGAACGGAGTTTTAGTCATCTTGCCCATGAGGCATGGTTCACAAGTACCAAGTGATTCATAATCAAGTGATTCCAAAAGTCCATCAGAATGGAATTTCTTCATGCGCTTTACACCAATATGACCCAAACGGCAGTGCCACAAATAAGTTGCACTATCATTATCAACTCTGCATCTTTTGGCTTCAATATTATGAATATGTGTGTCACTACTATCGAGATTCAAAAAAAATAGACCACTATTCAAGGGTGCATGGCCATAAAAGATATTACTCATATAAATAGAACAACCATTATTCTTTGATTTAAATGAATAACCGTCTCGCATCAAACAAGATCCAGATATAATGTTCATGCTTAAAGTTGGCACCAAATAACAATTATTCAGGTCTAAAACTAATCCCGAAGGTAGATGTAGAGGTAGTGTGCCGACGGCGATCACATCGACTTTGGAACCATTTCCCACGCGCATCGTCACCTCGTCCTTGGCCAATCTTCGCTTAATCTGTAGTCCCTGTTTCGAGTTGCAAATATTAGCAACAAAACTAGTATCAAATACCTAGGCACTACTGCGAGCATTAGGAAGGTACACATCAATAACATGTATATCACATATACCTTTGTTCACCTTGCCATCCTTCTTATCCGCCAAATACTTGGGGCAGTTCCGCTTCCAGTGACCAGTCCCTTTGCAGTAGAAGCACTCAGTCTCAGGCTTAGGTCTAGACTTGGGCTTCTTCACTTGAGCAGCAACTTGCTTGTTGTTTTTCTTGAAGTTCCCCTTATTCCCTTTACCCTTTTTATTGAAACTGGTGGTCTTATTAACCATCAACACTTGATGCTCCTTCTTGATTTCTACCTCCGCAACCTTTAGCATTGCGAAGATCTCAGGAATTGTCTTATCCATCCCTTGCATATTATAGTTCATCATGAAGATCTTTTAGCTTGGTGGCAGTGATAGAAGAACTCTGTCAATGACACTATCATCGGGAAGATTAACTCCCAGCTGAGTCAAGTGGTTGTGGTACCCAGACATTCTGAGTATATGTTCACTGATAGAACTATTCTCCTCCATTTTGTAGTTGTAGAACTTAATGGAGACTTCATATCAATCAATCTGGGCATTTGCTTGAAATATTAACTTCAACTCCTAGAACATCTCACATGCTCCATGACGTTCAAAACGACGTTGAATTCCCGGTTCTAAGCCGTATAGCATGGCACACTGAACTATCGAGTAGTCATCAGGTTTGCTTTGCTAGACGTTCTTAACGTCATCAGCAGCATCTGCAGCGGGCCTGGCACCTAGCGGTGCTTCCAGGACGTAATTCTTCTATGCAGAAATGAGGATAATCCTCAAGTTACGGACCCAGTCCGTGTAGTTGCTACCATCATCTTTCAACTTAGCTTTCTCTAGGAACGCATTAAGATTCAAAGGAACAGTAGCACGGGCCATTGATCTACAACAACATAGACATGCAAAATACTACCAGGTACTAAGTTCATGATAAATTAAAGTTCAATTAATCATATTACTTAAGAACTCCAATTAGATTGACATCCCTCTAATCATCTAAGTGATCACGTGATCCAATTCAACTAAACCATGTCCGTTCATCACGTGAGATGGAGTAGTTTTCAATGGTGAACATCAATATGTTGATCATATCTACTATATGATTCACGCTCGACCTTTCGGTCTCAGTGTTCCGAGGCCATATCTGCATATGCTAGGCTCGTCAAGTTTAACCCGAGTATTCTGCGTGTGCAAAACTAGCTTGCACCCGTTGTATGTGAATGTAGAGCTTATCACACCCGATCATCACATGGTGTCTTGGCACGACGAACTTTTCAACGGTGCATACTCAGGGAGAACACTTGTGCCTTGAAATTTAGTGAGAGATCATATTATAATGCTACCGCCGAACTAAGCAAAATAAGATGCATAAAGGATAAACATCACATGCAATCAATATAAGTGATATGATATGGCCATCATCATCTTGTGCCTTTGATCTCCATCTCCAAAGCACCATCATGATCACCATCGTCACCGGCGCGACACCTTGATCTCCATCATAGCATCGTTGTCGTCTCGCCAACTATTGCTTCTACGACTATCGCTATCGCTTAGTGATAAATTAAAAACAATTACAGGGCGATTGCATTGCATACAATAAAGCGACAACCATATGGCTCCTGCCAGTTGCCGATAACTCTGTTACAAAACATGGTCATCTCATACATTAAAATTTAGCATCATGTCTTGACCATATCACATCACAACATGCCCTGCAAAAACAAGTTAGACGTTCTCTACTTTGTTGTTGCAAGTTTTACGTGGCTGCTACGGGCTGAGCAAGAACCGTTCTTACCTACGCATCAAAACCACAATGATTTTTCGTCAAGTGTGATGTTTTAACCTTCAACAAGGACCGGGCGTCGTCACACTCAATTCAACTAAAGTTGGAGAAACTGACACCCGCCAGCCACCTGTGTGCAAAGCACGTTAGTAGAACCAGTCTCACGTAAGCGTACGCGTAATGTCGGTCCAGGCCACTTCATCCAACAATACCGCCGAATCAAAGTATGACATGTTGGTAAGCAGTATGACTATTATCGCCCACAACTCTTTGTGTTCTACTCGTGCATATAACATCTACGCATAGACCTGACTCGGATGCCACTGTTGGGGAACACAGTAATTTTGAAAATAAATCCTACGCACACGCAAGATCCATCTAGGTGATGCATAGCAACGAGAGGGGAGAGTGTTGTCCACATACCCTCGTAGACCGAAAGAGGAAGTGTTATGACAACGTGGTTGATGTAGTCGTACGTCTTCACGATTCGACCGATCCTAGTATCAAAAGTACGGCACCTCCGCGATCTGCACACATTCAGCTCGGTGACGTCCCACGAACTCTAGATCCAGTTGAGGTCGAGGGAGAGTTTCGTCAGCACGACGGCGTGATGATGGTGATGATGAAATTACCGACGCAGGGCTTCGCCTAAGCATTACAACGATATGACCAAGGTGGAAATCTGTGGAGGGGGGCGCCGCACACGGCTAAACAATCAACTTGTGTGTCTATGGGATGCCCCCTCCCCCATATATAAAGGAGTGGAGGAGGGGACGGCCAGCCCTCTCATGGCGCGCCCAAGGGGGGAGTCCTACTCCCGGTGGGAGTAGGATTATTCCCCCTTCCCTAGTTGGAGTAGGAGAAGAAGGAAGGAGGAGAGAGGGAGAAGGAAAAAGGGGGGCCAGCCCCCCACCCCAATTCGGATTGGGCTTGGGGGCGCGCTCCCACCTTGGCCGCCTCCTCCTCTCTACCACTAAGGCACAATAAGGACCATAGACTCCCTGGGGGGTTCCGGTAACCCCCCCCCCCCCCCCCCCGGTACTCCGGTAAATGCCCGAACTCACCCGGAACCATTCTGATGTCCAAACATAGCCTTCCAATATATCGATCTTTATGTCTCGACCATTTCGAGACTCCTCGTCATGTTCGTGATCACATCTGGGACTCCGAACAACCTTCGGTTCATCAAAACACATAAACTCATAATACTGATCGTCATCGAACGTTAAGCGTGCGGACCCTATGGGTTCGAGAACTATGTAGACATGACCGAGACTCGTCTCTGGTCAATAACCAATAGTGGAACCTAGATGCTCATATTGGTTCCTACATATTCTACGAAGTTCTTTATCGGTCAAACCGCATAACAACATACGTTGTTCCCTTTGTCATCGGTATGTTATTTTCCCGAGATTCGATCGTCGGTATCTCAATACCTAGTTCAGTCTCATTACCAGCAAGTCTCTTTACTCATTCTATAATGCATCATCCCGCAACTAACTCATTAGTCACATTGCTTGCAAGTATTATAGTGATGTGCATTATCGAGAGGGCCCAGAGATACCTCTCCGACAATCGAAGTGACAAATCCTAATCTCGATCTATGCCAACTCAGCAAACACCATCAGAGACACCTGTTCGCACACGAACACGTCACCGTGTACCCTCGACGCCGGGGGTGATGCACCGCAGCTCGCGTCGAAGGAGATCTGACCGGCAGCGCGATACGCAGGACAGCCGGCAGATGCTTTTGTACACTCGAAGCCCCGCTTGCCCGGGAGGGACCCCGTCAGGGCTCGCGGCGGCTATGGGCTGCTCCAGGTCGATTCACTCGCCCCTAGAGCCTCGTGGATCGCTGCCCTCCAATACCAAGAACGAGAAAGAAAGATACAAGGGTAGGGGATAAAGATAGATGAACACAAAAGTGTAATAGATTGATTGGTTCGATTGGTGTTGTTCAATCGGCCGTCACCCCTTAGGAGTAGAGATAAGAGGCAGCTGGACTTCCTGTGCAAGAAAAAGACTTGGATTCACGTCCAAAACCCTAGTCAAATTCGGATTGGTTTTATCCGAACTTTCCAAAACTGTTCGGTTTAAACTGGCTGCACTTTGCGGGTCTTTTTTGTGGTGGTAAACGACTTCAGATGGAAACGAGTCCAAAAGAAATCTTGACCGTTTCGACGAGACGAACAACTTTCATGTTGAACGTTTTTCCATCAGGGGTTATCTTGAAGGTCAAATTGCTCGCGCAAAACAGCTAATTATTCACGCAGCTCATCAGACATACCCACGTATGTGTCTGGTTCCGGGCGTCATATTGTGCTCACTGGAGGGTCGCGTTGTGCGGGCTCTAACTTTTGCATACGACCTTGGATTGGGACGATCTTTATATCAAAACCGATCGTTTCAACGAGACGCACAACTTCCGTGTAGAACATTTTTCCATCCGAGATCATCTGGATAACCTTTTGAGCCCATCTTCAACTTCTCGTCTGATTGACTATCACAGCCTCCAACCCGGCAAGTTTTTCATCCGAGTAAGATTTCCACACCGGCAATGTTTCTACCCGGCAAGCTTTCACACCGGCAAGGTTTCACTCCGGCAAGGTTTGTACTCCGGCAAGGGTTCCTCCCTGACAAGGTTTCTCCCCCGGCAAGATTTCACACCGGCAAGCTTCCACACCGGCGATCTTTCTGTGCCGGCAAGCTTTCCATGCCGGCAAGCCTTCACACCGGCAAGCTTTCACACCGGCAAGATTTTACCCCGGCAAGGTTTTCGCCCCAGCATGCTGCTTTATGATCGTGCCACTTTTGAGCGTCAACACATGCCCCCCTGTTTTTCTGTGAAGCTAGCGTACCGAAAAATACTTGTACCAAGTTTGTTCTAAGGATGATGTCAACACTCCATCGGCCATTTATATGTTCTTAGGATGATAAGTATATATCGGCCATGTCTTGTGTGAACTTTATGATGCAAACTTGGGTGAAACCTTCTCAGCTTCATTAACAATCCGGTGATAAAGTTCCATAGATATATATCTCAATGTCATCCTCCGAACCATATTGTTCACCCTTTTACTAGGATTTTGTAGACAATAAACTTTCTCCTATCCTTACTTTCGCCTGCATAAAAATTTCATTAGTGGCCGAACCTGTGGATTTCGGTTCGGCCTTACCTATGTTGACGAGACTAAGCATCGGCTATTGAGAGAAATGCAACACAACATGATGGACATGGTAGCCGGATGCTTGCTATGCCAACTCTCTCCAATTGTCATGTCTAAATATATGAACAATTTTAATGCAAGATAAACTATAAGTGATTCGTCAAAACACATTGATAACCCTTGGATATTTGTTGCACCACTCATAACGAATCACCAAAAGCCTCAATATGTATAGCACCTATAGCAAGTAAAAGAGTCAATCCTAATAACAATGCATATTCGGCCTTGATTAATCGTGTATAAAAATATTCTAAGCGGCACGAGGCTTCAAAAAAGAGTACCATAAAGAAATATATAAACAACACCAACACTTTGGCCATTGTTATGAATTGAACCATCAAAACATAATCTCCATAGTACTAGAGAGACAAGGCTAATATTAATATTATGCATGGCATTAATCTGATGTTCAGTAACAAAATCAACTATGATTTGGCCTCTTATAGATCTCAAAGATGCATAAGCCAAATCATATCCAAACAAAGTATAAGCCCACCAACCAATTCTGCAGCTATGAATTGGTCTATGCAGCATATATTCAATAACATCGGTCATGATGTCTCAACTCCATCCAATCATAATATAGGCATACATATAAATTTTCATGAGCACATACCTTGTCTCGCTCTCCAATCAAACTAAGGACGATGTTAGAATACTACACCGGCCATGCATTGACATACTCTTAGGACGATAGATAAATATCGGCCATTACCATGTAAAGTTCATTCAAAGCATATATAGCCGAAATAAACAAATGAAATGACAAATCAAGTATTTCGGCCCTTTGGATCAGCAACAAACTTGTAGCTAATCAAATGTATAGTGACTTGGTAATACCCTTTCATGACGTAAGAAATTATATTGCATCCATGGACTAAAATAAGCCCATTGAGGGTTACCAATCATACCTGATGACGAATTCCATGGCATAGGCGTTAATGGCACAGTTGAAGAATATGGATAATGTGTAGACCAAAGATGTTGAAACCTTCGGCTTGGTCCTTCATAGTTTTTACTCTTTTCCTTCTTCACTTTTGCCGCACTTCTTGTAATGGAGGCTTGCACATAATTCTTATTTTGAGCACTTCCTTTGGGAACCCATGCCATCTTCCTTTCTTCAAGTTCTTGTGCACTAAGTTTGTGTAATTCCCTCTTTTGCCAATAGGATAAGCCGAGTGGGCATCTCGGCTGTGATTCTGTTTTGACCAATGGCAATTTCTTTTTGGCCTTGTGCACTCTCAACTTCTTTTCTTCAGATTTGGCACTTTGACTCTCAATAATTGGTTGCTTCATCTCATTGCCTTTTGTAGCCAATGTCAACACTTTAATTGGCTCTTTATTATTTGAGATCAAATCTAAAGTAGCACACTTACGACCATCTCTTTTCACGCGGTAGACTTGCTTGACCACCTCTTTTTTCATCCATGGTGTCCGGACCGATTCCTTATAATTGAAACGGTCTTTAACATGTGACTGTTCAAATGTTGATCTTCTCAGAGCTGCATAATATTGGTGAGATGGTCTAAAATAAGATGGAGAATGTGCCCTTGTATCATACATGTCCCATGATGAATATGGATCTACATGAGCATAGGGAGGCATCCACGGCATTGGCATTGGCGGCCCAAAATAAGGATATGAATATGTTGCATTGAAACTCTCACTTTGCCAATACCGATTCTCATATTTGCGCCTTGGGGGTGATCTTGGTTTCTTTGCATGATTGGGCCGATAAGCATTCTTCTCTTCATTCTTCCTTTGATATTTCTCCAATAGTTCAGCGAAGGTGATTTTTGATCTTTTACACTTGTGCTTATTTCGGCCTTTGTTTTCTTTTGGTTTGCTTTCATCGATCGTTGGATTTGCTTGCTGCCCCCCAGTCCTTGGCGTCTCCATTGTAGCTTCGATGGAATTCTTGCCCTCAAGATTATGTTCATTATGCTCTTCGACAACTTCTTTACTTGAAAGATTGATCCCATCACCTGCAGTTTTTACCTTCTCTTCAAATGGATCGTCTTGAAGCAGCCGATGCAAAAAATTTCTACCATCGGGACCAATCGGAATAGACTGGTCATCTCTTGGTGTCTCAACAAATTTCAATCGTCCCTTATCAATGGCCGATTTAACTATTTGACGAAACATGTTACAATCCTCAAAATTATTGTTGGACGAATCATGCAACTTACAATACATTTGTCCCTGGGCAGATGGCTCAACATGGTGATCAAGAATTCTAATATAATTATTCCTCAACAACAAATCAAAGATTTGATCACACATGTTTGAATTAAAGGTAAACCTTTTATTTTCTAGCCGATCTTGCTGTGAGAACGGCTTTGGAATTAAGCAAACGAATGGTTCAGATTTTGCACCACACCATTCGGCTATGCATTGTGTTTTGCACTCTATTTCCGATGTCTTTGGGTAAGATATTATACTAGCATCAGTTTTCTCAACAGAATTTAACCTTGGCTTTAAATTTTTAAAACGAAAATAGTTAGAACATACATGTCTCAATTGAGACCAAGTGCAAGCTAAGTATGAAAAAAGCAAAGCTACCCAAATAGATATGAACTTTAGATAAAGCAACGGGGAAGCTTTAGCTGTAATAATAAGTCACTATCGGTCTTTATAAATGGCGTAATGGGTTGACCGATATGCTCAATAACAACTTTATTGCTAGCAAGTAAATTACCCTTCTTCATTGGTCTTTCAAAATTACTTATGAGGATTTTTCTAATAGATGCATCAACAATAAAGTCCTGACCAAATCTGAAAATAGGTAAATTACTTGCTAAACATACCTCTTCAAATATGCTGGGAGAGCACGATGGTGGTCTGACTTGAACAATATCTTGCTCCGCCTTTGGATGGCTCCCCAACGCCTCTTCATCATCTTTTTCTTGATTCCGTGCATCATTACATTGAAGATTTTTGTCGGCCGAACTTTGTTCGGCTACTTGTTCTTGTCCTTGAAGTTCATCAATTTCTCTGGCACGAAATTCATAGGGCAGGAAGTAGGTTCCATTAAATTTAGAAAAATCAAGTATGGTCGCTTTGCTATGCTTGCCATGCCCTTTCTCAATAATGCTTTCCTTTTTGCATTTGATGGATTCAGAATATATACTTCTTGATTCGGCTCTTTTAACTGGAACACTTTCATGTTCTGAATCATCTTTCTTTACATTGCTTCTACCAATTGGCAATGCTTCTTTCACTTGAGCCAATTCTGTTTCTTTTTGTTTCTGGCGGCGAGCGGCAAAATTGGCTTTAATCTTTTTCTCAATTTCAGCCCACTTCGGATACGATTGCCCCCCAATGCTTTTAGATTCTTTCGACAATGGCACATGGGTGTTGCCGAAACTTTGCAATTGTGTAGGGGCTGTATAATATGATGTAGTATTAGGTGAAGGCATATGCATTGTTGTAAAACCATATTTTTGCTCGCCAATTTTATCAATTGGCAAAGATTCATCTTCTTGCAAAACTCTAGCTTTTATTGCAGCATAATCAGGAAACAACCCCTTTTCATATTGTTCAAGGCAAAGAGCACTAATCCTCTTGTTTTGTGCCAAGCTCTTTTTAGTGCAGCCACAACCGCTTTTGGAAGGGATTGCTCCGCAACGCTTTCAGATTCTTTCGGCAATGATTCGTGAGTGTTGCCAAAATTCTTGAATTGCGTAGAGTATGCATTATATGCTACAGTATTTGATGACGGCACATGTGTTCCTGTAAAATCTTCACTTATTCGGCTGTGACCATGAAGATGTGGGGCCGAATTATGAACATCTACAGTTGCATACGGTGCTGAAAAATTACTAACATGAGGTGTAGCATATGATGGTTGAGAGTAACTGGCCGAATAGCTAGTGGTAGAATGGCCAATTCTCCCATCCATTGGCAAGGTTGGATTCACATATTGCAAATCAGTTGCCGATGAATAAAAAGGTGAAACACTTTCTTGTATGCTATTGGAAATTTTAACATGAGGTGTTTCAATTTGATTAACCAAACCCATCATGTTGTTCATCGGCATATGGATTTGTGGGGTTGCCGATGCATGAGAGTTTGGATACATATGTTGTACGTTGCTAAAATCATAAGAATTTGAAGCATGAAAATTGTTTTGCATCGGCCCTTGCGCATAATTAGATCCATGATTGATAAAACTAGGGCTAGCCGATACATTATGCTCATTAGGTGATCCAGCAACAACATATGAATTATTTGCATCTACAAAGGGGAATTCGGTATTCATATTACCTTTGTAGATTTCAGCAACTTGATGACGATCTCTTCGTAGCAAGAACGGGCCAGAGACCGTTCGAAGCTTCGTCCCCGGCCAAAAAGTGTGTTGACACACGAACACGTCACCGTGTACCCTCGATGTCGGGGGTGATGCACCACAACTCACGTCGAAGGAGATCTGACCGGCAGCGCGATACGCAGGACAGCCGGCAGATGCTTTTGTACACCCGAAGCCCCGCTTGTCCGGGAGGGACCCCGTCAGGGCTCGCAGCGGCTATGGGCTGCTCTAGGTCGATTCGCTCGCCCCTAGAGCCTCGTGGATCGCTGCCCTCCAATACGAAGAACGAACAAAGAACGAGAAATAAAGATACAAGGGTAGGGGATAAAGATAGATGAACACAAAAGTGTAATAGATTGATTGGTTCGATTGGTGTTGTTCAATCGGTCGTCAACCCTTAGGTATACTAGTAAAATGCCCGTGCGTTGCTACGGGATATACTATATATAAATGATTCAGACAAATTATTGATATTGAAGCTTATTTCTCTCATACACCAATCTCAAGGTCGACGGCAGGTTCCCGCGATCTAGTGTAGCAACATAAAAACTCTACCCCATGACACACCCTTATGTTTTCCTGTCGGACCCTCCCCTTCCGCTCGGTTTTTGCTGTAGTGAGACATTTCTCGCTGGAGCCCTCTCCTTTAAAATGGGATGACGCCCACCTCACCTTCGCCATCGCGGCCTCTCTCCTTCACATCATACTTCCCCACGAAGGGATTGCATTTAGACGTCGAAAAAAATCGATGGCGAGGGAGTCATGGAGGAGGGGTAGAGAACGAACCGGTGAAAACCAAAAAAACCTGTGTACAATGTTCGCTCCGCCTGGGTCATAGAGGAGTCCCCCTGGTAGAGGAGTTCGGGGAGAAGAGGAAGCGACGCGAGGACACGTCGGGAGGATCGCAAGGAAGGCACGCTGGTAGAGGAGATCAGGGAGAAGAGGACGGCAGCGTGAGGACGTCAGGATTATCGCGAGGAGGGCAGGCGATGGGAGGATTGCGTTCACATACACGTTAATGGGCCAGCCCAATGCTGTGATGTGATGATGTCAAAGGTGGGCGAAAGATAGGAGTGGTGGGATGAGGTGGAGTGAGGCGAGACTACCAACTAAGACATTAGTAGTAAAGATTACTGAGAGTTGGTATAACATACATAATCCTTATGGAAAATGTTAGGCTGAATCTTTGAGTAAGTGAATCTATCTTGTAAACTCCATTGTAGACCATGCATACACATTATTCTCCAGAAGAACTGGTGCAGATTATTTGAAGGAGCTTGATATCCCTTAGACCATAGTCCTCGTGTAGTCTTGCATTGAAAGATATAGGTATGTAAGACAGTTAGCTTGGAATGAAATAGATAACTAAATGGAAATAGATAACTAAATGAGGTAGAACTTCCAGTAGGGTCACATTTCATTACTCAGACTAACCAAAAGTTTCAGAACCGAGTTCTTGGAGCTCTTTGTCTTTGAGGTCATCATTCTTTATAATCTAAAACGTGAACATTTGGTTGGTAAAGAACATTACGTGTTAAATATGACATGTTATAGCAAGCCTAATATCAGGACCACCTCTCATGGGCACAATCAACTCCCTAAAGCCTCTTTTTATTATCAGATGCATAATGCACATCACTTACTAAGGAAGATTTTAGCCTCTTCAACATAACAACCGGCATCCCTTGTCAAAGCTCACACCAAAATAACTGCACGTGCAATCATTCTACCCTTTGATTGATAGACTAAAAATAACTACACAAAAGATAGGAGCTACTCACATTCAAACTTCTGCCACAAGCTCGTTGATGGTCATGCCCCTTCAACATGTTCACACATAGTGTGTCATAAAATAATATTCCTCCAACCAGCCCATACAGAATGCCTCAAATTGGCATGATAAAACAAATCCATATTGCATTATTCATTGAAATGATAAAAAATGAAAGCATCTCAAACCAATATGTATGTAGAACCTGAAATTATATCTTATGTATCAAAACGACTATACAACCTTCCAAAAGCGAAGGAGGACCATACATAATACAATACTCCTTTCCAGCACTTTACGTCGCCCGCCCCCCAATGCATCCCTGGTCATCTCCATGGCCTACAGGAGGCGCTTCACCTACAGCAGAATTTTGAGATAGGAATCCCTTCTTCACCTACAGCAAAATTTCGAGATCCCAACACTATCAGGCTAATACAAAGATCCATGAGAAGTGTGAACGCACCAACGTCTCCGGGTATGCATGGACCGTACGGGTAACTGATTTGGGAAACGTAGGCGGCAATGCTGGCATGGCCGACGGCACATGATGCATCTATAGTGAGACCGGCAGCGGCCAGCAGCACCGTGGCGGCCCAATTCGATAAGCCCGGCAGTCGAGTACCTGGAAGGCCAGTAGCCCACGCCCACGACGTTGGCAAAGTAGCTCGGGATGGCAGCGGCGAATCTCCGGGTCACCCGTGTCTGTGACCTCGAGGCGCCGTTGGCGCGAAGGGGAGCATGTTTCCACTGTCACAGATCTCCCATGCGACATCAATGGTCGACAACATCGGTCTCTCTCGATGGACCGAATCTTCCCTGTCGCGGTATTCGGGGGAGAGGGGGTAGGCAGTGCCAAACAGCGGAGGGAGAGGCTTGACCTGGCAGGTTCTTGAGCGGTTTGACAGTTCTTTTTTTCAAGGATAGTTGAATGACCTTGCGTTGCTATGGGACATCCAAGATATATATTGATCAATAACCAGAAGGTTATTAATTCTACTTCACAAACTTAGACAATGCATGCACATTTTAATTTTTGATCAAAAAACAAAGGTAACAAACTCCTATAACAGTGGATAAAATACAAGAAATCAGTCTAACTGAAAATACCACGTCTACCTTAGAATGTCTATAATATCAATTAAGAAGTCTGCTACAAAACTTACTAACAGGTGGAAAGGGGGCAGCTAGTATCTCTCCAACAAACAAAGTCATACCATACAAAATAGATTGCCTGCAGTCAATAAAACAGTAGTAGGGCATCTAAAAAAATACATAGGGAAAATGGAACATGTCGTTTCGAACATTACATTAATCTTGTCAATGTTAACCACAATACTGAAGATAGGCCATAATGGTCACATGACCATCTGCGATGTACTGATAACGGAACTGCGTGTCTTCATTGCTATCATTATAGATTAACATATTTAATTGTTTCAGCACAAAGGTTCCATAATGTCAGGGTAAATTCAAGAATCTTCACACGCACTTAATAGACCATGTAATAGCATGTTGAAAACTACGCAGGAAAAGCATGGTTCCGAGATACTTAAGTCTTGAGGTCAGTCCAGTCTTACCACGAAAATGAAAAGACCATATGATGTCTCGTGCAGCTCCCTATTCATCAGTAGAGAATCCTTCGATTTATTTACATGAAGATTCTTATTGGGCATGGCTGCATCAATCCGGTATATATATCTGGATGATTGATTCCACACATGTCGAGCAGATATTGGAGATTATTAAGATTCTAGCTTATTCCAAACTTTATTTATTTTTATCCCAGTTCTAGACTTCTAATGTCTGTGAAAGAAGAAAATCTTGACCGGAACACAAAATGGCAACAATAAAAAAAAGTTATCACCAGAGCAATGCAGTTAAGAGTTCCGGATACCTTTCAGAAAGAAGTGACATATATTAGCATATTTTATCAGAACAATTCAATCTGCAAATTAGCAAACATGGACATTCCAGTGCATAGTAATATGAAAAAAGGTGAAAAACAAGTGAACTGTGACACAATGTAACAGCTGAATCAACAAGGACATGTTAGAATGCGAACATATTGGAGATGAGAATTCCATTGACCTCTTGTTGGACTTTTCAAGTCAGATCACTGATGATGCTTCCAGCAGCGAGGCTTCCCCACGGCAAGGCATCTTTCTGGCTATTGTAGCTCTGGAGGATTATGCCATCAGTAGATAATCTACCAGGACCTAACTTCTCCATCCGGCCATGGCTGCAGCCGCATCCACATCGCCGTGGATGCTCCGCCATATCCGCCTGGACGAGCGCAGGCTCTTCATCACCAACCTCTTGTTTAGCCACGATGCCACGGTGGCCACCAGGCGGCTTGAAGCCACAAACGACATGCTTCAGCACACATCGCGATGTTGGGGGCCACACCTGACAGCGACACCATGCAACGCGTCATGGCGGCGTTCATGGAGGCGTTGGCACGATGCTAGCTCCCGGCATGGGCTGGCCTATGCAGGGCACTGCTCCTACCCCATGCGGCGCCCACGCCACCATCGCACCCTATACCATGCAATCAAATTGGCAGATAGAGTGCAAAATAATGGAACAAAATTGACAGAAAGATGAACAATGTGCAAGTAGCAACCTCAAAATATGAGGACTACTCATTTTGAAGTTTCAGAAGAGTTGATCTCAGAAAACTTCAATTGAACGCAAGGCCGAGTAGCAATGTACCCGGATCAGCAACCTGATTTTTAGATGGTGTAGCTGGCAAATCTTCAAATCTAGTCCCCAAGAAGGAAATCAAGAGCAGATCATGAAGTTAATATACAGAGCTTCAAGAAATCACACATTCACCTACATCCAAAATGAAGCCTCCACCTGCCAAATGTCCCAAAGGCAGTATGTAAGGCAGCGGAATGGATGATCAAATCATAAAACACAATCTAGTATTTACCAGCGATTCAGTATCCTGCACGTTGGACTGGATCTCAGAGAGCCTCTGCTTCAACTTGTCTGCTTAGATCTCACCATGTAAGACGAAACCAACATCAGCGAATAGAAATAGGCACGGGAAGAGAGGGTGGCGATCTTGGCGAAGACCTCGCAGACGCAGAGTCGCAGTACTGGCATGTATTAAAGATAAATGGTAGCTAACCAGACCTGGCCGTTGCCACCGCCGAGAGGAGGTTGAGTAGTCAGCCGTTTGCGTAGGTGAAAGCTGCTATGTACATCCTTGATCCATCGCCTGCCGTCCAGGATCGGCCCATGCACTTGAGACAATACTGGGCGCGCATCGAAGCAGACTTCATGGCTATGTCCCGGATCCACCGCCCTCTGTCCTGCTTGACCCATCCACCGGACGCACCGGCTTGTCGTCGATGCCGACGAGCTGTTTCATTGCGAGGTCAAGGGGGACCCGGAAGGGCCGCACTGGTGCGTGTGCTACGCGCTACTTGCTAGCAGCGTCAACTGGGAAGGGACGGCTAGGGTTTGAACAGGGAGGAGGAGACACGGCTTGCGTGGATTTTTCGTTGCTTGCGTGCATGGGTATGACGGTTTTGCTGGTTCTTTCGCCGGATCGCATGGGGGTGGGACCACGTAATTAAGAAGAACGAATCACGTTTGGGGTGGAACGTACGCAGGAAAAACCAACAACACACGAGAGGGAGGCTCAACGAAGGGTTCGACGACGTAAGACGGGAAACGGAACACTGTGTTTCTTTTAGGTATTTAGGTATTTAGGTATTATTATTAATAATTATTATTAGAGAATTAGAGATTAGAGATAGAGATTAGAGATTAGAGATTATTTGTTTCCTAAACATCTATTATTTGTTTCCTAAAGCAAATTGCATTAATGAGAGAGATCCATTGATTTGGCTAAGGTAGGAAAGAATCTATTATTTGTTTGCTAAAGCAAATTGCATTAATGGGAGAGATCCGTTGATTTGGCTAAGGTAGGAAAGAATCTATTATTTGTTTCTTAAAGCAAATTGCATTAATGAGAGAGATTTGTTGATTTGGCTAAGGTAGGAAAGAATCTATTATTTGTTTGCTAAATCAAATTGCATTAATGGGAGAGATCCGTTGATTTCGCTAAGGTAAGAAAGAATCTATTATTGGTTTCCTAAAGCAAATTGCATTAATGAGAGAGATTCGTTGATTTGGCTAAGGTATGAAAATTAGATCCGTGATCTTTTGTCATTAGGAAAGTGTTGAAAATAAACCGTACCGGACTACCAACTCCTTCATTAGGTTTTTTTTCGCTGGTTAATCTTCGTAGGTTTTTTTTCGCTGAATTGTCTTGGGTGCGATCGGAGGTTAGGCCCTGGAATGCGTGAGGGTGGGTGGGGGCTTCGGTACACGGTTTTTACGGTTCGTGGCGCCTCAGTGTGAGGTGGGACGAGGTACAAAAAAAACCATGGGAGGTGGGACGAAAAAAAACCTGGAAGCGAGACTACCAACTGCTCCATTAGGAGTAGAGATAAGAGGCGGCTAGACTTCCCGTGCAAGAAAAAGGCTTGGATTCATGTCCAAAACCCTAGTCAAATTCGGATTGGTTTTATCCGAACTTTCCAAAACTGTTCGGTTTAAACTGGCTGCACTTTGCGGGTGTTTTTTGTAGTGGTAAACGACTTCGGATGGAAACGAGTCCAAAAGCAATCTTGACCGTTTCGACGAGACGAACAACTTTCATGTTGAACGTTTTTTCATCAGGGGTTATCTTGAAGGTCAAATCGCTCGCGCAAAATAGCTAATTATTCACGCAGCTCATCAGACATACCCACGTATGTGTCTGGTTCCGGGCGTCATATTGTGCTCACTGGAGGGTCGTGTTGTGCGGGCTCTAACTTTTGCATACAACCTCGGATTGGGACGATCTTTATATCAAAATCGATCGTTTCGACGAGACGCACAACTTCCGTGTAGAACATTTTTCCATCCGAGATCATATGAATAACCTTTTGAGATCATCTTCAACTTCTCGTTCGATTGACTATCACAGCCTCCAACCCGGCAAGTTTTCCATCCGAGTAAGCTTTCCACACCGGCAATGTTTCTACCCGGCAAGCTTTCACACCGGCAAGGTTTCACTCCGGCAAGGTTTGTACTCCGGCAAGGTTTCCTCCCTGACAAGGTTTCTCCCCTGGCAAGATTTCACACCGGCAAGCTTCCACACCGGCGATCTTTTTGTGCCGGCAAGCCTTCACACCGGCAAGCTTTCACACCGGCAAGATTTTACCCCGGCAAGGTTTTCGCCCCGGCATGCTGCTTTATGATCGTGCCACTTTTGAGCGTCAACAACACCTATAGAGCATCTTTATAATCACTCAGTTACGTTGTGACGTTTAATAGCACACAAGTATTCCTCCGGTATTCGGGAGTTGCATAATCTCATAGTTATAGGAACATGTATAAGTCATGAAGAAAGCAATAGCAACAAACTAAAGGATCATCGTGCTAAGCTAACGGATGGGTCAAGTCAATCACATCATTCTCTAATGATGTGATCCCGTTAATCAAATGACAACTCATGTCTATGGCTAGGAAGCTTAACCATCTTTGATTCAACGTGCTAGTTAAGTAGATGCATACTAGTGACACTCTGTTTGTCTATGTATTCACACATGTACTAAGTTTCCGGTTAATACAATTCTAGCATGAATAATAAACATTTATCATGATATAAGGAAATATAAATAACAACTTTATTATTGCCTCTAGGGCATATTTCCTTCAGCATGTAGACATCTTCGGCCAAAAAACCGTGGAGAAAAGCATTACTCACATCAATCTGTTGAAGACTCCACCCGCGGGAGACAGTGAGAGAGAGGACCAGATGAACCGTGGCAGGCTTCACCACGAGGCTGAAAGTATCTCCATAGTCGATCCCTTGCTGTTGAGTAAAACCACGAGCAACAAGGCGAGCTTTGTGCTTGTCAACAGAACCATCCGGACGATGCTTGGTCTTAAAGATCTACTTGCAGCCCACAATATTAACACCAGGATGCCGAGGCACCAACACCCATGTGTTCGTGTGACAAAGGGCAACAAATTCCGCTGACATGGTGGCACGCCAAGCCGGTTCACCAAGAGCATCACGATGAGAAGTGTGTGCGGCGAAGAATGCACGCCAACGAGTGTTGTACCGCACCGTGCCATCCGTGTATGTCTTGGCTTTACGCGTATGATCGCGGTGACAAGTGACCATAGTGTGCCCGGGAGCTGCATCATTAGTAGATGGTGGTGGCGGCGACGGAGACCCGACCAGTGGTGTCGCGGCTGAACCATCGTCAGCAACAAGCGACACGGGCCGGGGAGACGCGTCGGGCTGGGCCGAACTAGGTGACGAGGGGGAGCCAGGCGGGGAAGGCAGCCCAGGGGACGTGGCTGGCGACGCCGGACGCAGGCGAGGCGGGCTGGGCCGACCAAGGCGAGACGGGGGACGCAGCGGGTGACCCAGTCGGGCCTGCGGTCATGACAGCGGGCAAGGCCAACGGGGCCGCATTGGGAGGCGTGGCATGCACGTCGGGGCCATGCACGTCGATCACGCTGGCGGATGTAGGTGCGGCGACGGTTTCCTGGGAAGAAATTAGAGCAGCATCTGCAGAAAACAAGTCAGGTGACAAATATGACAGGTCGTACTTCCGCATATGGACATTCGAAACCGGTTCATTAGATGGAAAAGTGAGGGTGTGCTCAATAGAAGCAATATCAACCGAGACACCCGGGCTGGAGTAAGGGAAAACTGACTCATCGAAAACGACATCACGATAAATGTAGATCCTACCCAAGGTGCGGTCAAGACACTTATAGCCCTTATGCAGAGGACTATAACCAAGGAAGACACACATCTTGGAACGGAACTCTAGCTTGTGAGCATTATACTTGTGGAGACTAGGCCAGCAAGCACATCCAAAAATCCTAAGAGAGGAATAATTGGGCTGAACATGAAACAGACGGAACAGGGGCGTGTCCTTGTTGAGAACTGGAGTGGGCATAAGGTTGATGAGATAACATGTCGTAAGAAAGGCCTCATCCCAAAACCGGAGTGGGAGAGACGAATGCGCCAGTAAGGCGAGGCCGATCTCGACCAAATGACGGTGTTTGCGCTCGACAATACCATTCTGTTGAGACGTATGTGGACACGACACACGGTGGGAGATGCACGTGCGTTGAAAATAGCGATGAAGCTTGTGGTATTCACCACCCCAGTCAGACTGAAAGGCCTTGATTTTGCAATCCAAAAGGCGCTCGACATGAGCCTGAAAGTTATAGAAGACTTGCTCAACATCAAACTTATGTTAAGCAAATAAATCCAAGTGAAGCGTGTGTAGTCATCAACAAAACTAACATAATATTTGTAACCCCCCCCCCCCCCCGAAGACGCAATAGCGGGACCCCAAACATCTGAATGAATTAATTCAAGAGGTACAGTAGTGACATGGTTCGACGTAGAATATGGTAGTTGATGACTCTTAGCACGCTGACATGTATCACACACTAATGGTGAAGTATTTGAACTAGAACAGGGAAGGTCATGGCTCCGAACAATGGAGGTGACCACATTATTGGTAGGGTGACCTAGACGTTGATGCCATTGCGACAACGAAACTCGGACACTGGATGAAGCATGGCGAGACGATGAGGACGATGCACGAGCAAAGGGAATCGGGTAGAACACACCCCCCCCCCCCCCCCCCGTGACTGCTACCTTGAAGAATGATGCGCCTGGTTGCTTTGTCCTTAACAAAGAAAAGACAACGGTGAAACTCAACAAACACGTCATTATCACAAACAAGGCGATAGACAGAAAGGAGATGCTCTTTGATGTGTGGAACATGAAGGATGTTGCGCAGTTTAAGAGATGAACCGGGTAAACGGGAATGACCAATGTGTGAAATAGACAAACCTGCACCATTGGCCACCTAAACCTGGTCCCTGCCATCATAGCGCTCGTGAACCTGGAGGCGTTCAAGATCACTCGTCAAGTGATCCGTAGCCCCGGTGTCCAGTACCCAAGGATAGTCGACGGTGTTGGTGGAGGCTGAGTTGGCGGAGCGAGTGTTGTGGTCCTAGTCATAGCGCTTGCGACAATCATCGGCCTCATGCCCCCAGTTTTTGCAAATTTGACACCGAGGGCGCCAAAGATTGTTGCGACGGCCACCACCGTCGTTGTTGCCGCTGTTACCCCCGCCACTTTGCCGACCATGGCCGGCGTAGGAGGGGTTGCGGTCGCGGCCACCATTGGGGTCGCCGTTGCCACCTTGGCGGCCTTGCCCGGGCTGGCCATTGCCATCGGCCGAGCGACCCCCACCCTGGGAAGGGTAGGGCTCCGAGTAGGGAGCACGTCCGCCCTGGCCATAGGATCCCGAGCGAGTGACGGCGTTTGCGGAGGGAGTCCACCCCTCCGATGCACTCTGCTGAGCCTGCAACGCTTCGACGACAAGACGAGCGAGTAGAAGCTAGAGTAGGGCATAGGTGCGTTACTCACATTATTTAGGTAAAGATTGGTGGCTAGTTTTTGGTACAATTGCTATCTATCAAGTAGTGGATCTCGTGGCTTGCATCACTGGAACCTGCAATATTGAAAGCTGAAATATGACAATTTCACCTTCTTGCAGAGCAAAGTGGAGGGTGCCCGGTGAATCTGTGAGTGAAGGACACTTGCTATTCAAGCACTGCCCATGAATCCCACCAGGGCCAATTCCAGGCCTGATGGCATCAAGCGACAGGGCTGGGCTTGATCACCTCAAGGTACGCAAAAAATGAACATCGATGCCTCTTTTTCTGAGTGATTCAGTCATTCAGATGAAGGATCCACTGACACTGGTGCAGTGATCCGCGACGCAGCGGAACACTGATCCCGGTAGTGTGTGATGTTGGGTCTGCTGAAGCACTTGCTTTGCAACAGGGACTTGTCTGCTTGTTTCAAAAAAACAGGGACTTGTCTTTGCGCAAGGCCTGGGATGTTTGAACATGATGATCAATTCTGACTCTACTGATGTCGTAGAGGCGATGATGAGCGGTATGTGGCCTTCATCAGCAGCAGCAGCCATCTACCTCAATTGTTTTGACACCATGAAAGATATGAGATCTTACAATTTTGTGCGCAGTTAGAAGACACGAACATGCTTGCTGTCAATTTTTAATCTTATTCTTTTCTATTTTTTGTACTTTGTTGAGTTTGTGAATATTCGTGACCTGTTGAACTAATTGTTTCGTATATGTTCGAGCCATTGTATCTCTAAGCGGGTAAATTATTCATATCCTTCATGGAGGATTGCATGTTTGAACTATACTCAAAAAGGTATGCTTGCATTGGCGCATTAGTTTCGTGAATAAGACACATTAAATGAGAGGCTTTTTCCGATGATATGTAAAGGTACATTCTAGCAGTTCAAATGCATGGCAAGGTGATAATCGCACCAAACATGATACACTGACTTTTGTGTGGCAAGGTGATAATCACACCAAATATTAGCTTCTTAAATACGACCTCTACTTTCTGATGTGCAAACCGATAATAGTTAATACTCCCTCCGTTCCACGACTCAACTTTGTACTAACTTTAGTATAAAATTAGTACAAAGTTGAGCCATCTATTTTGGAACGGAGGGAGTAGGACTATATAGTAACAACATAACATTAAACTGTGCCATTTGAATCATTCTGGGGGTAGTAATTAGCCTTCCCTCTACATTGATTGCAGAACTTATGAAAAGTGCAAGAATATAGGACTCCAGTTTCCTCTCTCAAATGTCACACAGTGCATCAGCGCTCAAAGCATCACGAATTTTTTTTCTACGCGTATAACATCAAAAGGTGCTGGTGGTTGCTGCAACTTGCATCTAGCTCTCTGCCAGATGCCAAAATAGTAAGCACGCCAGCCTAGTTTTTATCTCGCTACATCGTCAAAACTTCAGTCAGTTCAAACAAGTGGCTGAATTCGCAGCAATGGGATCATGCCAGCGACAAACAATTATTCTCAATCAGCACTCTATACGGACTGCGCCGCTTTGTGTCGATATGAACTTGGGCTTCCTGATCACCTGCTCCAAGCACTGGATGGTATCCCCAACCTGGTATTCGTCGCAGTCCTCGATCACCAATCCACAGTCGGTACCCTTGTCGAGCGTGTCAGCATCCTGCTTCTCTCGCTTCAGCGAAGAACACGGACCCTCAAAGACAACGTCTCCGCTTCTCAACAGTCTCATGGTTCCAGTTCTGCTAAAGCGCCCATCGGTTATCCGGCAGCCAGCAATCTTCATGTCTGGCCCTTTTGACTTGCTACGCCCTTTCAGCTCGAATATGTTCAGAACCTCAGCCTCCCCTGAAATTTGGGTTTCAGCAGTCCCTGGTGCCTTCTCCACAATCAGCCTTCCCATTTCCTCAAGGAGATGGTAAATCACCTTGTGGAGCAAAATCTGAAGAGTAGACATGGTCAAGTCAGCTAAACTCATTTCCAGTTTCGGAGTAAAACAGACTAAAAAAATCAACCAGCGAATTTAGACTCTTAACAATATGTATCATATACTTTCCTTTGGCGGAAATATGTTGTGTACTTGTGGAACATATAGAATGGGACCAGACTTAACTCAGGATACTGAGAAGTAGCAATATGAGAACAAAATCGAATTTATATGGTTTACATCAACCACCAAAACAAAACGGTGCTTCAAGAAAAGTGAAAAGAGTACTCTATTGCAGTATACCCTGCAATATTAGAGGGATATGGGCAATCTGACTTCCTGGATGACATTCAAAATTGATCAGAGGTTGAGACCGGGATTCTCTTATCATATTTCAAGTCCAGTATTTAATGAGGTCAATATGATGTAGGCCATATCCTCAATTCCACACACATAAGAGCTGAATTATGTTACTCTTCCTAAATTCACTATAACATATCCTAGTGCCTACACAATATAAAGAAACACCAGAAACAAGAGAAAGAGAAAATGTTATCTTAAGTAAGATCTACCCTCTTTGCACATAACCAGGTCCCATAAGGCATATTTACATCCTATACTGAGCATTAATATATGACACAAAAAATCACCACCAATATCCAAACCATAGAACTTGATTTCTACCAAAGGTGTACACTTAATCAAAAGCAGTACCGGCACTAGAGCAATAATAAACATGGTACCTTTATGTTGGCTTGTGCTGCTCCTAGAGTAATCGCACTCGGTGGATCGCGAACGTTGAAACCAACTATGCATGCTCGGCATGCTTGTGCCAGATCAATGTCATGTTCACTTACTGGGCCGACGCCGACATGAACAACATTCACAAACACCTACAAAGAAGGTACCATAGGCATGACTGAATCTAACAGAAATATCGGCATACTGTAAATAGAACATATATCATACCAAACCACTGGAACAAACCTACATATGGTCTAAAATGCAGTGTCAGCGATCAGGAATTCAGCACTGCTTGAGTGCTTATATAGTCAAGTTTGTGGGACTACAAAAATAAAAATAAGGCATCCAATGTGGTCAAGAAAATACCTGTGGGCTATTAAGACTTCTTAAGGCATCTGTAACTGCTTGAACACTGCCCTGTACATCAGCTTTCACAATTATGGGCATCTCAACTCTTTCAGGAGTCTCTTCTCCAATTTCTGCCTCCTCTGTCATGGTTTCATCAATCTTCCGAAGCCTGTCTTTCTCCTGTTTCTTCTTCCGCCCTTGACTAAGCATTCTTGCCCTTTCCTCGGAGTCAACAACCACTACATCATCCCCAGCCATTGGGAGGCCCCTCAGCCCCTCAATCTCAACAGGCATGGCGGGTTTTGCAGACTCTGTTACTTTCCCTGCCGTGTCTCTAAGTGATCTAATTCTTCCCCACTCTGCACCCACAACAATGTATTGTCCACTGACTAATGTGCCAGACTTAACTATAGTTGTTGCAAGTGGTCCCCTGCCCCTGTCCACCCTTGCCTCCACCACAAAAGCTTGAGCAGGCCCATTTGTTCTGGCTTTCAGGTCCATTATCTCGGCCTGAAGGAGCAAAGCTTCTTCCAATTTATCCAAACCAAATTTCGATAATGCAGAAATTTCAACAACCTGTACATCACCACCCATATCCTCCAAAAGCAATCCTTCAGAACCAAGCTGAATTCTGACCCTCTCAGGGTCAGCTCCGGATTTGTCACATTTGTTTATGGCGACTACAATTGGAACATTTGCTACTTTTGCATGTGACATGGCTTCAAGTGTTTGAGGCATCACACCATCATCTGCTGCAACCACAAGCACTACAATATCTGTGACAGCTGCACCTCTAGCCCGCATAGCACTAAATGCAGCATGCCCTGGTGTATCAAGAAATGTGAGAGAAGCTCCAGATTGCATCTCAACAACAAAGGCACCTATATGCTGAGTGATCCCACCAGCTTCTTTAGCAGCAACAGATGTTTGCCGCAGGGAATCCAGAAGCGATGTTTTACCATGATCAACATGACCCATAACTGTTACAACAGCAGGCCGTGGTTCAACTGTGCCTTCACCTGTGTGCATTCTTCTGATATTAACACCAAGTTCCTGTGCAAGAAGGATGAAAGATATCGATTAATATCATGATTCATAAGAAATAGAAGCTTTCCTAAAGCTTTTTTTTTGCGGGTGAAAGCTTTCCTAAAGCTGCATAAATATTTCATGATGACAAAGCTTAGGTGTAAACTGGAGACAATTGTACATATAATTAATAACAACATCAGCATATGTAAAATTTGAACATGTAAGTTTGCTCCAACATAGTATCATCAAAAAAGTAAAAATTCCATTTTTAGTGAATATATGGTCAGAAAGGGGGAAAAACCTGGGCACAAAATAAGCATAGAAAAAATACTACAAACCAAGGCACAATGCACGACTACACTTGCTAAATGGAAGTCAACCAGTGAACACAAGTAGATCCACCCTTCTCATAATCGACAGGTTGAACTTGCTTAATGAGAGCACCAACAAAATAGCAGAATTTGAAGAAATAAAGAATAGTGTTTTAGCATCACCATATCACACCTTGCAACAAGATCATTTTGATAGATGAGGTCAAATGCAACATCCAGAGTGAATTTATAGCCATTGTCACAATGAGTTATAGTCTCATATGACATGATATACAACAAATAAAGTTATCCTGGTACGGCTGGTTACTAATATGAATATGCTTCAGAGTAGCATAAAGAAACATAGAAGTCACAAAAGGAAGATTATAAATACATACCATACCCACTAGCTCAGCTAGATCGATGGTAATAGAGTCAAACTCTGATTCAACCCTTTCGCCAAGATCTGCAAGTATGCTTTGAAGCGCATTGATGGTTGCACCAGATCGTTTAGATAGGTCACGCAATGTCATCCCATCAAAAATTTCAACAATTTTATCTGGCGCTGATTTGGTCAGCTTTGGTTTTGGTGCAACATATGGCGCTTCTACAGGAGGTTGACTGCGAGTTTCCTTTCTCACTCGCTTCTCCCTTTTTGGTGCTTTTAGCCCAACAACATCCTCCTTTTTCTGGTGCCATGCCAACATATACACACCTGCATGAAAATTCCTATAAAGAAGACAGTATTGTCACCTAATATATAAATCCTAAAATCTGCATCAAATAACAATGTACTGATAGTAGCATACCTACAAAACAAGACCTACATTTAACGACTAAAAAATCTGAAGTCGTTCCAGAAGATGAGATAAACAAAGATATAGTGAAATCTAGAGTATGGTAAAAGAACATAGTGAATGCCTTTCCCAAGCAAGGTCAGATAAGATAAGAGGTAAATACATGACTCCATGCTCTAGGTTGCAAGATCATTTAGTGGGGTGCAGGAAATTAACATGGTGTCAAGGTTGGCTTTTCCAAAGAAATATGATTCAGATTCCTTGTGTGAGATAACACTCAAATTCAATTTGATGCACTGAGTGCGTGCCATAGTTTGTTGAATATGTCGATGTAACAAGAGTAGTGATGCCACCTGAATAATAGGAGAGCAGATTGACATACCTGATAGTGGACTGTTTAAAGACCGTAGAGTTAGCAGCACCTTGGAGTCCATTGCCATGGACAAACTCTGCAATTGAGAATTAAATACTGATCAAATCACTAAAACATAGACTTATGAGGTATCTAATAAGGAAGAAAGTATTTGCTCTTAGAAAAGTGACCAAAAAGGACTTCATGAAGATTCACTATGCTAAGCTAGAGTCTGAGTCCACTAAGTTCATCGTGTAACATATGAAATACTTTTCTCTAACCAATAGAAATCATAAACCAAGAACCGAGTATAGCCCAGCAATGGGTGAGCGGTGGCGTTAGCGTGAAGGTTCAAATCCTATGGTGTGGATTTCGCCTCGTTTGTCATTTCCCGGATGGAATAAAGCTGAGCGTATCACTGCTTCTTAAGATATGCTGAGGGGGTTCTTCCTGCATTGTAATCTATTCATTTTTAAATAATAACATAGGCGGTACAGACACTATGGGCCCACTTGGAATGCAGGAATTGAATACACAGGGGAACAGCATGGACGAGATATAGGATCTAAAAGCGTAGAAAAATAATATAGAAGGATGAATGGAGAAGGAGAAGAAACTGAAGTGTGCATACTCCCTTCGTTTCTTTTTAGTCTGCATGTAAAATTTGTCTGAAGTCAAACTTTGACCATCTTTATAGGAAAAAATATTAACATTCACAATATGAAACAAAAATCATTAGATGCATCACGAAATTAATTTTCATACTATACATAACCATAGTATTGTAGATGTTCATATGTTTGATTTTTCATTATAAATTTGATCAAACTTTGTGTAGTTTGACTTCAAACAAATCTTGTATGCAAAGTAAAAAAGAAATGAATGGAGAGAGTATGATTAAAGTGCAATTTGAGTGGACATTCTACAGAATACATTTGAAGTAGCAGAAGACATTTTCCATTGGCCATTGTGGATTCACAGTTCTGCAATCAGTTCTTGATTATTGATGCACAAATTCATTTACATCTTCATCTCACTCTCATGGAAAAGCAACATCAGCACCCGGGGGGGGAGGGGGGGGTAACACCCTTTAGTACAGACCTACCACATTCTCAGTTTACATTGATTTACAGTAGCATATAACACTCATTTGCCAAAGACATAGGACCTCTAGGTTGAACCATTCATGCAAGGGGAGGACGAAATCCCAAGCGAGGTGCTACACATATGTGCCCTTCACATGCGGGACAGTACTTGTAACAAACTTTGGAGCAGGATGGTACAGAGGGAACAAAGCAACATCACAAAACTCACAATTATGGAGATGATACTATGGCAGAGGTGGAGGTGACTTTCCGAAAAATAACAGCAGCAGTGAAGAATTATCTATGTCGATGCCACGATACGATACTTAGCACGCACTAGCAATGCTTGAGGCCTTCTCAAAGAAAAGAAAAATACTAGAGGCTAGGGCTTCGATTGGCAGAACAATGGTTGGACAATTAACAAGCTAAAATGGATCTACGCAATTGCGGTATGACATCAACTGAACTTACGCGATAGCTTTCCCAATGTCCCACTGGCGAAATGCTTCGTTCGACCATGATCTGAGCGGAAGGCCAGATTCAAGAGGCCTGTGTGGACATCCTGCAAATTATGTCTCCAATTGTTAGTCCCGTGCTGCGGAGGCTCCAGCCGTATTAGTTTCATGCGAGAAAATCGTGTGTGTTCAACTGCGCGCTCTAGGAACAGGAAATGCAACAGATTTCAGAGAAGAAGGAGGAGCCGTACCTTTCTTCGCAGCATCCGCCAGGCCATCATCGTGCCCTGGGCAAGAGAGGCGCGGCGTCCGGTGGAGGAATGGCAGAGGAGCGGTGGCGGCGCGGCCGCGTAACCTAGGAGCGCGGTAGCGCCGCCAGCGGGGTGGGGACTGGGAAGCGCGATGCGGGGAGGATTGGGGTCAGGGTACCCGGCGGCGGGGCCAGGGAGGAACGGTCGCGGGAGCGGCGGGACGAAGGGGACGAGGAGGTGGGATGACGCGGCGGAGGCGGCCGGCGGCGGAGGGGCGCGGAGGTGGAGAATTTTCCCAGGGGAGCGACTAGGTCCGGTTCCTTCCTATCGACCCGTCGGACCAGCCGCCCACCGTTGGATTGGGTTAGAGCAGTCTGGTCCGTCGAGATCAGCCGGTAGAACGTGCCCCTGTGCTGTCAAGTGGCTCCACCGTGAATCTGCAGCAGCAGCTGATTGCTACCACAAAATCACATAATTCTCATTTATGCAGATTTGTTTAACTTCATTACTATAATCGTCCGCAAATCTCTCAAATGTTGTGACTAATCATATCCCGATAAATCCACCCTCATATATCAAATATCTTCTAACTAAATCCAAAATAACTCCAAACTCAATTCAAAATTCACCCTAACTAAATCCAAAATATGTCCTATCACGGCAAACCAGCACCGCCAATAGAAGTGTCATGCCGCTTCCTGAGTGGGTACATGGATACACTTTTGAGGATCCAGCAACATCTAGCTGCTGACCTGGAGAAGGGAAGACGGTGGTTGTCTATTGTTCAAATGGTGTAAAACAGAAGTCACATGGAACGATGCACCCAAAAAACACCTGTGAGATGGATACCACCGCCGGTGGGATCAGTGAAACTGGACACTGATGGGCCGTGGATGGAGGATGATGGCACTGGAGGAGCCGGTATGATCCTTAGAGACCACACAAGGGGCCATTGCTTTCTCATCCTATCGATTCATTACGCGGTGTGCAAGTGCACTTGAATCTGAAATGGCAGCTCTTATGGAGGGGGTATCACTAGCGTCGGATAGAAGTACAGACCGGCTGGTGGTTGAGACGGATTGTATGATGGCTGCACGCATGATTAGCGCCCAAGAGCCAAATAGATTCCCGGTGGCTGCTATGGTGAATGACATTAAACACCTGCTTAGCACTAGATCACATGAAATAGTGACTACAGGTCATGATCAGAATAGAGCAAGTGATGCCCTGACCCGAATGGGAAGATCTCTTCCTAAAACGGCAGTCTGGTTATGTTGTGAGCCAGAGGAAGTTGATGTTATTTGTCAACTCAATTATAATAACTCGGTTTAAGTAATGGCAGTTTTTCTTTTGGCAATTTTTTTTCCAAAATATGTCCTAACAGAATCCAAATTACATTTTCTTTGAATCCAAATCTAGTGGCAACTTTCTCATATCACATAATCCTAACTAAATCCGAATTACACTCTCTTTCAATCAAAATCTGTTGACAACTTTCTCATATCACATATCCTAAACCCTAACAAAATCTGACACTATCAGTATTATGCACAAAGGAGAATTCGAGAGGAGAGATAGCTAGTCATTTACATGTCAGAGGTCGACGCAAAGATTCGACATGATAGGGTTGATGGACGGCGATGAGGATGATCTGTCGTCGCGTCAGCGATGGGGGGATTAGGCGGCGATGCGGAAGTTCTGGCGCCGCATAACCAAAGGGGGATCACGTACGAGGGAGGGGATAATATGGTGTGGGAGGGGGAGAAGGGGGAGGAGGGAGTGCGACAGCGAGTGTGCGCGGCAGCGAGGTGTTCACCAGAGACTAGGACTCGTATGGAGATGAGGAACCGCTAACCCAAATTCAAATGGCAACGCAGTAATAGGTGTTGCTTAATTATAATATTTTTCCATCATCACCGGTTGCAGCTTTCTCGTTGCTGTTTGAAGCTTTTCCTATTGCCAATTGCAGCTTTTTCATCATCATTTGTAGCTTATGTCATCTTTGGTTGCAGCTTTTTTTGTCATCGGTTGGAGCTTTCCCCCTCACTAATTGTAGCTTTGCGAGTTGCACACTGCCCATCCCAGCTTTTGTCGTCTTCGTTTGAAGCTATCAACGCTGCCGGCTTGTAGCTTTTTCAGTCGCTGTTTGTAGCTTCTGCGATGCAGTGTCCAGCTCCAGCTTCCATCATCCATTCGGTTCAAGCCTTTTTCCTTGCCGGTTGTAGCTTTCTCTGTTGCCGGTTGAAGCACCCTTGACTGGCCACCATATCGATAAACACCTCGCCCAACATCGGCGGTTGTCGGTTGCAACATCTGTGACCGCCGTCTCCAGCTCTGGCTCCGACAGGTGCTGGTTGCAGCATCATCATTGGGTGCCCACCGTCTCTAGCTCCAGTAGGTGTTGGTTGCAGCATCGTCATCGGGTAGCGGCTCGCTGGTTTTAGCACATGGCCAACACAGTCGCAACACCTCGTCGCTTGTTCATCTCGCAATGGTCGTGGTCACAATATCGGCGCCGGCCTGGTTTGAGCTCGCGGCGACCGGCCGCAGCATCACCCCGAGAGGCGATTGGGACATCAGTTGTGGGCAATAGCAGGCTAGAATGGAGGAGGAAAAAGGCCGGCGGGAGCAGCCGCTTGCATATGGGTGGCAGCACTGAGGTGAAGAGTTCGTCGGATAGGTGCAGATTGGGCAAAGAGAAGGAAAAAATAAAAATGAATAATAAACGAGAGGTGGAAGAAGAAGATAAGGCAGAGAAAAAAAAGCAGGAAGGGAACGTACAATTACATGGTCCGATCCAGCTCTTGCGATCGGCCAAAGCGCGCGCCAACCAGCCGATGTAAATCATTGTCCTCAAATTTATTTTTATTTTTTCGAGAACACCTCGAGAGGGCAGGGGTTCCTACATTTCATTAATAAGAAGAGAGTTGGCCCGGATTATAAGGAAAACCGTACCCGAAAACCTAACATTCTCGGCTAATTAGGAAAAACCGAATGAAAACCTAAAAAAATGAAAAAAGAAAACGAGAAAAAGAGGCACTAGAACTTGGGGATATGGACAAGACAAAAGCAACATCAAGGGACATCGTCGGAGCCAGACACCAGAGCGCCTAGGCCCAAAACAGTTAGGCGAAGCTCAGGTGCAACCAAACTGGCCGCACTTGCCGAAGAAAAACCGTCCCTATCGCATGACGCTTCAGTCTCAGCTTCAAAGAATCATGTGCTAACATTATCTTGTGGGAAACATCCTCAGAGGTCCAACTTTGACTTCCCCGCGATCCTTGCCAAAGAGCTCAACACCTCAATCACTTGCGGTGAGAGCAGTGTTTTGCACATGTCCAGGTATGCTTGCAACTTTTCCTCTTGACCCTTTGCTTTGCTGACCTCCGGTAGCTCACCAAAAGCCTCCAACATCCTATACTCTGTGCGCTTGGATGTCGAGATGTTGCACGCCTTGTTCTTCTTATCCAGACGCCCGCCCCCTCTTCCGCCATTCTTCTCTCCATGCGAAGGCACCAGGGTCCCAAGATGTGGTTGTGGGAGCGGACAAGTAACCTTGCTGAGAAAATTCTCTAGAGATAATGGCGCTGCTTTTGTTTGTGCCACCTTCGCAACAACATTGCACACCTCAATCACAGGCTCAACCAGAACGTTAGCCGCGTTGAAACCAAGCAGCTCCTCTGGACTCGGCATCAGACGTATAAGGAAGTGCACCACGGAAGAGGAGGAGGAGCTTTCAGGGCATGGTGACCAGAGCGTAGCCTCCGAGCCCATAGGATCAATAGATTCCTCACTCCCTACCGACGAGGCACCATGGGTCAACCACATATCATCGCCCCAAGCAGAGCAGTCCATGGGGGCCGATGATAGCAGGAAAAACCCGAGGAGAAGGCGCCATTGCTTCATCAAGCGTAGGATCATTATGTCATGGATTGATGCCCACCGGCCTAGCTGAGAGCATTGTAGTAAGGAGATCCTGCTCGACAGGATCGTGAGGGAAGATGCAGCAGTCCACACGACAAGCCGATCAATCTTCAAGGGGCAGCGCCAAGAGAGCCTCAACGTACGAACGCTGCCTAGTAGCATGGCCGGCCGACACGTCACGGCGAACCCCAACACCGAACCGAGGACCGAAGGAAGGCACCGACGAGGAAAGCTTCGACGGAGGGCCAAGGTATATTTATGGGAGAAACACTTCTTGAGTATGCATATTGGTTGAATCACTTCTCATCGCCACTCATTTGGCCGTCTTCATCTCATCTTGTCACTTCACGAGGTTAAGTTCTAACTACTTCATGACCTATGTTGTACTGGACTTTGTGTGCAGCCGTTTTGGAGACGGTTGCTAGGGCTTTGTCTAGGCGATTTGGCTGGCGACATGGTACAAAAATTTGTAATGCAAAGTGCGCACATAATCGCTATTCAAACGATTATAACCACACTGGTTAAGCAATGAATATCCTTTTTCTTGCAAAAAAAAGGTGTGCCACATAATCGCTATTGGCAATGCCTTTTGGTGGACCTTCTTTTCTTTCTAGTTTGTCTATAAAGCTTAATAAATCATTTTTGTTATCCGTTTACTTCTAACATGAACACTGGTGTTATTATGTACAGGAAAACCCACCATTTGTCTTTCTCCATACTGGCTTTCACCTCGCTCTATAAGTAAATAAAGTTTAGAAAACACAAGCAAGATAAACTGCTAAAGGATACAAGGTAATGAGGAAACCGCCGTACAAAGCAGATCCTAGGATAACCGGATAACAAACGCACGT
Source organism: Aegilops umbellulata (assembly GCA_032464435.1). Taxonomy (NCBI): domain Eukaryota; kingdom Viridiplantae; phylum Streptophyta; class Magnoliopsida; order Poales; family Poaceae; genus Aegilops; species Aegilops umbellulata. The sequence goes on from CP136054.1 coordinate 476,567,731, forward strand.
GACTACGTGAATGACAAATATCACATGAAGGCCTAAACACAACGCCACGACACGCCCTAGGACACCTAAACTCTACAACAACGCCCTAAAGCGGGGGAATGACGCAAAGTGTCACTGCTGCCGAGCCCGAAATGGACAAGCGTCTTCATCTGGAACCTGGTACAAAGAGAAGAACCCCAACAGCATCCTCAAAAAGAAAGTGACACCCGCGTGGAGATTTCTTTCGGTAGCTCATCCGTGACATCATGAACCGCCACGACCATAAGTTTTCAGATCCGGATCTGAGCGTCGTCACTGTCAAACTAACAGAGACCGAGAGACAATGAGCTATGTTGTACTGGACTCTATGTGCAGCCGTGTTGGAGACGGTTGCTAGGGCTTTGTCCAGTCGGTTTGGCTGGCGACATGGTAATAAAATTTGTGATGCGCAGGTGTGCCACGTAATCGCTATTGTCAATGCCTTTTGCCGGTGAATCTTTTTGCTCTAGTTTCTCTATAAAGCTTAATAAATCATTTTTATTGTCCATTTACATATAACATGAACACTTGTATTATTATGTAAAGGAAAACCCACCATTTGTCTATCTCGATGCTTTGGCCTTGATTTGTAAATAAAGTTTATAAAGCAGAAGTAATATGAATGGCTAAATGATGCAAGGTAGTGAGAAAGCCCTCTACAAAGCAGATACTGGGATTCCAGATAACAAACACACATGACTACGTTAACAGTAGATATCGAACGAAGGCCTGAACACAACGCCGTGACACGCCCTAAGACACCCAAACTGCACAACAACACCCTCAAGAGGGGGAACGGCGCAGAGTGTAGCTCCCGCCGAGTCCGAAACAAACAAGCATCTTCACCCGGAACCTGATACAAAGAGAAGAACTCCAACGGCATCCTCAAAAAGAAAGTGACACCCACGTGGAGCTTTTAGCTCATCCGTGGCATCACGAAGCATTTAGGACAACCGCGACGGCCACAAGTTTTCAGATCCGGATCTGAGCATTGTCACTGTCAAACAACAACAACAACAGAGATCGTGCTTATCGTCACAATTGTCATGACTCAAAACAATGTGAATTCGTTACCACAAGATGGCCGACCGATGTGTCACTATACCTACCCACCCAAAACAACATTATTGAGATGCACATGCCCACCATCGAACCATCGACCGACTCAGCAGTCAGCACATAGCTAAACGCAGCAGAGAAGGACCGGGGCGACTCAGCATTAATTCCTCGGAGGAGGAGGAGGGCGTACACGCACGGGAGGATCGATGGAGATCGACGGCGACCTCGTCGTCACCAGGGCCGAGATCACGGACGCCGCGGCCGCCACGTTCGCGGACTCAACCGTGATCCCCGACAGGTACGCCCGGCCGGACGAGGTCGGGGACGGGGTCGTCGTGGGCAACGACGAGAGCCACGAGCTGCCGCTCGTAGACATGGCGAGGCTGCTCGACTCGGAGTCCTCGGAGGCGGAGACCGCCAAGCTTGGCTCCGCGTGTCGAGACTGGGGCTTCTTCCAGGTCAGGCATCCTTCATACTTTTCTTCGTATATATAGAGGGAAGTGTGCATTCCCCGCAAAAAAAAAAAGAAGAAGAAGAGGGAATTTGCATTTACACTATCCTTTTTTGTGACAAATCTACACGCTCTTCGTTTGCAGCTAACAAACCATGGACTCGACGAATCAGCTGTACAAGACATGAAAGATAACGCTATGCAGTTCTTCCGCTTGCCACTGGAGAAGAAGAACGCAGTGGGCATCCAGGCCAGCGGCTTGAGAGGGTTTGGGCACCACTTCAGCGGACCATCCCGGGACAAGTTGGACTGGGCAGAGAGCCTGATACTCACGACGCAGGAGAACGAGCAAACGAACATGGAGTTCTGGCCAGCCGATCCGCCAACATTTAGGTATTCCTATAATACCTAAAAATAAGTGTTGTACTAAGTCGGTGACACTTATTTTTGGGACGGAGGGAGTATTAAGAAGGTGTATAACTTCCGTCGAAAATCAAATAGTAGTGCATTTGACTTCATCCAAAATTCATAGGCGGAGCACATGCTTATTACTACTACTCTGTTTACTTCGTCTCATTCGCGTGCTTATAACACAGGGATGCACTCGAAAAGTACTCGTTCCAGATGTCTAGTCTCGCGAGGCGCCTCCTGGGGTTCATGGCGAGCGACCTCGGGGTGGAGCGGGAGGCGCTCGACGGGGCGTTCCGGGGGAAGAGGCAGACAGTGGCCATGCACCACTACCCTCCATGCCGGCACCCGGACAAGGTGATAGGCATCACGCCGCACCATGACGGCCTCGGCCTGGCGCTCCTGCTGCACGTGGACGACACCCCGGGCCTGCAGGTGAGGAGGCACGGCAGGTGGTTCCCGCTGGACCCGCTGCCGGGCGCCCTCGTCGTCAACGTCGGCGACATCCTCCAGGTGCTCACCAACGGCGAGTACAGGAGCGCCGAGCACAGGGTGTTGGTGGACGCCGAGAGAGGCCGGGCGACCGTGGTGATGTTCCAGGACGCGTCCGTCGCCGGGACGGTGAGGCCGCTCCCGGGGCTCGGCGAGGCCAGGTACAGGCCGATCGAGTATGGTGAGTATGTCAAGGGGAATTTCAGGGCGCTCGCTGAAGGGACCAGGTTCGTGGATAGTCTCCAGACCGATGTAGCGCAGGATGTGAAGGAAATCTAAATCGGTTTTGCTGATGGTCAGGCAGCTGTAATCAGTTGATTTTGCACGTTGGCACACTTGAGTCTTTTTTTTTTTTTGACATCAGCACAATTGGGCCTAGGGAGGTCGCAACCTCATTTAGGGCCGCCAGAGTGGTTTAAAGTGTCCGCGTGTGTGTTCTGTGGCTTTTTTTAAGGTGTGTTTTGTTTGCTTTGTGCGCCTCAGCGTGTGCGTGTGTGTGGGTTGTGAACTTGTGATTGTGTGTTCTTGCTCTATGTGCGCGCGCTTGTGTGTATATGTCTCCGTATTGAATAGTAAATGAGGTAATTCTACATCAGCGACATGAGATGCAATTCCATTTTAAGATGAGAGATGTTAATTTCCTAAGCGAACCAATCTGTGGTTGGATGGTTACAGGGACAGTGGTATCCCTGCCCATCACAATTCAAGTTCTGGTGCTTGCATTATTCATTAATTTATTTTAGAATTTTCGGTGATGCGTTTTCAGTGGGAGGAGACGTTCCCGCCGACGAGGAGGCGCCTACGTGACTTCGTAAATCTTAAGATGATATGCCGGCTCAATCTCTCGAAGGTGCTCATAGGGGTAAGGTGTGTGTGTTTTCATACAGGTGAGTGTATGCGCATATGTATGAGCGTTTGCGTCTGTACTGTGTTAAAAAGAAAGATGTTAATTTCCTAAGCTAGTGGTTTGATTTGTTCGAACTCTAGGCATAATATGGATTTATACACACAAGTTTTATGTTGTCTGTGTATAAAATTATATCGTTGTCTGAAATTTCAACTACTATATGTTTATTTTAACTGTTCAACAAGCAGCAAAATTAAACCGCGCGCAAAGATCGTCTCCTTGAGGCGGCTCAAGCGGACACACCATCGGTCGCAGCCTCAGCCCCCTCCCCACCCCCTGCCGCCGCCGCCGTCGGCAAACGACGCAAGAAAAAGCCCGCCAGGCTGGTGGTAGCGGGATCTCCTCCTTTCGTGTGTAGCAACCATCCCTCCCTATGACCCGCTTATCTGTCGTGGCCCTATCCGGCAACGGACGCCCTCCGCACGACTTACTGCTACCGCCTTGTTGCAGATCTGGCCAAGGTGCACCTTCACGCCCTCCCCGTGCCCATGCGCCAACGTCCTCTTCTTCGCATCCGTCGGCTTCTCCGTTAGATCCAGCCGGTGCTAGATGCCCTACACCTGCGCCACCCTCCTTCGTGGCCTCTGCCTCGTACTCCACCGCCACCTCGTGCCTCCCTCGGTTACCTGTGCCGGCCCTCAGCGTCCTGCACTCACGCTTCCCCTCGCCCCATGTTCGATCTCCGTCGCATCCGAGCTCCCCCGTGCGGTGCGCATGGGCTGGCGGGTCTTGGCCTCTGATTGCAGACACACCATGGTCGATGTGTGTCTCAGCCCTGGATCCAACTCTGCTTCGCCAGGCTTCGACATCCACCGCCACACTGCCCACTCGCCCACTGCCCCACCGAATCCCCATGGGTCACGGCCTCGGGTGGCGATTAATCACAACAGCTACTGCTACCACCGCCTTGTTGTCATGCCAGCATTGGTCTTTCTATGCTGACCACGGCGGCACCAATCCGGCGTCGTTTTCCTTCATGGGGCGTGGTCCTTGAGCTATACTTATTCCGCTTTGTATGGCCTCCCAACGAAAGTCCATTGATGACGTGTCCTCGGACGCCATTCCCCTTACTGAATGCTTCATTGTGAGCCCTTCGATGCCATCCATACGCCCCTGCCCATTGTGGTACATCATCCCCAGTGATGCTGCTCAAGATCTTATCATGGTTGTGATTGTGTTGCTATGAGTTTTGTGCTCTTTGTGTTGTCTTGGTTCGTCTTTGCTCAATGATGGTGCAATATGCCTCACAAGCTTGATAATCGTTCTGATTTCCTATGGCGGAGCTCCAGGTCAAGGTTCGTGTTTGTTATGGTACTTGTTGATTATGGACGCTCTTGAGTTACGCCATAGGGTCGGGGTCGGTAATGCACGCCTGTGTGTTTGGTTGTTTGCAAAGTTATAGTATTGTGATCCCTCAAGGGTACCCCACATCTACTTGTGTCTCTCGTGATGATGGTTGTCTTCTCGCTAGGTCGTGCCTTGTCCAGGGCCCCCATTTTTCTCATCATTTACCCTTGTTCTTGTATGGTTTTTAGCTTTGTTTTGTTGGGTAATGTAGCATGCAATTTCAAAAAAATTCCTACGATCACACAAGATCTATCTAGGAGATGCATAGCAACGAGAGGGAGAGTGTGTCCATGTACCCTCGTAGACCGAAAGCGGAAGCGTTATATTAACACGGTTGACGTAGTCGAACGTCTTCATGATCCAACCAATCCAAGTACCGAACGTACGGCACCTCCGTGTTCAGCACACGTTCAGCTCGATGACGTCCCTCGAGCTCTTGATCCAGCAGAGGGTCGAGGGAGAGTTCCGTCAGCATGACGGCGTCGTGACGGTGATGGTGATCTGATCCGTGCAGGGCTTTGCCTAAGCACTATGACGCTATGACCGGAGGAGTAAACTATGGAGGGGGGTACCGCACACGGCTAAGAGAATTCTTGGTGTGTCTTTGGGGTGCCCCTTGCCCACGTATATAAAGGGGGGAGGAGAGAGGCCTGCGGCCAGGAGGGGCGCGCCATGGGGGGAGTCCTACTTGGACTCCTAGTCCAAGTGGGATCCCCCCCCCCCATTTACTTTCTCTACCGGAGGGAAAGGGAAGGAGATGGAGAGGGAAAGGCAAGGGGGGCGCCGCCCCCTCCTCCTTGTCCTATTCTGACTCCCTAGGAGGGGGGCGTGCGGCCACCCCCCGCAGGCTTCCCTCTCTCTCCCTTAGGCCCATGTTGGCCCAACACTTCCCCGGGGGGTTCCGGTAACCCCTCAGTACTCTGGTAAAATACCCAAATCACTCGGAACCATTCCGATGTCCGAATACAACCTTCCAATATATGAATCTTTACCTCTCAACCATTTCGAGACTCCTCGTCCTATCCGTGATCTCATCCGGGACTCCGAACAAACTTCGGTCACCAAAACACATAACTCACAATACAAATCGTCATCGAACGTTAAGCGTGCGGACCCTACGGGTTCGAGAACTATGTAGACATGACCGAGACACATCTTCGGTCAATAACAAATAGCGGAACCTGGATGCTCATATTGGCTCCAACATATTCTACGAAGATTGTCGGTGTCAAAACCGGCGGATCTCGGGTAGGGGGTCCCGAACTGTGCGTCTAAGGTGGATGGTAACAGGAGGCAAGGGACACAATGTTTACCCAGGTTTGGGCCCTCACAATGGAGGTAAAACCCTACTTCCTGCTTGATTGATCTTGATGATATGAGTAGTACAAGAGTTGATCTACCATGAGATCGTAGAGGCTAAACCCTACAAGCTAGCCTATGGTATGATTGTTGTTGTCCTACGGACTAAACCCTCCGGTTTATATAGACACCGGAGGGGGCTAGGGTTACACAGAGTCGGTTACAATGGGAGGAGATCTACATATCCGTATCGCCAAGCTTGCCTTCCACGCCAAGAGAGTCCCATCCGGACACGAGACGAAGTCTTCAATCTTGTATCTTCATAGTCCAACAGTCCGACCAAAGGATATAGTCCGGCTGTCCGGATACCCCCTAATCCAGGACTCCCTCAGTAGCCCCCGAACCTGGCTTCAATGACGATGAGTCCGACACGCAGATTGTCTTCGGCATTACAAGGCGGGTTCTTCTTCAAACCCCGAATACCTGTTAAATAGTGTCCGACTTCTCATAAATACTTGCGCTTCTTGGCTTCCACGCCCAATAATGACCATCTTCCACGTATCGAACGAATGCGAGAAGCCAGGGCATTTTTACATTTACCACCCTAGCTATGTGAACAAACCGCCTACTTAAAGAGACGGGGATTCTCAAATCCAAATCACACCATTCCTCAACGAGCATTCACCGGAGCGCGCCTGAGCGAAATCCATCCCAACATGGCCGGCCAGCGCAGCTCCTCCTCTCGCTCCCATAGCCCTAAGCCCGGAGATTGGATGAAGTGTTCCGTACCGCATAGCCAACTAGTGAAGCTACAGACCCAGGGATTCCTCCCCCCAGCGTACACGGTCCCTGTTCGAGCCGGGCTCGCCACCTATAATGGCGGAGAGCAAGCGGAGAGCTTTCCTGACCCCTCCACGGGGGAGCGGGTATGCCTCGTTCCTTATTTATTAAGGGGACTCGGATTTCCAATCCATCTGTTCCTACGAGGACTCCTGGAGTTTCACGGCCTCCAATTGCATAATCTCACCCCTGCCTCCATATTACACATCGCTGGTTATGTGGCCCTTTGCGAGCTATTTCTGGGCTGCGAAGCTCATTTCGCGTTGTGGAAAAGGCTATTCTGCCTTGTGCCCCGTACACAGAGGGGCTCAATATTTCAAGTGGGCGGAGCCGAAATATGGCGCATCGCCGGGACCGGATACCTATCCGGTACCCCGAAGAAGACGTCCGAAGACTGGTCTTCAGAGTGGTTCTATATAGAGGACGTCCCTCTTCCGGATCCTATCTGGGTTGGCCTTCCTGAGTTCAATAATGCTCCTCTGAAGAAGCGCCTAAACTGGAGACCAAGGAGCCCTCAGGAGGAAGATGATAGAGACGTTTCTTACCTGATGGGTCGGATAAAGACGCTGGCTCTATCAAGACTGACTACAACCGAGGTTATGTCAATATGCATTATGCGAGGAGTACAGCCGCTTCAATATCGAGGCCACCCTATGTGGGATTTTAACGGGGAAGATGATGCCACCCGCTGCGGCCGTAAGGGGCCGGACTCAGCTGCCGCTCTGGCAAAAATTCTGCCCGGTCTGTACAAGGGAGAGGAAGAGGAGTTCCTCCGCATCAAGCCGCGGGACGGATCCTCCATGTACAATCCTCCGAGCTGGGTAAGCTGCCGCTTTTTATACCCATCTTTTTCGCATTTTTGCAATAAATATTTCATCTCGCCGTTTCACTGCAGGAGCTGCGTAAAGCCGTAGGGGGGATCAGCAACCCACCTCCACAACCAGAGGATCCCGAACGGTCCCACGACCCCGGCCTCAAAGAAGATCCGGACGTATTTGTGGAGCTGATTGACAGAATATTCTATCAATTAAGCTATGACGAGGCCATGGTGGGTATCACAGCCGACTATCCCGGACTACTCCCTGCTTCATGGGTAAGTGAGACCAGAGTCCCGACCTTTGAGAAGAATCCCTTTGTACGCCCTTCACCTACCGTATTTGTACGGTGTTTTACAGGGAAGGTCCTCCGGACACCATGCCGAGCCCGTGGCGGGTTGCCAACAAGGGGTGCCGAGGCCAGGCAGGCTGAAAAGGAAAGCGGCTCGGACTGAGATGCCGGGGCGTATGATATAAAACCTTGCTCCGTGGGTGTTGTCTTTAAAAACATAATAACACCCATGTTTCCCAGAAGGAAAAGCACTCGTCGGACTATATCCGGAGAAGTTGCCGATCACGCCTCCATTAGCCGGGCTCCAGGGCCGGACACGGAGGCGGGGCACGCGTCGGACGTTCCTCCAACAGAGGATGCGGATAAAATATCCGCTACAAATTCCAAAGTGGAGAGCGCCATGAATCACAGGCGTCGCCAGGCCGTACTCCGTGACGCTTGTTTCTCTCAAGAGGCGTTTAACGCCTTCAACTCGGGAGATGCGTACATCCGTGCCGCTCAAAACGGTCTTGCCACAGCCACGGACCAGTATGTAAAGGATATACGGGTAAGAAAATTTGATGATTATATATATCGGTAGCCCCTGAAACTTGAAACAGTTGGCACAACTGATTTAAGGATCATTATTGATGCAGGTTCTTATAGAGAAGAATACCCAATTGTCTCAAGAGCTGGAAGAATGCAAGGCCTAGCTACGGGCCGTAGTGGCCGCATTGAAGGAGTCCGAGAAGTCCCCTTTTGGTAACACCTGCTTTAAAGAATGACGGGTACCATATAGGATGCGGCATGCACGCAGTTCTGACAACAAATATTGCAGATGGCGCCGGAGTGAATCCGGATGAGCAACATGTCATACGACAGCTAAAGGCTGGCGAGCGCATGCTTACAAAGGTTAGGCAGGAGAAAAACGATCTCCAAGATGCCAATACCCAGCTGAGCGTGGAACTAAAGGATGTTCGCGCCCAGCTGTCGGACTCCGTGAAGGAGAACAAGCGGATTTGACGCGGCATTTTCAGTAAGTGCTTGAGCGAACTTTTTTAAAAAGAGTTCGGCGAAGAAGCCAGCTAACAGAGCTATGTCTGCAGGTATGCTGACGGGTCGTCCCGCGAATGAGATGCCCGGGTCTGCTGGTGATCTTCTACCAGAGCTCTCACAACTGCACGAACAAGTTCGGCAGGTGATGCAAGGTATTGCCCAGGCCTTGTGGCCATCCGTCTCCCTGCCCGAAGGCCTTGGAGAGCTCGCGGAGAAGCTCAAGGGAGCGCAGCGGCGCTTCCAATTATGGAAGGTATCGGCCTGCCGTCAAGGTGCCAGAGAAGCCTGGGCCATGGTGAAGATGCGGTATACCAAGGCTGACCCAAACCACATGGCCGAGGTCGGACCTATGGGGCCCGATGGGAAAGAAATCCCTGTCAGTTTGGTGTATCACCAAGTAGAGTTAGCCGCAAAGTATTCCCAACAGGATTGTAGGCTAGACAGCCTGTTGGATGGTATAGAAGAAGAATTTACGCAGTCTAAGTGACTTTGTAATTTAAATGACATGTAGAATGTCTCTAGCCGGATTGTAAATCATTTGTCATGGCGGACCTTTTCGCTTCGACCTCTGGACCCGATAGTCCGGAGTGTATCCAAATACCCGCTCAGTTATGTAAAAACCGGGGTATGCGTGGAAACCAGGCGTAGGGGTCATAAGTGCTTGAACAGACAAGTACCCAACTAGTTATGTTATATTACATGGGTAGTAAGAAACATCTTCCAGGGAGAATAGTTCCGTTAAGGGTTCCTTTCCCTGGGTACGCATGCCCTAATGTGCATGTCCGAGCTGCGAGAAGAGACGCAGGCAAAAACATCTAGGGGCAAGTGGAAAAAAAAGTCAACTTTTATTCACCGACCAAATATTCCCTTAAGAATGCTAGCTTTCGGCTTCACCCAGTCTAAGGTACACATCCGGCTGACCCGGCAGTAACAATCACAGAGGTGCTCCCCTTATGCCCTAGCCGAATTAACGGGAACGTAGGGCATAAATACAAGAGCCAGGCAACCCAGCTTGGCCAAAACTTAAGTCATATCGATGCATATAGTGGCGAAAAAAGGAACATGCGGAAGAATAACACATGTGCGGGGCATGAAGCCCATGAAATAATTAAGCTTCTGTGCAAGAAGCCCCCAGAGTGCGGCTGGCGCATCAAGATTGTGTAGTCAGAACACATTTTAGCCTTTCAAGGCCTCGAAAGAAAAAGGGGAAGAAAGAAAGAAAGAAAAGACAGATAACAAATGTATAAAAATTTGACAGAGGTAAGGAGACGAACACGGAGTTGGGCACTAGGCATAGAATCTTTGGAGTCTGGCTGCGTTCCATGGATTTGGCTCGAGTCGATTGTCCGATGCATCCCGCAGACGGTACGCTCCACCGGTCAGAACCCGGTCAATAGCGAAGGGACCTTCCCATTTGGGCTTGAGCTTGTCCTTTTTCTTCTCCAGTAGGCGTAGAACGAGTTCGCCAACATTATAAGTTTTGACCCGTACTTCTCTGCTTTGGTATCTTCTAGCCTGTTGCTGATAGAATGCGGAACGGGCTTTTGCCACGTCATGCTCCTCCTCGAGGGCGTCCAAACTGTCCTGCCGATCAAGCTCGGCCTCTCTTTCTTCATACATGCGCACTCGAGGTGAGTCATGAATTATGTCGCAGGGCGGAACCGCCTCTGCGCCATACACCATAAAGAACGGTGTGTATCCGGTAGTGCGATTCGGCATGGTCCGCAGCCCCCAGAGTACGGAGTCGAGCTCCTCTACCCAGTGCGTGTTAGATTCCTTTAAGGACCGCACTAATCTGGGTTTGATGCCGCTCATGATAAGACCACCTGCTCGCTCGACTTGACCGTTAGTTTGTGGATGATAGACAGAAGCATAATCGAGCTTGATGCCCATGTTGCTGCACCATAGTTTCACCTCGTCGGCAGTGAAGTTTGTGCTGTTGTCAGTGATGATGTTGTGGGGGACACCATAACAGTGTACAACCCCGGATAAGAAGTCTATCACTGGTCCGGATTCGGCCGTTTTAACAGGTTTGGCTTCTATCCATTTGGTGAATTTATCCACCATTAGCAGTAAGTATTTTTTTTATGGGTTCCCCCTTTAAGGGGTCCAACCATGTCAAGCCCCCAGACCGCAAAAGGCCGGGTAATGGGGATTGTTTGTAGGGCGACAGGTGGCATATGGCTTTGGTTTGCGAAAAGCTGGCAACCGACGCAGCGTTGGACCAAGTCCTATGCATCTGCCCGGGCCGTCGGCCAATAAAATCCTATACAGAAGGCCTTACTTACGAGGGCCCGGACTGCGGCGTGGTGCCCGCCGAGTCCGGCATGGATTTCTAGTAGAAGCTTCCACCCTTCCTCTTCAGAGATGCACCTTTGAAGGACTCCGGTGGTGCTTTTCTTATAGAGCTCTCCCTCGTGGACCTTGTAAGCTTTAGATCACCGCACAATGCAGCGTGCCTCATTATGGTCCTCGGGAAGTTCCTGCCTGGTTAGGTAGGCCAGGAATGGTTCAGTCCATGGGGCGATGACGGCCATTATTACGTGGGCTGAAGGTGTTATTTCGGTGGCAGAGCCACCGATTATGTCAGAGTGTTCGGTATCTGGCATTGTAGCCGGGTCCGGGCTGTTGTTGCTGGTTTCCCCTTCCCATACCACGGATGGCTTAAACAGCCTTTCCAAGAATATGTTGGGTGGGACCGGATCGCGCTTAGCGCCGATATGGGCGAGGATATCTGCCGCCTGATTTTTTTCCCGAGCCACATGGTGGAATTCGAGCCCCTCGAACCGAGATGACATCTTGAGGACGGCATTGCGATAAGCCGCCATTTTCGGATCTTTAGCGTCGAAGTCTCCATTTATTTGGGATATTGCGAGGTTCGAGTTCCCGCGCACCTCCAGGCGTTGAATGCCCATGGAAACTGCCATCCGGAGACCATATAACAGGGCCTCGTATTCGGCTGCATTGTTGGAGTCTGTGTACAGTATTTGGAGTACATATTGGACTGTATCTCCGGTAGGGGACGTCAGGACGACGCCAGCCCCTAGACTGGCCAGCATTTTAGAGCTGTCGAAGTGCATAATCCAAGTGAAGTATGCGCCGTACTCTTTAGGGAGTTCGGCTTCTGTCCATTCGGCGACGAAATCGGCCAATACCTGCGACTTAATAGCTCGCCGAGGTTTATATGTTATATCGAACGGGAGGAGCTCAATGGACCATTTGGCAATCCGGCCTGTGGCGTCGCGGTTGTTTATTATGTCGTTCAGTGGCACTTCCGAGGCCACTGTAATTGAACACTCTTGAAAGTAGTGTCGTAGTTTCTAGGATGCCATGAATACCGCATACACTATCTTTTGATAATGCGGGTACCGTGATTAGCATGGAGTGAGGACAGTGGATACATAATATACCGGCTTTTGAAGGGGGAATTTATGTCCGTCCGTTTCTCGTTCGACGACGAGCACTGCGCTTACGACTTGATGAGTCGCCGCTATATATAGCAGCATTGGTTCGTCGATGTTTGGCATGGCCAGGATTGGGTTGGTGGCCAGTATGGCTTTTATTTCTTCCAATCCGGCCGTGGCAGCATCCGTCCACTCGAAGTGTTCGGTGCACCGAAGAAGGTGATAAAGGGGTAGTGCCTTTTCTCCTAATCGGGAGATAAAGCGGCTTAAGGCCGCAATGCATCCAGTCAATTTCTGGATTTGTTTGAGGTCTGTTGGGGTGGCCAACTGTGACATGGCTCGGATTTTAGCCGGATTTGCCTCAATTCCTCCACTGGAGACGATGAAACCCAGGAGCTTTCCGACGGGCACGCCGAAAACGCATTTTTCCGGATTGAGCTTGATGTCGTATGTTTGGACGTTGTTGAACGTGAGCCTCAAGTCGTCTATTAAAGAGTCGACGTGTCTGGTTTTGATGACCACGCCGTCTACGTATGCTTCCACTGTTTTGCCGATCTGCTTTTCTAGGCATGTCTGAATCATGCGTTCATACGTTGCACCGGCGTTCTTAAGCCTGAAAGGCATTGTGTTGAAACAGAAGGGGTCGTATGGCGTGATAAATGCCATTGCGACTTGGTCAGACTCCGCCATCTTGATTTGGTGGTAGCCGGAGTACGCGTCGAGGAAGCACAATGAGTCGTGTCCCGCGGTGGCGTCGATAATTTGATCAATGCGGGGGTGGGGGAAGGGATCCTTTGGGCAAGCTTTATTGAGGTCTTTGAAATCGACACATAGGCGCCAGGATTTGTCCTTATTTGGTACCATCACCAGGTTTGCCAGCCAGTCCGGGTGTTTTATTTCTCTGATGAATCCGGCCTCCAATAACTTGGCTAGCTCCTCACCCATAGCTTGTCGCTTAGGTTCAGAAAAACGCCGAAGAGTCTGCTTGACCGGCTTGAATCCTTTTAGAATGTTAAGGCTATGCTCGACGAACCTGCGTGGGATTCCTGGCATATCTGATGGGTGCTAGGCAAATATATCCCAGTTCTCGCGCAGGAACTCCCATAGTGCGGCGTCCACAACGGGGCTTAACTGTGCCCCAATTGAGGCTGTTTTGGTAGGGTCCGTTGGGTGGACTTGGAATTTGACTATTCCGTCCGCTGGTTTGAAAGAGGTGGACTTGGATCTCTTGTCGAGTATCACGTCGTCCCTGTCCACAGTCGAGCGTAGCGTAGTTAACTCCTCTGCCGCTAGGGCTTCGGATAGTGCCTCGAGGGCTAGTGCGGCTATTTTGTTTTCAGCGCGGAGCGCTATGTCCGGATCACTAGCTAGAGTGATAATTCCATTGGGCCCAGGCATTTTGAGCTTCATGTACCCATAATGGGGTATAGCTTGGAAGATCGTGAATGCCTCCCGCCCTAGAAGGGTGTGCTATCCGCTACTGAACAGGGCCACTTGCAATGTGATTTCTTCGAACCTGTAATTTTCCGGTGTGCCGAATACCACATCTAGTGTGATTTTCCTAGCGCAATGTGCCTCCCGACTGGGGATGATTCCTCTAAAGATTGTGCTGCTTTGCTCAATGCGGTTCCAGTCTATTTCCATTTTTTGAAGAGTTTCCTCGTAAATGAGGTTTAATCCGCTGTCGCCGTCCATGAGCACTTTAGTGAGCCGAAAGCCGTCCACAATTGGACTAAGGACTAATGCGGCTGGTACTCGGGTTGTTCAGAATTTAGGTTCGTCACTGGCTTTGAAGGTGATAGCCGTGTCAATCCATGGATTTATTGCTGCCACCTGGCAGATCTTGGCAAGGCTGCGGAGTGCTCGCTTGCGCCTATTATTTGAGGCGAATGTCTCGAAGACTATTAAAACTGTATTGTAATCCACGGGATGTTACTCTACGGTGTTTTGAATGAGGAGATCCTCGCCGCTCTTAGCAACCTGCCGGAGTACCCAACATGCTCTAAGGCTGTGTGTTGGTGTGGTATCCACCGTACTGTGAATTTTGCAGGGTCCGTTAAGCCATCCCTCCAATACGGTTCCATGCCATGTAGTGGGCTTTTGCTTTTTTGCGACTGAATCGGGTGACTTACGAGGGTGCACCCTTTTAATTCGAACTGGGTGTTTAGCCAACGCCGGGTTATCCCAAAATTTTGTTTCGGTTTTCCAGGCACTTTCCATCGCATAGTACTTCCGTGCTATGGCCGCCAAGTCAGCGAAGTGTGCTATGTTGCGGCGGCTTATGGCGCTAAGGATTCCCTTGTCTGTGCAATTATTGTAGAAGAGTGAAATTGCGTCTTCCTCACGACAGTCCTTGACCTTGTTCAATACGAGGAGGAATCTGGCCCAGTAGTGATGTACTGTTTCCTGGGGCTCTTGTCTAATGTGGGAGAGATCGCTTGTATCTGGGTGGGTGGGCGGATTTGAGTCCGGACCCTGACCCGATCTGAGACTCAGGGGCATGGGAGTTTCTGATCTTGGAAGTTCGGGCTCCGGGATGTCGCCCGATAGGTCTGGCCCACTGCCTGATTCTAGGCTTGAGGCTTGGGCGATGTCCTTCCGTAGACGGGTATCCGGCTCGGAGAGCTCTGGAATTCGGACATAGTTTGTCCTCAAGATAGAGGAAAAATTGCCGCATTGTTCCTCCACCACCGCTACCTGATGGGTGACTGACGGAGAGTTAATCTCCCTTTGGTCGGGTTTAAGCCCAATCCGCTCGTAGTCCGTAGCGACTCCCAAAGCGGCGATGTGATCCAAGAGCTCGTTTAGGGAGGAGAGCTCAATTGGATCTATCTGCTCGGCAAGTTCCGAGCTGACGTGGAGGTTGTTTTCGATGACCCGAGAAGTCAGTGTCGGCACCACAGCCGAACGGGTGGTCATGACGAAACCGCCTAGCCGGAGAGTCTGGCCGACAGCCAGGGCTCCCCCAGAGCTGACGCTGTCCTTGACAACGAGACGAGACATCCTTCCTTACGGTGACGGCACAGCGGAACTCTCAATGAAAGAACCAATGTCGGTGTCAAAACCGGCGGATCTCGGGTAGGGGGTCCCGAACTGTGCGTCTAAGGTGGATGGTAACAGGAAGCAAGGGACACAATGTTTACCCAGGTTCGGGCCCTCGCGATGGAGGTAAAACCCTACTTCCTGCTTGATTGATCTTGATGATATGAGTAGTACA
Organism: Aegilops umbellulata; assembly: GCA_032464435.1. Lineage (NCBI taxonomy): Eukaryota > Viridiplantae > Streptophyta > Magnoliopsida > Poales > Poaceae > Aegilops > Aegilops umbellulata. The sequence continues at coordinate 476,583,315 of CP136054.1, forward strand.
AGAGTTGATCTACCACGAGATCGTAGAGGCTAAACCCTAGAAGCTAGCCTATGGTATGATTGTTGTTGTCGTACGGACTAAACCCTCCAGTTTATATAGACACCTGATACGTCTCCAATGTATCTATAATTTTTGATTGCTCCATGCTACTTTATCTACGGTTTTAGGCAATATTGGGCTTTATTATCCACTTTTATATTATTTTTGGGACTAACCTATTAACCGGAGGCCCAGCCCAGATTTTCTGTTTTATGCCTATTTCAGTATTTCGAGGAAAAGGAATATCAGACGGAGTCAAAACGGAACGAAATCAACTGGAGAAGTTATTTTTGGAAGGAAACCCACCTAATGGACTTGGACCCCACGTCAGAAGAGCCACGAGGCGGTCACGAGGGTGGAGGGCGCGCCCTCCCCCTGGGCGCGCCCCTGCCTCGTGGGGCCCCCGTAGCTCCACCGACGTTCCCCCTTCACCCATATATACCGTCGTACCCTAAAACTTCCAGAACAGAAGATAGATCGGGAGTTCCGCCGCCGCAAGCCTCCAGAACCACCAAAAACCAATCGGGACCCCTTTCCGGTACCCTGCCGGAGGGGGATCCATCTCCGGTGGCCATCTTCATCATCCCGGCGCTCTCCATGACGAGGAGGGAGTAGTTCACCCTCGGGGCTGAGGGTATGTACCAGTAGCTATGTGTTTGATCTCTCTCTCTCTCGTGTTCTCTCTCGTGTTCCTCTATGGCACGATCTTGATGTATCCCGAGCTTTGCTATTGTAGTTGGATCTTATGATGTTTCTCCCCCTCTACTCCTTTGTGATGAATTGAGTTTCCCCTTTTGAAGTAATCTTATCGGATTGAGTCTTTATGAGAACACTTGATGTATGTCTTGGTGATCAACTTGCGGGTTTCGTGACATTGGGAACCTATGCATAGGGGTTCGCACACGTTCTTGATTCTCCGGTAGAAACTTTGGGGCGCTCTTTGAAGTACTTTTATGTTGGTTGGATAAATCTGAGATTGTGTGATGCATATCGTATAATCATGCCCACGGATACTTGAGGTGACAATGGAGTATCTAGGTGACATTAGGGTTTTGGTTGATTTGTATCTTAAGGTGTTATTCTAGTAAAAACTCCAGGGTTGTTTGTGACACTTATAGGAATAGCCCAACAGATTGATTTGAAAGAATAACTTTGTGGTGGTTTCGTACCCGACCATAATCTCTACGTTTGTTCTCCGCTATTAGTGGCTTTGGAGTGACTCTTTGTTGCATGTTGAGGGCTTGTCATATGTTCTATCTATGTTATTATTGTTGAGTGAACTTGCACTAGCGAAAGTATGAACCCTAGGCCTTGTTTCCTATCATTGCAATACCGTTTACGTTCACTTTTACCACTTGTTACCTTGCTGTTTTTATATTTTCAGTTTACAAAAACCTATATCTTCTATCCATATTGCACTTGTATCACCATCTCTTCGCCGAACTAGTGCACCTATACAATTTACCATTGTATTGGGTGTGTTGGGGACACAAGAGACTCTTTGTTATTTGGTTGCAGGGTTGCTTGAGAGAGACCATCTTCATCCTCACGCCTCCTACGGATTGATAAACCTTAGGTCATCCACTTGAGGGAAATTTGCTACTGTCCTACAAACCTGTGCACTTGCAGGCCCAACAACGTCTACAAGAAAAAGGCTGTGTAGTAGACATCAAGCTCTTTTCTGGCGCCGTTGCCGGGGAGGCAAGGTAAGTGAAGGTATATCTTTAGATCTTGCAATCGAATCTTTTTGTTTCTTGTTTTAGCACTAGTTAGTTTATAAAAGAAAACTACAAAAAAATGGAATTGAGTCTGTCTCATATGCTTCACCTTTATAATATCTTTCGTGAGTATGATGGAAAGGATAATTGTGCTCAAGTGCTAGAAGAAGAGATCTTTAAAATGTTTGGCAGTAAATCTTTGAATAATGAGCATGATTGCAATGTTGTTAGTATGAATTCCTTGAATATTCATGATGATAATGATATGCAAAGCCACAAGCTTGGGGAAGCTATGTTTGATGAAAATGATATTTTTTGTCCCCCAAGCTTTGATGAGCAAATTTACTATGATGAAAGCATGCCTCCTATCTATGATGATTATTGTGATGACACGTATTCTTTAAAGAATAATGATAACCATGAAACTTGTCATCTTGATCTTAATTTTCAATCACATGATAGTTATTTTGTTGAGTTTGCTCCCACTATTGTTCATGAGAAGAATTTTGCTTATGTTGGGAGTAATAAAATTTCTTTGCAAGTAGATCATGAAAAGAATGCTTTAGGTGCTGGTTATATTGTTGAATTAATTCATGATGCTACTGAAAATTATTATGAGGGAGTGCTTATAGGAATAGCAATAATGTCAAGTTTCCTCTCTATGTGCTTAACATCTTGAAGTTATGCTTGTTTTACCTTCCTATGCAAGTTGATTCTTGTTCCCATAAGTTGTTTGCTCACAAACTCCCTATGCATAGGAAGTGGGTTAGACTTAAATGTGCTAGTCATATTCTTCATGATGCTCTCTTTATGTTTCAATTCTTATCTTTTATGTGAGCATTATTGAAATCATCATGCCTAGCTAGGGGCGTTAAACGATAGCGCTTGTTGGGAGGCAACCCAATTTTATTTTAGTTTCTTTCTTTTTGGTTCTGTTTAGGAATAGATAATCCATCTAGCCTCTGTTTAGATGTGGTTTTATGTTTTAATTAGTGTTTGTGCCAAGTAGAACCTTTGGGAAGACTTGGGTGAAGTCTTTATGATCATGCTGTAAAAAACAGAAACTTTAGCGCTCACGAGATTAGCTAGAACTTTTTACTGCAGAGTGCTATTTAGTTGATTCTTTTTGCATATGATTACTAGACAAATTCCTCAGGTCCACCAATTTATTTTAGAATTTTTGGAGTTCCATAAGTTTTAGTTAGTTACATATTACTACAGACTGTTCTGTTTTTGACAGATTCTGTTTTCATTGTGTTGTTTGCGTATTTTGATGAATCTATGGCTAGTAAAATAGTTTATAAACCATAGAGAAGTTGGAATACAGTAGTTTTAACACCAATATAAATAAAGAATGAGTTCATTACAGTACCTTGAAGTGGTGTTTTGTTTTCTTTCGCTAACGGAGCTCACGAGTTTTCTGTTAAGTTTTGTGTTGTGAAGTTTTCAAGTTTTGGGTAAGGCTTCAATGGACTATGGAATAAGGAGTGGCAAGAGCCTAAGCTTGGGGATGCCCAAGGCACCCCAAGGTAATATTCAAGGACAACCAAGAGCCTAAGCTTGGGGATGCCCCGGATGGCATCCCCTCTTTCATCTTCGTTCATCGGTAACTTTACTTGGAGCTAATTTTTATTCACCACATGATATGTGTTTTGCTTGGAGCGTCATTTTATTTTCTTTAGATTTGCTTGCTGTTTGAATAAAATACCAAAATCTGAAATTTTTAAATGAGAGAGAGTCTTCACATAGTTGCATAATAATTATTTAGCTACTCATTGATCTTCACTTATATCTTGTTGGAGTAGTTTGTCATTTGCTCTAGTGCTTCACTTATATCTTTTAGAGCACAATGGTGGTTTTATTTTGAAGAAATAGATGAACTCTCATGCTTCACTTATATTATTTTAAGAGTCGTTAATAGCATGGTAATTTGCTTAATGTTAATATACTTAGTGTTCAAGATATGTGAAACTTTCTTTTGAGTGAATTGAATACTAACACTACTAGAAAAACAGCTACTAATGGCGCACCTATTTTGGCCATTAATGGCGCATCACCGGTGCGCCATTACTAGCACGCCATTAGTAATTTTTACTAATGGCGCACCACTGGTGCGCCATTAGTATCTGGTATACTAATGGCGCACCACTGGTGCGCCATTAGTATAGGCCACGGTGCGCCATTAGTATGCCTCCCAGGGGCCATGTATACCCAGGTGCGTTGGCATACTAATGGCGCACGACAACGAGATGCGCCATTAGTAACTTTCGCATACTAATGGCGCACTGTTTAGTGATGCGCCATTAGTGATGCGCCATTTTGAATCTAGATCTGGATCGTGATTTTTTGCCCATTTTTTGCTCGTTTTTTTTGCTCGTTTTTTGGCACGACATTATTTCAAATTTTGTTCCTGTTTTTGGATCTTGTACATTCTTTTGCCGGAGAGGAGGGAGGAGGAGCTCACCGGAGAGAAGGGAGGAGGAGCTCACCGGAGAGGAGGGAGGAGGAGCTCACCGGAGAGGAGGGAGGAGGAGCTCACCGGAGAGAAGGGAGGAGGAGCTCACCGGAGAGGAGGGAGGAGGAGCTCACCGGAGAGGAGGGAGAAGAAACCGTGAGGGGAGGGGAGGGGAGGAGAGGAGGGAGGAGGAGGTCGCCGGAGAGGAGGGAGGAGGAGGTCGCCGGAGAGGAGGAGGAGGTCGCCGGAGAGGAGGAGGAGGAGGTCGCCGGAGAGGAGAGGAGGAGGGTAAGGGAAGATGGAGTGGAGGAGAGGAGGAGATGGAGTGGAGGAGAGGAGAGGAGGAGATGAAGTGGAGGAGAGGTGGAGTGGAGGGGAGGAGGTGCGCCCAGCCATATATACGACATACTAATGGCGCACCATGGGCAGGTGCGCCATTAGTAACTTTATTTTATTTTGTTGACTTATTTTGAATTTTGAAGGCGGGAAGATACTAATGGCGCACCATGGGCAGGTGCGCCATTAGTAACTTTTTTTTATTTTGTTGACTTATTTTGAATTTTGAAGGCGGGAAGATACTAATGGCGCACCGTGGGCAGGTGCGCCATTAGTAAGTTTGAATTTTTTTGCCTCTTGAGATCTTAAAAGCCTCGTATCTTTTTTTCTGTTAGGTTTTTGAGGATTTTGGAAATGTTTAACGGGGTTCCCCCAGTTAAATTTGGATGTAACTTTTCAAGTAGATGATTTTTCATATAAAAAACTTTTTCATCCGAGTTAGTATGCAAAAGTTATGCCCATTTTTACAAATTCTCGCGAGATTTTGCAAATGAAGTCGAAATTCATATTTGCAAAATTTCCCAACAACTAGACCACATATCACATGGGAAACTTATTTTCTTTTATTTTTTTGACATTTTCATCATTTTCTTTTACTTTTTTTAAACTGAAAAGGCGATCCACGGGGGGGGGGGGGGTTGCATTCGGTGGAAGTGGTAAAACTGCTAAGTGCAGTATTTATAGACGTACCCTTTAGTCGCGGTCCGCCTCCCCAACCGGGACTAAAGGATTTTGGCGCCGCTTTCGTTCCCGCGCAGAAAGACCCTTTAGTCGCGGTTGGGGACAACAACCGCGACTAAAGGGTACCCTTTAGTCGCGGTCCGCCTCCCCAACCGGGACTAAAGGGTCTGTGCTAGAACTGGCGCGGTGCGGTGGGATGTTTAGTTCCACCTCGCTAGCCGAGAGGCTTCGACAGTGGTTTATAAGCGCGGCTGCGCTCACCACTTCGAGCTCCTCTCAAATGCAGGCTTACGGGCCTATTCTGTCACTATGTGCCTGTGGGCCTACTGGGCCTTCTGCGGGCCTGAATCCTGGCCCTTTAATGGGTTTCTAGTCGTATTCAGGCCGTGGTGGCCCAGTAGGTGGCATATTTTCTGTTTTTCGTTTTCTTTTTTGCTTTATTTATTTTGTTTTTCTTCTTTTTTTCTTCCTTTTTTCCTTTTTCCTTTTTTCTTCTGTTTTTTCTTTTGTTTTTTTCTTCTGTTTTTTTCTTATGTTTTTCTTCTGTTTGTTTTTTTCTTCTGTTTTTCCATTTTTCTTCTGTTTTTTTCGTCCTTTTTCCTTCTTTCTTCTTCTTCCTTTTTCCTTTTAATGGTGGTGGCCAAGTTACTAATGGCGCACCGTGGCATGGTGCGCCATTACTAGTTCAACTAGTAATGGCGCACCACTCCCACGGTGCGCCATTAGTAGTTTTAAAAAAATTCAAAAAAAAGTTTTACAAATTTTTTTTACTAATGGCGCACCGTGGATGTGGTGCGCCATTACTAGTTCAACTAGTAATGGCGCACCATGCCACGGTGCGCCATTAGTAGTTCAACTAGTTTTGGCCAAGTTACTAATGGCGCACCGTGGATGTGGTGCGCCATTAGTATTTGGACACTAATGGCGTACCAACACATGATGCGCCATTAGTATATAGTAATGGCGCACCACATGTCTGGTGCGCCATTAGTGTCAATTCCATCTATAGCCCTTTTCCTAGTAGTGTAAGATAAATTTAATGCTTGATAATTGTTTTGAGATATGAAGGTAATAATATCAAAGTCGTGCTAGTTGATATTTGTGAACTTGATAAATACTTGTGTTGAAGTTTGCAAGTCCCGTGGCATGCACGTATGAGTAAAGTTGTGTAACAAATTTGAAGCATGAAGTGTACCTGGCTTGCGCATCCTTATGAGTGGCGGTCGGGGACGAGCGATGGTCTTTTCCTACCAATCTATCCCCCTAGGAGCATGCGCGTAGTACTTGATTTTTGATGACTTCTAAATTTTTGCAATAAGTATATGAGTTCTTTTGACTAATGTTGAGTCCATGGATTATACGCACTTTTACCTTTCCGCCATTTGCTAGCCTCTTCGGTACCGTGCATTGCCCTTTCTCACATTGAGAGTTGGTGCAAACTTCGCCGGTGCATCCAAACCCCGTGATATGATACGCTCTTTCACACATAAACCTCCCTATATCTTCCTCAAAACAGCCATCATACCTACATATCATAGCATTTCCATAGCCATTCCGAGATATATTGCCATGCAACTTCCACCATCATCATCATCATCATGACATGCTTTACTTTTGTCATATTGCCATTGCATGATCTTGTAGTTGACATCGTATTTGTGGCAAAGCCACCATGCATTATTTTTCATACATGTCACTCTTGATTCATTGCACCATCCCGGTACACCGCGGAGGCATTCATATAGAGTCATATCTTGTTCTATTATCGAGTTGTAATCATTATGTTGTAATCAATAGAAGTGTGATGATCATCATTATTAGAGAATTGCCCAATCAAAAAAAAGAGAAAGGCCAAAAAAAGAAAGGCCCAAAAAAAGAAAATAAAAAGGGCAATGCTACTATCTCTTTTTCCACACTTGTGCTTCAAAGTAGCACCTTGTTCTTCATGTAGTGAGTCTTATATATTGTGCTTCAAAGTAGCACCATGATTTTCATATAGTGTGTCTCATAAGTTGTCTTGTTCATACTAGTGGGAATTTTTCATAATATAACTTGGCTTGTATATTCCAATGACGGGCTTCCTCAAAATGCCCTAGGTCTTCATGATCAAGCAAGTTGGATGCACACCCACTAGTTTTCTTTTGTTGAGCATTCTTAGCTCTAGTGCATCCGTTGCATGGCAATCCCTACTCCTTGCATTAACATCAATTGATGGGCATCTCCATAGCTCATTGATTAGCCTCGTTGATGTGAGACTTTCTCCTTTTTTGTCTTCTCCACACAATCCCCATCATCATATTCTATACCACCCATAGTGCTATGTCCATGGCTCGCGCTCATGTATTGCGTGAAGGTTGAAAAAGTTTGAGATTATTTGAGTATGAAATAATTGCTTGGCTTGTCATCGGGGGTATAGAAGTTGGGAACATCTTTGTGTGACGGAAATGAAGCATAGCTTAACCATATGATTTTGTAGGGATGAACTTTCTTTGGCCATGCTATTTTGAGATGACATAATTGCTTAGTTAGCATTGCTTGAAGTATTATTATTTTTGTGTCAATATGAACTTTTGTCTTAAATCTTTCGGATCTGAATATTCATATCACAAGTAGGAAGAATTACATTGAAATTATGCCAAAGTATCACTCCGCATAAAAAATTCTAATTTTTATCATTTACCTACTCGAGGACGAGTAGGAATTAAGCTTGGGGATGCTCGATACGTCTCCAACGTATCTATAATTTTTGATTGCTCCATGCTACTTTATCTACTGTTTTAGGCAATATTGGGCTTTATTATCCACTTTTATATTATTTTTGGGACTAACCTATTAACCGGAGGCCCAGCCCAGATTTTCTGTTTTATGCCTATTTCAGTATTTCGAGGAAAAGGAATATCAGACGGAGTCAAAATGGAACGAAATCAACTGGAGAAGTTATTTTTGAAAGGAAACCCACCTGATGGACTTGGACCCCACGTCAGAAGAGCCACGAGGCGGTCACGAGGGTGGAGGGCGCGCCCTCCCCTGGGCGCGCCCCCTGCCTCGTGGGGCCCCCGTAGCTCCACCGACGTTCCCCCTTCATCCATATATACCGTCGTACCCTAAAACTTCCAGAACAGAAGATAGATCGGGAGTTCCGTCGCCGCAAGCCTCCAGAACCACCAAAAACCAATCGGGACCCCTTTCTTGTACCTTGCCGGAGGGGGGATCCATCTCCGGTGGCCATCTTCATCATCCCGGCGCTCTCCATGACGAGGAGGGAGTAGTTCACCCTCGGGGCTGAGGGTATGTACCAGTAGCTATGTGTTTGATCTCTCTCTCTCGTGTTCCTCTATGGCACGATCTTGATGTATCCCGAGCTTTGCTATTGTAGTTGGATCTTATGATGTTTCTCCCCCTCTACTCCTTTGTGATGAATTGAGTTTCCCCTTTTGAAGTAATCTTATCGGATTGAGTCTTTATGAGAACACTTGATGTATGTCTTGGTGATCAACTTGCGGGTTTCGTGACATTGGGAACCTATGCATAGGGGTTCGCACACGTTCTTGATTCTCCGGTAGAAACTTTGGGGCGCTCTTTGAAGTACTTTTATGTTGGTTGGATAAATCTGAGATTGTGTGATGCATATCGTATAATCATGCCCACGGATACTTGAGGTGACAATGGAGTATCTAGGTGACATTAGGGTTTTGGTTGATTTGTATCTTAAGGTGTTATTCTAGTAAAAACTCCAGGGTTGTTTGTGACGCTTATGGGAATAGCCCAACGGATTGATTTGAAAGAATAACTTTGTGGTGGTTTCGTACCCGACCATAATCTCTACATTTGTTCTCCGCTATTAGTGGCTTTGGAGTGACTCTTTGTTGCATGTTGAGGGCTTGTCATATGCTCTATCTATGTTATTATTGTTGAGAGAACTTGCACTAGCGAAAGTATGAACCCTAGGCCTTGTTTCCTATCATTGCAATACCGTTTACGCTCACTTTTACCACTTGTTACCTTGATGTTTTTATATTTTCAGTTTACAAAAACCTATATCTTCTATCCATATTGCACTTGTATCACCATCTCTTCGCCGAACTAGTGCACCTATATAATTTACCATTGTATTGGGTGTGTTGGGGACACAAGAGACTCTTTGTTATTTGGTTGCAGGGTTGCTTGAGAGAGACCATCTTCATCCTCATGCCTCCTACGGATTGATAAACCTTAGGTCATCCACTTGAGGGAAATTTGCTACTGTCCTACAAACCTGTGCACTTGCAGGCCCAACAACGTCTATAAGAAGAAGGTTGTGTAGTAGACATCGACACCGGAGGGGGCTAGGGTTACATAGAGTCGGTTACAATGGGAGGAGATCTACATATCCGTATCGCCAAGCTTGCCTTCCACGCCAAGAGAGTCCCATCCAGACACGAGACGAAGTCTTTAATCTTGTATCTTCATAGTCCAACAGTCCGACCAAAGGATATAGTCCGGCTGTCCGGATACCCCCTAATCCAGGACTCCCTCAAAGATCTTTATTGGTCAAACAGCATAACAACATACGTCATTCCCTTTGTCATCGGTATGTTACTTGCCCGAGATTCGATCGTCGGTATCCTCGTACCCAGTCCAATCTCGTTACCGGCAAGTCTCTTTACTCGTTCTGTAATGCATCATCCCGTAACTAACTCATTAGTCACATTGCTTGCAAGGCTTATAGTGATGTGCATTACCGAGAGGTCCCAGAGATACCTCCCCGATACACGGAGTGATAAATCCTAATCTTGATCTATGCCAACCCAACAAACACCTTCGGAGACACCTGTAGACCATCTTTATAATCACCCAGTTATGTTGTGTCGTTTGATAGCACACAAGGTGTTCCTCTGGTATTCGGGAGTTGCATAATATCATAGTCAGAGGAGTATGTATAAGTCATGAAGAAAGCAATAGCAATAAAACTAAACGATCATAGTGCTAAGCTAACTGATGGGTCTTGTCCATCACAGCATTCTCTAATGATGATCCCGTTTATCAAATGACAACACATGTCTATGGTCAGGAAACTTAACCATCTTTGATTAACGAGCTAGTCAAGTAGAGTCATACTAGGGACACTATGTTTTGTCTATGTATTCACACATGTACTAAGTTTCCAGTTAATACAATTCTAGCATGAATAATAAACATTTATCATGATATAAGGAAATATAAATAACAAATTTATTATTGCCTCTAGGGCATATTTCCTTCATGTTTCCCCCATAAATGGTTCAAATTATTAAAGATTTCGATTTGTTTCCCTAATAAACTGGATCAAAAAAATTTGTTGAATGAGATCAATTTCAAGTGGGAGCCCTCCACCCCCAATACCCCCCCCCCCCCGCGCGCGCGCGCTGATTGTTCAAAAAATGTTTATTTTTGTGTATTGTGGAACAATGCAAGTTACATGAAAAATTATTGAAATTTTCGGATAATCATTTCCTTAGATTTTTCCTTCATTTTCTTTCTTCTTTTGGGTAATACCAATGCATTTTATTCATTGTACCTTAGAATTATATTTGTTTTTGTTCTTATTTTTCTATTTTTATTATGTCCTTGGTTATTATTTCTTAGTATTTTTTGGTGTTGGATTTTCTCCTATATATGTGCATGCGACAACATATTTCATAATAATATTAAAGTTGCACTACTATATGCTTGTTCTTGCATTTTTTTGAACGGTGCAAGTTCTACAAAATCTGCTACATATTTAGTCCATCATTTTCTTTGATTTTTTTATTTGTTTCTTCTTCTTTTAGGGTAATACCAGTACAGTCATTTCATTATAGTAATAAATCTCCTTTTGTTTTTGTTTTATGATGTCTTTGTTTATTTATGCTTAGTCAAAAAAATATGTTGAATTTTCTCTAATATTTGTGCATGTGACAGTGTATTTGATGTTCCATCATGTGCCACACATTGGTTTTGTGTTAGGAAATCATATGTAGTTTTATTTTGTAAGTGATCTACTTCAATCAAAATAATTATTGAAGTTGCACTACTATATGCTTTTTATTGCATATTGCGGAACAATACAAATTCTACAATATCTATAACAAAAATTGTCACTTGCTTTCATTTTTTCTTTTTTTTTCTTTCTTCTTTTAGCGTAATAGCAATGAAATTAATTCATTCCACCTCCAGAAAATATTTCTTTTTTTATTATGTCTTCTTTATTCATGCTTAGTCGGTTTTTGGCCTTCGGATTTTTCCAATATTTGTGCATGTGACAACAAATTGATGTTTCAATAGTGTGCCACTACTTTGTTTTGTGTTAGAAACTTAAAATGGAATTCATTTTTAAGTGATCTACATTAGTTATAATGCTGAAGTTGCACTAATATATGGTTGGTAATGCATAAGTGGTTTTCTCTGCCCTCCCAACTAGGAAAAATGATTTAGGTGCCTCAACGTAGCCTTGTCGGGGATGCTCTTTGGAGGAAAACGCCTAACTACCGCACACAAGAGGTGATGGGATGTTGCATGAAGAACAGTAGAACCAGTCACTTGGCAATTTTGGTCAACTTACACCCCCCCCTCCCCCGGTGCATGGGGAGAAGTTTGTGAAGTTTAGTGCATAATTCGAAGCCCTTTCAATTAGAAATCTAGAAAATTGTATCATTTGAACCGACTATCCAATTTAAGATCCATTTGAACTATCATGGTATATGGAAGTTTGGTTACGATATTCAAGGGATATAGTATGATCATGTGATCCCACAGTTATGAGGTACAACTGCAACCACGGAATCTCTAAAGAAACACGCCTGCCCATTATCCCTTACGAGTGCCCACTCTGGCACCTCACGACTCAAGACCCCTCAGACTTCTGGGCCGATAATAAGGTTCATATGCATCCGTATCGTTTCTTTATCCTTGGGTTTTAGGTGCACAGTTTCTATGACAGCTAGTCGGTCCACATCGATTTGCCTCTCAACGTTCGCGACCTAATCTTGTAGAGATCGAGTGTTAGAAGCTAATGACTTGAGATCCTCCACCACCTTGCCTAGTTGATACCTGGTCACCATAAGAGTTTTAGTTGTTGGATTTTGGAGGACCATGTCATATGTTACTTCTGTTAGGAAACGTAGCATGCAATTTCAAAAAAATTCCTACGCTCATGCAAGATCTATCTAGGAGATGCATAGCAACAAGAGGGGAAGAGTATGTCCACGTACCCTCGTAGACCGAAATAGGAAGCGTTTCTCAACGCGGTTGATGTAGTCGAACTTCTTTGCTCTTCAACCGATCAAGTACCGAACGCACGGCACCTCCGCGTTATGCACACATTCAGCTCGGTGACGTCCCACGCCTTCTTGATCCAGCAAGACATCAAGGTAGTAGATGAGTTCCGTCAGCACGACGGCGTGATGACGGTGATGGTGAAGTAATCCTCGCAGGGCTTCGCCTAAGCACTACGAAAATATGACCGAGGGTGTAAACGGTGGAGGGGGGCGCACACGGCTAGGCAATTGTCTGTTGTGTGCTAGGCACCCCCCTCCTCATATATCTCTACTCCTAATGGACGACTTGGTGAATAGTCTACGCGGTTTAATTTTGCTGGTTTTTTTCGTCATACTCCCACCATCGGTATACCAAAAAAAACCAACCAAAACCATGTAAGAGCAATGCCTCCCGACCCTCGCACGCCTCGCAGTCGCATGCCTGGATGAAAAAAACCAGCAGAAAAAACCTACGAAAAAAGACCTACGACAAAAAATCACCCGACTCGCACGCACGAGCGAGTGCCCTCCAGAGTGCCCTCGAGCGAGGCCTCCAGATCGCTTCGCCGCCGCCCTCGCACTCCCATCAGGCGACTCGCAATCCAGTCCTTCGTCACAGCCCTCGCGCTCGCATCAAGGATCGAGGCCTCCAATGGCCGCCGCCGATCCCTTCGATGGCGCCGAACCCCTTGAGGAGCCGCCGCCGATCCCCTTGAGGAGCCGTTCGCCGATCCCCTTCAGGAGCTGGCGCTGATCCACGCGCGCCGCCACCTATGCAGAACCCCAGGGCAGGGCGCTAGGAACCACCGACAAGAGCATACTCGCCCTCGTAAGCGACCGACGCACCCCTCCCTACCCCTCCCCCGATTCATCCGCGGCCTCGCGGATCAGATCTGACTTACTGACCGGTCGGTTTCTTCCCCTCGCGATGTTGCTTTGGCAGGTGGCCAGGGTCTCCGCGGTCGGCATCGGCGTCGGCGTCGTCTACGGCTCCATCAGGCTCGACATCCTCAAGGTAACGCTCCAAATCTCCCAACCCCCCGCTGCCTTCCCCTATGGTACCGCTCGATCAATGCGAATTTTGTTGCATCACTGTGTTGGCCGCTGCTCCCGTGGTTATAGGATTAACAGCGCGTTTGGTTGGGGGGAGTAGGTGTGGGGAATGGGAGTTCACAGGGTGTGAGGTTCAACGTCCCATGTTTGGTTCAGGTACATGGGAATTCATCAGGGATGGGGAAGGGGAATTTGACGGTGTTACATGGGAATTCATCCATGTTCGGTTCAGGTACATGTCCGCAACAGAAGCCAATCGAAAATCACTGCTAATACATGGGAAAATTCATTGGTTATCGATAATACTCCTGGTAATCGATGAGGACCTATTCCCCTTCGTTTCTTTGTTCGACCATCCTCATGCTTCCGCGGCTGCAGTCACCTGCTCTCCAGACCGTCGCCGGGTCTGTGAAGATTTGAGGTTATTCTCATGGCCGCCACGCGTGGGTCACGGACATCCCGATCTGGCTCTCCACCTCACGCCGACGCGGTGCCTCCCGGCGACGACTTCCTCCTCCTCACGCCCTTGCCGTCCTCCTCCGCAAGACTTCACTGTTGCCTGCGCGAGCCCGACGCATGGGAGGACGACGTCGACCATGGAGCACCGCGGACGTGATACCACCATGGTGGGGACGAGGTGGAGTATGTCGCGGCGGCGGTGACGACCATGGAGCACCGCGGACGTGCTACCACCATGGTGGGGACTAGGCGGAGTATGTCGCGGCGGCGGCGACGAGCACCGCGAACGCGCTACCACCATGGTGGGGACGAGGTGTTGCAGCCCTCCCCTTGAGATCAGCTCCAACCTGATGATGATGACCTGATCCCTACAGGTGACGACGACGTGCTCCGGCCAAGATAAGCCCCGTCCATATTCGTCACGGCGGGCTGCACCCCTCTCTCTTCCTTCACCACCACGAGTTGAGGAGGAGCACCATCAACTCTCTTGATTGGGTGTCTACTCTAATAGAAAAGAAGATGAAGTATGTGACCATCGTAGCTACTGTTGAATTCATGTATATACATTGAATATTCATCCAATTTTGTCTATTGTTTTCCCAAATGACAAATGTGTTGATCCGAAGGAGAGAGGGTGAGAAGAAAAGAGACGTCGTGCAGCTGGTAGCGGGAGAGAATTGTCTAGCCGGCAATCAGGGATTTCTAGCAAGGGCCACAGAGTGATTTCTAGCAATCAAGGAGGCTAGAGAGACTTGGTTGTTGTTCTGTTTGCTGCGTGAGAGGATGGTCACTCGCAGCGTGTTTGGTTGGGGGGAGTTGAAGACAGGGAATGGGAGTTTAAGGTAAGTGGCACTTTAAATCCTTTGATTGATTCAGGGACATGGGAATTAAGAAGGGAAGGGGAAGGGGAATTAAGAGGCCCAACTCCTTCAAATCTCTTCCCTAGGGGGGCCTGGTAATTTAATCGGGGATTGGGAATTGACAGAGAAAAAAACGTTTTGTTAGTTGGGACGTGGTGAGGGGTGGCGTTCCACGTTGAAAGTTGGTTATTTCTCTGCCTAACCCCACCAACTAAATAGGTGTAGTTAATTATCTATTAAACTCCCACCTTTAATTGCCTCCACATAACAAACAGAGGAATGGGACTTCAAATCAACTTCCCATGTATAATTTCTTGGCAAATTCCGATCGCTAAACTCCCATGCCCTCTCCCTGTCGTTACCAAACACGCGTCGATGTAAGAGTGCAGGGAATGTTGCTTGCTACTTCTACTGCGTGTGCTATTGTGTTGTTTTGTAATATGTAATATTTTTGAACTGTTAGAGATATTGCCGCAGTGAGATTTGTTATCATTATGGATATATGGTCTTTTCCGGTGCATTACAAAACTAACTAATAGTTTCTGATCAGATACCCTGGTAACCCTCATGATTGGGTGGTGAGTATGTAGGTAGTTTCTCTTACTGTATTTTCCATTCTTATTTAGGCTTGCTCAGAGGACAGTGCAAGGAGATGTCCCACAAGCACTGACAAATTGTCGAGTAAGTATACTTGTCAATGCAAGGATGCTATATTGTCAAGGGTTATATCAGGAGGATCTTATGAGTGATTTTTTACTTCTGTTTTGAGTAGCTAATTACCAATTGACATGGGTGCTTTGATTGCCGGTGCAAAATATCGAGGAGAATTTGAGGATAGGTTTAAAGAAGACGCAGATTCTGATGGACAGGTCATTCTCTTCATTGAGGAGATTCACACTGTTGTTGGAGCAGCTAACAAGATACATGAATCGTTATTGCTTTGACTCATGAAATCATGAGATATTATTTCCTTATTTCTTACACTAACTTCCTATATGTTTTATTTGATAATGACATTTACCTCTTTTTTCATTAAAGATGGCATGCATAGGCTAAAAATTGAGGATTAGACTGATCTATTTACTCAATAAGTTTTACCAAACATGGGATGGTTGTGCTGGGGCTACTGTCATCTTTTGGATCTCATAGATCACTGAATTTATGTTCAGCATAAAAAAAAGGCTGCTTGGCTGCACAAATTCCATGTAGCTAATAAACTGTGGGACACCATTTTTCCGGAATCTCCAGCATTTGATTCATTTTGGGTGCTGTATGTGAAATAGTAAGATTTATGGATACTGGGATGCATCAACGCAATTTTACAGCCTTAGTCTATAATCTGGTTGATGATTGTTACATAGATAAACTCTTGATTCTTCCATACAACAAAACAGTTCGTCAGTTGTTTTACTCGTGTATTCTCACATAATATTTTTTGCTGAGTTACAAAAATAATGCATAACATGTTGATCACAATACTGTGCCAGCTTGTCAGAGATGGCAAAGCTGTTCTATGCAGGGTACGCCTCCGAGCTAGCCGATGCGTACTGTATCCAGTGTTCTGTTGCATCCGGTGCGACCTCAAAGAATACCTTCTTCTACCTGGGCGTTGAGCGCCTCAGGGACGACGAGGTGCAGCGCCTGGGGTGGAAGCAGTTCAACTACACGATGATGAAGTGAGTGAAGGGGTTAAGACGGTTGCGTTGTGTGTGCGCTTGCTTGCTGGTGAGTGTTGCCTCTGTGACTAGGTGTTCTTTGCTGTCTATGCCCTCTGTAGTTTAAGGTGTTTGTTCTTTTAGCAGCCATTAAAATACTGCAATGTAAATGAATGTCTTCTCTATGTCTACAGCATGCACTAGAAGTATAGAACTAATGGCAGTCTTTTGTCTATACAATATATTAGTATATTATACATGTTTTTGATTCTAAGTGTATTATAAATTAGTATAGACTATCTATCATCCTTTCATTCAGTTTTTGCAGAGAAATTCAGTTGCCTTGCGTATGGCTTTACCAACAGCTCTTTTGTGCAGTTGACACAATGGTATGATGTAGCATGTTGACGTATAGTTTTATCCACCATTTATAGGGAATACGTATTCTTCTTAGGCTCCCTTGCTGCAAATGTTCCTCTGAGTACAACTAATCCGTGGATCAGTAATTCAATTTTCTGACACGAAATGGTCCTCTGAGTACAACTCCAAAACCATGTTGACATTTTGAGAAAGGAACAATTCTTGGATGTACTTCAATAATATAAGTTATCTTAAGATTTTGCTGATATCTGAATAAAGTTGTAATTCGGTTGTTCTTGTTTTTGTATTTCTACATTGATAAGATTGTTTCTGTGTAGGTCCTTCTGCCTTGAAAGATCACATGGATATGTAGCCGACACTTCTTCTCCAAAATAATGAGGGAAAAAAGAGCTTTTAATAGGTAAGACTATAAGCCGTATGTTATATTTTGCTATTTTTGCTTGCTTGAGTATATAGCATGTTTGGTGATGAGTAAGCTTGTGGTGAGCTGTATTCTGAATTATCCGATATACATGCAGGCTCCCAAGTTTATTCAAAGTGTTGTTTTATAAGATGATAGGCGCCCAAGAAGATTAATGTCATTGACTTGTCACGATCACAAGGGCTTCAATCAATTGAAGTGGTGTTTTATCCGCTATCTGATTCTCTTTCAAGCCAAAAATAAACTGTGAGAGCCGGCGAAACATAGAAAAACTATATTTATAGAAAAACATAATTTCCTCATTTTACGCAGATATCTTATTCACTGAAAAATCGTAAACTCAACACTTCAACAACGTACGGCTCTGTATGTAGATTCACTCATTTTTGACATATTTTAGAGTGTATATTCACTCATGTTGCTCCGTATGTAGTCACTTGTTGAAATCTCTAGAAAGACATAAATATTTAGGAACGGAGGGAGTATGTCTTAGAGAATCCACATGATGACATCAAGAACCTAAGGGGTGAGAGGAAAAGGGAGACAACAAGTCTGATTTCATGTTAACAAAAACTGACACAACATTCGATGTGATGTGGGTCTAAAGATACAGATTAGACATAACTAATATCGAGCCACTAGAATATGTATGTTCCCATTGCAACACACGGGCAATTAGCTAAATTTAAGGGGACCAGCTGCGGCTTGATCACCTTTTTTCCTTCTCTATCCTATTCGTTCACTGATCAGGCTTGTATGTGGACGTTTGAGGAGGATTGGAGGGGACTGGATGTAAATGTTATAACATTATTGTGTTTGATACTATGTGTGTTAGCTGATTGTCAAAAAAATATGTATGTTAGCTAAGAGGGTATTGTTCTTGGTTATTTCTTAGCTCCGTGAATTGTATTTTTTTTAAAGCCCGTGGCAACGCACGACCACTCTACTAGAAAGTACTAATGATGTATCTACCTCTTCTAAGATAGGTAGGAGTAGCATGTTCTAGAAGATGTGTTCTGCTACTGTAGTTTCTAAATGGGGTTTCAAGTGCCTAAATTTATTTGTAATAGTTTGCCAGCCAAATGCACATTGCAATTAAGTTTCTTGTTGTAACATTTGTTTAAAGGGAACACACTCATCCATGTGTTAATTTTAATTAATGGATAATAGCAATGCTCATGCTTTCGCGAGACAATCGATCTTAATCATAAATTAAAAAGAGCATTCAAGTGTTTTTATCATTTGTAATGCAGCGCACAATAAAGGGGTCAATGTTTTGGTACCACCTTTATTTTGTTCATCAGGATATGATAATCTTTATGTGGATAAGGTAGAATTAATTTCTTTTATTGAAATACATTGCATGTGAAGTAGATTAAAATTATTTTTTCCTTTGTTATTGGCTATCTTTTATATCTAAATAAAATTCGACATGCAACTAATACAAAATTTAAAAAGCCCGTGGCAACGCACGGGCAGTCTACTAGTATATATATATATATATATATATATATATAGGTGGGAGGGAGGGAGGAGCAGCCATAGGAGGCGCCCAAGTAGGAGGAATCCTACTTGGAGTCCCTCCCAAGCCACGCGCCCCCCTGCCATATATAACCGAGGGGGAAAGGAAAGAGGAGGGGAGAGGGAAGGAAGTAGGAATCCTAATCCACACTTTCCTTGCCCTCCCCTCTTTCATTCTCCTCCTCATAGGGCCGGCCTCTATAGGGGCGCACCAGGGGTAGTGTATTCCCTCACTTGGCTCATAAGGCCCATATCTTTGCCGGGGGTGCCCGAAACTTCTTTCCGGTGACCCGATAGGTACTCGGTACCCTTCAGAACACTTCCAGTGTCCGAATACCATCGTCCTATATATTAATCTTTACCTCTCGACCATTTCGAGACTCCTTGTCATGTCCGTGATCTCATCCGGGAGTCCAAACACAACATTCAGTCACCAAATCACATAACTCATATGATACTATATCGTCAACGAACGTTAAGCGTGCGAACCCTACGGGTTCGAGAACTATGTAGACATGACCGAGACACCTCTCTGGTCAATAACCAATAGCGTAACCTAGATGCCAATATTGGCTCCTACATATTCTACGAAGATCTTTATCGGTCGAACCGTTATGACAACATACGTAATTCCCTTTGTTCATCGGTATGTTACTTGCCCGAGATTTGATCGTTATATCTTTTTACCTAGTTCAATCTCGTTACCGGGAAGTCTCTTTACTCGTTCTGTAATACATCACCTCGTGACTAATGATAACCCACAAGTATAGGGGATCAATTGTTGCCTCTTTCGATAAGTAAGAGTGTCGAACCCAACGAGGAACTAAAGGTAGAACAAATATTCCCTCAAGTTCTATCGACCACCGATACAACTCTACGCACGCTTAACGTTCACTTTACCTAGAACAAGTATGAAACTAGAAGTACTTTGTAGGTGTTTCTGGATAGGTTTGCAAGAATATAAAGAGCACGTATAATAAAAAGTAGGGGTTGTTTAGGTAAAGAAGCAATAAAGTTAGTATAGCGAGTGTGGAAAAGTCGTGGTAGGAGTTGCGAAATTTTCCCTAAGCAATTGACTACTTTACTAGACCGATAGCAAGTTTTATGTGGGAGAGGCCACTCCTAGCATGTCATCCCTGACTTGGAATTCTATACATTTATGATTGGAACTATTAGCAAGCATCCGCAACTACTAACCTTCATTAAGGTAAACCCAATCATAGCATTAAGATATATTGGTCCCCCTTCAGTCCTGTATGCATCAATTTCTATGCTAGGTTGAAGCTTCTGTCACTCTTGCCCTCCAATACATAGTCTTATCAACATACAACTAACCCTATGGTGTGATCCACGCGTGCGCTCATATGATGGGCACCAAAGGACAGCAACATAACCACAAGCAAATTAAATCAATCATAGTAATTCACCAATCACCGATAGGGCAACGAAAATCTACTCAGACATCATAGGATGGCAACACATCATTGGATAATAATATGAAGCATAAAGCACCATGTTCAAGTAGAGGGTACAGCGGGTTGCGGGAGAGTGGTCCGCTGTAAATAGAGGGGGTAAGGTGATGGAGATGTTGGTGAAGATGGCGTAGGTGTTGGTGTAGATTGCGGTGATGATGATGATGGCCCCGGCGGCGTTCCGGCGCCACCGGAAGAGAGGGGGAGAGGGCCCCCCTTCTTCTTCTTCTTCCTTGACCTTCTCCCTAGATGGGGGAAGGGTTTCCCCTCTGGTCCATGGCCTCCATGGCGGTGGAGGGGCGAGAGACCCTCCGAGATTGGAACTGTCTCTCTGTC